>OZ020223.1:22296487-23496487 GCA_963971325.1 Aphodius granarius
ATTGGTGGCAGCGTTCGGCTGATGTGACGTCACGTCTCTCCTTTCCCCGCAAACGGAGAAATTACAAACCTAGAGCACCTTACTAACTTGATTCACTTTGGTCATCGTATACGTCTTATCGATACCCCTGGACTTTGCAATCCCAGGGGAACAGAACAGGATTACAGGAATCTAGAGAACATCCTCTCTTATATCTCAAATGTCGAATATTTGCATGCCATTTGTTTCTTGATGAAGCCGAATTGTGTCCGATTGACCGTCATGTATAAGTATTGCATTAAACAGTTGCTATCGAGGTTAGAAAGAACCGCCAGCAAGAACATCGTGTTCCTCTTTACCAACACAACAGGTTCATTTTACGGACCTGGAGACACTGCATACGCTCTAAGTAAAATCCTCAAGGAAATCGAGGATAAACCACCCAACGTTCACATCGATTTTGCATTGGGCAAGAACGTTTTTTGTTTGGACAATGAAGGCTTTAAATACGTTGTTGCCTGTCAGAACCTATTGATTACCATAGTTGTTATGGAGACAGTTGGAAACAATCTTCAACGCGATGTGACAGGTAACTGACATCTGTCAAACAGAACTGTTAAATTGTTGAAATATATTCCTTGCAATTTCAGTATATAGACGATAACACAAACATCTTAAAACGGCACAAGGAGGTTTTATTACGCGATGATGACTCAATTGATTCGCTGAAGGCAAAATTGTACATGCCAGTTGTCAATCTACAGCATACTGCTCTGACAAAACCTACAACAGTATGCGCAAGTAAGACTTGCTGTGAAATATACAATGTAAGTAACTATTTTATTTCCTCTTTTATCGCATGCAACTTCCTTTACTTTTAGGTGGAAGGTAGAAAGAAGTACCACTACAAGCAGAAGTGTCATGACCCGTGTTATCTGCAAAATGTCCCCCGGGATCTTGTTGGGTCGCCAGAACTCCGTCATCGTGCCGCGATGAAATCAAATAATTGTTGCCAAAAATGTAAGTGCGATTTTTCGTCGCATATGCACATTTACTATACAACAGAGACCGTCCAGGAGAATGTACCGGTTGAAAGCGTCCAGAAACAGATAAAAGACAAAGAATCAGCTCAAGTGGAAACGGCAAAACTCATCCAGATTATCAAGAGAAAGGTGCACGGATATAAACAGGAAAAAGAGTTTATCGTCAGAGTCATGGCAAAATTTGCTCATTTCCTGCAGTTGAACGCTATCGCCCCGTTTAACGACTCTTATGCAGCTTATATACAATATTTTATTGAAAGGTAATTTCTAAATCAACGACTGGCAGTGCCATAATCAAACTGTAAAATTTCAGGGAAAGATCATACGGGCCCGACTGCAATCAACGAATAATCGCTGAATACAATAAGCTGTTGAAACTGTATGAACAGGAAAAGCTAATCCTGCGTGCAGCTATGACTCAAAATTTTCAAGGTACTGATCATGTGAGCTCGCAAACTACCTTTGAGATACCATCAAAGAGCTCTTTGTATTGCCCTACTCTGGTCACATCATTAAAGAACTGTATGAAATTGAGTCACGAGGTCACAATAATGAATACACTCAAGTAGAAGTTGTACTCTAAGAATTTATTGTTATATTTAGAATAGAATGTTGGTATTTTTATAACCACATATTATTTTACATTTAAGAATGTTTGTAATTAAGTTGATATAATTTTAATAAATTGTTTTCTTTTGTCAGATTTTTCTTCGTCTTTTTACTTTACATTCGCCTCAATGAATGAACGAGTCACCGCCCTGGTGGTAGAAATTTGAATCAAACAAGAAATAAATAGCGCCATCTACATTTGCTTGTTCAGGTGAATAGCGCATTTCATTGGCTATCCGCCAAAACGAACGAAAGAGTCGTCGCCCTGGTGGTAGAAATTTGAATTAAACAAGTCGGGGCAAATAGCCAATGAAATGCGCAGTTCGCCTGAACAAGCAAGAGACGCAATCTGGGGGTAGAAATTTGAATTAAACACCTCGGGGTAAAAAGCGCCATCTACATTCGCTTGTTCAGGTGAGTTTTTCAGTAGTATGTTTCGACGCAATGTTGTTGCATATACTGCAGTTATAATTGGTTATACCGGATAAACAAATCACAATTTTAATTTATCAACAGTATATTTCATTATTTCATGGTTAGAAATACGATAAGTAATCGTAAAGTTATAAACGGTGAGCTTGGACTATTTAACGCGGTAGTCAATTATAAAAAACGGAGACGTTTAGTTCCCAGCCGAAGTCGGCATTGTAGATGGCGTTAGTAGTATCGAAATGAAGAAAAATATCGATCGCTCAAGTTTCACGTGGTGACTGCGAGTTTAGCGTGTTGGCGGGCGAGAGTGCGAGGGGGTTATGGTATGGTTATTGTCGATTTGAATTGATTTGAATCTTGACGCAGCGATTGTTTCCCGTATAGTTTCTCCTGTTTCCGTTATCTTTCATAGTTATTGCATTTAATTTTTTTGTTCTTCGTTATTGTTTAGTGCGTTGTTGATGAATGCAGAGTAAATAAATGAATAATCTCTTACTAAATATAAACGGTCGACAGCAGTGGTACTTCATAGTTTATATAAACGATGAAAGTCCACTGCTGGTGCTTGTTATTGACAGGGACAAAGAATTTCGGAAGAATGACATGCTCCCCAAATGAAAAAAATTGTACGTTACTCATATGCTGCCAGAAATGGTGTAGAATCTTTGAATACTACGGTTAAGATACACCATTGTAAGTTGTTTATTTGTAGAAATATGTGGATGTATAAACTGAGTCTCTGCCTTGTTATTCTACAAAGTGCTAATGGACTACAAGAAATGGGCTATCAGGCTATATATTATGAGGAAATACTGCAACAACTGCGCTAGCAAAATATATGCTAAACAAGAAATCAAGCTATTTCCTTCCCCTTGTGTTTTGATCATATTCATCTTAATTGATATTTATTTTTTAGGACAATGCCTTTTACAACAAAGCCTAAAATCACTCAGCCCAAAACCAGATAATTATGTCTGCTATTCGTATAAGGACAATAAAAATATTGCTCATAACTTTTGCTGTATTGGTCCTGGCTATGTGGATAATAACAATATGTCGTTTGAGAATAGTCCATACAAAATAAACGGGTTGAATGACTGAATGGTTCTATTCGGATCAACGTTGAAGCAGTTGAACGGCACATTGAATCAGTTTTGGTCACCTTTTCGTTTGCTCAAAAATAGTAGGGTTCAGCAAAAACAGTTTATTTTAGTGCACCGGTACACGTGATTCAGATTGCTGCAATGAGCAAGAACTCGCATCCCCACTGGATATCAACATCGGGAACATCTTTGCCGTGAGACGTACAAGTACTTCATTCAAGAAACGTTTAGCGACCTATGCTTATTACTTCTATTTATCCACTTCTGGATTGCCTCAATATTATTTATTTCTGGTTTATATTTTGCAAATTCCTATATAATACCGGTGTGATGATACAATAATCATGAAGTTTGTCCTTGCTAAGTTAGTTTCCTTGAAGAAATTTATAATACATGTTTTTGGTATGTAACGCATTTATAATGAATTAAAAGTTATTATGGATTAAATATTTAATAGAAAAATGTTGTTTTCTTTATTTTTCCTTCGTATAAGTATAATAATAATAATAATGCAAGTAAAACATCTGGCTTATTCGTTCAAATTTGAAACAACTTTCTTCACTGTTTGAACAAACGCTATATTCTCTAATTCACAATTTTCTTTGGTTCGAATATAATTCAATTACAATAACGACAATAAGCTCAAATAGGGCAATAACACAACTAATGACCTACCCCATGAATTTTGACTGACGTGATATTAGCTGTTTACCATGGACAAAATATTGTCACATATGTGTGTATGAAAAGAAAAACGGATGTATTACATTAATTCTAAAGGTGTCTGTGCCTTTATAATTACGTTACCTTAAATTACAATGTCAGGAAAGACGCGGTAGCATACGACAATTTGTACCGCCATCTGTGGCAAATTGCCTGAACTATGCAATAACGTGGCATGTTTGAAAGTACTGAAATGTTGGCCGAATTTTATTAACCGATAGCCGTCCACATCTGTCTCTTTTGATCCACAAGGGGATCATATTTCTAAACGTCACTATATTACACAGGTCGGAAAAAGAATATCGTCAATAATTATAGTTTAATTGTAAAATTAGAAGCAATTTAGCAAATAACCATGATTTTGCTTCTTTATTCGTCTTTAAATTTTTCTGAATCGCTTTTTCCGACCTCGGTATTGATTACTCTGATGATTTTATGTCCTGTAATACAATATTGTAAAAGACAATAACGAATGTATCGGTTAACAAATTTTGTCGGTAATACAGGGCGTGCGTGCGACCTTTTCTACAGGGTTAAATGCGCAGATACCTCATTAGGGGATTACCCGGCCTATGTCCAACAATGTTCTCAATAGCAAAGCACCGAACAGTTAATACCCCGTTCATTCGCAGTTTACGATTTACGATGTTCATATTTCATGTGATCTTCGTGGCGAGCGCGTGGATGGCGTGAATATCTTGAAGTTTGCAGTATTGCAGTTGTAGTGTACGTTTTTGATATAGTATTGTATATTTGAGTACTGATAGGAATAAGAAGGTATGTATATAATCATGTAATACTATTTCTTACACTTGGTGTAGATTTTTGTCAATAGAACAGTAGAAGTAGAATGCTGTATTGAATAGTATTGCCATGTTTATCAAATGTTTATCTTGGTTGTTATTATTATACATAGATAATTGCACTGTGTGGGAATGCGTGTTCTTTAAAATAGTCTATATTATCAAGTACGACTGGCATAATGGTAATAACTGATAGTTTTCTTTGGTTTAGATTTTTGTAGAAACTCTCATGTAAGTAAGTATGTATTAACTACAAGACTATATTGAATAGTATTTGCCATATTTATGAAACATTTATCTTGGTTGTTATTATCTGTATTATCCACCAGTACAACTAGCATCCTTATTATAATAACTGATAGTTTTAATAACACAGTATGTAATAATAATTTACAGAAACAAAAATGTCGTCTCGTAAAGATGGCCAATTCCAAAACTTGGAAGTCCAAAGAGAGGACATCAACATTTTACTGTTGGGTGAAACGGGCGTCGGTAAGTCAACGTTCATCAACGCAATGGCCAACTACCTAGACTTTGAGACGTTCGATAAAGCCGAAAAGCAAACAAACGTCGCCTGCTTGGTTCCGGCAAAATTTGTGGTCACCGATGAGAATTTCCAGGAGAAAACCGTCTCCATCGGGCAAGACACGAACGAGAATACCAGCATTAGCAGTTCAGCAACGCAAACCACTCGATCGTATGTCTTCGATCTCGATAAGTACAAACGTCGTCTGCGCCTGATTGACACTCCCGGTATCGGGGACACCCGTGGCATTCAATTCGACGCCGACAATCTAGAAAATATCCTCTCATACATCGGACAGATGGAATACTTGCATGCGATTTGCTTCCTCTTGAAACCAAATAATTCCCGCTTGACGGTTATGTTCGAATACTGCATTAAACAATTGCTATCGAGATTGGAGAAATCAGCGAGTCGCAATATTATATTTGTTTTTACCAATTCAAGAAGTACTTTTTACAAACCGGGAGACACCACTTCAGCGATTAAGAAAATCTTAGCCGGTATCCGCAGCAACCCGCCCAACGTTGACATTGCGTTCGGCAAGGATAATGTTTTCTGCCTTGACAATGAGTCATTTAGATACTTGGTTGCTTTGAACAGTAAGATAACCTTGGGTAATAAGAAGAGTTTTGCTGAGAGTTGGGTCCATTCCGCTGAAGAATGTCACCGGTGAGTTTAGTTTAATTCATTTATTATAATAGTAATAATAAAGGCATAACTACGTTTGTAGCATGATTCGATATGTGATCGGCGAAGGAACTTTAAAAATGGCCCCGCACAGGGTCAGGAATACAATGTCGGTTAACGAGGCGCGTAAAATCATCCTACAGCTATCCAGGCCACTCGCCGAAATTGCCGAGAATATCAATGATAACATAAACGTGCTACAGAGGCACACAAAAACACTGAATCAGGACAACTGTTCTGTTGAATCCCTCAAGTCCAAGTTATTCGTTCCTGTTGTCAACCTCCGTCAGAAGGAATTATCACAACCGATTACGGTCTGCACTAATGTTAACTGTTCAGAGATCTATATGGTAACTATATTATCTCTAGAAGGCCATGAACCATGGACATAAACAGTTGATTGTATTTTTGACAAATGATTGATTTTGATATATTACAGGTAGGTGATATAAAAAAGTACCACTACAAGCAGCGTTGCCACAATCCCTGCTACCTGCAGAATATCCCCAAGGAGATGATCGGTGATCCCGGATTGAAAAGTTGCGCTGCAATGGGCGTTGGGGGGAAATGCAAGGAGTGCAGTTGCGATTTCTCCGCCCATATGCATATTTATTACGAAACGGAGACATATGAGGACAAGATTCATAACAAGGGTGTGAAGGATCAGATCACAGATAGAGAGAGTGCCATCAAGAGTACTCGCCAGCTCATGACGACCATTGAAAACAGGGTGAAGGCTTACGAAGGGGAGAAAGCCATCATTGTTAAGAGCATGGCCAAATTTGCGCACTTTCTGCAGCACCACGCCATCGCGCCTTACAATGATGCCTACAAAGCATACATCTTGTATTTAATTGATCGGTAAGTATGAAATAAAATACATATGTATACGGAATATATATATAGAAAAAACAGACACACATTGATACCTGAGACTTGACAACTGAGTACTGACTATGATTAAATAACCACACAGAAGATCTCATGAAAATTTTTTAGAAGATTACTCTATAGATGGAAACCACCGCGCCTAAATACTGCACAAATCAGTATTCTTATGGTATTGCAACATAAAGATCTTTAACAAAAAACAATCTATCAACCCTCAAATCAAACAAAAAATCTGGGATGGCCCCTGGGTAGGGAGAAAGTTGGGTAAGTACCGACTAAATTGTTGACACAAGTGTCTAAACACTTTTACTATTGTTGAGATTTGGAATCCACAGTCACTCTGGACCCCAATCTAATTCTTAGGGGGTCTAAGGTTTGGTATTTCTCGGTTTGCCCGAAAAGGATAGGCATGATGTCACTTCGGCCGTGCGCTGCCACTAATTTGAATGCTTATTCTCAATGTATGGTTAGGTTTGGTGTGTGGGAAAAATGTTTTCAGATATTCTGTTCTCTAAACTGAAAAAACTGTATACAGGATGTCCCGAAACTCATCGTCAAGCAGATGCCAGGAAGAGGGTGATTTATGTACGCTCTGGCAAAAATAATGATGTGGTAAAGGATGTCAGTTTTCTACTTTTTTGAAAAAATTGCCAATTATCACTCATCTAAGTGATAGAGATTTTACATACATAAACCACTCTCTCGTGGCACTCGCTTGCAAAAAGCGCACAATCATTTAGTTGCTATATTTTTACTTTCCAACTAGTACCCTAGAACAGCGTTCCCCAAAGTGTGGGTCGCAACCCAGCACCGGGTCGTAGAAAAATTTTGCCGGATCGCGAAAAAAATTACATAACACATATACACTAGTGTTACATACACTAGTGTCGAGCAATCGATGTTGGAACTAACCAACTGCCCGTTTACCGAAGGGGTTCTTTATCGTTAAAAAATAATAACATAAACACATAAAAAAACAAGCGAGCCAAGCCGCTCAGACATATCCGTATAAGCACATTTCTGACGCATAGTAAAATAAATAAAAACGGTAACATGATGAATAATTCTTAAACTTTATATCTTAATTAAGCGTCATTCAAATTCTTGCCTGTGTATCGGTGCACTGTAGTATCCATAGACAAGCGTTGGCGGTAAAACGCTTGCCTTTAAATTTAAACATAACATTGGAAGAATGTGTCAAGTTTGTAAACTACATAAAATCTCGTCCATTAAATAGCAGGCTTTTTACCGAATTATGCAAGGAAATGGGAAGTGATCATAAATACCTCCTTTTGTATTGTAATTTACGATGGCCTTCAAAAGAAAACGTTTTAAAACGTCTGTTTGAGCTAAACGACGAAACTTTGTCATTTCTGACTGAACACCTACCATCTAAAAAAGATGCTATTTTTTTCATTTAAGGACAGATTCCACGATTTTGAGTGGTTAATAAAAATAGCTTACTTGTGCGACATATTTGCTACATTCAATGAATTGAATTTAAATTTGCAAGGCTTTGGTTTAAATATTTTCTAAGTATCGAAAAAAAGTCTGCAAGAATAAAAAATATCTGGGGTGGTCCTCACCCAACTTTCCGACTACATTGTTGACATTTAAACAAATGTCCGTAACATAATAATATTATTTTATTAGATCATAACACAAGGCACCTCTCGATACCAATGACCATAATATTATACTGTCACGTGAGGAGTTTATTCTGCAATGGCGGGCCGATAAAGTAATGCTGACACATACAGTGAGCCATCCGTGAGCCCTCCATTACGACACAATCCGAAGGCGCCCGATAGGTATAAACTCTTATAGTGCCTAAACCGCTCATCCAAATGATCTGCAAATTTTTATACATATTTAAAGTCACTGCAGGAGGAGATGGTGTCAGTTTGGTCCAAATCAGATGAATCCCTAAGAAAACGTATTTGACAACTGCTACTTCCGGTTGTCAGATTGTCGCCAAAAACAATCCAGTTTGTCCCCCGGGAATTCTAAATATGTATACCAATTTTCAGCCCGATCCGTTGTTCCGTCTGGGCGCTATCGTGTTCACGGACATACACACACACACATACATACATACATACATTTTCCAGAAATCATTGCAATCGATTCAGGGGACCTCAAAACGCGTATTTCCGCCGAAATCTCAAATGTTTTTTTCCGTCGATTACAATACTTTCCTTCTAGGCTACTAGTCGGAAAGTAAAAATGACTATGGAAACAACAACTATCAAAAGGAAATTTTAAATCTTTTGAAACATTACATAAGTTTATTGAAACCCATGCAAACTATGTTCAAAGAGATTTACATCTAGAAACACTATCAGTTTCAATTCAAGAACATCTTTCGGAGCTAATAAATAGTTTTAAAGACTACTTTCCGGATATCAACATCATCCTTCGCACTAAGGACAAAATATAAAACAAAGTTTCCTTAATTTACTAAAGTTTTAAATGGATATACTTAATTGTTCATTATTTAATTACATACTTATATTTTTCTTATATAATTATTTTGCAATTTTTGTGTATTAAAAAATTGATTTTTATTAAGAAATAAAATTTATTTTGTAAATAAATGTTTTTGTTTTTTTCATAATCGACGGAAAAAAAAATTCGAGATTTCCGCAGAAATACGCGTTTTGAGGTCCCCTGAATCGATTGCTATGATTTCTGGAAAATGTATGTATGTATGTACCTATGTGTATGTACATATGTATGTATGTGTGTATGACCGAGACCACGATTGCACCCGATTGCAATCGAAACAACGAATCGGGTTGAAATTTGGTATATGTATTTAGGATTACTGGGGGACGAACTGGAGTGTTTTTGGTGACAATCTGACAGCCTGAAGTGGCAGATGTTACAAGTGTCTTCTTAGGGATTTATCCGATTTTGGCCAAACTCATATCAACTCACCATCCAGTGACTTTAAATATGTATACCAATTTACAGATCAATGGAATGAACGCTTTAGGCGCTATAAGCTTTTACAGATGCAGTTTGACAGAATCCACAGCCTTCGTGGTTGTATTGCAAATTGTCATATTTTGACAAACGTCAGTGCCACTGACATTACATGGCATTAAATGTCAGTATGACAAATGTAATTCTGTCACTGAAACTGACGTTAGGTAGCGTCCAGAGATGGCTTTGGCTTTACTAAATTAAATAATTACAAAAGTGTTTAGGAACTTCATTCTGCCAACGATTTAGTCGGAAAGTAGGGTGAGGGCCACCCCAAATATTTTCTATTTATATATAAAATCTATTGGATTGGCATTTATAATTTATATGATCTCATTTATCCAACTAACAAAATATATGGACGTTGTAATATATTTGTGTGTAATTTATATTTAATATTAAACTACAAAATTCTCATCACTTTGTAAGCGTCTTTTTACCTTGGAGATCATATTGTACACTGATTACTAATCTGTTTGAACACTTGAGTAAAAAGTGGAAAGTAAGCGTTGCTATAGGGAAGATAGCAACTTGAACAACCTACCATTTAGCAACTTTGAGTGGCACTGATGTTTGTCAAAATCTGACAATTCGCAACAAGAATTTTAACATACTTATATGTAAGATGATTGAGGAGAACTTTAAATCACAAGCCGCTATTAAATTTTTTCAAAATGAAAATGTGAAAATTTTAAGAATAAGCAAAAATAGAGTTTTTAAGTTGTGATTTCAAATCTGAGCATAATTATTAATTCCGGGCAACATTTCCAAATAGCGTTTCTCAATATTATGAAAATTAAAGATAGCTTACTCTTATGCCTGCTTCACACATTTTGAACTGTAATCGTAGCGAGAACCGGTTCCAGTACTGGTAGCGGTATTTATTGCCAGTACTGCAGCTGGTTCTCGTTACGATTACAATTAAATGATTTCTGTACCATAAGTAACAATTACACACAGAACTGCCAACACTACTTCGCATCTTCTTTTCTCCTCTGAGTTAATTATCATCGAATGTTTAGCGATCAGATGTTTTCTTAAATTTGACGTACTCCTGCCTTTAAAAAACATTTTCATACTGCATATATTGCATTTAGCTCTTTCTCCGGAAACATTAGTAACAATGTAGCCAAGGCAAATACTGCTAAGCTTTCTTCTGCTCTCTACGTCCATTTAAGTGTATTGTGATTGCTTCTTAAATACTGGTAGGGTGTTATATACTAATATTATTATACTGTTCTGCAAAATTAACCACTTGCTCAAATGAATATACTGGTAACGATATAAAAGTACCTATTAGATACAGTAATAGGTCTATTCGTATTTCGGCACTGGTGTAGATTACCAGTACCGAAATATTGGCACTTTTTCTCAATACAATTACAATCTAACGATTACAAAGTAACGATTACTGTATCATAAGTAACAATTACATTTATTGAAAAGTAACCAAATTGCACAACCCTAGTGGATACACTGTATATATGTACACCTAAAAATTGTTTTTTGTTTGCAGAGAAAATTCTTTGGGTGCAGAATGCAATCAAGGAATGCTAAACAATCTGCAGGATTTGCTGAAGCAGTACGAGCAGGAACGTGAAATTCTCGAGAATGCCCTGAAGATGACCAATAAGGAAGGTAGTATAGGCAAAGTGACCGCTGACTCAATTTTCAAGACCGTGAAGGACCTGTTCAGCCTGGAGTACACCGGAAAAAACATCAAAGATATGCACACGCAACAAAAGAAGAACGAGTCCAACGAATTCAAAGACACCGAAATCGTTCTGAAGAAGAAACATTTGTCGCACTTGGTTAGCGACTCCGAGGACGACGCAAAATCTGAAGACGGGAATCGCCGTGGGAATTGTAGACAGAGGGGTCGCGGTCGTGGTAATCAACATAATCATAATAGTAATTATAACAGGGTTAAGTCGGGTAATCGGGGTTTTAAACAGACAAACTATCATCACAATAATCAGAGAGGAACAGGATATAATGGTAATAACCAACAGTGGAGGAATCCCCCACAGTTTAACAGGAATCACTTTGAAGGTTACCATAAACAAGATTTTGTCCGCAAAACCGGAATGAACTTTTTCAATTTAGCGGAACAACCAAACAATCAACTAGACAATAAGAACAGGATAGATGATGAATTACTGAAATACTTGCAAGAATTTCAAAGGGAAAAGAAACAGCAAAAATATGAACCAATGTACCAAACAAAGCATAACAATAATCGTCCGAAAAATTATAAGGAATCTGATAATCCCTTCGTAGAATTACAGCAACCCAACAGAAGTTTTGATCAACCAAAAAGAAACAATTACCATAGCAGCCAACACAACAATCACGAATATTACAAACAACCTTATCAGCAACAAACACAAAACCCGAACAAGTATGGTTATGACAATCCGGACTTTGACAGAGAGTACCCAAAAAAGTACGGCTATCCCGACTTTGACAACGAGACTCCGCAAATGTACGGTTATGAAAGCTTTGACCAAAACAAGCAGAAAGATGTGCAAGAATTACTGAATAAGTGGGACAGAAAAAAAGCTGACAGGGTGTTCCAGAAACACGAATACCAGTATGAACATCCTTCTCATTATGAAGAACCGAAGGCTCATAATGAGAAGTTAATTGACGAATTGTTGGCAAAGTATCAAAAGAAAGATATCACCATGGATGACATGATACACCTTCAGTTCGAAGAGATGAATTTAGGTTCGAGACAGAAAGATCACCGTGGATTGTACCAGGAGAACAGGTTTAAAGCGGATGAGGACAACAACGAAGATTTTATGAAATTCTTGCAGTCGAATGGACTCGACGATCTTTGCAAACCGGGAAAATATCGCCATTACTATGACGATTCTGACTCTGACAATGAAGGTAAACAGCACAAAGGTTTTATGAATACCTTCAAGTCCATATTTCATCATAAATAGTAAGTTGATGGTTTATATCATTTGTTTTGGGCTATTTTTTACAGAAGGTATTAATTTCAGAGCAACTGTTTATTATATTTTTATCTTTGTTTTCAGATTTATTACTTAGGTAATGAATAAATATTTTGCAAAATAGAATGTTGTCTTTTAAATATAAATGAAGGAGTTTCAGTTACAGATAATTATAAAATACTTTTGTAATTAACAGTTTATTACGCAGTTAATATATGAACATGAACACAAAACAACTATAATTGCACTAGCTTCTTCATCACTCCCATAAAAAAGAAATATGTAGTAACAAAAAAATCACAATATATTGTTAATCTAATAAACATCTTAACACTTACAAACTATAATAATAAGAGTTATTATTACATGGTTAATAAAAATAGAACAACATAAATATAAATCAAACAGAAAAACTATAAAAACTGCATTTGTTATCTACCCTTCAGTCGCCTAATCTAATTATCCCATGAGAATATACAAAAATTTGACACATTGTTATCTAAGATACTGACTAAGTTGATCGATCCTTTACTTGTCCAAATCCCTGGGTTGATTGCTACAACACATAATATAATAGTCGTAAAACAATTTAACATGTTGAGTGCCGTAATGTGGTTAACAAAATTGATTGTGAGGCATATGCTGCCTCACACGGCACTCAACGTGTTAAAAAAATCACTTACCCATAATATCGAATAGATTTTATCTTGAGCGCGGTAGAATTCTCCTTGCATTTATACGCCAGGACCTGCTTTATCCTACTGATTTCAACCATTGGAAACCTTGTAGCAACATATGCTAAAAGTATAAAAATCACAAACACTGGTACAAGAAGAAAGTTCTTCAATTACATATGATTGCTTGTACTTTTGCCCTGTCCAGGGCAGGCTTTACAGGCCTCTCATCATTCCCAGCCCTGCTCCACCGTTGCCCAGTGACCGAACATGTCGCCAACTCTGCAGGACTGAACAATATTGTGGCCAGGCCTCTAGTCAGCTTTCGATAATCGCTCCACTTCACACTACGTAATTGGTCCTCGCAAATCTCTATACCCTCGCCTAGTTTAACCTACAATTTTTATAGAGGCCACATAGATTAAATATAAATATTCTATATACATCTGTTCTACATAATATATATATATATATTATATATATATATATTATATATATATATATATATATATATATATATATGGTAAATATATATATATATATATATATTTACAGGTGTCTCACGAAACTGGTCTGTTAGAAGTTTCTGACGTTTACTCGACATGTTATAAACTTAGTAATAGTATTATACATATTCCATCTGAACTTTCAATCTGAAATACAATTCACCTGCCACTTCCGGTCACCGGAAGTTGACATCATCTCTGCTATTTTAAATGAAATAATATATTTTTACGACAAACTTGAATTCTGTGTGTGAAAATGCATCGATGTTTATCAGGATTCCCTATACCTAAATGTCACCGTTTTTTAGTTATTTTGATTTTTTCTATAATTTTGGTTTTTTCGATGTGAAGGTTAATGTCGAATATCTCGGTTAATATTAAAGCATTTTTAAAACATTTTCATACTTGGTAGGCAGTCACTCTACTGGTATACCATTAGAATAGTGTCTATTTTTACATTATATCTTGTATAGGGTGTTCAGACTGTAAGAATCCATTTTCAAATGCCAAAAATTCATTTTTTCAAATGGAACACGTGTATATAAATGCACCACTGGAAAGAGAATTCTGTAGTTCTTGAGATATTACTAAAATTTTTGATCATGTTGCGTTTATTATTACAAATTTATTTTTTAGGCTAAAGTAGGAGAAAAAAGTACTTTTTTATACCGCAATGTATGTGTTTAGAAATGTATTTTTACTTTTACATGATCAAAATACATCGCTTCGTTTTATACTGACATTCTAATAGCAAGCTGTGAACATTCATTTTGATATTTATGACTTATTGTCGTTTGCTGATAGAAAAATAGAAGAGAATTTTCTGCAACACGTCATAAAAAGTGAAAGCAATGGAAAAGTATGTCACAATCAATGACGAGAACGAAACTTATGTTCGAGCATATTTTGAATCATTTCTAAAAAGCTCTACGAGAGCTGCTTCCATTGGTCTTCAGCGCAAAGAAGTTTAAAGAGCTTCGACCAACAAAGTTGAAGAAAGAATACTTAAATGTTTAGAACAGAATGGAGGACATATGGAACATTTGATATACAGTATTATTACAGTATTATAAATATTGATTAAAATTAATCTTTCCACTTTTATCGCATCAAAACTTTCATCTACTTTTCTAAACAGCGCCTTCTTGATGGCGGTACGCCCAGATTTCTCTCATTAGATGTATGTCATATGGTTTCCATAATTTTGTATTACGTTTCATAAATAATAATAGATTATAAATATCTATAGATTTAAAATATCACCATTTGAATAGCTTACTGCGTCATTTCAATAAATGATAATAATGGATTACAAATCTCAATCAAATACCAAAGTCAGATAAATTTTAATAGATTTCAGAAAAAGTTTGACATATCTCAAGAACTACATAGGATACATATAGGGAACCCCAATATCGATTGATAGAAAAAAATAATTCTCTTTCCAATGGTGTATACATATGGAGGTGTTCCATGTGAACAAAATGAATTTTTGACATTTGAAAATTATGTTTACATTCTGAACACCTGTACATGATATAATGTATAAATAGACCTTTCCAATGGTACACCTTGGAGTATCTTCCTACGAAATATGAAAGTGTTAGCTTTAATATTAACCGAGATATTCAACATAAACATTCACCCCAAAAATTATAGAAAAATCAAAATAAGTAAAAAAAAAACGGTGACATTTGGGTTTAGGAAACCGTGATGACAAATTTTACATGAAAAATATATTATTACAGTTAAAATAATAAAGTTGATGTCGACTTCCGGTGACCGGAAGTGGCAGTAGAGCTGAAAGTACAGTACAACCTCGATTATCCGGACAATTAAATTCAAGGGGGTGTCCGGATAATCGATTTGTTCCATTTTAAGTCATGCATAGAGCAGTGCTGACAACTTTTGGTGTAATTATCACTAGAATTTATGCTAAATTGTGTAAATGCCCTATGCTATTGCCTTGGTTGAGTGCAACCTGTAGATAAACAATTCCACCAAAGGTCAGCAACATAGAACTCATGCACTTACAGGTACTAATTTTAATTAAAGATTAAAAGATTATAAACGATAGTACATGTAATTAGCGAGCGGTATCTGGATAATGGCTCTTTGCAGGGATTTTCCGAATTACCGAGTGTGTGTGGATAATCGAGGTTACACTGTATTCTAAATTGAAAGTTCATATGGAATATAATACCATTACAAAGTTTTAAAAATATCGAATAAGTGAATTGTCAGAAACTTCTAATAGACCAGTTCCGTGAGACACCTGTATACTAGGCCATGAGTTACTTTAGGACTTTGCACTTACTAATCTATCCCTTGTTTGGCCGCTTGAGTAGTCTTTATTGCTGAAAATATGCGCATCACTAAAATGGAAGCCGTACTGTGCCCAGCTATCTGACATATGTCTTCTCACTCCTACAAGCAAAATAGCAAAATTATAATTTACATAATTTTGGCAGGTGATAAAAGCTGCTTTTAATTTGACCAAAGGAGTCACTCGTGTGCATAACACCTCGTTTTAGAAGTGCTCTATTTTCCAAGGGCAAAATGTTTGGAAGCATTTGAGGTTTCCCTACTTTTCTGGCACATGCTTTGAGATTATGTTACACAAATGCACCCACCATCTGCATGTTCTATTTAATCGTACCAGTGCTGCACTCTCAAATCGAAAGCAGCAAAAGCTGCCAGATTTACAATAAAACAACAACGCGATTAATAAACATTTATTCATGTAGGTACGTACCAGAAAACGAGAATTAGTCAATAACAAAAGGAAAAAAAACATTGCACTTATTACGGTATATAACAAAAGATTGCACAATGCCTATGATACAAACGAATAAATGCAGCAAATACTCTATCGTATTATCAGTAATTATTATCGAAAACTTCACGTTTTTGGGATACTGAAGGTTTAAACTGCGACGGCGGCTGATGCGACAATTTTTCAGTGGTAACGTGAGAGCCGAGCATGTGCCTGCGGAGGTATAGATCCGTCTTGAAGTCCTTCCGGCAGATGGGGCACTGGACATAAGTCGGATAATGTATCAGCTTCATGTGCTGCCTGAGGTTCGACAGATTACTGTAGACTCGGCCACATTCCTCGCAGGGGCGCGGGTCCAGCGAATGGAGTTTTCTCGTATCCGTGCCTGCAACAAAGTCAACGCAACTGAGAAATTTCCATTTTCGTTTAAACACTATTGTGTCGTTGCAAGCACGCGAATCAAACTCACTGCTGGACCCGTCCCGTTCAAAAATCACTACTCTATTTCCTTGTATTTATGTGCTTCACTGACATTTAAGAATTAATTATTGCGCAGTCAACTAACCTGCATTCATATCCAGCGTGTTATCCTTTGACAGAACATTTGACGCCTGTGGTAATAAATCCATACCTCCTAAAACATAAATGTTGCAGAAAATCACACAAACTGACAACACTTTTTACTTTCCGACTAGTTCCCTAGAACTCCTAGAAGGAAAGTATTGTAATCGATAGGGAAAAAAAATCGAGATTACGGCGGAAATACCCGTTTTGGGGTCCCCTGAATCGATTGCAATGATGGAAAATGTATGTATGCGTGTATGTGTGTGTGCGTGCGTGCGTGTGTATGTGTGTGTGCGAACACGATAGCATCCAAGCGGAACAACAGATCGGGCTGAAATTTTGCATACTTATTTAGAATTGCCGGGGGCCTAACTGGATTGTTTTTGGCCACAATATGACAACCGGAAGTGACAAATGTTACATGCATCTTCTTGACTTTTAAAAGATCATTTACTTACAGCGTGTCTAACGTTTATAACCGAATTTCTGAGTTGTTGGGGGCGAAGCGTGTCCGTGGCTTTAAGTTTAAGCTCAGAAGGCAGTTTTTCGTTGAGCAGATCGAACCGGGTGGTAGATCTTTTTTTTTCTCTTTTTTGTACCCTTGATGCTGGCTGGTTGGCGGCGGGAGGGGGATAGTTATTTTAGTGTCGTGCTTATTATGTTTTTTCCATTTAATTTAATTTGAGGGGCCAATGAAAAACAATAGTACCCCGCTTGGGTGCATTGACTTGGCCCCTATTAACTCAATTGTTTGCTTATTTTCACTCTTTGTTTTATTGTTGTTGCAAATTTTGCTACTTTTGTATTTTTTGGCTATTTTTTTGTCTGCTATTTTTTTGAGTTAATAAACATTTAATTTATTTATTTATCCGATTTTGGCCAAACTATTATCAGCTTATCCTCCAGTGATTTTAAATAAGTATACTAATTTACAGATGAATGGGATGAACGGTTTAGGTGCTATTAGCTTTTATAGAGGTGGCTTGACAGCATCCACAGCCTTCGTGGCTGTGTTGCAAATTGTTAGATTTTGACATATGTCAGTGCCACTAACATAACATGACATTAAATGTCAGTGTGACAAATGTTATTAGGTCAGAGAGACTGACATTAGGTAGGGTACAGAGTGGCTCTGGCTAGTGATGTTCCGATACAAGTAAATACAAGTAAAGTATTGATACTTAAAAAGTTTCGATACCGAGTACATTTAGCATCGATACTTTTCTTTCGATACCTACTTGGTATCGAAAGAAAAGTATTTGTATCGAATCAAATCCAGTTTGAACTTTAAAAGGCACTTTATCCGTGTTTATACAAATATGTGCAACAATATCTCATCATAGTTGCAACGTCCGTGCCCTGTGAATGTTTATTTTCAAAGGCTGGTAGAACTATGAGCCATAAGAGAAATAAGTTCTGACCTAAATATTTAGAAAAACCGCTTTTAATTGGCAAATATTCAAAAGAATGACTTTTGTTTAATTATAATCATTAATAAAAATATAAAATATTTAACGTGTTTTATTCAACTACTTAAAATGGCCAATCCTATCGATACTAGTAGGTATTGATGCTTTGGGGGTAGCCATATGAATAGTATAGCCAACCCGATTTGAGTACTACTTATCTGAGTAGGTATCGATACTTTGATGGTATCGGAACATCACTAGCTCTGGCTTCACAAAATTGTGTCGGAAAGTTGGGTGAGGAACACCCCAGATATTTTCTTAACGCAAATACACTATTGACTATAGTAATAGTAAATTGACCATATGACTAGAAAAAAACATAAATATGTATTATAGTGTTAGTGATCACTGCGCAGGCTTTTGACCTTTTGAGATATCAGTAATTTCAGTACTGGAGCGCTTGGTTATATTGTCACCATGTTGTAACATAGTTGCTTGGATGTACACAACTGCTATCCCAAAAAATTACTTTTTACTGTTTAAATTTCGCCGCAAATAATATTCTAATCATACACAACAATGTTGACCATGGTTGCTATGCATCACATGGCCATTTGCCTCAACGAACGAAAGAGTCTCCGCTCTGGTGGTAGAAATTTGAAGTAAACAATTTGGGGTAAATAGCGCCATCTACATTTGCTTGTTCAGGCGAATGGCGCATTTCATTGGCTATTTGCCTCAACGAGCGAAAGAGACCCACTCTGGTGGTATAAATTTGAATTAAACAATTTGGGTTAAATAGCGCCATCTACATTCGCTTGTTCAGGCGGATTACAGACAAAGAAACAAGAAAATAACCTACCAGGTAGTTCTGCCTTTGGCGAATGATAAAATTCGTTACAATCATCTTTATCGTCGTCACTCATGTAATCGGGAAGTTCGACCTTGGGAAGAATGGGGCTCTTTGGTTCCAGTCCAGCGGAAAATGGGTTAACACTAAGTGCTTCCTCGCCAAACGAGGCTAATTCCTGCAGTCTTGTTAGGTCAGTCTCTATTCGGTCGCTCTTGCACTGCCGTTTGGGAGGGGGCGGCGTTGAGGAACTACTTTTGTTTGGTGGCACGTCTTGACTAGAGGTTACGGTACTCGTCGCAGACGAGATATGCAGTTTGCGGGCAATCCTCTGCTTGAGCGGTTTGGGATTTAAGAACAACGTATCCTACGATGTAAACGGCACACAAAAAGTGAACACTATACAAGAAAATGGGTAAAAAATCATAAAGACTTAACTTAAAGCTTACTTCATCGTTTTGTTTATACGATTCGGACGAAGAGGTGTCTGTTAATCCTCTGATACGCAGTGATTCTGCTGTTTTTAAAAAAGCAGAGAGCTGCGCTTGAGCTACGTTGACTTCTCCGGCATACATGAACTCCATAAGCGCGACTATATGCCTCGCTTCAACGTCCCTCATGAAAATTATTGGGTGCGGGCATGGATTACTCTGCAATTATATTAATATTACTCTTACAATCAAATTTGGCGCCACGTTTCCATCTGACAGATGATTTATTGCCAACCCATATATCTATCACAGCTGTCTGCGATCGTAATTTTTACCTTGAATAATTCTTTGAAGAAGGGGCTGCAAGCGGATAGCACTACCTTATGGGCCTGGAGGCGCTGCCCCTCGCAGGCAATCGTAACGTCCGTGAAGTCCTCATCATCGCGCAATGTCTCGAATTGGGACGTGATATTGGCCTGAAAGTTGTTCCATCGCAAGCAAAATTGCTGCTCGTCGCTCAGAGACATCATACGCACACTGCGATTCTATTATTTGAACCTGAACGTGCAATCACCGCGGTTTAGCGAAAATATCGCGCAAAAAGAGAACCATCTCAAACATAAAAATAAACCTTTTAATTTCAATCAATATCTGCCTACTTCTTTCGCCAACACACAAAAATAATATCCCTACTTTATCACTTTTTTTACAAAAATACGCATTTTTTGAACAAAATTTCCTAATAATGGATATGATATAATATACCCAACAATCATGATGAACCATGATTAACCCGAAGTCAAGCCCCATTAATACATTAAACAATTTCTGGCTATATCAACCAGACGACAATTATATTACTTATTTATAGGAAACGCCATTATATTCCGCATAAAATTTGAAAATAAAGTCCAAAACTCAATTATTTACCCCACTAAAATAGGATGAAAATATTATCAACAATAAGTGCACAGGGTAGTTTTATCGCAACAGTTGGTAGTATGGGGTGACCGCACCGCAGTGATTTCGCAAGTGCTGTCGAACCAGTGACAACTGCTACGAATTAATTTTGGCAACTTTGTTTAATTTAATGAGGACGTCGTGCATTGTGTCGCTTCGTAGTAGGGTGCTCATTTAAAACTGTGCGGCAAAACGTGGTGGATTGATCTTTACTGTAAGTGTTACTACATAACCTCTCGGTGCAGTGCGTACTGTTCACTCGGAAATTTTTTGAATACTGGGATTATCTAGTTAACTATGAAATGTCAAAACGTAAGTAAACATTTTGCGTTAGTTTTTTTGGGTATCAGTCATTATATTCTTAGTCTATATATTTCTGAGTCACTCTGTCTGGTTGCTCACAGCTGATTATTACCGTTAGGATTTCTTTACTTATCTGCTTTTATCTGAGAGCGTGGTCGACCTTTGACCTCATAGATTAGGCAACAATTGTTGCAAGATATTCTTGCTAATATGCTTCAAACTTTGTAGTTGGCGTAGGTCATAGTGCGTATGGGCTTTAGACAAAATCAATACGACCTTTGTTTAGACGTCATGCATTCTTATTGCGAACTTTTGTTTTACGATAACATCGAAAAAAAAAAATGCTTTTATTATAAGTTTATAACCTATAGTTGTATATGTCCATCGTTTACCCAAGGTTGATATTTAGTCGACACAAAATAAATTAACATTGTCCGGTTTTTTATAGGCTTCCAGGCGAACACATTGGTTAATTAATTTTGCAGTGTTGTCATACATCATGTGATTCATTAAATGGGGGACATTTAACCTATCATCTAAAATTGTCATTTTTACAATATCGATAATAATCTTAATTTTATTGGTGTTTCCAATCTTAATTTGATTGTTCTATATATGTATTGAGATTTATTAATATTTATAAGTGAATAACGAATAAAAAGCAGAATACAAACAAAATATATGTGAAAACTATTTATTAAAAACAGTCTGCATGGTAACAGCTATCCTTGCGATCACCTTTCATCAAGATCACATATTATATGTATACTGAGGATAATTAAATTAATTATTATATTAAAATTGAGAAAGCTGAATCCCAAATGGTTTAGCACCAAATCTGTACTGACGTCGGAGATGAACATGGATACGTGTTTTCAATCACATAAGTCGCCCGATTCGAGAATTTAAACCCCATTTTAGATGTCAACGGCAGTAGATAATAGGAAACCGCCTTAAGTAATTCTTATCTCCGATTTGCATACAGATAGGACAGAGTACAGGCAAGCGTTTTGTATTGAAATCTCATCAGTGCAAGGATACCGAAGCAATCGAATGATATTTTCATATCATTCTTACTTTTTTTCTCGTTAGTATCGCGTTCGTTTATTTTATTATTCAAATTGAGCAAGATGTCGGTAATAATTAGCATCCTTTTAGGGCTAGTGAAGACCGTTGATCACCAAACTGGCAGACCAGGAGGACCCAACTTGCGCCCTTGGGGCACACTACACACCTACCCCTTTAACCAGAAACCAGGAGACCCTCACAGGTACGACTTTTTTGACGTTTCTACTCGCCGCCCATTGTCAAAGCAATGTTGTGAAATCACCGTCGTTCTTCGAATTGCTGCATTTGTTTGCTTGTCATTAGACAGTCGATAGATAAGAACTTGATGTCGACACATGCGTGTGTTTGTTTTTTCTTCAGTAATTTTATTTTAACGATTCAAATATCGTTTTTACTTTCCGACTAGTATCCTAGAAGGAGAGTACCTATTGTAATCGACGAAAAAAAATGAGATTTCAGCGAAAATACGCATTTTGGGGTTCCCTGAATTTATTGTGATTTCTGGAAAATGTAGGTGTGGACCGGGCTGAAATTTGGTATATGTACTTATTTGGAATGGCCAACAAACGGAAGTGGAAAATGATATACATGTTTTCTTATGGATTTATCCGATTTTGACGATATTCATACCAACTTATCCTCCAGTGACTTAAAATATGTCTACTAGTTTACAAATCAATGGGATGGGCGGTTTAGGCGCTATAAACGTTTATAGAATCAGTTTGACAGAATCCACAGGCTCCGTCGCTGTGGTTGCAGATTGACAGATTTTTAGTAGTAAGTGTTTAGAGGTTTAGACAGTTGTTGTCGGAAAGTAGGAGGGGGGAGGGCATTCCGGATATTTTCAAAATGGTAATCATAATATTTATGTGTCATAATATTTATATTGTTTGTGACGATCAGAAGGTTGTATTCAAACAGAAACTATTGTAAAAATCTGGTGTGAGCCCACACAACTTTCAGACTACATTGTTGACACATTGAAGTACATATGTATATAAACAATATAACATAAAAAGTACTTTCATCGATTGGATCATTAATTTCCTTTTGCATTTATTTAATTTCGTTAAGCTGTGGCTACTCTGGACTAGAGGTGGGTAGTTCGTGAACGAACTAGTCCGAGAGAATGGCTCCCGGCTTAGAACAAAAGAACTAGTTCTTTAAAATAAAAAGAACTAGTTCGCAAAAGACCTGCTTTGCTAAAACATATCTCTATGCATATCTCATTCAGTGAACGACTTTGTAGGGACATGAAATCTAGTTCGAAAGTCCTGCTTTGGTGAAACATATCCCATTCAGCGAACGAGTTGTGGCGACATCAAACGAGCGACATAGCACCCTGCCCGCCAGTTGTTTCTTTACCTAACGGCGGATGTCAAAAATATAATTAGAGTATAGTTTTTTTCCTATTGGATAATGGATTACACTGTTAATAGTAGTTTCGCCAGTATATGTTATACTATAATTTATAAATAATACCCCAATTCCACCTAAAATTGCAGTATGAATGGCTAAAATACGTGCAGCAATATGTCTTTTATGCCTTATTAAATAAATATTTAAGAAATATACCTAAATAAGATAAGACAACGATTCTTCGATCAATATAATTACAAATAATTATTTATTTTCAAAACAAAATAACGATTCTTCGAGAAAAAGACAAAGTGGGAAGGCAGACATCGATTCTGTCCAAACTAGATCCTAGTTTCGTTTGGAACGAGATATAAACGTGCTAGAACACACAAAGACACGTTTATCGAAGTAGTATGTCTCAGGATGAAAGTAGTTCTTCAGAACTAGTTCTTTGAACTAGTTCCTTTTTGTGAACTAATCCGGAAGAACTAGTTCATTAAAAAGAACTAATAAGCCCATCTCTACTCTGGACCTCTTTCTAACATCAGTCATAGAAAATGTCATGTCAGTCGACACTGGTGTTTATCAAAATTTGTATCTGTAAATCTGTATGTAGTCTTGTATCATATACATAATAACTCAAATCAAAATGGTTTCTGGACAGTCGATAAAAGCAAAATGAAATATCTGGGGTCGCCCTCACCCAACTTTCCGACTACATCGTGGGCAAAATGAAGTGTCTGAATACTTTTGCCATTACTCAATTTTGTGAAGTCAAAGCCACTCTATACCATCTCTGTACCCTACCTAACGTGAATTTCTATAAAATAATGACATTTGTCATACTGATATTTAATGTCATGTCATGTCAGTGGCACTGACGTTTGTCAAAATCTGACAATTCGCAACACAACGATGAAGGCTGCGGAATCTGTCAAACTGCTTCTATAAACTCCTTTAGCACCTAAACCGATCATCCCACTGATCTGAAAATTTGTATACATGTTTAAAGTCACGGGAGGATGAGCAACTATCAAATTGATCAAAATCGAATAAATCTCTAAGAATATGTATGTAAAATCTGCCACTTCCGGTTGTCAGATTGTGGCCAAAAACAATCCAGTTCGTCCCCTGGCAATTCTAAATAAGTATGCAAAATTTCAGCCCGATCCGTTGTACCGTTGTATCGTGTTCACAGACGTACATACACACACACATACATACATACATACATACATACATACATACATACATACATACATACATTGCAATCGATTTAGGGAACCTCAAAACGCGTATTTCCGCTGAAATCCCGAAATTTTTTTTTCCGTCGATTACAATACTTTCCTTCTAGTCGGAAAGTAAAAATATCCGGTGTGGTCCCAACCCAACTTTACTATTAAATTGTTGACACAAGTAGTATTATTCAATTCAGTTTTGTGAACACACAGCCACTAGATCCCAACCTAACGCCAGTCATAGAATTAAGAATAGCACCATGTCATGTCCGTGGCATTGACGTTTGTCAAAATCTGACAATTTGAAACAGCGACGAAAGTCTAAACCGCTTATCCTATTGATCTGTAAATTTGTATACGTATATATAGTCATTGGAGGATGAGCTGGTATCAATTTGGTCAATGAATCCCTGATGAATCCCTAATAAAATGCCATTTCCGGTTATCAGATTGCCACCAAAAACAATCTATACTCTGTTCAATGAAACTTTGCAGTGGTGGGCGGGATTTAGCAAGCCAGATTTACACTGGCCAGCACGGTGACTATATAGCAACACTTTGTAACTATACTCCGTTCAGTGAAACTTTGCAGTGGTGGTCGGGATTTAGCAAGCCAGATTTACACTGGCCAGTACGGTGACTATATAGCAACACTCTGTAACCATAGTATTACAACAATTTAGGTTATGGGAAATTCAAACAAACGTCAAATTGTGACAATTTTATTTGCGCCAGTGTAGATCTGCCTGCCGTTTGCACCAATCAACAGCGTGAATTTCGATCCCTATCCCGGCTAACACTGCAAAGTTTCGGCGGACAGAGTATAGTTCGCCCACCGGCAATTCTAAATACAGTAGAACCGAGTGCCGTGATTTTTTTTTTGTCATATAATGTTATATGTATTCCGGTAAGAAAAACCTGGAAAGGAAAAATGTTGAAATATTGTTTTCGTGTTTACACCTCATTTTTAGTTTTTTTTTTTATTATCGGCTATTTTCATTATCCGCGGTGGCCTTGCCACCCAATTCAGCGCATAATCGGGGCTCTACTGTACCAAATTTCAACTCGTTCTGTTGCATACATACATCAAAGCGCGTATTTTCAGTGAAATCCATAAATTTTTCTTTTCGTCAATTTTCCTTCTAGGGTTCTAGTCGGAAAGTAAAAATAATGATTTAAATACTGTTTTTCTACTTTGCATTCACAATGCACACATTGTAACACTGTTTTCGGTGTTACAATTAGCAAATTGTAACACCGTTTTTAGTAACTTTTTTCTAAGATTGGTGACATTGATATCAAATGCATGTCAAACGAAAATACACATAACCACAAAAGTAAGCACAAGCTGATTTTTTAGAATCGCACAAACTGCGAAGTATGTATATTTTTATACATATTTAAACACGCGTGTTGCATCCTAGGTTTCGTACTACTAGTATATGATAGTATATAATAATTATCAATAATTACTTTTTCACAGATATTTGAATTTAAGTGACAGATGACAGTGTTACCAACGGTTGCACCCATAAATACTCTAGATTGGAATTTTACCTAATATACTTCTAAATTTTTATAAAATTAATGACGCAAAGTAGAAAAAATAGTATATTACACTCGTTTTATAAGACATATTGGCGCATTCGTTCATTTGGGGCACGAGGAGCGCCAGCGACGAACAACTCATGCGCCAATTTGACATCTTATAAAACTTGTATAATAATATACTATTTTCTTGTACCTAACCTAATTTTTGTAATGATATTCAATGGATAATATGTTGCTAATGTCAAAAGGGTCGTTATATTATGTTGGCTATTAACTGTCGTTTTCTGTTGTTATATAATACCTAATAGAAATGTCATCGACATTGTACCTTGGGGCAAATGTCACCTGAACACCAGGTTAACTTCTATCCGTGACGTAGATTCTTTAATGTAGGTCTCGGTAGATAAGGGCGAGACCACGGATCGAATTCGATCGTTTTCACGCGAGCTGTGCAGTTAATTCACTAGCTTTAGTCGCTGTTGAAACTTTAACCATTACGAACGATTTATAACAGTGTTCCAAGTGCAAGAGATTCTTATGTTTCTACTGTTAACGTTGGTTACCGACCTCTTATAATAATCATAATAATTATATTAACCCCGCCGATTTGATCCAATATCCGTAAAGTATTTTCATATCTGTGTCAGGTATTTTTATCGACGTGACTCATTCGATTCTTGTACACGAGCACCTCCGATTGTTTTTTCTTTATTTTATAGTGGGGTTCTCGTTTAGGCATTTCCTCCAGCCGCCGTCTATTTCGAACCGTTGCTTTGTGTGTGTGGAGCAAATGCAGAAAAATCCCGAAGCATATGCACCGAAAATATCGCACATAGCGTAGACGCGTTAAAAGTATGTATACTGGTATACTGGTCGTTTTATCGCTGTTCTATGAACAATTGGAATATAAATTGTATTTGGGCAAAGAATAATTAGCAATAAAGTAGTCCGTGGATGGAGTCAGTCGTGACGAAATCTATTATTTTCGCCTTGTATGTAAGTATGTACTTATGGTACAGTCGCGAAAAATTGTTTTTGTACACTTATTGTCGATTTAACAATGTTTTATTTAGAAAAGGTTTCACTTCAACACTTGATCAGAGATTGTAGAAGGATAAGATGTTCTTCCTGTTCAGTTACTGAAAATAAATTTGGATTTAGGAAGAACGTCTTATCCATCTACAGTTTTTTGTGTTTCGTTTTTTTTTATTATATATTATGTGTATAGTATGTTCAATAAAAACGGTTTAGTGTGCCATAATTTTATCTTTTTCGTACATTACGCTTTAGGAATTGACAGACAGAAATGCCAGAAAATGTAAGTAGCGCAAACAACAACAAAACTGGCCAACCCTAACCTGAAAAACATGGATAATGACCTAACGCAAAACGGGGGCTTAAAGTTTAATTGTCAAATTTAAGAGTATCCAACCTACAATGTCTTCCATGGTACAATAAACCTTCTTCATTGAGCATATTATTCCCTCTGGTTGAATTTCTCTTCATATTCGAAAATCTTTTTCTCCGAGTATACATAGCGTATACACCAAAATAGGTATGCCGATGCGCCTTCCGCCAATTTTTAATAAGGCAGGTTTGCTCGTCCATTCACCGAACCGTCGCTAAAATATGCGCTTTCAAACACACGGCACGGTTTCGTCCGTTCAGTTTTTGTTTTAAGACCCGATCGTTTCTTGGCGCAAAGCCAATTCTTTTTATTACCCGCTAGTCGGGCGTTATCACCTATAGTGCCTATAGTCTCATTCATTTTTGCGCCGGTCGTCGGAAGTGTACCGTCTATAACTTCGGTGGTGTTTTTTTTTTTGCTTCGCGGTCGGTCACGTGTCTCCGAATATGTCCAGGAGTGCGTCGGTATGATGCGTTTGGAGACCGGCCCTAGTGTGCGTCCAGTGACACCGACGTCGACGCGAAATGAACGCGGCCCGAGGCGGTGCCAGACCGCGAGTTCGCGCTGGTAAACCGGTCAACATCAAGGACTGGGAGAAGCAACAGGAAGTCCTCTCCACGTGGAATTATGGTATGTTTATGTAGCCTCCGAGGACACATAAGAAATGTTTACTGTCAATGTTCGAGTGCCTTTTGGATGGACAAAAAAAAGGATTCTGGATTACATAAGTGCGCTTGTGTTTGTTTGTCTTCTGCTGTTGGATTGTTTAGCCAAAGGTTTAGCGATTTATAATTAGCCGTTACTTCATGCGTCCTTACCTTTGTAGTCGCTGTTGCCAGGCGTTTAGGAAAAAGAACAGCAGTTAGTAAAACAGGGTTGACACATTAAAGCGTCGAAGGAGAAGGTTTAGTGTTTAGATAATGTAATTTTGTGAAGCCATTGTCAGGGATAACCTAATGTCAGGGATAGTGATGAGTCTATTCGAATGGAAGAATCGATTATAATCGATTCTTGAAAGAATCGTTTCTCTGAGAAATCTATACCTTATATTGTAACTTGCCTCGAAAAAATATGATATATTCGGCCCACCTATGTATCCCTCAACGAGCAAGTAACAGACACGTTACAGTAGACGTAATTCTACCATTTTGGTCGATATCGACTGACGTCATGATTTGTCGACATGTCGTTAAATTTAGCAAATGTTGAGAGATGTCGATAAATCGATTCGATATCGCTACGTTTACGTCATGTCACTTCCAATTCTGTTGTTCTACGTACGTATTTTTTTATAAATATTTTGGGCCATTTTATGGTTAACCAATTTCGTTTCTTGTAATATTCTGCTTCACGCATAGAGGTTTTGTATTTTAAGAATGGTTATTATTCATTAAACACTATGTAAAGACTGCTTCTTTGAACACTTATAACACCCAACCCAACCCTTCATCGCATTGATATGTAAATTCAGTAAATTGACATACATATTTAAAATCACTGGAAGATGAACTGTTATGAGTTTGGTCAAAATCTGTTCAATCGCCAAGAAAATGGGTGCAATTTGTTGTACACACACAGGCATTTCCAGAAATCATTGCATTGGATTCAAAAACAATGTCGCCAACAACATTACCTCAATATAGTATGTATAATCCACGTAAAATCACACGAACTAAGCTCACAGATTTAAATTCTATTGTTCCTCAAGTCCGCATAAATAAATCCAACAGATAATGCGATTAAAACAGTGCTTAATAAAATACGGATAACCATCAAAGTAAACAACAAAGTTAATTAAAGGTGGATGATATAATTATGAGCAGGTTTTCTGGTATCTTCCTCTGCGCCAGTCCAGAGGAAATAAAAACTCAAATAGACATGTAGCACCGCATTCCTCTCTCTAATGTACACGTACCAATGCAATGCTTGGAACTAGAGGTGGGTAGTTCGTGAACGAACTAGTCCGAGAGAATGGCTCCCGGCTTAGAACAAAAGAACTAGTTCTTTAAAATAAAAAGAACTAGTTCGCAAAAGACCTGCTTTGCTAAAACATATCTCTATGCATATCTCATTCAGTGAACGACTTGTAGGGACATGAAATCTAGTTCGAAAGTCCTGCTTTGGTGAAACATATCCCATTCAGTGAACGAGTTGTGGCGACATCAAACGAGCGACATAGCACCCTGCCCGCCAGTTGTTTCTTTACCTAACGGCGGATGTCAAAAATATAATTAGAGTATAGTTTTTTTTCTTATTGGATAATGGATTACACTGTTAATAGTAGTTTCGCCAGTATATGTTATACTATAATTTATAAATAATACTCCAATTCCACCTAAAATTGCAGTATGAATAAGGGTAAAATACGTGCAGCATATGTCTTTTATGCCTTATTAAATAAATATTTAAGAAATATACCTAAATAAAATAAGACTACGATTCTTCGATCAATATAATTATAAATAATTATTTATTTTCAAAACAAAATAACGATTCTTCAAGAAAAAGACAAAGTGGGAAGGCAGACATCGATTCTGTCCAAACTAGATCCTAGTTTCGTTTGGAACGAGATATAAACGTGCTAGAACACACAAAGACACGTTTATCGAAGTAGTATGTCTCTGGATCAAAGTAGTTCTTCAGAACTAGTTCTTTGAACTAGTTCCTTTTTGTGAACTAATCCGGAAGAACTAGTTCATTAAAAAGAACTAATAAGCCCATCTCTACTTGGAACGCCGCGCCGTTTCAGAACGAATGCTTCTTAGTCTTGTTACTCTCATCCGCGGAATCTTCTCAAACACGCTGAACAACCTGCGAGTTGTGAGTTCTCATCACCTGTTTGTTTACGTAGCTACACACCCGATTATCTATTGTTTTCAATTTTCGACGCACCGTCATTAGCTTAGATTAGAGTGATTGTTAACCTGCGCATGTGAACCATACACGCATTTTTACACCGCTAAAAAACCACTAGAATGGAAATTGTATGTAAATTCTAAGTGTTTTTTTTTTTTTTTGTAATGTAAACATATCCACAACGTATAACATTATAAACCATTAAAGGTAACAAATTATTGTACTGGTGACATCTATAAACACAAAAGATAAGATACTATTGTACCGGTGACATCTATCGGTCGCCGGTTTAGGAGGAGATATTATAACTTCAGTAGATGATATATTTGGTTAGACTTCTAATATTGACTGCAAAGCGTTGTTATGACTTCGCCTAAGCATGGACACATATATGGAATCAATTTATCTTGTGCCAGAAAACAGAGCATACAGTTTATTTTGTATTCAAACAACCCACCCAAATTTTATTTTAAAACTCCGCGATATTTTTATTTTGGCGACAGAGCCACAGTACGATATTTTGATGACTTTCAGAATTTCCTCTCTCCTGTTCATTACTTAGGTACTCCTTTTCCTTATTAAATATGAACAGTGGGCATCGTTTTCCTTTCCCATGCATTGCAAATTCCGTTGCCTATGCTAGTCACGGTACTTGATAGCTGGTTTTGCCATCAGTCGCCTGTCGTCTTTCACACCGTTACCATAACACTTGTTCTTCAGTGGTTACAATTTAAAGTTTGTTGTGCATCTAGTTTTTTTTTTGGTAACTCGACGTGCGACTGTTTGAAAAGTACGTACCTACATCAACGACCTGTTTTATTTATATTTTGTTGGACGACCTGGTTAAGTAACATTCAGTGATGTCAATTGGCTATTTTTTGATCCTACTCAATGCTTCTACGCCAACTTTTAAACTCGGTTTAGTGTAGGACATTTTACACCTTATACAGGATGTCTCACGGAACTGGCATTTTTTAAACTTTGTTACGGTTACGTTGTTGGCCATAAACAGATAACATAAAAGGAAGAGATGTATTTTGATTATGTAAAGTTAAAAGTACATTTCTTTAAACACAAATATCGATAAAGTGAAACGTCAGAAACTTCTAATAGACCAGTTCCGTGAGACATTCTGTATACTTATCTGCAACGTTCATTTGATATTTCAAATTGTAGGTTGAAATATGCTGTACTGCTGTTTTGGTTTGTTACGAGCATAAAAAATCGTATAACAAAATCTTCAAAAAAAAAGTAGAGCACGGAGTCGAAATGGCTCTATGCTATGTGTTTATGGCATTCAATCTCGTGTTTTTAAATAGAGAGCATAATGTAAGCAAATCGTAGGACAAGGCTACTGCTGGAAATAAAATATATTTATTTTTGTACACACTTTGTATATTGTTAGCATAGCCGTTCTATTTTTTTTTTCATGCTTCTGTACCTGCATTGTGTAAAACAGTGTGTTTGATGAATCGTTTTCTGCGACGATTTCGTCAACCGTGCACTGACGTGAATTTTGAGATTGATCAATGCTATTGTTGCCAAGTTGTTAATTTTTTTCATGGCGATCGAAAATAACTAGGTTCACTTTTGCCGAAAAATACCTAATTAAGAAAGATATTTGCATATTTAACACTTCTCTGCTCCTTGCTCATTCTCTTTTAGGTCGGTTTCGGTTAAGAGCTAATTAGTTCATGCCCATTAGCTAAAAGAAAAACAAATGTATATAATTTTATAACGAGAAATCGACGAGTAAATAGAATTTCGGTGAAAAAGCCCGTTCTGAGGTCTCCTGAATCTACTACAGTTATAGAAGCAGTCTGCCAGTAGCCGCAGTCTTAGTCGCGATGGTTGCAAATAGGCAAGTTTTGATAGACGTTAGTCGTGAGTAGAACATTGCGTCCTATCATTCTCATATTATAATGTACTTGACACAGAAACCAGAATTACAAGGTATAGCTGACTACATTTACATGCATTTTTAACTAATTACCTACACTCGCGACGACTAAATAAATTCGACATCTGCAAAGCGACGCTCTCCAATATAAAAAAAAACAGATTGATTACAGGTGATAATTTTGTGGTTTTCTGTTTGTTTCAATTATATACTTAGTTCTGTTTCTGCGTTCGTACACACCTCAACGTTAAAAGTCACCACAACATTGGTGATTGAATAGAGTGGAGTAACTCGGGTATAGATCAAATCGTGTCTTGCACACCTTAGTAAAAGTTACTGACAACAAGATTTTAGACCGTTCAAGGTACGTACTACACGCTTGTTTTTCTGTATAGATTTGTAGTGCGAAATAGTATATTACTAGCTCTGTGTATAAGTCAATATTTTCGATTTTAGTTATTGGGCATTCTAGAAATATGTGGTTAAGGCTTCCCACCTATCCACATTCGCAATATGGACATTTTAGGATACATTTTAGGTTATCTGCTATCTGTTACTGTTGTTACGAATGTCCGGCAGGGGGCGTTTCGGGTTTGACGTTACTGTGGTAATAGCAGCAAAACACGGGTCGACAAAAATCGATTTTTTGGATCGAAAATTGTTTTTAAGGCCGTTTTTTGCTCAAAACTCTTTGCGAAGGGTATTTAGAGGGATCTTATCGTAAGACATGAGAGCGAGCGGCTTTTATAAGGTCGGCAGGAACGGATAAAAAATGTAAATTTTTGACGTCCATCGATCCGCTTGTCGGAATTTCTAGACGTCACGTGACATTTTCTCGAGGTTCGCCTTCACCCGAAGAGGTGCAAAAACGTGATTTTTTTTTTCAAAATTGACGCATTTAATTTACAATATATCGCGCAGTCCACGCGGAATTGTGTCCTTTTTTCAATTCGAGCGTCAAAAGTAATATCGAAAAGCCCAATTTTGCAGCTACTCGATCGCGGATGTCGGCGAAAATGGGCGATTCCGCTGAACGCGCCCTACACTTGAAAGTTCGTAATTAGTATATAGGTAGATAGATTATAGAAGTTTTATAAGACGTCAAATTGGTGCATGAGTTGTTTGGGGCACGAGGAGCGCCAGCGACGAGTGCCCCAAATGAACGAATGCGCCAATATGTCTTATAAAACCAGTGTAATATACTATTTTTTCTACTTTGCGTCATTAATTTTATAAAAATTTAGAAGTATATTAGGTAAAATTCCAATCTAGAGTATTTATGGGTGCAACCGTTGGTAACACTGTCATCTGTCACTTAAATTCAAATATCTGTGAAAAAGTAATTATTGATAATTATTATATACTATCATATACTAGTAGTACGAAACCTAGGATGCAACACGCACGTTTAAATATGTATAAAAATATACATACTTCGCAGTTTGTGCGATTCTAAAAAATCAGTTTGTGCTTACTTTTGTGGTTATGTGTATTTTCGTTTCACATGCATTTGATATCAATGTCACCAATCTTAGAAAAAAGTTACTAAAAACGGTGTTACAATTTGTCTTATAAAACGAGTGTGATATACTATTTTTTCTACTTTGCGTCATTAATTTTATAAAAATTTAGAAGTATATTAGGTAAAATTCCAATCTAGAGTATTTATGGGTGCAACCGTTGGTAACACTGTCATCTGTCACTTAAATTCAAATATCTGTGAAAAAAGTAATTATTGATAATTATTATATACCATCATATACTAGTAAAACTAGTAGTACGAAACCTAGGATGCAACACGCATGTTTAAATATGTATAAAAATATACATACTTCGCAGTTTGTGCGATTCTAAAAAATCAGTTTGTGCTTACTTTTGTGGTTATGTGTATTTTCGTTTGACATGCATTTGATATCAATGTCACCAATCTTAGGAAAAAAGTTACTAAAAACACAATTAGCAAATTGTAACACCGAAAACAGTGTTACAATGTGTGCATTGTGAATGCAAAGTAGAAAAATTATATTTAATTGTGGCATTTGTGGCGTGCATTCGAAACCCAAACAGAATACGATCGTTCGAATTAGTCACCGTATAGTACGGATCTATCCATGCATACCTGGGCACGTGTCTAATACTATTTATAAACACGTGGACAATGTATAGTTAAGAGGGGGCATTAAAACCCAACTTGACCTACCTTTTAATCTGTTCACGAACCGTTCCGCCCGGTACATTCACATTCAACGTATAGACGCTGCGATCTAAGTATATCTGATCCGTTCGAATTATGGATATTATTAAAGAACAGCACGTAAAGGTACGATGTAGGTTTATTTTGATCTTTCGATGTTAATAAATTGCAAATAAAATAGAGTATATACAAATATAAGTATGTATATGATAACAACTGTTATTATTATACCAATTTAAGCGATAGCAATCTCTATAATGTCACCACAGATAAGATAGATTAACATAATTGGTTATAAACCCAATTGTGTTAGCAAACAGTTATCCAAACTCCATCCAAAAAGTGTGTTTTTACTTGTTGCTGTAACTCTCCAATGAATCATTTTAATTTGAAAATTTTAAATTTAACTTGGATTAAGGTAACGGATTAATCGATAAAGTCGGTTTGATGACAAATTCGCGATAGAATAAACAAGTAATTTTCGTGTTTGTGTTCCAGAACTGTGCAGTGGTGAATCCTTACCAGAGGTTGAGATAATCAGTCTGCTCGAGGAGCAAATTCCTCGGTACAAACTCAGGGCTGACACCATAACAAAATTTGGAGGTAAGTTTTTTTTGTGACCTTTGCAGGTATAATTGAAATCGATCAAGTGCAACCATAAATGATTAAACTCCACTGATGTCAAACGACGAAGTGCGTACGGTTCTTTTTAACTTAATTAGCGAGGTTGTATAAATCGTGTTTACAACTATTCTCAAAGTGGTTGCATGGCAACCAATCATTGTCTGGTAATTAGCGTTATACCTACGCAGGTTTTTTTTTTTTTCATTAAATTAATATCTACACCCGTATGTAATTTATTAGATAATGTTTAATTAGTTGTATGCCATGTAAGACGTCGAAGTAAAGCTTTCACAAGACTAAATAGGTAGACTAAAACACCTACTCGTACGAAACAATATAATGGCCAATTTATTCAAACTTTTTATAACCGCTGCTAATAATAATATTCACATTATAATTAAGTTCCCATTTTCATCTTATCTAGATGTATGTATTACTTGTTACAAAGATAATTAACAGTAGTAATTGAGAATATTATTATTTTATTGTGCATCAAATTTGCTTGTCCTAGCTATTAGGTAACCTGCGGTTTTCTTGAACGCGACAAATGGTAAATAGTTTTATCCACGGTTTTACCTTGCAGTTTATTGCCTTATTATTGTCGGTTTGACTTTGAACTTGTCAGTGCGTAATGGTGCCCATAACGTTCCTAATCTACCAGAAAATTGGGTAGTAATCCAGTTGTTCGTGTTGTACAGGTCTATTATTGTGTTCGCGTGATGGTTTGTTTTAGAAAACCTGCTTTTTTTTGTGATCATACTTCGTAAGTTTACACAAGAAATTTTTGGTTAACATTGTGCTAATTCAACACATTTGCTCAAATTGCACAATGTTTCCTACTGTATAACCCAAAGAAGTGGACGAGAGATGTAAAGCTCCATCTATACATCAACACTAGTACTATACTGTACATTGAGATCCTTTCCCAGTTTTTGTTTCTATTATTCTTCTAGATTTCCCATGTCATTTTCTATCTAGTTCAGGTATACAACTACCATAATTTTCATTGTTTACAAGACTTTACCCTAATTTCTAGAAATGTTAAGGTATTTTTTATACAAATTTCGTACCTATTATCCGGCTTTTTCTTAGTAGCCTCAACACGTCATACATTAAATCAATTTTATTATTAAAATCGTCACCTACCGCTCGCTATTCCGTCGTCATATCACGAACAAACACTTCAGAACAATACAGAAGTAGTTTTACTAGCGCGCGATGCGCTATGTTCTCCACTGAAGGTAAATCATATGATCGTACCTCACAACCGCGTCAGTGTTACCTTTATCAACAATTAAAACAATACCGTTGCTAAGGCTGCGTACTACATAGTTACGCACAAAATAAAGATGATTGTGTTCTGTTCTCCGTAGGTTACGAGAACCAGGATTGGTTCATCCCATCACCGGCCCTGCAGGTCGACGAGGCAGACCTGAAACTGTCGCCCGACCAGATCCGGGAAACCCTCAATTATTTCCGTAAGTATCACGTCTGTCTGTCCGGATCTCTCGCTGTTTTTTTGCGTTCATTTTAAAAACACCCGCCGCCGTCTGCGGGTTCGTCGGATCGATTTTTCGCTCACGTGCGTCGCGCCGACTACCGACGGGGCGTTCACTCGTTTTTCCGACGCTTGCGCTCGCATCACTCCCACACACATAACCTAAAAGTGGAAAGTGCTGTCACCGTTGCAAATACGCGTCGCAGATTTTGTTTATCTTAGGTTCAAAATTTTACCTAAAGCGGTTTGTATTCGCTTGTTTTGAATTACTTTTGCATTTTGTTTGTTGCATGAATTAAGTAAATATGATTAGTATTTCATAATATGTTGCACGGTTGCATTATATGCGCTTTTTGGTTGATGCAGTTTGGCGATGACGCATATTCTTAACTGTCAAATGTGTTTTTTATTGTAAACAAAAGATGATTATGTTTCGAGGACAATTTCTTATTTTAATTGATGTAAATTGTTATTATTAGTTGCTCTTGACTTGCGTGTATTATTTTCTCGAGCCGTGAGTGTAACAATTTCAAAGAATCACGTAGGTAATCAAAAATCATTGTAATGTTAATCATAATCAAGTTTTCAAGAAATACAAGACGTTTTCTACAACGGTTGTTCGATAACAATATGTATATGTAATTTATTTGACGATTCAAATATCGAAAAGATTTCAAAACCTAACGTATTGATGATACCACACTGGTTACATTAGAATAATCTTTAGAAGAATATATAAAAATGTATTTTTCTACTTTGCATTCACAATGCACACATTGTAACACTGTTTTCGATGTTACAATTAGCAAATTGTAACACCGTTTTTAGTAACTTTTTTCCTAAGGTTGGTGACATTGATATCAAATGCATGTCAAACGAAAATACACATAACCACAAAAGTAAGCACAAACTGATTTTTTAGAATCGCACAAACTGCGAAGTATGTATATTTTTATACATATTTAAACATGTGTGTTGCATCCTAGGTTTCGTACTACTAGTATATGATGGTATATAATAATTATCAATAATTACTTTTTCACAGATATTTGAATTTAAGTGACAGATGACAGTGTTACCAACGGTTGCACCCATAAATACTCTAGATTGGAATTTTACCTAATATACTTCTAAATTTTTATAAAATTAATGACGCAAAGTAGAAAAAATAGTATATTACACTCGTTTTATAAGACATATTGGCGCATTCGTTCATTTGGGGCCCAAACAACTCATGCGCCAATTTGACGTCTTATAAAACTTGTATAATAATAATTTACTATTATTGCAATTTTTGTATATATTTTTTCAGTCGTAGACGGTTCAGAAATGTGGATGACCTCACTTCACTCCATTATCATCGACTAATAAAAGTAAAGATTTTTTTAATTCAAAATCTTGCACTTACAAATAATCCGCGTCCAATTCCACAATGCTTGTCCACAATGCACAATTTATGCAATAGGTAGTGATTCTCTGTTTTTAGTTAGATGGAGGGGATATTTTATTGGTAAACCTGCACTTTCAAGAAAAATATTACAACATTAAGAAAGTCCAGACAGAATTGATCGCTTTATTATAGATTCTTACCGTAAAATCGCCTTTTAATAATAGCTTAACCGCAAATTTATAAAAAGCGTAATTACATAAGTAGTAGGCATGCAGTGAAGACGCACGTTAGAAAATGAATATACATTTCGCGATAAATATAGCGGTGAGCCACATCTCGCTAGAATAGAAACAAATCACGCGGATCCACTTTTAAAAAGAAAAATCTATCCAGCTATGTATCGGTCACCACCAATCCGGAAAATTAATCTTATTGTGCTCAGCAGCAGCACAGTTTAATTGCTTCTCTCTCGTTTACTATTTACGTTATTTCAATATTATTTACAATTTATAATCGGTTCTTTTACCACGGCACAGTTACCGTAATGCAGCGAACGGTAAACAGAAGACAGGATTTCGTTACATTAAATACTGGTGTCCAAACTTATCGGTTCACTTGTTATTATTGAAGGTGCAGGGCCGGTTAAATAAGCAAACTAGAATACTTTTTCTTAAGAGTGCGTGTCAAGCTTTACCAATAGACATTAACCAACTTTCCCCCATAAAATAAATTTACCGAAAAACCAGCATTACAATGCTTCGGAAACGAGGGGTCCGAAATTAAATATCCGGGATGGTCCTCACCCTACTTACCGACTACATCGTTAGACACAATTTGTTTAGAGATAGTGTTGAGTGTTTAGACACAATGCTGAGTGTTTGACTCAATGAAGTGTCTAAACCAGTGTTTCCCAACGTGGGGCGTACGCCCCACTGGGGGGCAATATGATTGTTGAGGGGGGCAATTGGAATATAGAAAAATTTTGAAAAAAAAAAAAAACCTACCTTAAAGTCTCTTTGTACCGTTCATACTGCAACCGTTAATCATATCCTTGAGGCTAATTGTTAAATATCCCTACACAATTCTAAATCTGAAAAAAAAAACACACAATAGGGAAAAATTTAATTAAGCCATCAATATTTGTAAAAACGTTTTTAAAAAAATATGTCAAAGATGTGATAGCTATGCCACTTAAGATACATTGTTGAGGAACATTTTGTTGAAGGTATGTTATTCTGTAAATTAGAAAGCATCACAACCTCCGGAGATATTCTTCATAAGCAAAAAAATTACTTCAATGTCTTTAATATTCCAATACAGAACATAACATCCTGTACTGCAGACTGTGCTCCTAACATGATGGACAAGAAAAGCGGCTGTTTAAAGATAAGAATCCAGAAATGCTTCTTGTGCATTTTCTAATATAGCTCCATAGGGAAAACTTGGTAACCAAAAATGTTTGTCCAGTTCTCAATGAAGATTAAATTCGGTTATAAAATATGTCAATTGTATCAAAGCTAATGCCGAATGTGACATTTCAAGTTAATTTGTGAAGTACAAAATAATTCAACTAAATTTAATACTTCATTGAACAAATATTTTTGGCTACCAAGTTTTCCCTGTGGATTACACAATGCACAAGAAGCATTTCTGGATTTTCATCTTTAAACAGCCACTTTTCTTGCCCATCATCTTAGGAGCACGATTGGCAGCACAAGATGTTATGTTCTGTATTGGAATATTATCGAAATAATTAATAACATAGTTTTTAAGCTTAGAAAAAATATCTCTGGAGGTCGTTGTGCTTTCTTATGATTTGCAGAATAACATTTCCTCAAAAAAATGTTCCTTATTAATGTACCTTACATAAGTTATCAACAAGGCCTCACTGCCTCTCACTCTTGCTCATTTTAACCATTCTTTTTCTGACAGTGTTGTTACTAAGGGGCACAGCTATCACATCTTTGTCATCTTTTTCTAAAACCGTTTTTACAAATGTTGATATTGACAGTTTAATTAAATGTTCCCCTATTTTGTGCTTTTCCAGATTTAGCAATGAGTACGAATATTTGATAACTAGACTCAAGGGTACGATTAACACTTGCAGTGACAATTTCAATTTTAGAGTAAATGTTTAACTTTGTGTTGTTATAATAAAATATGGCAGATTTGTGTTGTATTAGTTTTTAAGTGAATGTTTATTTCTATTTTGTTATAATAGAATATGTAACAAATTTTGTTTCTGCTAAAATGCTTAGTATTTATTTCAATAATCAAATAAATTATTGTTTTATGTTATTATTTTTATACCCCCAATGGCGCAAGTTTTTCATTACGTCACAGAGAGGAAATTAGTCAAAATTTGTTGGGCAGAATGTGTACCAATGACGAAATGAGAAACGTACACCGTTCCGCGTAAGGTTCATTTCCAACTCTGTTATAGGTATAAAAAAAGACAATATGAAGTGGGGCATGAGATTTTTAGACCAGCTTCGGTGGGGCATAGCTCAAAAAAGGTTGGGAAACACTGGTCTAAACACTTCAATTATTCCAAATTATTCAATTTTGTAAAGCCACAATCACTCTAGGACACAATGACATTTGTCATACTGACATTTAATGTCATGTCAGTGGACATGACATAGAGTGGATTTAAACTAAGAGCACCCAATACCACAACAACGACAACAAAATATGGGCGAGAAATCTGCTGTTGCCCTTGATTCGTCCTAAAGTGACGGCTCGTTCCTAAGGGATTTTAAAACGGAAAAGCAACAAAAGTCATGTTTTCTTGTATACATAGGAATGATTACCTATTGAAAACTGTTAAATATAATGTCCCAGTGTTACCAGTGACAATAAATTGCACTTTAAGTGAATTTTGTAATTGTGTTTGAGGTTAGATTTTCTCTAGTAAAATTTTTGAGAACACCGTCTCAGTATTTATGAAATATACATACCAGGGGTTTTAATTAGAAATTCCTGTACGTTCTACACATGACTGACGTTAGAATGTGGTCCAGAATGGCTGTGGCTTCACGAAATTGAATGATTGCAAAAGTGTTTAAGCACTTGTATGTGTCAACAATGTAGTCGGAAAGTTGGGTAGGGACCACGTCGGATTTTTATAATCGTGATTGTAATTGTAAGTGGACACCCGGTATACTGCTACTTGCTTTTAAAACAATATTACCGTTACTCTTCGACTGAGACAGTCAGTTTTGACAGTTAGTTATGTTTGAAATTATTGGTTAAGAAGTGTCATATTTTAAAGCGTATTATTTATTTTTGTTGCTATCTTAACAGTGCATTATCTTTGTAAATGCTACCTGTGGAATTTGATTATTATTAATTTACACACCGGATAGGTGGAGATAATTGCCGTTAACTTATAGATTAGACACCTTGGGCGCGTATCATTTTTCGCGTTTATCTCGACCGTCGGTGAGTTTGTTTTTTTTTATAAGCACATTGCCAATAATTGTTTATCCAGTTGGTGATCTAACGTTGGCCCGTTCGATTGTTTCAGTTCTATGTAGTGATCGTGTTAGCCAAATGACCACAACCTACGATGATATAGAAGCAGTGACTAGGCTTCTAGAAGAGGTTAGTACACCTGTACCCGCCAACCAACAAACCAACATTATCCGCCTATTCAATTCCATTAACCCCATTCCACATTATGGTTGCAGTTATCTTTAATCTCAATCGCAAAAATATCCTACAGATTATATTAATCTTATACTATATTTTTTGTTTACGATAGAAAGAAAAAGACTTGGAATTGACGGCGCGTATCGGTAAGGAGCTATTGCAACAGAATTCGAAGCTAGAAAATACGGTAGGATCGCTCGAAAATGAACTGCGCGCGGCCAACGAGAAGATCATCCAACTCACCCACGAGATCGGCAAGAAATCCGACCTCATCCAGATACTCACTAACGACATGGACGAAGCCTGCCTGGATCTGGACACGCCTCCCGGCCGAATGAACCTCGAGATCTTACAGAAAAAAATAGGTGAGTTGAATTTCTTAAAATGTCGTGTTTGTTGTGTTTTCTGGAAACTGTTCCGGTTAGAACAAGATGGTGTCACAATTTACTTCCAAAACAGTAACCTGGGACAGGTTGCTTGGGGAAGAAATTTGTAGAAATGGCACATACAGTGAATGTACTTTTGTGACAGTTTGGCATAAGGACTCAAATACGGAGCTAAACATGAGTCATCATGTAGAGATGAGCACCATAAACAAACAGAAAGTTGTGTTTTGCTCACTATGTGTACTTTCCGACTAGTACCATAGAAGGAAAGTATTGTAGTCGACGGAAAAAATGTCGCGATTTCAATGGAAATATGCGTTTTGGGAACCCCTGAAGCGATTGCAATGATTTTTTGAAAATGTGTTTGTATATGTGGGTATACCTGTGAATAAAATAGCGTTCAAACGGTACAACACGTCGGGCTGAAATTAGGTATACATATTTAGAATTACCGGGGGGCGAACTGGATTGTTTTTGGTGACAATCTGAAAACCGGACGTTGCCAATGTTAAATACTTCTTCTGAGAGATTCCTCCGATTTTGACCCATCCGATACTTGTTCATCCTCCAGTGACTTTAAATATGTACACCAACTTACAGATCAGTGGGATGAACGGTTTAGGCGCTATTAGCTTTTATAGAAGCAGCTTGACAGAATTCACAGCCGTCGTCGCTGTGTTGCGAATTGTCAGATTTTGACAAACGTCATTGCAACTGACATGACATAAATATTGACAAATGTCAAGTATGTCATAGAAACTGACGTTAAGTAGGGTCCAAAGTGGCTATTTGCAATAATTCAATTTCGTAAAGCCAGGGCATGGGCTTCGCAAAATTGAATACACTTTATTGTGCCAACGATGTAGTCGGAAAGTTGGGTGAGGGCCACCTCAGATATTTTAGTTTTCTATTAATACAATAACTTAATGTGGGTCGTCTAGTTTATCTAGCACAAAATATCAATGGTTATTAAAACCAAATGGTAACTCAACTGTTAAAAAAACTACCAATGCTTAACCTAAGAAGTTACATATATTGAAAGGTAAACAATTGCATTACAAAAGTCTCCATTTTGTTTTATTTTTTAGGTTATACATTAATGCAATAATAAATGTCAATCTTGAATAGCATGTTCAATAAAAAGGGCCTAGTGTGCCACGATTTTATTTTCTTCTTAAATTTATGTTGACTATTTGCTTTAGGAATTGACACAAAACCAAATAAAATGTCAGTTGCAAACGTCAAAACATTTAAGTAACGAAAACATCAACAAATCTGATCAACTCTAACCTCTAGAACTTTAACTAATTGTTAAAATTTTGAGTAGCCAATCCATTTTATTTTTGCACGCTTGATCCTTTCTACTTTCCGACTAGTCCCTAGAAGGAAAGTATTGTAATCGACGGAAAAAAATTCGAGATTTTAGCGGAAATACGCGTTTTGGGGTCTCCTGAATCCATTGCAATGATTTCTGGAAAATGTATGTGTGTACGTGTGTATGTGTGTATGTGTGTACGGTGTACGTATGTCCGTGAACACGATAGCGCCCAAACGAAACAACGGATTGGGCTGAAATTAGGCATACATATTTATTTTGACCAAACTGACAACATCTCATCCTGTAGTGACTTCAAATATGTATACAAATTTACAGATCAATGGGATGAGCGGTTTAGGCACTATAAGAGTTTATACCTATCGGGCGCCTTCGGTTTGTGTCGTAATAGAGGGCTCACGTATGGCTCACTGTATGTGTCAGCATTTAAGCAGGCCGATAACATGGCCCGCGATCGAAGAATAAATAAACATCTAGCAGAAAAACACAGATACGTGATAGTATAATATTATGTTTATTTGTATCGAGAGGTGCCTTGTGTTATGATCTAATAATATAGTATTATTATTATCTTACGGACATTCGTTTAAATGTCAACAATGTAGTCGGAAAGTTGGGTGAGGGCCACCCCAGATATTTTTATATATTGTAACAAGATTTAAATCTATGGCCAAATCCTCACTTAACTTCCTCTCCCCACCCTGAAGAGGAAGTAGTTATTAGTTAGTTACAAAACGCGTAACACATACATAGTTTACGTCAAAATGAAGTGTTAAAAAGCCACAGCTAGTTTTGTTACTACAATACATATCGTATATGTGTTCAATAAATATTTGGGATAGCCCTCACCCAACTTTCCGATTACTTCGTTGGCACAATGAAGTGTCTGAACACTTTTGCAATTATTCAATTTTTTGAAGCCAGAGCCACGCTGGACGCTACCTAACGTCAGTTTCTATGGCACAATGACATATAATGCCATGTCATGTCATGTCAGTAGACTAACGTGTGTCAAAATCTGACAATTTAAAACACAGCGAGGAAGGCTCTGGATTCTGTCAAACTGCTTATATAAACGATTATAGCGCCTAAACCGTTCATCCCACTGGTCTATAAATTTTTATACATATTTAGAGTCTCTGGATGGTGAACTGATATCAATTTGGTCAAAATCGGATGAATCCCTAAGAAGACGCATTTGCCACTTCCGGTTGTCAGATTGTCACCAAAAACCAACCATCCAGTTCGTGCCCCGGTAATTCTAAATACTTTTTTAATTTTAGCCCGATCCGTTGTTCTATTTGGGCGCTATCGCTTTCACGGTCATATATACACACATACACACCCACACACATAACTTTTCCAGTAATCATTGCAATGGATTCAGGGGACACCAAAACGCGTATTTTCGCTAAAATCTCGAAATTTTTGATACTTTCTTCTAGGGTACTAGTCGGAAAGTAAAAAAAAGATCTGGTGTGCCAAGATTTAATTTTTTCTTAAATTTATGTTTGCTATACGCTTTAGGAATTGACGTATAAAACGTCAGACAGAAACGTCAGAAAATGAAAGTAACAAAAATATCAACAAAACTGATCAACTCTAACCTCTAAAATATGTTTAATTGTCAAATGTTTGAGTAGCCAACCTGCAATATTTTCCATGGAAAACTAGACCTTTTGTATTGAACATAGTACTACAGTTTTTCTAGCAAAAAAGATATTATCCATCCGTAACGAAAGAGGTTAGGAATTGGGAGAATTGTCATATTACGCTTAACAAATGTCTTTCTTGTCTTCCTTATTTGAGGCTCTCCATTAACACTTGCTAATTTCTACCTTGTGACATTTCTAGTAAAAATTCACAATATTTATTCCCGTGGCAAATACCGATCTGATATCTTTTTGTCACGTTTTTGTATGCAAATCTCTTCTAACTCGGAATATCCGTGAGACTGTGGCAACCTTTCTAAATTGGCTGTTACAATTACTTTGATTGTCTGTTACGTGTACAGCAGAAAAGCGCAAAATCTGATCTGTGAGATATGATTTTGCCGCCGTGCGAAATGAATATTCATAGTATGAGTACCAGATAAGAATCTCTACACTTTGTAATCGCACAAAACGGTGTCTTACTTTACCAGAACGATCGGTATGCCTACTAAAAATGAACTACTACAACAGTCATTATTTCTAGATCGAATAAGGAGCAAATAAAGTCATCTCACTAATTATTTATTGGCCATTATTTAACAGTCTTTACCGAAATGATTGATTTATATACGTTTATTAAAAAAGTAGTTATGTATAAGATAGCGTTTGTTTATTAAGTAAACACAAGCATGCGTTTCTTAACTTCATATGAAATATTTTGGTTTTTTTTTCGCAGCAAATTTGGAAGTGGAGAATAAATCGCTGAAAACGGAATTTCAGAAAATCAGTGATGACACCACAAGCATAGAAGAGCAGGAACAACGGTTGCTCATGGATATCACAGGACAGTTAGGTAAGTAGTCTCAATTTATTGCAAAATATTTAGCGTCTTATCTAAACCTTTTCACATAAACACATTTAAAATTAGCGACTTGAAACTGCACATACACTCCTAGGTCCAAGGTTATCAGGACGCATCAAAAGGTGCAAAAATGTCTGTCTGTGTGCAGTAGATAAGACCCGGGTATCATATGATATGAGGTCTAACGTCTGCTCTATAATCCTTATTTTCCTTTCGGCCGCCGAAAACGAATGTTGACTGTGGATTCTATTATTTTTTTTTAATACCTCTTCATTTTGGTATGTGTAGCGTGTGCAAACTCGAGCATGACTTTCCTGGAGGACGAACTGGACCGACAAAAGGACGAGAATAGACTGCAACACGAACAGATATTGGCCCTCACTGCAAAACTGCAAGAGACAGAAATGAGATTGCACAAGGTATGGGCTCTCTATTATTGTTTTAAACACAAAGATCCTACTTGCTAGGTGTATAATAGTAATTTAAGATTTCACATAAATGTTTACAGACCGATTACCTAACGTATTTACTTCAGATATATTTAGACGAAAAAAAATAGTCAGATAATGTATTGCATCATAATTTTTAATAACATGAAAATAAAAAGATATCAACTTGGAGCTCATGTGTATATTTAGTTTTTATGTTTTTCTCTGTAAACTTCATAGTTCATGACTGAGAACGACGAGATGAACAGCCTGCTCCAGATCACTAAAGACAACCAGGGCAGCATAGCAATTGAACTAGCCGAATTCAAGGCACGTTACTACGAAGTTGAAGCCCTACTACGCGAAGCACAAGAACAATTGCGCAAATTACGCAAGAAACAGATGCCCGTCGCCCGAAGCGCCTTCTTTTCATCACTAAGCAGCAATCAAGCGCCTTTCGACAGTCTGCAAAACGAACTTGCAATGTCGATGCACTCAGAATACAGCATTGATTCAGGAATATCAAATGACAATGCGTAAGATTTCTACCAAAATCCTTTGAAAACAAAAATTATACTTTTCTAATTTTAGACCTCAATATAAAAGGGTGTTTGAAACAGTACGCTGCGCCTCGCAAAACTCTCTGACAAGCGGCGACAGTATGGCTAGTTTGAATTACTCAGTCGGCGGTTATATGACAACGTCGGGATCAACGACCGGCCCTCGTATGGCTTCCTACTCCGGACCAGGCGGCAACATGCGCAGGTCCTCCGGATCCATCTATAGTAGTAGCTCACTGGGATATCCCAGTCTTGACTCGACTGGTCAGTCTGATAATGAATCATTCCAGACTGATTCCGACGACGGATACCCGTAAGTAAAGAAAGCTTTCATTTTTTGGTTTACAATGAATAGGATTTATTTTTCATCTTACAGGGGAGCCCCGCAGAGAGGTGTACCTGGAGCACCTGGCGCTGCTGATCTAGAAGCCGCCCTCAAGAGGTTAACTCCAGGGGAAGTACTTGCGCGACGTGCTAACCTTCAAATGGGCTACCATACTTACGGAGGGTATGTGATTTTTTGTGACTAAATTTGTAACTACTGTCAAAGTGATATTTTATGTTGAAGGTTATGGATAAAACCATTAAACGATGTAAATTGTACATTTTGATATTATCAAAAGCATTTTGGCAAATCAATAATAGAAGGTAACTTTTTACACAGATATGAAGGTTCTGATAGTTTCCTACCGTTCGGTTGTCGAACTCCGGACAGCTTGATGTCGACGGGCAGCTGCAACGGGTACCAACCGTGGAAACTGCCCGAGAAACTCCAAATCGTCAAACCTATGGAAGGTTCCCAATCGCTGCACCAGTGGTCTCAGTTGGCACAACCAACGCTGAGCGGCCTGCTGGAGGAGAGGCCGGGCGTAAAAATCCGCGGCGGAAAAGAACTGGAGGACATCGGTCTCGAACAGTATGGCCTAAGCGACTTGGAGGAGGACGAGGAGTACACGCATCCCGGCAAGGTATTCGATAGTTCTGCGCCTACGTACACCCTGACAAATAGCATGGTGATGCATCCAGACGACGGTACCTCCGTCGCCGGCAGCAACGTCGCCAGCAGGGTCGCATCCGTCTGTTCCAGTATACAGAATTCCCCCCCACAAACTCCCACCGTGATGAGCAGGAGAAACTCCTGCAGCACGTTCAGTACGACTTACGGCTTGGCAAAAATGCTTAATGAAAGAGGTTAGTTAATTTTTACAACTTGCAAATGCCAATATATTTATATAATGAGAAAGAGATTAGAAATTTTGACAACCATCAATTATTGTTGGGATAGAAACCTGTTGGGTTGGGTTCATCGACTTTATCACTACAATCGCTTAAATCATGCACACGCGTGAAAAAAAAAACAATTGAAAATAGCCTACAAAATGAATTGAAAAACGTCTAACAGCAGTATTTTCTCGGCTCGCAAAAATTCCGTTTTGAATTTGCCACCTAATTTTCATACATTGACATTGTCGCTTGACGTAAATATAACCTATAATAGCGACGTTGAGGCATTGCTTGTCCGATTCGTGACAGTGACAGTGACAATGTTATTAAATGAGATACATACCATTGATTTTGGACAATTCAGAGGGATATTACGAGATTATTTACATGGAGATTTGAGCTCCCATGCAGTTTTCTTATATATTTCATCTATATGAATCATCTAACCCAAAAAGGTAACAAATTTATAGTAATTTCAGTATTTTCAGCCGCGATATCTCCAATTGGTAGCACATGGCTTGGTATGCCCCTTTCTTCTCTTTCCTTGACTGAATTGACAACCATCAATAGGGTATTTCGCTCATGTGGAAATTTAAGTAGAATCAAGTATTAAACAATTATACAGCATATAATATGATTATACAGCATATAATTCTGTTAACTTAATATTTAATTATATTCGGAATTTGTTGAGAAAATTGCAATTAAAATTTGAATTTGCCAAGGACTGTCACAATTGGCTAAGTGTAAAATTGTCAGAGTAGCCTAAAAATTAATCATGAATGTAAGGATTTTTATTCTTTTAGGGTTGTCATCACTCCTTGTTTATATGGTGTTGTATGCCATCTTCACTAGTATTTACTTTGACATTGCCATGGTTATGTTAGCTGTGTATTAACGTAATAACGGTAATAACTGTAATAAGTGTTATAAGTACAGTCATGTGTTTCTGATGATTTGCTGTTGCAGTCAGACACACAACAAACTCTATATTGTTGTTTACATTTGTTCATGATTGACGTTGTCTTTTGCCTCACTTACCCTCAATTCAAATATCGTAAATAACGTGACGTATGCGGGCACCCAGCAGCATAAAATAACTATGAGCAACGTTGTCAAGCTTCGCATTATGTTTCCTCCTTGTGACGTCACAGGGAGGATTTTTATTCAAATTTCAATCGGTGTTTTCTTTTAAATTAAAGCGTTGTTTCGATTTTTATTTGTAAAAGGGTGATCAGAGTAGTTTTAAGCTAAGTAGAGCACAGTGACATATGCAACCAATTATACCCATTGTATGGTTTATAATTAACCCGCGTATATTTGGTTGCATACACAACTGTGCTCTAGTTGGTTTGAAACATCTATAGCCTACATTGTATTAAAACACAATTTGAAAAGTAGTGTTAATACCCAATTGTTGGGTTACAAAGTTTTACAATTATGAATTATTGGGTTAGATATTTTGACAGCTGTCAACTGGAAATGCTTAAAAAGACGTTAGAAATCTTGACAACTAGGTAGCTACTTAACAAAAACTATGATAATTATTAAAAAAAAACTACTTTCTAGGAATCAAAGCAGTAACGCCGTCAGCATATAACACCCCATGCGGAGTAAATAGTTTTACGCCCACGGCCACGCCGTGCAACAGTCCGGACGGGAGCCCGTGCTCTTCGCGATCGCGGTCTCCAGAACCTTATGAATCCTTCAGTCTTCCGCAATTACTTCTCAGCTCGATGCCCGAATTTGTACAACAGACCATCGGCGGCACCAAGAAGAAAATACCCTCTGCTTCGTCAACACACAGACAGAAACGAACAGCCAAACAGAAAGAGGTAGGATTTTTGTTCATCTTGTTGTTTCTACAGTCATGAGTGTTTTGTGCGGAATGTGAAGTGACGGTATTTTGAGTAAGGTTATATTTTACGACTGTTGTAAGGTTATATTTTTTGACGGTTGTCATGTTAAGTAATCCTGATGCTTATTTTCATGGTTATTTTCAGACATTAGTGAACAAGATAGAGAGGATAGGAATTAGTACGCTAGTAAATCCCGGCAACCTGTCAATATCAGGGGGCATGTACGCTAGGCCCTCGCTGACCAGTCCGATGGCGCAGCTAACCTGCCTGCTGCCGAGCCAGAGTACAGAGAATCTCAAGGGTGTTTCAAATTCGTCGAAGCCACCCCTTCCCCCATCCGCCAAGAGTAAACCTAGTTCTCCACCAAAACCATGTATGTATTTTTCTATCAATTTTTTTCTACTATCCCCTCGAATTAAAGTAGGAGTGTACTATAGATGTTTCAAACCAAGGAGAGCACAGTTGTGTATGCAACCAAATATACGCGGGTCAGTTATAAACCATACACTGGGTATAATTGGTTGCATATGTCACAGTGCTTTACTTAGTTTAAAACTACTCTACAGACCATAATCTTCACTAATTTTTTTTTGTACTTTCTTTCTCATGACTAACCAATTAATTTTAATATTATAGCAAAACCTCTGAGTGCGTTGGGTGTGCCAGGAAAGCCAGGTAGTGATTCCTTGACAAAGCGTTTAGAACACCTGAACAGCAGGAAGCAGAGGCGCGCGCAAGGGGCGGGAATGACAAGACCCGATCTGGGGACCGTCTCCACGAAGCAGCAAACGGCGGAGCAGCAGACTTCGACGCTCGGAACGCTCAGCACGCTGTTGTTTGGCAGGAAAGGCGGATTATTCTAGCTGGACGTTGTAAATACTAGGTTAGAATCGCGTTGTTAACGGAGGCTGTTATAAGATTTCGTAGGATGCAATCCGGCTGTAAAAAGGAAATGTTAGCATGTTTAATACTTAATACGTACATAATACGTTGTTGTAAAATGAGAGAAAGGCGTTATTATTAGATACGTAAGGCAAAATAGGACTTTTTTTCTGGTGAGCTGTTTGTTTTTTTTTTCTGCCTAACAGTTGTAGATATAAATGAAGTACATAATTCCACTGTAAATATCGGTAAATGGAAGGAAGAAAAACACTAATAGTCAAATATAATCTGATCAGTTGTGATTTTACAGTATTTTGTTTCGTTTTTTCGCAATACGATGGCTCAGCGTTTTTTGTTTTCTCGTCGTGGTTTCTTGAAATGCCAACAAGACCCTGAAAATATGGATAATTTCCTACTACGGAAAATTATCTTTTTATTTCTGTTTTGTCATTTTAATGTGTGCGATTTTATTTATTTTAATAAAATTGGTGCTCCTCGGGTTTGTAAACTTGCAATATTACTCACCTACATATTTATTTTGTATTCCCAATTACTTCCATCATTGATGGAAATATCCTTATATGTTATCATCATTATGGTAAATAAAGAGAATACCGAGAACTATATATTAATTCTGGTGCCATAGGCGGTTAATATAACATCACAGGCGGTTTTAAAATACCGTTGAAGTTGTAGAAAAATTGTTAAAAGTTGAAAAGTGTATTGTGATGTTTATAGCACATTTGCGTATGAAAATTTTCTGTTGTGTTTCTTAGTCCCATTATTATGTTATCTAAAGCATAGCTTTGTTTTACTGATAGTATTAATGAAATAGTATTTACTTTTTGTTTCTTTACTTTATTTATTATTATTCTTTACGGAACTGGCGGTGCATTTTTGAACCCTTTGTGTTATTATTGTAAGAGTGTGGTTTCTTGTAGAATCAAATAAAGAACTATAAGCAATCATATATGGCGATTTTATTTCTCTATAACCTCTGACTGAGTAATGCAACTAGACATACTGTCGCCGCTACTCAGGGAGTATTGGGAGGCACATCATACCCTTTTATATTGAGGTCTAAAACACCTATGTTACCGAAATGGATTTTGGACTATAGGTTTTTTCAATGATTTCTGGAAAATGTGCATGTGTGTGCTTGTGAACACCATAGTTCCTAAATGATACAATGGTATCAGCAGAAATTTTGTTGTACAGTAAAACCTCGTTATAATGGACTAACACATGGAAGGGAGTGTCCGATATAACCCAAAGTCCGTACATCGTATGACAACTCTGGGAATACCCCGAGCTTATCAACATCGTATAGAACAACTTAATAAACCCGAGTTGGATTCTATCTATGAGCAGTGACATTTATATTTAAATATACGTACTGATGTATTAAATACATAATATTAATAGTATGACTTCAAAATATTTTGTTTTGTTTATATCCAAAATCCTTTCTAACGAGGTCCGTTATATCGAAGTGCTACTGTATATGTATTTAGAATTGCAGGGGGACAAACTGGATAGCTTTTGGTGACAATCTTGACAACCATAAGTGTAAAATTTTTACCAAGTTTATACCAGGCTCGCCCACCAGTGACTTATTGATATACTATGAGTTCAGCCATTTGGTAGTTTTGCTTGGAAGGTTTTCCAGGAGTTTTGAAAATTGGTGATTTTATATTTTATAGATGGGTGGCCCTCAGCCAACTTTCCGACTACATCGTTTGCACAATGAAGTGTCTAAAGAAAATTATTCAATTTTGTGACGCCATAGCCACTCTGGACCCTACCTATACCCCAAAGTGAATCAAGTTAGTAAGGTGCTCTAGGTTTGTAATTTCTCCGTTTGCGGGGAAAGGAGAGACGTGACGTCACATCAGCCGAGCGCTGCCACCAATTTGGACGCTTATTCTCAATGTATGGTTAGGTTAGGTTCGTGTGTGAAAAATGTTTTCCGATCTGTTCTCCAAACTGAAAAGACGACATCTCCAAAAAGCGCACAATCATCATTATGTTGCTATATTTTTCTATTTACATATAAAAAGTACTGTATTGTGATTTGTAACCTATATCACCTCATTTACCTAACCAACAAAATATTTGGAGGTAATATATTTCCGTGTAATTTCTGTTTAATATTAAACCAGTCATCATTTTGTATGTCTTTTTACTTTGAAGAGCATATTGTACACTGATTACTAATATTGTAATATTGAAGAACGCCTAATGAATACGTGACCTGGACCGAGAAATGAGGTCTGCAGGCAGTACAACATATCTTAACAGAGGAAATGAAAGAACTGAAATAAGGGCGAACAAAATATACTATTGGTAAAAAAAAGATAAACCTTTATTGCACAACTTTTTTAATTTTTTTTTGTTAATTTACTTTTTATATCAGCCACTCTTTTTTTTAAGTTTTGATTTTTTCTGTTGATCATACAAAAAATGTTCTGTGAAATAAACAGAATAAAATTTATGGAAAGATTTGGTTGAAATGGTTGAATACTCAAAGCCAAGCCGTACCCGTACTCGCGGCTGAAATGACGTCACGCGATGAGAACGTAGGCATCTCAGGGGGGAAAGAAAGCGTTACTATAGGAAAGATAGCAACTTGAATAACCTTACTATGTAGTGACCTTGCCTATACCCTACCTAGCGTCAATTTCTATGACATAATGACATTTAATGTCATGTCAGTAAATTACCGACATGACATTAAATGTTACTGACAGTAATACTGACTTGTCAAAATCTGACAATTTGCAACACAGCAACGAAGGCTGTGTATTCTGTCAAACTGCTTCTATAACCTCTTATAGCGCCTAAACCGTTCATCCCACTGATCTGTAATTTTGTAAACATATTTTTTTAACGTCACGAGAGGTAACAGGTATCAGTTTGGTCCAAACCGGGCAAATCTTCCAGAAGACGCATTTAAAATTGGCCACTTCCGCTTGTCAGATTGTCACCAAAAACAATCCATTTCGTCCCCCGGCGCGATCCGTTGTTCCGTTTGGGCGCTATCGTGTTCACAGACATACATACACACACACACATACATACATACAGACATACAGACATATTCCAGAAATCATCACAATCAATTCAGGGGACCTCAAAACGCGTATTTCCGCGAAAATACCGAAACGTCATTATCCGTCGATTACAATACTTTCTTTCTAGGATACTAGTCGGAAAGTAAAAATAGGTTTAAAACAAACCAAAACAAATGTTTTTTTAAATACACTATGTATTTGGATATAAATAAGAAATACCAAACACGAATAAAATTCTATAACAATAACACACAACTTTTGATTCTTCAGCATTCCTAGCAAAAAACAAAAACAAAATTCTATTTGATTGTTTTCGAACACTCGTCATGAAGTCCCCGACTCCAACTACGCGTTATTATATCAGGGAATTCCTTAATATATCGCTCCGGCTAGGTGCGGTCTATGAGCAGGAGGGCATTAGCTGCTTTCCATTTGCACATTTCTGAGTTGATATTAGCTGAGCTGAGCTAATCTAACTTATGCGTAGCGTTCCTTTTGTTTTGGTGAAGTAAGACAAGCTCAGACAAATTACCTTCCCCTTGCCCTTGGCTAGTCATGCGAAAAGGTAACTTAGATCGTCTGAGCTGTCTGAGCTAACCTAATAGAAGAAGGAGAACCTAACCTAAATCAAGTTAACATATTTGATATGTGTGACCTGATTACACATCTTCGCTACGAAGTGGAATTAAGTCACGAGGACGGTATACGCGTGCAAAGAAGCGGTTCTGATACCTATGTTTCTTATTTGTACCTATAGATGATAACATTGATAACACTTGTTGTCAGGCAAGTGGCGCCGCCACTCGCTAACATCAAGTTCCACGAACTAGATAGAATGGCACCGAACGCGTTCCTTTTGCCAACATAGCTTAGCTTAGTTGAACTTGGACCAAGCCAGACGGTGTTAGATTAGCTCAGCTAAGATTAATTCAGAAGTGTGCAAATGGAAAGCAGCTATTATGTCTCAAATTATAGAGGTCCGTTATATCGAGGTTTTACTGTATTTGTAGAATGTTTACAGTGGCGGCTTGTGGACTACGAGTTAACAAATATCTGGGGTGGCCCTCACCCAACTCTCCTTTTACATTTTGGCACTACAAACTGTGCCAGTTTTGCAGTGTCTGAACACTTTTGCAATTATTCAATTTTGTTAAAACAGAGCCACACTGAACCCTATCTAACGTCAGTTTCTATGACATACTGACATTTATGTCATGTCAGATTTTGACAAACGTCAGTGCCACTGACAGCATTGACGGTAAGAAAAATTGTCCCAGTCCGCCTCTGTTTGTCAAAATCTGACAACTCGCAACACAGCGACGAAGGCCGTGGATTCTGTCAAATCGCTTCTATGAAAGCTTATAGTGCCTAAACTGTTCATCCAATTGATCTGTAAATTGCTTATATCAGTTTTACCAATATCGGATTAATCCCTAAAAAGATGCATGTAACAGTTGCCACTTCTGGTTGTCAGATTGTTACCACAAAATAATCCATTTCGTGCCCCGACAATTCTAAATAAGTATGCAAAATTTCAGCCCGATCCGTTAGGGCGTCCATACACGAGCGGGCCAAACGGCCCCAGTCCATTGGACCCGAGTCCGTTTGGCCCGAGTCACATGACGTGCTCAATATCAAATACATATATGACATCGAGTCCTCCATTCCATTTGGGTTCCACCATACACGGTGAGTTTTTGGATCGACGTGGGGCCAATTAGACCCACGACCCACAGACGTATCTACACACACATACACGCACACGCACACATACCCACACACACACATGCGTACATACATATATTTTCCAGAAATCATTGCAATTGATTCATGGGACCCCTCGAAATATTTTAGATAAAAATTTCAGATAAAATATTGCGATTTTTATTTTCCGACTAGAACCCTAGCAGAAGGTAGGGTATTGCAATCGACGGAAAGAAAATTTCGAGATTTCAGCGGAAATACGCGTTTTGGGGTCTCTTAAATCGATTGCAATGATTTGTGTGTGTATGTTTTTGAACATAAATGCGCCCCAACGGAACAACGGATCTGGATGAAATTTGGTATACATATTTAGAATTACCGGGGGACGAACTGGATTGTTTTTGGTGACAATCTGACAACCGGAAGTGGAAAATGTTAAATGTGTCTTCTGACAGATGCATCCGATTTCCACCAAGCCAATTTATTATTGACTTTTTATAAATATGTTTCAGATAAAAGTTGCATTGAATCATATTCGACACATTTTAAAATTAGTGTCAGTAATGGTGAACTTCCGCTTATACCTGAAATAGGTATCAACTTTGTTATTTTCAATGGCACATCCTGTATATTGCATTTTTGGATTCTTTGTTAAATTTCAATGGTACTTTGATAAGGATACATTATGTCTAAGTGGCATCGTTTTTTAACTACATGACAATTTTCGAAAAAAATGGCACTTGCAGAGTCTTTTAAATATGGAAATATTTATATATATCAGTTTTGGATTAAGCATAAAAAAGCACTCGTCCGCTATTAGAAAATTATCGCATTTAAATTACGGAGGTCTTAAGTAGGGATCTGTAAATTTCGAACTTTTTAATGGATAACTTGATTTTTTTAAATGGAACGATATAGAGATGATTTCAACTAAGAACGTCACTCCCCCACCAGTACACCTGCGCGGCGGGAAAATAACGACGTTGATAAATAGCTCCATATATCTACATGCTGAATGGAAAGTGGTCTACTGCGCAACTTGGCGGGAAGTCACGTGACGTGACGTTCTTATTTGAAATCATCTCTACCAATTTTTGCATAACCGGATGTAAAATTAAATTATCTTTCAATTTTATACAGGCATTATGGTGTCTATCTTTTACGGTTTTGGAGATATCCCAATTTTTTACTTTTTCACGATAGAAACGTATTGCGCAGCAGGCTTGGAACCGATAAACCCACTATCGCCTCTCCACTATGTTTTCGGCCTAAATGTGACAATATACAACACAGCGACGAAGGCTGTGGATGCTAGCAAACTGCTTTTTAAACTGTTATAGCTCCTATACCGTTCATCCCACTGGTCTACAAATTTGTATACATATTTAGGGTTACTGGAGGGTGAACAGGTATCAATTTGGTTAACCTCTGTAACGCGTTATCCCCACCAGCACAATGCACTGTAGATGCCACGGCCTGCAGTCCTCGAGTTCGCGTAATTCGGTATGCCGTTTACACTTACAATGCAGAACGAAAAGCCGAAAATATCTGGGGTGGCCCTCAGCCAACTTTTCGACTAAGTATAACTTTTGCACAATGAAGTGTCTAAACACAATTATTCAATTTTGTGAAGCCATACCCACTTGATACCCACGCTGACACCTACCTAACGTCAGTTTCTATGACATAATGACATTTGTCGTATTGACATTTAATGTCATGTCATGTCAGTGGCACTGACGTTTGTCAAAATGTGACACTTTGCAACACAGCGACGAAGGCTGTGGATTCTGTTAAGTTGCTTTTATAAATGATTATAGCTCCTAAACCGTTCATCCCACTGGTCTACAAATTTGTATACATATTTAGGGTCACTGGAGGGTGAACTGGTATCAATTTGGTTAAAATCGAATAAATCCCAAAGAAGATGCACGTAACATTTACCACTTCCGGTTGTCATACTGTGGCCAAAAACAATCCAGTTCGTCCCCCGGTTATTCTAAATAAGTATGCAAAATTTCAGCCCGTTCTGTTGTTCCGATTGGACGCTATCGTGTTCACAGACATACATACATACACACACACACACATACATACATACATACTTACATACATACACACATACATACATTTTCCAGAAATCATTGCAATCGATTCAGGGGACCCCAAAACGCGTATTTCTACTAAAAGCGCGATTTTGTTTTCCGTAATACTAGTCGGAAAGAAAAAAACATGACGTGACATATGTAGCATATAAGGTCTGCGTTAGTCTGCGTGTCATAGGCGTACGTCAAATTTTGAGGTTGGTTAATGTTATTGTCAAGAAATTATGACAGGTTTTTGTTCTTTAAGTGTGTATACGTCATACGTCCGCGGTCGTACTCGTCAAATCGTAGCTGTTGACGGACAATCCGCAAAGCCTGTTGCCGATGCCGCGTAGACGAAATTGGTTACATTAAATGCATACTTGGCGGCCGGACGCGGCGGCGTACCGCGAATGAGACATTGCAACAAAATCCGACCTTTACGTGTGCACGCTCCGCCCGCGAGTACTTTCGGATTAAGGCCCCTAATCACATTATAACACATTAAGATAAGAAATTAATGTTATCATATGACTGACTTAGGTTGGGATCCAAAGTGGCTCTGTCGCTTTCGGAGTTTTAATGTCTAAACGAGGTAGTCGAAAAGTTGGGTGGGGATTAAACATTGCTATATCTAATCTTGTAATATTTATTTATTTATATCGCTTGAAAGAATTCATAATCTAGTAATATATAGGTGCTTTTAAGGAAATGTACATAAATATGTAAAGGATGATTATTAGTGAAAACATGAAGACACACCAGAAAAAAACGGTTGAATTTCTGTAGAGTAATAATAAAATTGTTAAAAGCACCAAAGAGATGCAGGCTACAGTTGTCAGTAGATGTGATTCTTCTAAAAAAGTCTTGCGTAATTCACCTAAAATTATTCTACAATAAGAAACAGTGAAAGAAAAAAAAAACCTTTTACTCACTCTGCAAGTCAACTGAACCAATCTCCCAGGATAAATACATCTTCACACAAAATTGTGATTGAACTGTACACTGATTTACATAATACTGAATGCAAAGAGCAATCAATTCCACAATTTAAATACAATTAGAAAAATAAACAAACATCGAAATCGCAGACGTTCATTTATTATCTATTGACAATATAACGGAAACTTTACGGGTTTCCCCAACAATTTCTCCCTGATTCACCCCAAATCTTAAAACGTCACGTGCCTCTATACACAAACAAGACATACAACAGAGAAAGCGCATAAAATCCCAGCGAAACATCTGTTTCTGCAAAAGTTCAGGCAATTCTACTGCCCTTAAGGACCATTCAGAACACGCGTCGCTACTCGAAGGTAAAACGACAACGGGTCTAGCGTTGCACCCTGCGGGACGCCCATCCATCCACCCACTACACCAGCTGCTCATTCTGTTCCAGGTTCCATGCCGTCGGTCTCTCGTACCCGCTCAGAGAGATCCATGAGAGATCAGAAGATCAGTCGTCTTCGTCCGGAGCGGTTCGGACACTGGCACACGCACACGAAAATCAATGCGTTCACCTTTGAATTCGTAAATATTTGTTTTTTCGTGATGATTGTTGTTGTTCTGTGTCCGTGTATTATAAATGTCACGTCTGTTGTTCGATAACGCTACCAACTGAACGGTGTCTTGTCTGTTTGTGTAAGTTTTCCTGTGGATTTACGCGGTGAGATTTTATTAAATGTACGTTTGTTTATTTATTATTATATGTATAGTATTTATGTTTTGGGGGCTGTAGTTATTGTAAAAAATCTGTTGACTATGTTTTGCTTTTAACCATCTCGGGGACTTTAAACTAACAGTACCTACATGCGGGGTAAATGATTGGTTGTTGTTTATACCCGTGCATTACAAATGTCATGTCTGTTGTTCGATAAGTCAACAATTGAAAAGTTATCTTTTTTTGTGCAAGTTTTCTTGTTGATTTACGTGGGGAAATTTGTTTAAATGTAGTTTCACTTATTATTATACTTATAGTACCTATTTGTAATGCTATGGTAATTATAAAAAATCTTGACCATGTTTAACTATCTCGGGGACTTTAAACTAACAGTACATGCGGGGTAAATTATTGGGTACCTACCCGCATATAGGTACAATCGCAAACAACCAGCACTATACAGGGAAAACCTGTATTCAAGTTATATAGTATCCGGACGTACGGATAAAGTGCTGTAAAATGGTAATCTTGAGATTTGGGCGAGCGGCGGGAGCAGGTGGTTGTTCTTGCTTGCAGTCCTGGAAGCCGTGATTGGCCACATGTTGTAACAGCCGTACGTCTGGCTCTGTGTCCCGGCATTTCTGTATCGGTTTGATTTAACACCTGGCGCCCGAGGGCTCGCACAGCGCACAGCACATCGCAAGCCACATCTCTCTCAAATATTCTCTTCACATTTTGGTTAACCATAAGAATATTGGAAACACTTTTTGTAACTATAAATTTGATTTGCATAATTGTTAAAATGCTCTGTAAATGGTATTGTAAAATAATTATTATTTTAACTGAACAATTGAAGACATACGTTCTTTTAAAAATATCCGCTTGGTGCCTTTAAAGATCTAGATGCAATAACAATTATAATTAAAATGATCAGCAAGGTGAATATTAATCATTGCTTAGGTACTAATAAGTGCAAAGAGTTAACAAATAAAGCAAATCATTGTCACAGCATGGCGGTGCATAAATAATTAAAATATGGCTGTCGCCTGATTCATAAAAAACGGTACAACCGCTGAGAGAAATCTACAAGGCATTGCAAGATTTATAGATAGCTATTTCCAGCGCCAAACCGTCCCACCAATTATACTAATTAATTTTTGATTTAAGAATCTATAAAGTAAACATTTTTATATTTCTACTTCGACGAAACGCATTTCTATTTCCATACTCCTTTTGTTGTCCGAAAGAAAATAAACTGACGACCAACCAAAATACCCGACAACTTTTCATCCAGATGTCCGAATTCCGATTTTGTAGGCATTTTTGGGTCGTCCACGCACAGCTGACGCTTTATTTATAAACATGCCTTGTCTAAGCCGCAGAGTAGTTCTTTCTACTTCGACCCTCTGTTTCGGTTCTCGCCCATTTCACCCTTCGTTGATTACCTGGGCCAGCGGTGACTCACGACGGATGTTTATAGCTTTCAGGGGTACGAAAAACCACCCCTGAAAACAAAATTAGCCAATCGGATATCTATCCATACTAAATAATTCAAGAAGAGAGAGTTTACAGCCTCTTAACTCTTAACAAACATTTCGACGTTTTCTCTCGAGTGTGATCTCTGAAAAATCTCGTTTCGATCTGTCAAGTAAATACGAGAATCATTCATCCATTTGTCAAAATTGTCAGTAATGAAAATCTTGGCGTTAGAATTTCTAAAGTACCTGTCAGGTGGGTTCAGGAATACGTGTCCTCGAAGCTGTCCGAATCAACAGGGCGGTCAGAACGATTCGAATTCTCCAGAATCAAAGTCCTCGAAAAAGTTAGGACAACCATCCAAGAGCGGCTCCAGCAAAAAAGACGACACAGGGAGTACAACATCCAGTAAAAAATCATCGACAAATGCGAAAGACACGGACGACTCGGATAAGTCGGACAACTCCGGTCCCGAAGCTTCCGCCACAGCAAAACCGTACTCTGACGATACCCAGTCTAAAGCACAATCACAAGAATCCGACGACGATCCAAAACAGTACGGTAAGAATTTACACGAAGAGGAAGATAGTGAGGCTTCTTCATCTGCAAAGACGGATGATACCTCAGTAGGCAGCCGTAATAGCAGCATGTCAAGAACATCAAAAGGATCAAGAAGGTCAAGAGCGTCAAGATAGACAAAATCGACACACTTTTATGTTCAATAGGTGTGCCAACAATACAGCACTATTTTTTCCCTAAGTTTGCAAAGATATGCAGGGTCTTGAATCTACTATTAGGCTGCGAAAGGATAATCACAGCCAGCACAAGAGCGCGGATAGATGCAAAAAGAAGATATCCGACGAGAGGAGGCACGAAGGAGTCCCTAAGTGTAACTGCATTGAGTTCTTAAAGAATATATTTCTTAGTGGTAACAAAAACCATACCGGTTGTGCCAAGAAGTAAAACAATCGCGAATGACGACACTCCATTTCGAATAAATACAAACCTCTTCTGCTATTATGTCTTTGATTTTTTTTTTGTCATTTGTCGTGTAAAGAAAGTAACCTCACAATATGAAATGCATTGTCAGAAAAATTTAGCAGGATACTGTAATTTAACCGACAATTTATCTGTCGTCAGTCAAAGACAAATTTGATAAAGCCACACAAGTGACATTAGAGCTAGTGAATGTTTTCATTGGTCTATGTCTATATTAAATCACACTGGATTATGAGTAAAATTTGATGTGACAACGACCAAATTTTGTTCGGGCTCGAGAATTCCGTTTTTACTTTCCGACTAGTACCCTAGAAGAAAAGTATTGTAATCGACGGAAAAAACGGGATTTTAACAAAAATGTGCATTTTGAGGTCCCCTGAATCCACTGAAATGATTTCTAGAAAATATCTGTACGTGTATAATGTGTATGTATGTACCTAAGTGTGTATGTTGTGGACACGATAGCGCCCAAACGGTATTATGAATATTCTGAATATTGGTACACATATTTAGAAAAACCAGGTTGTTTTTTGTGATAATCTGACAACCGGAAGTGGCAAATGTTACATACATTTTCTTAAGGATTCAACCGATCTTGGCCAAACTGATGCCATTTCACCCTCAGGTGACTTTAAATATGTATACCAATTTATAGATTAATTGAAAGAACGGTCTGACATGATATTTAACTTTATTCTATGAGTGACATTAGGTTGGAATCCTGAGAGGCTGTAGCTTGCTGTAAATTCACGAAATTGAAATACTGTAGCAGGTTTTGGCGCTTGAATGTGTCAACGTGATGGACAATTGGGCAAGGGCCACCCAAAATATTTATAAATATGACAAGTGAGGAAACGCCTGTTTCGACCAAATCAAAAGAGGAAGATCAAAATCCTCAAGATAATATTTCGACAAATTCTACTGTTAGTAGTGGGACACATGAAGATAACGCGCAATCTCAAGTAGATTCTGAATCAGCTGATCAGACTGTATCCTACAAAAAATTACATCAAGACGATGACAGTCAAGACTACTCCCTACAAACAGACACAACGTCAACTGGTAGCAGACAGGAAGTGGCAAGTCACCAAAGTCGAGATAGCAATTGAAAATGTTCTTTTGGAGTTGTAACTTCTTAATAAAAAAAGCAAACACAAAATTACGCCTCATCTCTTTGACAGTTATTATTTTTAAAGGTTACGGATATGTCAAAATTGACAGCTTGTGATTGGCGCGTTCTTTAAGTTTCTTCCGCATTAGTACATTCTGGGACACTGTATCGTTTAACTAATCAGAGAGGAAGAAGTCCCGGAACATTGCGGGGGATGTATAGCGCGCCTGACAGAAAATCAATAGGAGTTAAGGGCGCAGGCCCACGCTCACAACTACGACAATACACAGACACACACTGATGTTTAGTCAAAAGCCGCCCCGTTCAGTCAGTAGCTTAGAACGGGTGAGTGTAGTTTGCCGTTTGTGTTATGATGTAGAAAAGGTGGTGGACGCTAAACTCTAAACCGGAAATAATGTAAATCAGATATCAGTAGATGATAAAACATATCAGATAGAAGACTACCAAGTAAGTACCGAGCGAGAAATTAGTTTGCTTTGATTCGTTTTGGCGAATGGAGAATGGAGTAATTTTGGTGAAGTTGCCGGTTTGGGCCCGCTACTTCCGGCTTCCGCGGTCGACCCAATCAATCGAATTATTTTGCTCTCGCCGCTTCGTGTCAGATAATCCTATTTTCATCATGTTTACCGACAGATTATCTCCATAGGTATAGCACAAATACAATTAGACCGTATGGCACACAAAATAACTAAATTACAAAATAATTGTACTTACGAGGGGATTAATTCGAATAAATATTCATTTCTATTATCTATCTTCAGTTTTCAGAAACAATTTATAATTGTGGGTTGAATGGTTATCAAATAGAAATCATAAAAGAAATTTTTCAGTTGCGTGAAGAAACGGCCACTCTGGATCCAAACCAATGTCACTGGCCACTGACATTTTTCAAAATCTTAATTGGTATTCATATTCAAGGTCACTGGAGGGATGAGCTGGTATTAGTTTGGTCAAAATTTTCCCGGATTGCGACAAAAAACAATCCAGTTCATCCCTTGATAATTCTAAATAAGTATATCAAATATTTCAGCCCAATTCGTTGTACCGTTTGGGGACCTAGGGTCGAAGTTTTTATAGTAGTAGGATAAGCTATAGCCATCTCTTCTCTATAATTAATTTCTTATTGATATTTACAATTGAAACACTTGCTAGTTAGGCCACACAGTGCCAGTACTCAATAATAATGGGTACCTAGTTCGACAGCGTAAAATTTAATGGCACATTAAATTACAACCTGCACCATTCAAACTTAACGACCGCTTTTAAAACGGACGACCAGTAAAGATCTCAATAATTCCGTCTGTGCTAGTACTTTTATTACTACCACAGCGATAAATGCCTGCCTTCGTCTTTTGCGGTCGTATTATCAAATCGTTCTATACCACATATTTTGTTCCTTAAAGACCTTTATATTCCATATTATGCACGAATAGGAAGACCACCGTATATCCGCCGTGGTCAAGTCGCGTCCATTACAATACGTATTCCGATCGCTACAGTAAGCGTACCGTACGTAGTACATAAGTACACGGTACGTATACACGGTGTGTAGAGGCATCTTCAGGACATCTTCACACCACGAGAGTTACGAAGAGACTGACTCTTGTAACTCTCGTAGTGTGGGGAAGTCATGAAGATGCCTCTTACAACAGAGTGCAAAACGTCGCCGATTGTAACGTCAACAACGTGGTTTCCTTTCGGAAATCAAGCATTAATTGATTCGGACCGCAAAAGTCTCCATTGATATACTACACTAATAATTTTTTTTTTTCATTTCAGACGTACAATCACCATAATATGGTCAATCGGGCCAAGATAAAATGACTGAGAAGTACAAGTCGAGGCGGCCAACCGGTTCGAACTGCTCAACATGCTTTGCCGTCCATTTCAACAACCTCTGGTCGGTCTGGTACGGTTTTCTAGGCGGCGTACTGCAAGTCTGCGTCTCTCTAATATGCATCAAACGTTTGCTCAGTAAGTATGAGTATTGCTATGCAACAAGTTACCATGGAACATCAATCACAAATCAAGACTTTCCACGAGTCCTTTTATTCAGCAGATGTATTTACCAACACCAACAGACGAATCAAATTACGCCAAACCGATAACAGGGGTTGATGCCATCAGGATTCAAATAATCGCTTTTATGACATCAGTCGCCAGTACTGTTATTTGTGGGGTGTTTCAGGTACCCAATTTAAGGGCTAGTTTTTCAGTGTCGCTTTAGTTCTAAGTTCTACTGAACTCCGCAGTAACCATGATAACTGTCAGATTCGTAAAGATTGATTGGCTATTGGGCACTAAAAAGCGGTATTGAACTTCGGTCATGGTTTAATTCAGTATTGAAAGAGTAGCCCTAAGTGGTACCCAGCAGTACCCAGCGACAGTATTGCTGGATTACCGACAATACCAACACATTAAATTGAAGCGTCAAACGTCCAATTATGGTGCAATTCAAAACCAAATTTGACAACACACGAATGACGTGACATAACCTGATTTTAAAATACCTTCTGGGTCATGTTAACAATCCTAACACTTGGTCGACACGCAAAAACGCTACATACATACTTTACTGGCAATGGCACGCACATGATATGCATAAATAATACAATCCGCGACGTCGTGTAGCGTATAGAGATACACCAAACCTTTGGGGGCTATGTTACAGTAGAATAGCACAGGAAAGCAGCGAGATATCGATTCCATTGAGAATTTCTTCACACCCTGTTGGCGGTTTTGTTGAGTGCACAACAACAGCAAAAGCTTTCAGGTTGGGCGATTTATGCATTGTAGTAGTTAATCATGAATATTGATCGCCTGTTTATATGTAGCGTTATTGCATATTGTAACCCGTACCGGTATTTCGTCGATTTTAAAAGCCCGAAACTGAATATTCAATGCTTTAGTACCTATACTATAACCAAAAACGTTTTATTTGTTTTTGTTTAGGTTTCTTTGGTTTATAGGTTAATGGGGTGTCTGTATATTTGTATACAGATATTGCATACGAATGTTTGGAATTTTAATGCCTTTTCCCAGAACACTTCACGCCTATATCTTGTCACGTATTATAAATATTTCTCTTTCTTGTTTTTGTTGTTGTTTGTGTTAATAATGCCACAACATAATGATTTAACGAAATTAAGAAAATAAAATAGCTATTTATGACACTTGTGCAATAAAGGTAAAATCACTCATTTTTTGAGAAAGTACGATTCATTACGAGCTGTAAAATCTAAAACTAAACGTGAAATAACATGAGCATATAAACGTCAAACTGACATTCCTAGTGTATATTGATATGTTGTTAAGCACTAATGCTAAAATCTGACTTCTTTTTACCTAGCATGAAAAAAAAAATGGTCCTGGTAACGCATTTACTGTTTCAATGAATGTAACTCTAAACTTGTAAAAGTGTGCACGTGTTAACTCCATGAGCGTCCTAATCCGAGGGCGCTTAAGATGAAAAGAACGCAACAATCCCTAATTGGATGAGGGTGGTACTAACGAAGGGTGAAATGTTCCTGTTGCGCGTCAAACTAGGTCAATTATGAAAAGCGGTAAAAAATTACTACCTCTATTCTAACGATTCTTTTTCTACGTTACCAAGTTAATTAAAACAACGAATGTGATAACGATTTATTTCTCGTACACCTGGATGTCGACCACACATTTTATCTCTAACATTTGATCAAAGACCAGAAATAATCTAACCCTTTTTCTGTTCTACCTCATAGATTATTCAGTCCTATCATGGCCGGAAAAGCTGCCTCTTCCGACATTCGAAATGAACGTCAGCTTACTCCTGACAGGTGTTGCTGTCCTCCTCATACCGTTCTTCGTGATAACAACAATATTTAAGGTACGTAATACAGCCTTTCCTGCATAAGGTGACGCATTCTGTGCGTATATCCAATGCAATTTGGCGTCAACTCATCATATGTACTATAGATAGGAAACTTGGCTAATGATGGACATAAACTGGGGCGACACTTGAACGCCTGTAGCAAAGAAACAGCCACGGAACAGTTCGGCTCGACCACCGGATGCAAATGTTGGAAGTTTGGGGGTCCAACTGGTCCGTTTTTACACCTGGTGATCGCCTTCTGCTTGCTCTCACCGAAGTTGCTTATGGAGGCTCGCCTGATCGAAGCAAATTTCTTCCCACAAGGTATGTTTGTTGCGTTATGGAACATTTATTTATTGCATTGTGTAATAATTGTGTTATGTTTTTTCTTAGAGATGATATGGAGGACGGATATGAATTTTTTGCCAATCCACAAGGATAGCTTTGTGGTGTTGAACTTCATGACACTGCCATCTAATGAGACCAAAACGAGCGCATACACGAAGTTGTCTACTGAAAGCCCATGGGCGACCACTATAACTGAAGATAGCGCCGAACTAAACCAGGAGAAACTGCATCTCAGTCAGGCTACACTGGCCAATAAGGTTGTGAACATTTTACGTAATTATATAGGAACAGATGATAAGAACTATAACGTCATAGGTAAGTTTTCGCTTTCAAAATGTTTGGTTGAGACGTCTGTTAGGATGTTCGTTTAGATGTTTTTTTTTTGTTTCAGAATACGAACGCGAAAATCATATCAGCATAGAATTTATCAATTTTGGCTTAGCCCTCGTCGTATACGCTATCAGATACGCATCTATGTTTTGGGCGACAAATAAATGTCTCAGCTTATTATTTTCTATCCAGCTGGTCATCAACGGCGTGCAGATACTACTCAGTTACGCCGGTGTGTCAATTTTGTATAAGGTAAGCCTAAAACTGATACATCACCATGAGAACTAGACATTTACATGACAACAAAAGTACATTCATTACTTACCAACTTACCGTTTTTGTATTGTTGGCATCTAAATGTTCAGTCGCCACTGTGACCATCTGTACTATCACTCAAATGAACAAACTGTCATTTTACTTAATTTTTATTTCATCTTTATAAAACTAAAATATATAAGGTTTAAGTCTCTGTGATGTGTTGGGCTCTACAACGGTTTTAAATTCTTTCAAATTGCGGTATCGCGTGTCGCTGCGCCATCTAGCGTTTCGTCATAATGAGGGTGACGTTTTTCAGCTCCGTTTCAGATGCTATCGCCAAATTGAACCCGTATTTCATGCACAGAAATAAAGTTGTTAATGGCATAATCTATAAAAAAGTACACACGTTCCCTTTGACGTGTAACAATGTTAATACGAAATGCACAGCTGTACAGATTAGATAATTATACACATAACTGACCTGACTTACGCCACATTCATGTTCTCTTTTATGTTCTTCCAGGTTCAGGTTATGGGTGGCCTGAAAGTCCTACCATTCTTCAAGCACCAACTAGCAAAATCCATATTTGCCTATAAAACTACCCCATTCCTCCTAAACCCCGTCGTCTCAATTTTACTGTATATATTATACATACTCCTCATAATATGCTCTAGTCTAGTATTTTACTTGTACGGCCATATCAGATTTAAGAACTTCTTGAACCAAAACTGCCAGAGGAAGGTGATTTTACTCAAGGAGGGAAACACCTCGCGATGGATTTATTTCACGCATTGCGCCGCCCTATTCCTCCTGATAGCAATCGGAGTGTGCAGCGCACCCTTATTCTACGACTACACCATCGTCTATAGGGGTAGTCTCGACGCAACCATGCTAGTCTGTATCATAGGAGGCATTATTCATCTCTTCCTATGGATTGTCTTGTGGTTATTCCTAACCATCAAACAAAATTGGGCGTTCAAACTCCGTTTAACAGTAAGTTTTAGTTTTGCTTTCGTTTCCATGTCATGGTTGGCATGAAGATGCCACATAACACATGACGACCACACATTAAACAAAACATATGTACAGATCGGGAAGACCAGCGTAATGCAGTCCAGTTCCATCAAGATTGCCGCTGAAATGTTCCAATCGAACTCTTCAAGGCGCTGCGATGACAATTTCGACCAGCCATTGCTAGTCGCGAGCAACGGTTATATTTATAGCGTTACTGAAAGCGCTATAAAGAGCGATATTGTCGAGATACTGCAGAGGGACGTCAACAAAAGCAAAGAGAGATCTGTTGATAACCTGTCCACGGATGACATCGCGGACAATCAGATCTACTGGCTGAAATCTGAATTGTTTGACTCGAGGAATTCTCACTTTAAGCACATCAATAAGGAGAAGTCTCAGACAAAATCGCCGCAATCTGGGTAAGTATTTCGATACTAGTAACAAAGTTGACGATGTTTAAAATATAACACAAAACTCTGCATCCAGAGACAACAGTGTCAAGTGGACAACAGCATTGCTGGAATATCGCCATGGTATAATGATATTTAGAAGGTAGATCCAAATTTACGTTGGGTTCTCCCATATGACGTCATGAGATAATGTCAAAACTGTTGTGTATATCCACGCAAGTACAGTACAACTTCGATAGATCGGACACTCTCTAGTACGGACACTCCAGTAATCCGAACGCTCTTGTCAACCGGACATTTAAATTTTACCTCCCTAGTTCGGACACAAAATATAATTTGCAGTTAAAACCAGGTAGAAAATACCAAAGTATTGTTTAACATTAATGTCTTACTGTGAAGCAACCGGATCACATAAATTACCACTTAATATTAGCAATAGCGGCAAATCTAGATGCTTTTAAATGCAGAATGAGCTCAATACCAGTTGTGTACAGGGCGTCTGATAAAGGACGGATGAGTAGAACATTGCTTACTGAATGTTTCGAAAAATATTTTAAGCCTGAGGTTAAGACATTTTTAACAGGGGTTAACAGGCCCCAAAAAGCTCTAATGTCGATGCTGCCAACGCATTTTCTTTGGGCATCAGGTGGTCTGCAGAAAACAATTTTCCCATGGAAATCATGCTTCTCAAAAGGCCCAGAGAAAAATTTACTAATGTAGCTGTATCCAAAAGAATATAAACAAAGATTGATATATTTTTAAAAAATAACTGAAATCTTTTGCTTATTTTATCCATTTATGTTCAGAATTTAGTTTTTAATTTTATGTTTTGGTTATATGTGACCTCGGATGCGAAAAGGGACCTATCGTGCGAAAATAACGTGCAGCATAACGGTACATATCGGAAGAGACCTTACGTGCGAAAATATTGTGCAAGATAACGTTACGACAGGTCCCTTTTTGCGTCCGGGCTCACATATATTCAAATATTCCCAGTTGTTTTCATCTTCATCATAAAAAATGACCCTTTCCAACAAAAGAAAAAAACCTCCAGTGATCCGGATACCTCAATAGTCCGGACATGCTCAGGAACGATATATGTCCGGATTAGCGAAGTTATACTGTACAGTATAACCAGCGCAAAGATGACTTAAGACCTGCGCGAAATGATGAGTGGGAGCAACGTGGATCTAATGTTAGATCTACTGCGCATTCTAATACTCAAGTCGGCCATACACGGGGGATTTTGTAACGGACCTGGTCCGGCGCAGCAGATCCGCCGGACCTTGTGGAATTAGGCCGCGGACCAAGTCCGTCATGAAATTCCTAAACAATCAACCACATTTTTAGCTATACAGCGGACCGAAATTAAGGTTCGGTGGCAGATAAGAGATGGCCCTGGTTGTATTGATTGTACTAAACATAAGGTTTTTTTTGTTAATAAGCACTGAAGGCTGTATTTGTTGAAACTAATCTAATAGATTAACTATCAATTTGGATCTGACTTCTTAAAACTAGGTTACTTGAGTATTAGGTTATCTAACGATGTCCTACTAATTTATTTGTCCTAAACTAACGGCACTGTCACTACACTCACTGTGCTCTGCTTTATACATTACACTAGTTCGAAGGGTTTAGTTCATTTTAGTCTTCTCACTAGGTTCTGGTTGTCCAGTAGCTGCAAGGCCTCTACGTTGACGTGATGATGTAGGCGAGATTCGTGCTTAGCAGCAAATCTTTTTATCTCGTCGATGACGTTTGGGACACCAAGCTCGCGGTGCAGGTCCCTGTTCCTTATGTGCCAAGGGGGGTTAACAATGTTCCTTAGCACTTTATTTTGGAAAGATTGGATGCCTTGAATATTTGTCTTTTTGGCACAACCCCAGAGTTGGATGCCGTACTTATTCCTTATTGACAACTGAGAATTTCTTCCCAGGAGCCAATAAAGTTCTCTATATTTGAGCCCAAGCTCTACTCTTTTCTTCTTGATATGTTCTTTCCATCTCAGTTTTGGGTCTAGGGTCATACCCAAATACTTTGCAGTATTTGCATACGGAACTATGGTGTTGTTTATTGTAATGGGAGGTATATCCTCTATCCTTTTGTTGGTGAAGTTGATATGGACTGATTTTGATTCATTCAGTTTGGTCTTCCATCTTTTGGTCCATCGGTACATTTGGTTACATGCCTGCTGAAGCTTTCTTGTTGATTCTACAACGGTTGATCCCACCGCCATTATTGCCGTGTCATCTGCAAATGTGGCGACCGTTACGTTCTCTAGTGGTGGCAAGTCGTTCGTATACAGTAAATATAGAATTCGTCCCAGGACGCTGCCCTGGGGCACTCCTGCTTTTACTTCCTTTAAGGCTGACTCCCCTGAATAGTCTGTCTGTTATGTATGACGCTAATAGCTCAACATACTGAGTAGGTAGCATACGCTTTAATTTCCAGATTAACCCCTCGTGCCAAACCTTATCAAAAGGTTTGACACAAAAACAAAAGGTGTCAGACTGTTCTATTCATGATAATTGAAATATACCTAATTCATCTAAGTGTAGAATTTCTTACAAGTTATTTATTACAATGAATTTATATATTAATTTTTACTATAAGAAACGTGAAAGGTACGCAAACAGAAATTATGAACAAACTTCCAGAATCGATCTCTGCATATCGTATGTTGAGAAATTACTCAAAAAATGATAACCAGCCGGCTATAGACTCACGGAGTAATCTTCTCGTACTGGAAGATGACCGTCATAGCGTGGAAGAATAGAATGTAGTATAATTTGCTAACTTAGTTTATTAAGTTGCATATCAAAAAAAACTTAAAATTAAATATCAGATAACAATATAAAGATTTTCTGACTTTCCCTTAGCAAGATTGTTGATTTTAAGTTAATTTGTATAAAAGTTGTATTTGATCTGAATTTTGGCCCAGAATTTTGAAAGACCAGCGGACTGAATCCGCTGGTCTTTCAAGCTTTCCTGGCGGAATCCGCCGTAGAGTTGTGACGGCGGATTTTTGTGACATACATCATTGTCGATAGCGTAAATTAAGTGTTCAGTATGCTAATAAATGCTAATTAAAAAGCAAATTACAAAGCGGGCAGTAGCAATGGCCATGGCGAGTGTTATAGCACTGGACCACCTAGAAGTGGCTAAAGACTTTGTTAACAAAAAAACAATTCGTACATATCACAAGTTGGCGGGTGGGTTCAAAAATCGAGAAATGTCACAAGACTTAAAATATACCGAATGGTTTAGAATTGACAAAGAACCAATAATATTAAGCCCATCTTCCGGTATATTATGATATTTCAGTATTATTGCAATCATATGGTAGATGAATCTTGCAAACAAAATACGATAATCTATCAACTTTTTTTTCGGGAAAATACTACTTATAAGATAGACAATAAAAAAATTATTGTTTTTAGCTTATCTAATAGTGCACAAGCGATGAGCTTAAAATAAAGTATAATAGATACTTTATTTTTGTACTTTAGAGGTTAGATTTGGAACGCTCAATAACTTTATATTATAAGATTTCTTAAATTTTATACTTTCATAATATTTTACCCAAACCAGCAGTTTATGCGCTGCAGCGTATCACTAGTCAACGTTGCCTATATACAACGTTTTTAAGGTGTTAAACTTGAATCTGAACTTCCATGTCGTCACAAACCTTTTCAGGAAAAAAGTTTCAAGTAAAAAATCAGCCCCAATAACTGTTAATTATATGTTTCTACAATAACGATGTTGAACTTTATCACTGGGTTTGAACATTATCACTGAGCCGTGTCGTAGCATTTAAAAAAACATACAAAATAATCACCTTTGTATTTTTTCTTTTTTGCTTATAGCTTAAAGAAAAATTAAGAAGGCAAAGTTTAAAATAATGTATAAACCACTAAAATAATATGTCCCTTTGTGAAGTCCAAGCAGTTCGTGACTGGGAGTGGATTTAAACACAATTTAACGCAGAACGCGCTTGTTTGAACAAAAATATTGTTATTAACATAAAAGTTTGCATTTTATTTTTGTATACAGGGTGACATAGAACAAACTACAATGCTACTAAAACAATCCACTAACGTTAGAACATTTGTTGGTGCATAGGCGTTTGAGAAGAAAAATTAAGTAACTTCAACAGCCGGTAACTTAAAAACTAAAAGCGATCGGAAATTAGTGCATAGGACGTTTTTTTTTTATTATTTTTTGGCCCTCTATCGCGGTGGTGCTATGCATTGTAGTTTGTTTTATGTCACCCTGCATATACATCGCCCTTGTGTGATCGTATTAATTTTTGGTCTTTAAAATTGTTATTTGGCACAGTCAGCAGTGTGGGACAACAAATAACAATTTTTTCTGCGAATGGGAAAATAAAAATATTTTCCATTTGATGCTGAAGTTTCAATCATAATCAATAGTTAAGAATTACAGCTAAAGATTTGCTTCGTCCACATTTAACAAAAATGTCATAGAATAATAAAAAAAATTATTGAGTACTGGAATTAGGACAGAAACTGTAGGGTTTGAGACATACGGAATATATTTTTTTCTAGCACTAAGAAAGGAAATTTAAATCAAAAAAATCATACTTCTCATATTTTAAATCTTATTCTTTAGTTTTTGCACTGTTATTTCTACCTGTTATCTTTTTAACAATCCTATGTAAGTATGTAAACATACGTCTGTCATGGCTCAGGGACTGGTCACTTACCCCCAACAGAATTTGAAAAATCAATGTCATAATATATAATACCACGACATCTTACGATTCGTCTGTCAACATCGTGTAAAAGCGATATAGGAATCGTTAAAATAACACCGTAAATACGTCAGAGCGTACAACGGACCAAGTCCGCGGCCCGAATCCGCGGACTTGGTAGCTCACAAAAAAACCCATTTGCCGAAATTTGTAACGGATTTTGATCTGTCACGGACCAAGTCCGTTACAAAATCCGTTCGTGTATGGTCGACTGGTTCTCACTTCTCACTGGATATATATATATCACAACATGGTGACAACAAGTGACGTTTATGTACTTAGCACAGTTAACATTTGTGTTTAGAAGAACAGCCGTGCCGTGTCTCAGCGCTGCCTCAGCACTAACAAGATAGCGCTTACTACTATACACAACGTGATTTTATAGCCTTTAGGGGTTTTGTATAACTGTAGTGGGAAAACTCGTTCGTGTACACTTGTAGAGCTTTGCCACCACAGCGCACGAAAATAGCAACAACATATCCTCTATAATGGACATGTACTGCTGTGCGGCCTATAGTTCAGTCATTTGGTAGTTTTGCTTGGAAAGCTTTCGGAGAGTTTTGAAAATTGGTGATTTTATAGATTTCGGTGTGCTCTTTTCGAATTTCGTATCTTTCCCGCTTCTTATATAATAAATGAAACTAGAGAAAATTTCCTACAATTTATGTAATAACCTTTTTTTTATAAAATTAATAGTTTCAGCGTACGAGTACCACAAAGTTTACTGCAACATACGTTTTGGCTAAAAAAAACTCATTTCCACACTAGAGGTGGGTAGTTCGTGAACGAACTAGTCCGAGAGAATGGCTCCCGGCTTAGAACAAAAGAACTAGTTCTTTAAAATAAAAAGAACTAGTTCGCAAAAGACCTGCTTTGCTAAAACATATCTCTATGCATATCTCATTCAGTGAACGACTTTGTAAGGACATGAAATCTAGTTCGAAAGTCCTGCTTTGGTGAAACATATCCCATTCAGTGAACGAGTTGTGGCGACATCAAACGAGCGACATAGCACCCTGCCCGCCAGTTGTTTCTTTACCTAACTGCGGATGTCAAAAATATAATTAGAGTATAGTATTTTTTCCTATTGGATAATGGATTACACTGTTAATAGTAGTTTCGCCAGTGTATGTTATACTATAATTTATAAATAATACCCCAATTCCACCTAAAATTGCAGTATGAATAAGGCTAAAATACTTGCAGCAATATGTCTTTTATGCCTTATTAAATAAATATTTTAAAAATATACCTAAATAAAATAAGACAACGATTCTTCGATCAATATAATTATAAATAATTATTTATTTTAAAAACAAAATAACGATTCTTCAAAAAAAAAAAAGACAAAGTGGGAAGGCAGACATCGATTCTGTCCAAACTAGATCCTAGTTTCGTTTGAAACGAGATATAAACGTGCTAGAACACACAAAGACACGTTTATCGAAGTAGTATGTCTCAGGATCAAAGTAGTTCTTCAGAACTAGTTCTTTGAACTAGTTCCTTTTTGTGAACTAATCCGGAAGAACTAGTTCATTAAAAAGAACTAATAAGCCCATCTCTATTCCACACCACCCCAGTAAGCCTAATCCACATGCAATGGACTATTCCATACCTTAGCGCATTCTCCTTCGCTTCGCTGTTCTTGATGAACCAGATGTTGTTCATCGTCATCAGTACCGATCGAAACGTCACAAATAGAAATTTCTTCCATATTATTCGCGATGGGACTATCAAGTTCATTTCAATTCTCTTCGTCCTCGATTTCATCATATGTTTGCTCGAGAACAGTTTCCGTTTTTTCCTCTTCATTGCTATCTTGTGATGGAACTTGCGAATTATTACAGGTACCACTACAATTCGTGCACATAACGGAGCCCTTTAATCCAGCTTTTCTGCATGCTGCATCCACAGTCTCTCTCTCACATCTCTTTTTGCTGTCTTCAACGCGTAGTTAAATATTTCTTGTTAATATACAAAGAATGCGTGTTGGTGTGTAGATGTATAACTTGTTTGTAGCACTCTTACGCTGAAACTATTCATTTTACAAAAAAGTTGATTACATAAATTATAGGAAATTTTCTCTAGCTTAATTTACTATATTATAACTGTTTTATCTTAAAATGAGTCGGAAAGGAGATATTGTCAAAAAACTCTTTTTAGGCGCCATTTTTCCAATATAGAAATTTATAAAATCACCAATTTTTAAAACTCCCAGAAAACTTTCCAGGTAACCTCTTTTCTGGACACCAAATGACTGCTAACGAAAACCGCTTACTAAACGCCTATCGAAAACAGCATAAAAATTTTACGCTGCAAAAAATGGCGTCCGCTGACTACAGCTGATTGGCAGCGCTGAGTAAGCGAAGTCCGATCCAGCAGTTCAGCAGAAATGATAAGTCTGAGTCAGCACTTGTTCTTCTGAACACAACCTTGATACTGACAATAGGTGCATTTAGCCAGATTAACGCTGTTAGTTAGCGCTGGCGCATTTATGCTCCGCTTCTATCTAGCCCGGTTGGGGGGATAGATGTAGTGTTGTGAAAAATGTCCACCGCTACCCGTAGCGGTTGTTGTGGACAAGTATAGCAGGTAGTGCTTTGTAAGCGCTAGCAGCGCTACGTAGCGTATAGTCTGGCTGAATGTCCCCAATCACTTGTCACAAGATGTACGCAATGTGGCCTCGGGTGTGCAAAATATTATACCTTCTAAATAGTCACTATATCATGGGATATCGCAGTGTTTTTCTATTAGTAGTCAGCAAGAATTCGTAAATTATTCAACGGTTGTGTGATGCACAAATTGTGGTGGAAGTGATTACATTGCGCATGCGCAAAAGAATTATGCTTTCGTTTGAATGCTTTGAATGCTGATAAAAGCAGGGTAATTAAAGGTTAAAAGGTCAAATTCGAATTGATTAATATGCACTGACAAAAGTATCGCTGAGATACTTCACCACAAACAATGTTATTATGGTTAAACAATGTTATGGTAATTGTAATCTCAAATTTAAAATGAGAATTGCTTATTCACTGACAACAGTATTGCAACGATACCGCAATACCGATACTTGTAATTGTTTAAGTATTTTACTAAAAGTTATTTTTTTGTTTAGACATCTTTGCGTACATCACGACGATGGTGATTACGCAACATTGAAAAAACCAGAGATGCCTACACAAAACATCGACGAAATCACGGAAGTGGATAAGTTGTTATCGGAGGTACACGTGATGGACATATCGTATGCTAATACGAACCAAGATCTCATCCCGATAGAAGAAGAGGTTATAGTCAAAGATGAGACTGGTGAAATCTGCGTTGAGGGTACGAAAAGCGAACCAAGCCATTCGGTAATGACGGAACACCACGTTGTCAACAAAACGCAATTGCTCAAGTGCAAAAGATTAAATGGGGAAGAAATGGCGACAAAGTATGACTCGATAAGCATGGAGAGTTCAACTTCACCGCCTGATCACCCGGACAGCGAGACCTCTAGCGGCGTCCACTCGAACGAAAGCAACGACCACCACGTTTATAACTGCAGTAACCAAGAGAAACATCAACAACAACAGAAAACAATCCTCGAAAACGAACGTTTGAAATGGAAATCATGCTCTCTGCATCGCTGCACGCGTCCCGAATCCGCTGACAGCTCGCAAATAGCCAATAAATACTACTCGCTAAACCCAACAGGAAACGGTCTTCACGAACAATACTTGCGCAGGTCGATCTGCCCGCATAACTTGAGCCAATCGAAGAACGCCTCTGAAGATACTTTGGTCATTTGTAGGAAGCTGCAACCGTTTAAATTGGGCGAAAGTGGTCTGTCGTCTTCCGCGGATGAGCAGTTTGGCAGGTCTACGAATATGCGGATGAGTTCGTTCGAGAATCGTTTCAAACATACGACTTTTGCAGCTGGCCCTCTACTGGTAAACAAGGCAAACTTCGTGCAAGCGCCGACGCCGCCAACCAACGTCGTCTATCAGAGACACCACACGACGATACCTTCGCACCACAATGGAATCGATTTGTACAATAACCAAGGGCACCAATTTATACAGAAGTGAGCCGACGATCGTTTTAAATAGTAATGAATGTAGTGGAAATGAAAAACCCAGCTTCGTCTTTTGTACATAACCTATACTTTCTATTATATTATATATATTTATATTGAACATATTTATTAAGTATTTATATAAAAATATACGATTAGCGAATTTTTGTACATATTATTATTATTGATCATATTATATATTATTATGATTGTCATTATTATTATGTATCGTTCTAATACCAAGCCAGGCAGTTATTGATATTTTGTAATTTTGTGTACAAGATCATAAACAATAAATCCATCAATATGCCATTCATAATATGCGCGGTGTTTTTGTTAAGACACCTTTTCATCATTTTTCCCTAATAGCGCAGTCAGATGGTAGTCTTGCAAATAAAATGGAGAAGGAATGTTTATTGGTTTATATACCGAGGGTACTGACCGAATATGAACGTTGTCAAGAAATCTTTTTTCGAGAAAAAGATTTGCAAAAGCACCCAAAAAAATTATGTCTTTTTGCTAATAGCACGTAGAAAAATAAACTACATTGAATTTCCTCAAATTTAGGTCCTCAATAGTTTGTTCCAATGCAAGCGAAAACATATTAGTTGCTCGAATGAACAGTTTATATGCATAGTACGTCGAAAAAACTATTATTCAGGCTTGCGCATCCACTTTCCAATACATTTCGTTTGATTCGTGAAAAGATGTGATAATCAAACTTTCTTGAAGATCACAGCCATGATATTGTTGACAACTAATACGTGTAATAAGAATGAAATGTAGCTTACAAATATCAATTGGTCGAACAATATTTTTCAACCAAACAAAAATTATCTCCCGAGAATCACTTTATTATCCTCGAAGAATCCCTGAAGCGATCGAAATCTTAAAACATCCCTCCAATCTCAATAGACACGACGGTTGGTAACTGCATTACACCTGGAAAGCATTTCTACGATCACCACAACTACTACAATCGCCCTCCCAACCACTAGACCAGAATTCACTACCTGACCCCCCAGGTACCTATAAAAATCATTTTCCTTAAGCCGGTCGCACATATAAGCGACATTTGTCTTCCTCACGTCTAAAACATGTTTGCGACGTAACGCTTCTTTTCGAGCCGCTTACTAAGCGCTTAACCGAAAACAGCATAAAAATTTGACGCTGGAAAAAATGGCGTCCGCTCAGTCCGCTGACTACAGCTGATTGGCTGCGCTGAGTAAGCGAAGTCCGCTGCCAGCAGTTCAGCAGAAATGATTAGTTAGTGCTGAGTCAGCACTTGTTCTTCTGAACACGTCCTTTATACTCACAGACTAACGCTGTTAGTTAGCGCTAGCGCATTTATGCTGCTGTTTCTATCTAGCACTAATGCCCGGTTAGGGGGTAGATTGGAATAGATGTACCTAGTGTCAAGTGTTGTGAATTCTTATGACGACTCGCACATCAGACGGACACGTCGCAAACAATATCGGACGTGTCGGCAACAAGTTTCGTGCGACACTGCGTGCCGGAATGCCCGGAATTTCATGCGACAGTTATCTTTTGATCGGCGCACAGGACACTTCAACGAAATAGACTTCCGAAATTTAGTATTTAATTTTTGAATGTACGGACCAACTTTCTCTAACAGTAGTTTAAATGCATTTTGAGACATTTTATAAAATGACTTGAACTTTTTTGGATCATTAATTATCTCTTTGATAGACTACGATTATGAATACTCGTACTCGTCGAATAATAATTAGTTTGTTTGAATTGACTCCAGTTCTCGTGATAGACCGTGCAATCAAAAGTATAGTATTAGGTATATTAAAGTTAAATTATTTTAATTTAAACGTAAATAAAAAAACATTTTTGCTTTTGTCAATCATTTCCTCGCCTCAATACGGGAAAATTAGAAGCCGGTATCTTTGATGGACCACAAATCCGTACTCTTATGAACAAAGATTTCAAAAATCAGGAGGCATGGACGAGATTTGTATCAGTTATCAAAAATGTTTTGGGGAATCACAAAGCTGAAAAACATTCCGAAATCGTTGACAAAATGATTTTGAAAAACTGGGAACTAATATAAGTATCAAGTTACATTATTTGCATAGCTATTTAAATAAATTATCTGACTATCTGGGAGATTATAGTGAAGAACAAGACGAACGGTTTTACCAGTATATCAAGATAAAGAAGAAAACCATATGAAGGCCGATGGGATTGCCACATGATGGCAGACTACTGCAGGACCTTACAAAGGGACTGTCCGGGACAAAAATACAACAGAAAATCACATACAAAACGTTTTCCTTCATGTAAATTTGTGTTTTTTTTTTTTTTCGATTCTTTTATTATTAATTATATTGTTTATCATACAATTTTTACCGTTAATTTCATTTGAAATCTCTGGATACTTATTTAATTATTATCTCAAAAAATGGAGCCAATTTAACAAATATTTTATTATTTTCGTATTTAGTAGACAACAGTTACCTAAGATTGACTAATAAATCCAATACCGCAGAATAAATCTTCACCTGTGTTTATACTTCGATGAAGGTTCATTATATTATAGGGATGAACCCAATATTTACGTCTTTTATTTTTCTTCGCAATAATACTGCTAACATCAAAAGGTCTTTATCCGACGACATGTCGCTCCTAAATGTGCGAGGTACAAGTTTTGTTCAAACAAAATTGTCCGCGATATGTCGTATAGATGTGCACTTATATGTAAACGAACACATATAATTAAGTGGAGTTCAACCTCCACTATTTTTACATTCCGACTAGTACCCTAGAAGGAAAGTATTGTAATCGACGGAAAACCCCAGTTTTGGTATCCCCTGAATCGATTGCAATGATTTCTGGAAAATGTATGTGTGTGTGTATATCCGTGAACACGATTGCGTCCAAACGAAACAACGGATCGGGCTGAAATTTGGGCGCTATAAGCTTTTACAGATGCAGTTTGACAGAATCCACAGCCTTCGTCGCCGTGTTGCAAATTGTCAGATTTTGACAAACGTCAGTGCCACTGACATGACATGACATTAAATGTCAGGATGACAAATGTCATTATGTCATAGAAACTGACGTTAGGTAGTATCCAGATCAGCTGTGGTTTTACAAAATTGAATAATTGCAAAAGTTGGGTGAGGGCCACCCCAGATATTTATGTCAGGTGATACTGTTGCTAAAGGGTTTAAAATTTTGACTTTAGAGATAGTGTCACTTGGTGGAAAAAGTGTCAACGGTGCAGATATTCGAAAACAGATCCAGAGTGATTGTCTATTGACAACATTGAGTTATTGCAGAAGGTTTAGACAACAATTTGTCAACAAGATAGTCGGAAAGTTGGGTGGGAGCCGAAAAAAAGTGCAAAAGTAATTTTCTAGTGATTTATAAACTCATCAGCGATCACGAATATAAACTTTGCCAATACAAATCAAACATTTTTACTTTCCGACTAGTCCCTAGAAGGAAAGTATTGTAAACGACGGAAAAAAAAATTTCGAGATTTCCGCGGATATATGCGTTTTGGGGTCCCCTGAATCGATTGCGATGATTTCTGGAAAATGTCTGTATGTATGTACATAATATGTTTTGTTCCATATTATGTATGTATGTGTGTGTGTATGTATGTCTGCGAACACGATAGCGACCAAACGGTACAAGGGATCGGGCTAGAATTTTGTATACATATTTAGAATTACCGGGGGACGAACTGGATTGTTTTTGGTAACAATCTGACAACCGGAAGTGGCTAAAGTTACATGCGTTTCTTGTGGATTCATCCTATTGCGATCAAACTAATACCAATTCATCCTTCAGCGACTTTCAATATGTATATAAATTTGCAGATCAGTGGGATGAACGGTTTAGGCGCTATAAGGGTTCCTAGAAGCAGTTTGACAGAATCCACAGCCTTCGTGGTTGTATTGCAAATTGTCAGATTTTGACAAACGTCAGTGCCACTTACATTACATGACAGTCGGAAAGTAGGATGAGGGCCACCCCAGATATTTTTAAATTGTTTGCCATTGGCATGGGCGTACCCAGCGAGGAGCAGGGGCAAGCAAAACCAAAGGCTTTTTCCTGCTGAAATATCATAACCTGTATGACTCAAAACTAGGGTGGGGGAACATCCTCCCCTAGTTTTGGTCCAGGGTACGCCCTTAATTGGTAATATGATTAATACAAATCCGGGGTGGCTCCCACTCAACTTTTCGACTACATTGTTGACACTTTTGTAAGCTCTCTAACCGTATAAAGTGTGAAACACCAATTAAATGAATATCCGTAAGATAATAATAATATAAATTCGGATCATAACAATACAAGGCACCTCTGGATGCAAATACATTACTATAAACATTTCTTGGTTATTTATTCTTCAATCGCGGCAGATACTGGGTGATAATATACACAGATTAAGAGGAATCAGTACCCATCGGACTATAGTTTCGCTACGGGGTCGGGTGGCCGGGGGAACAGGCGAAGGCGGTGCTTCTCGTTGCGAGTACATTCGGAGCGAAAAGCAACTATATTCTCCTCTTGCCCCGTTCCGCTAACCATAAGACAGTATTGCGACAATTCGGCGCCTGGAGGCTAGTCCACAACAGATACAATAAACTCAACGCCTTTACCAGGCCTTTACTCTAAATTATTGAATCAGCGGTTTCTACATTGCACTTTAGCGTTCCTCTGCTATTGTATTGCATTTGTTTTTGCACTGTTTTTAAGGCATTTATTTTGATGAAAGCAACGACTAATTTAAAGCTGTTGTTTTAAAGTAAAGGAGTACAAATAAAAGTATGATTAAAAAAAAAAACATTGGACGATATTTTCTATGTAGCAACGAAAAAACAAGCCACTATTGCCAGACCACTTTGACGTTAATTAATCTAAAATATCTGATGTGGCCCCCACCCAACTTTCCAACTGCATTGACACGCTGTTTACACATTTATAAACTCTCTAAACGCATAGACTAAAGAGGGTGAAACACCAAAAGCGAATGTCCGTGAGATAATAATAATACTATGTCGGGATTATAACAATACATACAAGGCACCTCTCGATACAAATAACTATAATATACTCTCACGTATCCATGTGTTATCCTACAAAATTTATTTCTCTACTGCTTGTTTATTTATTCTTCAATCGCAGTCCAGGCAATAATCAAACAATACCGTGTGGCCTAAAGCGGTTGTCAATTACGACACGTCGTCACAATCCAATAGATAAAAACCCTTATAGCACATAAACCGCCCTACCCATTGATCTGTAAATTTGTTTACTTATTTAAAATCACTGCTGGATGAAATGGTGTCAGTTTGGTCAAAACCGGATGAATCCCTAAGAAAACGTATGTGACATTTGCCCTTCCGTTTGTCAGATTGTCACCAAAAACAATCCATTTCGTCTCCCGGCAATTCTAAATATGTATACCAAATAAGCCCAATCCGTTGTTCCGTCTGGGCGCAATCGTGTTCACGGTCATATATACACACATACACAAATACATACATACATACATAGATTTTCCAGAAATCATTGCAATCGGTTCAGGGGACCCCAAAACGCGTATTTCCGGGGAAATCACATTTTTTTCCGTCGATTACAATACTTTCCTTCTAGGGTACTAGTCGGAAAGTAAATAAAAAATAATAATAAAAAAATAAACAGTAAAAATAAACCATGATCACATCTTGGTTCATTTTTTTGTTTTAATAAAAAAAAACCTATATTCTATACATAAGAATATAATCTAGACATAATCTAGATATGTATATGAAAATCTATTACAATTTTGACTTTCTTTTTAATTTTTAGGCAATAATTATTAATAGAGACAGTCTGCAATAAGTATGGCAGACTCCTCTCGCTGTGACCTTTCCATCAATGTATCATCATTGCACTCGGATAAACAAATAAATTTCTTTCTTGCTAGATTTTGTTGCTAACATTTAAAGTATATATTCTTCGCAATCAGTTATCATTCGTGTTTATTTTACTCCGCAGTTTTAATTTTGTGGTTCCAGGGCGGATTTGCAAACCGACTAGGTTGCACGTCCTTCCTAGCAAGGTCATGTACCCTTAGACACGCACTCTCATACCAATACATAGTGCTTGGGACTGTACCATGCAATATCATTTTACTCCCATTGGTCCAAGCCTTCCGAAGGGGATTTGTACGTTTGGTTGCATACCAAGTCCGAACAAACGGCGCAGAAAATATGTCCTTTTCACGCGTTTTCATCATTAAAGTTTTGATTGAAAAAAGCATGTCATATATTGATATTTTCACGTGAAATTTTGTACACTTACAGAGGAAGGTGTAACTTAAATCTATTATGTGGTACTTTTTTCAATTTTAGCCTGTGTTATACGTAAAAAAATCGCAAAATCCGTCAATTTTAGGTCACTTTCAGCAATAAATTTACCCAAAACAAACAAAAATATCAAAAATCTACCACTAGACGGAAAATTATATAACTTTTATTTATGATATGGTGAATTGCTTTTACGATTCTGTGAACTAATAGCGGAGAAAACCCCTCGGAACTTTTACGTGTTTTGCGAGTAGAAAGTAAGGGGTACTGATTCCTCTTAATAACGTGTGGAGTGACGCCATATGAAGTCAGTCCTCCATTCCGTCACAAACCGATCGGTATAAACCCTTATAACACCTAAACCGCTCATCCCATTGATATGTAAATTTGTATACATACTCGTATTTAAAATTACTGCAGGATGCGTAACATTTTCCATTTCCGGTTGTCAGATTGTGGCCAAAATCAATCCAGTTCGTCCCACGGTAATTCTAAATATGGATACCAAATTTCAGCCCGATTCATTGTTCCGTTTGGTCGCAATCGTATTCACGGGTATGCGTACACACATACATACACACATACTCACATACAGTTTCCAGAAGTCATTGCAATAGATTCTAGGGACTCCAAAACGCATATTTCCGCTGAAATCTCATTTTTCCCTTCTATTACAATGCTTTCTTTCTAGAGTACTAGTCGGAAAGTAAAAAAATACCCAGTAAGAGAGAAGAGAAACTTTTGTCAAATTGTATCAATGTGGGCATTCAGTCTCGCTTGCGCTATTAGCACTTTTATGCTACCGCTTCAATCTAGCGCAAATGTCCGGATGAACGGGTACATTGGGATACCCGTCATTTTGCTATGAAAAAATGGCCAGTGCTACTCGTAGCACTTTGTGGTAGCGGTTATTTTGGACAAGTGTAGCAGTTTGCGTTCGCAGCGCTACGATGGCATATAGCCTGGCTGAATGCCCCCATTTTGATATGATCACAAAACGCGAGTTAAAATAGATCAGCGACATCCTCCAGCTCTAGCGTCACAGAGAGGCACACTTCGTTCGACTTCTGGCTTATTCGTAACCAAATTAATTGTATTGTGAGAGGTACGATTTTTCATTATAAACCAAAGCAACCGAAGTGTGTAGAATAAAAAAATATATTTATCATGCAGCTAGGAGATTTCAGTTTCAACACTGATTTACAATGACAGTAGATAACACTGGGGGCGTTCAGCCAGGCTTCGCTATAAGTTAGCGCTAGCGGTTTTATGCTACCGCTTCAATCAAGCGCAAATGTCCGGCTGATTTGGAATACACGTCTTTTTGCTATAAAAAAAATGGCCGCCGGTACGCGTGGCGCTTTTTAGTAGTGCTGGCTGTGGCCAAGCGTAGCATTTTGCGCCAGCAGCGTAACGGTAGCATAGAGCCTGGCTGAACGCCCCCATCGTCTTGTATAAAAGTGCGCTGGAAAAAAAAATGGGTGGTCGTAGTGTGCGGTGTCTCGACATCGTAGGCCGACCATTTTGTGTCATTGTCAGAATCGCACACGTCATTCAAGTTTGAGACCTCCACTATCCACACACACCAACACCAAATCTAGTCACACTCTCAAAATTCTTCGTGGTTCCAGTAGCATGGACGATAGTCCCACCAGATCTGATACCTTCATATTCGGGCACACAAAGGCTTCAGCGGACGGAACAGCAGCGCACACCTTTCAGGTGGTCAGGCCGGCCAACCTTAAGACCGGCTTCTGGAAGATACTCAACTTCTTCATCAGGCACAAACATAACGCGCACAAGCGAACTCACGCCACATCCAGTACACCCACAGTCTCTTCCAATCCTGATCTGATCTTAGATAAGAAGGAGGAAGAAGAATATGGGCGACTGTGCCTGCTTACAGACGAACTAGATGAAAGCCAGTAAGTAACTACTTAGTGGAGTAGTGGTAAAGAAGAAAACAGTTTTAATCATTATAGATCACTACATATGGAACATGAGAAGGGCCGTGACGACTCTGACGAAGACAAGAGCAAGTCGGAGGTGAGCAAGGGCTTCTTCCAGAAGGTAAATCTCGAGGGTCTCATGGTAATGCCAGACAAAATACCACCACAACAATCCTAAATTATTCATTTCCAGAAATTATTCGCTGAACTTCATCGTAAAAAGCGAGCTAGGGAATTAGCAAAGAAACAAGACGAAGAATCAAATAGCACCGAATCTACGCAAGAACAACATAAGCAACCAGAACAACAAGAGAAATCCCCACAATCCGACAGAGTGGAACGATTTTTAAAGTTATCCACCACCCTAGCCTTGTTGAAAGAGACCACAGTCTCCAGAGCGTCTTCGGCGTCAATCTTGGAAACAAATGCTTACCAACAAACACAAACACCTACAAATTCTCCCCGCAAGAACGAAATTCAGCGACCTGCCGAGCTAGACCTAGAAATCGACGACGATACACTAAACCTCCTCGAATCTGTACGAAATAAACTAACAGATTTAATAGCCGAAGAGAATCTGAGTTCTCTAAAGACGAATTGTAATGATTCTACTCACTACAACAACCTATGCGACGACGATTGGTCGACTAAAGTTGCTGCGAATACTCTAGATTACGACACGAGTTGCGAGGACGTATCCTCGCTGAAGAATAACTCGCTACACGATTTGGACGAGGCGTTCTTGAGAGATGCTATCGATTCGGAGATTGTTCCGCCCCTGATCGATTGTCAAGATGACGAGCCGACCATGTTTGCTGATGCTATTCAGTTGGACAAGAATATCGACTATGTGATTGCGAACATGACGTACAATTCTGGAGAATTTGCCGATCAGGAGGATCTAAAGCAAAATATATCGTGCTGTGACATGGGTATGTAGCATTGGCAAACTTATGTTTCGTTTTGCTGACTGTTGGTTACTATGACGACCAAACACTTAGAGCTGAGTTTTCAATACGTTCTTTCACTAAACTCCGTTCAATTCCTCGTTTCTACCAGATTAGCCAACTGAATTGAACACTGGTCTTCAAAACCTCATTCTCAGCAGTACTGAACGCACGTGGACACGCTAATTCTCAGATTTTGACAAACGACAGTCGCCAGTGACATGATATGACATGACATTGTGCTTTTCTATCACTGACATTAGGAATTTATTTTCCGACATGTACCTATACTCTGTTCAGTGAAACTTTGCAGTGGTGGGCGGGATTTAGCAAGCCAGATTTACACTGGCCAGCACGGTGACTAAATAGTAAGTCCTAGCGCACACTGGTGACTACTGTCACCAGTGCGACAAAAAAAATTCTGTCACTGTTAGACAAACGACAGTCGCCAGTGACATGATATGACATGACATTGTGCTTTTCTATCACTGACATTAGGAATTTATTTTCCGACATGTACCTATACTCTGTTCAGTGAAACTTTGCAGTGGTGGGCGGGATTTAGCAAGCCAGATTTACACTGGCCAGCACGGTGACTAAATAGTAAGTCCTAGCGCACACTGGTGACAGTAGTCACCAGTGCGACAAAAAAAATTCTGTCACTGTTCCGTCACGTCATCAAAGTGGAGTGCGCTCACAAAGAATGACAGTCACCAAACTTTTTTTTAATTTTATGCGTCATTTGTCAACAAGGATTTGGAAGAGACGCTCATTATCTGAGAAATCATAAGGCGTAAAAGGAAATACCGTAAAAAGAATACTGGGTGCACCCCCTATGGTGAGACAGGAGGCTAATAAGGGCAAAGTTTTATATATACTATGTTTCATAAACGTCAACAATACCCAAAGACATTTTTTCAATACATATTTTCGAATGAGTGTTGGAAGTTTTGATGAATTACTGCGCCTTTTACATGCATTAACATACAAAAACGCGAGCATGAGATTGTCGGTCCCAGCTGAAGAAAGATTGGCTTTATTTTTAAATTAACGTCACAATACTCATTCAATTTCTTGCCAAAAAGCGCGGGTCTTTTCTCAACTTTGTCTATCAGCACATCATTATCTATATCATCTTCATGCACCAACCAACAGCATATATACGAATGTGGAGCGGGATGCATGGAGAATTTTGTCACCAGCGCGTCTAACAGTTTTGTCACGGGTTTGTTCGCGGGTTGTCGGACAAAAGTGTCACCCGGTTGTCACGTCGTAATGTGCGCGCACCTCCATACATAATAACCTCAGACCGGACAAGAGTGACAAAACAGTCACGGAGACAAAAGTCGCTTGTGCGCGCTAGGCTTTACAACAGTTTATGTTATAGGAACTTCAAACAAACGTCAAATTGTGACAATTTTATTTGCGCCAGTGTAGATCTGCCTGCCGTTTGCGCCAATCAACAGCGTGAATTTCGATCCCTATCCCGGCTAATACTGCAAAGTTTCGGCGGACAGTCACAGGGTATTACGGCATTTTTAAAATTCTGAGGCAAAAGGCAACACCAATCATAAACAAATCTAAACAGCAATATACAGTTTGTTGTGTGCCTGATTGCAACAGCAAATCAGCAGAAACACATGACTTATAACACTATATAGTACTTATAACACTTATTAGAGATATTACTGTAATATACAGCTAACATAACCTACGGAATGTCAAAGTAAATACTAGTGAAGATGGCATGCAACACCATACAAACAAGCAGTGACGACAACCCTATAAGTACAAAAATCCCTACATTTGTGAATAATTTCTAGGCTACGTTGACAGTTTTACACTTAGCCAATCACGACAGTCCTCGGCAAATTCATATTTTAATTGCAATTTTCTCATCAAACTCCGAATATAATTTAGTATTATTATTATTATTATTATTATATAAGTTAACAGAATGTCATATTATATGCTGTATAATCGTTTAATGTGGGATTCTACTTAAATTTCCACATGACCGTAATAACCTACTGTATTATAATACAAAACAGTATCATCAAAAAACTATTCATGGTTGGACGGCAAAAATATCAAAAATGCGGGAATTTGGTGAATACAGCCAGGCTAACGCTTACCGATTCAGTCTAGTGTTAACGTCCGGTTGAACGGATACATTGCAATAGACGCATTCTTGTTGAGGAAAACGGCCACCGCTATCCACAGCGCTTTATGGTAGCGGTTATTGTGGACAAGTGTAGCAATTTGTGAGTGCTCGCATAGCCACGGTAGCATATAGCCTGGCTGAATGTCCCCAATATAATACGAAGACATAAAAATGTCATAAATACGACAAGAAAGGCGATGAAATGCCACACAGTCGTCAAATTGCCACAAAAAACATCAAAATGCCAAAGACGCGTCAAAAAATGGCAAATATACGCAAAGCTTGCCAATAAGATGTCTGAAAACATCAAAATGCCAAAAACACGTCAAAATGTTCAAATTGTTACAAATTAACATTTCTGATTTCCTTGTTGAGTTATTTACAATTATCCATATGTCAACCGGTAATCATAAGTGCCATTTTCAAATAAATTCGTGATTAATCATAGGTAATCCTCCGAATTTGGGTGATTTCTCGTACGTGGAGATTAGCCCTGTGGGTCAGAGTATCGTCAACACGACCAGCTTCGAGGAGGCACAGTCCACGGATGTGTACTTTGATACCGTCGAGGAGCAGAACAACTTGATCGATGACGTGGGGGAGCATCAGTCGGTCAAGGAGATGATCTACAACCACATCAGTGACACGATAGACCACATGCTCGTTGAGAACGACAGCCAATTGTACCGCACTCCGAACAACACGATGTTCGACTCCACGATAAAGTATCCACCGTTTCAGCTGAATATCGAGGAGGCAAACATTCACGAGCAGGTTCGTGAGGATGACACAATAGCGGACACCACAGAACTCGATAATTACGCGGAAGAGACTGACTTGACCACAATCAATGAGAATATCGAGTTGGAACAGGAAGAGCAAGATTATGAAAACCAGGAAGAATTTTACGATGAAGAAGAGGAGGATATTGTTGAAAAAGACAAGACTACAGATAAGAGAGCAGATAAGATAAGAGTCGACATTGTCACTAGCAAAGACGAACAGGAGAATGTTAAGAGTATCCGGGAGTTTGTGAACATTGATGATCTGATCGCAAATTATCGCGATGAGCATCACTGTGAAGACGAACAGGAGATCTCTGCGGTGTCGATGACTGACGAAGTCGAGAATATAGATGTGCTTGAGGAGGAGCCGCAGTGCCGTATCGTTGAGATCCTGACTGAAGTTGAGGACACTAACAGCAGTGCTGGCGAGCTGTCGACAATCAATCAAAACGTGAATTTGGAGGAGACGTCTGCTTACAATATTGATGAGGTTAGGTCTAACGTGGAGGAGGAGGAACGACACGAACTAGGTTTGAAATAAATTATTTATGTAGATTAATGGTTACCAACGTTATCTCAATCGCATCTATTCTAATTTTAAATAAACATTAAATTGTCGGCGGTGAATTTAAACAAAATGCCATCTAAAATGCACTCGCATACACGTGAATGTTTGCCTGATTCAGCTCCCTTCTGTTAACTTCTCCATTGAGCTTCCACCTTTACTCTTTGGTAATACCGTACTGATGTCCGAAACACGTGTATGCGGTTGTTTATTTTTAAAATATTGACGTTAGTTGTTCGTAGCAACAAAGGAACTGTCTAAAGCCTCGGGCACGAAATCGCACGCATGGGCGTTTTCGCTCATAGCGTCGAGGTCGAGCGGGTGAGTGCTTGTTCCAAATGCTCGCGTAGGACAGAGAAAGAAGCTGACGATATGAGCGAAAACGCTCATACGTCCAATTCCGTGCCCGAGACATAATGCTGGGCGCATACATACGGTTTCCTGATTAGGTTTCCTGATCAGGAATTCCCCGGATCCGGGGAACCTGAATGCACGTCCTTACATACAAAATGATGAACCAGGCGCACACTGATCAGGAATTCAGATTCGGGGAACCTGATGCTTGGCGCATGCATGTTTCCTGAATCTGCACAGTATTCTTATCTTTTCAGAATGAAAAAGATAAGAATAGTGTGCGCCTGATTCATCATTTTGTATGTAAGAACGTACATTCAGGTTCCCCGAATCTGAATCCCTGATCAGGAAACCTAATCAGGAAACCGCACGTTTGCGCCCGGCCTAAGACAGACAGAAAGTGTATAGCTTTTTACCAAAAGTCGAAAGAATGGTATCTGACGTTTAGACTTTGGCCCAGCGCTCACGACTGTTTTTGGGCAAACGTTGAAAACCAGTTTACAACCGGAATGAATCTTCTGTCCGCACACGGGCAAGACTGATTGTGGATCAGTTAGTGTTATCGACTCCAACTGTGCAGTCGATTTGTCAATATGTTGAAATTGGGTCCACCCCTACATAAAAGATATTGTGACCCCAAGGCTGTTCGTAGCAGCAAAAGAACTGTCAAAGATAGCTAGAACGTTTATAGTTGTTTACCGAATATGAAAAGAATCGTATTTTGCTGAGTTCTTAGTGACACATCTTGCAAAAAACAAATTTAATTAATACCTCGTGGCTCGGTGTAAACTTCAACGCAACTGCGGCCGTGGAAAACGGTCGCGTTACAACCGGTTTGAAACTGACTGCAACCAATTTCGTTCCGATCGCCTCGTCTGCGGATACCCACCGCTATACGTTGCCAAGGTCAGAAACCAGTTGCGAGCTCAACTGGATTGCAACCTATGTCCCAAAATAGTCGAACCGTGAGCGCTAGCATTGCCTTGACGATATGGTGACAGCAGGGGGGGTTGAATAATCACTTTGTGTCTCGAAACAGATTCGTAAGCAGATTTTACCCCGAAGAATATCACGGCTGATATTTTTAAATAATACCCACATAATTTCTTCCTGGTAAGTACTAACATTTACGTTTTGGTTATTAATTAGTATGATAATACACCTAGGCTTGTAATTTTCGAGGATGGAAGAAAAATTGCTACCAGTAATGTGTGCAAGAAACATTTTCTCCTCAGAATCATATCCCTCGCTTCCTCTGGATCGGAGTACACCAAATCATTGGAATGGTTCCGGGATACGGGTTACCTAAAACGCTGGCGAATGCGTTCGGTAATGAGAGCAATGTGCCGGCAAATCATGAAAAAAGCATGGATGCGCATGGAGAATGCTGCGAACAAAATAACTGCTTTAAGAATAAAATGTTTAACGCAAGAATCAAAGTTAGTTGTGTTCAAATATTATTTAAAGATCTTTCAAGAACGGTTTAAAGCTGACCCTTCAAATAAAGTTTTAATAAATGAACTTGAACTAAGGATGAAAAGATTAGAGCCATTGTTAAGAAAATGATGTAAAGGTTAAAGTAGATAACATTAGTGTCCCTTCAACTGCCAATATGTCTGTTCAATCTGTGAAACTACCTACTATTCAATTGCCTAAGTTTGATGGAACATACGATACTTGGTTAGAATTTAAAGACACATTTGAATCACTAATCCACAAATCCACACTAACTCTGCTATTAACGATATGCAAAAGTTTCATTACTTAACAGCGTCTTTAATTGGTATTGCAGCCCAAGCAAGCCCAAGTAATTCGTTGTGTAGAGTTTTCATCTGTAAACTATTTCGTTGCTTGGGAACTGATTAATAGGTTCAATAATACACGTATGCTTGTACATAATCACGTCAAAGCACTGTTTGACTTAGAATCTATTGGCAAGGAGTCGTCAATGAAACTTAGGACCACAGTGGATTTGATAATGAAACATTTACAATCACTGGAATCGTTAGGACAACAGACAAGTTCTTGGGATACTCTCATCATTTATATGGTTTCAAGTAAAATTGAGCAAAAAACATTAGCAAAACTGGGAGCAGTACAAGAATGACAATGATGTTCCAACATTGAAGCAGTTCATTAAGTTTCTGAGTAGTCGAGCAGATTTGTTGGAAACGTTGGAACTTAACACACCAGAGAAGAGTATACTGAAGATCAGAGAGCATTCGACTGTACGATCCTATGTCGTGGGAGCTAGTATCTGCTGTATTATGCGCAAGGGCAAGCATTTTATTTATTAATGCCACAAATTTAAGAAACTTTCTGTAAGAGAACGTACTAACCGTATAATAAAGGAAGGGCTTTGCTTGAACTGTTTCCGACCTGGACACTATAGCAATGAATGCAAATCAAATTCATCGTGCAATAAATGCAGAAGACGCCACCATACAATGATACATCAAGATATGTTTGAAAAAGTGGAACCGGCAGTGCTCAACAACTTCGACCTACTACCATGTTTTGTGAATACATTTTTATTTATTTGAAACATATATATATATATATATATATATATATATATATATATATATATATATATATATATATATATATATATATATATATATATATATATATATACATTTTTATTTATTTGAAACATATATATATATATATATATATATATATATATACAGTGTCGGTCAATTCCAGCCGCCGCATCAGTTTTGTGCGAGTGCGAGAGAGAACGTTTGAAACACATCCCCACCAATGCAGGCACCGCGCTAGCACGGCCTCGTGGTTGGTTCATGTCGCTTGGTGGGGGCATGCAGTGACCGCCTTTATATTGGTGTCTTGCTCTCTCTTATGGGCTATACGGCGTCTGAAACTGGCCGACACTGTATATATATATATACAGGTGTCTCACGGAACTGGTTCATTAGATGTTTCTGACGTTTCACTTATTCGATATCCTTTAAATTTGGTAATGGTATTATATTCTATCTGAACTTTCAATCTAAAATACTTTCAGTTCCACTGACACTTCCGGTCACCGGAAGTCGACATCAACTTTGTTATTTTAAATAGAATACTATATTTTTTATATCAAATTTGAATTCTGCGTATCAAAATGCATTGATTTTTATCAGGGTTCCCTATACCTAAATGTCACCGTTTTTTAGTTATTTTCATTTTTCTATAATTTTCGTTATTTTTGGGGTGAAGGTTATTGTTGAATATCTCGGTTAATATTAAAGCTACCACTTTCATATTTGGTAGGGAGGCACTGTAAGGGTGTACCATTACAAAGGTGTCTATTTTTGCGTTATATCGTGTACAGGGTGTTCAGAATGTAAAAATCCATTTCGACATTTTGAAATGTCAAAAACTCATTTTTTTTAATGGAGCACCCTGTATATGAACACACCATTGGAAAGAGAATTGTTTTGTCTATCAATCGATATTAAGGTTCCCTATACTTATCTTCTGTAGTTCTTGGGATATGACAAACTTTTTCTGAAATCTATTAAAAATTATCTGACGTTGGCATCTGAAAGTTGTAATCCATTATTATCATTTATTGAAATGAAACAGAAATTGAAACACAAATTATAGAAACCACATGACATACATCTAACGAGAGAAATCTAGGGGTACCGCCATCAAGAAGGCGCTATTTTGAAAAGTAGAAGAAAGGTGTGACGCGATGAAATAAAAGGAAGTTTAATTTCAATCAATAGTTATAATACTGTTTGTTATGTTACAAATGTTCTATGTGTCGTTAATTCAACAAGTTTTTTTGCTGTTATTTTATTAAATTAAGTTATGCAGACATTACTCTCACTATTGGAGTAATCTCCGCCATTATTCATTTTCACAATGTTAAGATTTTAGGAAAAGAAGCGGTTGCGTTATCAGCAAACGACAATAAGCCAATGAACAGATAAATGTCAAAATGAATTTCACAGCTTGCTATTAGAATTTCAGAATAAAATGAATAGTTGTATTTTGATCACGTAAAAGTAAAAATAAACTTATTTACCTAAACACGTACTTTACGCCATAGAAAATACTTTGTCTCCTGCTTAAGCCTTGTACAAATTTATAAATATGTAATACTAATAATCAAAATATTAATCTACCTGATAAAATAATCAACAGCTGTGAATGCATTTTTGCAAAGATAGTAATATCTCAAGAACTACAGAGGATAAGTATAGGGAATCTTAATATCGATTGATAGACAAAACAATTCTCTTTCCAATGGTGTGTTCATATACAGGGTGTTCCATTTGAAAAAAATGAGTTTTTGACATTTCAAAATGTCGAAATGGATTTTTACATTCTGAACACCCTGTACACGACAATTAACGTAAAAATAGATACCTTTCTAATGGTACACCCTTAGAGTGCCTCCCTACCAAAGATGTAAGTGGTAGCTTTAATATTAACCGAGATATTCAACAATAACCTTCACCCCGAAAATAATGAAAATTATAGAAAAATTAAAATAACTAAAAAACGGTGACATTTAGGTATATGGAACCCTGATTAAAATCAATGCATTTTAATACGCAGAATTCAAATTTGATATAAAAAATATAGTATTCCATTTAAAATAACAAAGTTGATGTCGACTTCCGGTGACCGGAAGTGGCAGTGGAACTGAAAGTATTTTAGATTGAAAGTTCAGATGGAATATAATACTATTACCAAATTTAAAGAATATCGAATAAGTGAAACGTCAGAAATTTCTAATGAACCAGTTCCGTGAGACACCCTGTATATATACACCATATAATACATTTCTTGGGAGATTTGTTGTTACTCTTCCTATAAGAGATACTATCAGCAACTTGGGAGATACCAAACCAATGGCTATCAAGCGATTAAAATTTACAGGGAAAAAATTCAAGCAATACGCTAACCTGAAACATCAGTATGAAAATTTTCTAGAAGAATATAAGGAGTTAAATCACATGTGACATGACTAAGGTAGAGAAACCGCCATTGGAGACACCAACACCGTATTTTCTACCTCATTACCCTGTGATCAGAGAAGCAAGCGCAACAACTAAGTTGAGAGTGGTGTTTAATGCAAGTTGCAAGCAAGGCACAGGTGTTTCCTTGAATCAGTTTTTAAAAATAGGACCAATAGATCCAAGATGATCTATTCGCAAACATCTTGAGATTTAGGACAGCATGTTTCCTATGGCTGTGGCAATTACAGCTGATGTCGACAAGATATATCGCCAAATTTGGATAAACGAATCACAGCGGCATCTTCAGCAAATTTTATGGCGTGATTCACCAGAAGTTGATATCGACCATTATCAACTAAACACTGTTACATATGGTACTTCATCAGCTCCATACCTAGCAAGTCGGTGTTTGATCAATTATTGAAAAATTGCAAAAAAATGGGGTTGGCATTTAACAAAAAATATGGATGACGTCATCGCTCAGAAGTAGATGACATCACAGATGAAATTTTTTCCCCATAAGGTGGCTATTTAAAAGTTAAAATTGACGTGTCCGAGCGTTTGTCTTGAAAACATTAAATAAGGATATTATGAATTTTGTTCCGATCTTTATCACCACTCTGTATGTTTAAAATGTACAAATGCTCATGGAGATTTAGAAGATTTAGAACAGTTTCTAAAAGAGTGTGAAAAATATCTAATAAACGAAATGTCAAAAGATGGAATTCAATGGCATTTTATACCAGCTTATTCCCCTAACTTTGGCGGACTCTGGGAAGCAAGAGTACAAAGTATTAAGCATCACTTAAAAAGAGTTATTCTTAATAATGTACTTAATTTTGAAGAGCTTTATTCACTTTTAGTGCAAATAGAAGCGATATTAAATTCGCGACGTTTGCACCCAGTGGCGGACTAAGGCTAAAGCGGGCCCTAGGCAACATTCTAATTCCGGGCCTATTTTTTAGTCATGACACATATACACTTTGCGTTTGGTAGTTTGGTTTTAAAGCATATAGTATGTAGTTCTATTTAATTAGCGGATTCCAAGAAAAAAGAAAAGAAAAAATAATATACATGTACAAAAATTAAATAAATATAATTTATTAAAACAAACAAACATAAACATAATTTATTAAAACAAACAATAATATTTAAACAAATATACCCAGATTGATTACTTATATTGCATTTTTTCTCACTTTTAATTCTGCAAACTCGTCAATTAGTTTGTCATAATTAATAGAGTTATTTAATAACTCTTTTTCTATATAAAGTAATGATAAACTATTTAATTTTTGTTGACCTAATATGAATCTCAAAAATAATTATTCTGGCCATTACTGAGAATGATCTTTCACCGCTTGCATTGCTTATTGGAAGGGTTAAATAAATTCTCAGAATTATGTATAAATTAGAGAATGTTGCTGACCAGATGGATACAGGCGAAATAATATTTTATTACTTATAAAAGTTAAATTGTAACTTAAATTGTAATATGTACATCATCTTTCATATACTTCACATTTTAATTCCTCTATTGAAGAGTCACTAACATCACTACTATGCAAAATTGTTTTGAATTTATAATTAATAGTTTTATATCCCTCAGATCTTTTTTTAATGTTGCTAAAGAATCGCATACAGCAAAAAAAATTACTTTAATTACTTTAAAATGTTCTTTGCCACTGAATCGTATTTCATGTTCTGGAATTTCATCTTGAAATAGTTTTCGTATTTTCTGCCGTTTTTTATCATTAGAATATGCAATATCTTTAACTTTTTCTGCTTCTTTCTCTAAATTGTCAAAATCATCTGTGAATGAATGATTAGCGCATGGTATAAAATGGGCAGAAATATATGTTGTTTTATTCTGGATTGGAGTCCCTTATATTTATCCCTGACATATTAAACGCATTATCATAACTCTGTTTCCGACCGTTAGTGATGTCTAAATCTATTATTTAAAAATTCTAAAATAACTCTCCAAGTTTTCACCAGTATGAAAAAATATAGGTAGAAATCCCAAAAATCTTTCTTTTATACCACTTGGAAGAACATAGCGAATAATGACGGTCAGGTGATCTATGTGAGATATATCAGGTGTTTAATCAATAATAATTAAAGAGTAAAATTGGGCTTCTTATTTCGTTCACTACTGTGAGATGTAAATCTTTCGATATACCGGTGCCACAGTTTGCATATTTTTCATGTGTTCCCGCAAAAATGGATCGAACTCGGATAAATATTCCAAAGCACGTATATAATTACCATTATTTTCACTCTATGTATCAAAGAATTCAAGCAATGTTGCAGAACTGTTGGAAAAGATGGTACAAAGAATACATTTCTGAACTACAGAAACGCATTAAATGGAAATATCTACAACAAATGTTGGAGAAGGGCTTCATGGTTCTAATAAGTGAAGAAAATATTCTACCAATGAAATGGGCTCTTGGTAGGATAATTGAAATACATCCAAGAAAGGACAACGTAACGAGACACTGTTTGCAGAGCAACCTGGAAAGTTTGTCCGCAACCGTTGGAGAATGACGAGGACTAAGAATGAATACATTCATGGATTAATAATTACTGTAATAGTTACTGCATGTTCAAGTTAACTTTGTCTTTGTTTATCACATCTATAGTAACGGTTGTTTATTATATGAATGAAATGAATAGACATCATGAACTCGTGCGTCATGTACGAAGCAAGTTTCACTAAATAAAACTATACAGTCCACTACAAGGAAATTTATTCTACTACAACTACCAAATGACTGGACTAATGATAATATCATGATTGGACGTCATCAAACTATAAACGCGTTTGGTCAACGGTCGTCATGATATCAAACGTAAAATTGTTTCGTTTGCAAATGTTTATGAAACGTCATTTCATAAACGTCAAAATGACAAAAACGGTCTGCCCCGTATTCACATCTCACAATTGCGCGTGCAATTGTGAGATGTGAATACATATTTGAGAAGTGGAAAGACCGACACCCAATTTTGCATGGATGACGTCACAACGCATATTAGTATATAGTAGAGGGATTGGGCAACCCTTTGCAAAATATCTTAATATTTTTGGTTAACACTCACTTTCTCCCTCAGGTTCCCTTAAAATCGAAGACGTGAGCAGCATTGACGATGCTCCCCAGAATGAAGATCTGATTGACTTCAACGACAGTGGTATCAATCTAGATCAGCAGCGTCCCACGTCGCCCTATGTCGAAACCGGCGACCACCAACTCACCAGCATCTTAGATCAATCGAATGAAGAACTGCGTGACCCACTATCCACGCCGCAATCGGCGTACGCTATCGCAGAGGAAGACATCAAGACCATGATCAAAGAACTTCTCTTTGAGACTGAGGAAATCAAAGAGACGGTCATTGCCTCTTCGAGTCACAACATCTTTGAGAAATCGGCCATATGTCAGGAGATTATCGAAGAGATTGTAGGGAATGTGGTGGCTGATGTGCCGCCACCTAGTGAGCCGAATGCGCAACAGGTGACTGAAGTTACTTATATATTGGATGCTGTGCTCGAGAAAGTTTGTAATTTGATGGAATTGAAGAATCATAAGGTTGTCTCGGTGAATTATTGTTTTGTGCAAACGCACATGGATAAGGTTAAGAAGCACCCTGAGTCTAAGATTGTCAGGGCAAATAAGGCGTTTAGGACGTTATACAAGCTTAAAAGTAATTGTACGCAGACGGGCCCTAGGGTGACTGTTGTTAATTTATCACCAGCTTCGCAGAATAGGTGCTTTTTCCGTAGCGAAGATAAACTTACGAATAGAATTAGACGTTCTGCGGCACTCCTGATGGCTTTATACGAAGAAATGCGTGATTATTCCTATTATAGTTGCACTTCGAATATTCTATGCGACTTATACGAAAGCATGTGCCGAAACGAGCGCTACCTACCGGAGATTTCCAAAAGATCCCTCGATATCACCCAACCTATTTTCGTTATGAATGCACCCATTAAAAGCAATGAGGAGAAATCGACGAATAACGAATCGACAAGTTCCTCTTGCACCACCTGTCAAACCATCAAATATACCCCCTCCATAACAAGTCTGAATAACTCGGATAGCGAGGAGGACTTGCCCGTGTCCAATATCCTGCCCAATCTGAAGTACACTTATTGTTCGCAGGAGGAGATCAACTCGGCCTTGGAACTCGGGTTGATCGAGGAAAACGTCAAAGCGAACGAGGGTCGGAATTTGGGTTTGGATATGCCCGACTGTCAGACGGATTCCAGCGATTCGTTGAGGACCGATGTCGAGATTAATGATACCGAGTGTTTTATTAGGTGTGCGGATGATTGCAGCGCTCAATTGGCCAAATGATTATAATCTGTCAAAGTATTATAATAACCTACCATTGAATAAAAGCATATGTGATCCATAACCTGTTTATTGTTTTTATGTTCTAGTACTTTAAAAGTACTATTACTAGACACTTGACAAAATACATTAATCGTATTTCAAAATAGTTGAGGGTGCTCCCCAGATATCCAACTTTCCACTACCTTCGTGCCACAATGAAACGAATTTGCCGTCAAGTCAAAGAAAGATCGATGTTAAATAGTGACAGACAAAGCTTTAGTTGCCGCAAAGAAATTATTTTTTGGTAAAATTGATTAAATTCAAAGCAATCGTATTTGTATGAAAGTTTGTTAACTTAAATTCAATAACATAACGAAATGAACATTTTGTTTCAAGAACTCTACGTTCTTTTTAAGTAAGAAAAACTTTTTTTACTGTTTGACAATCTAGTACTTGACTTAATAAAATTGAATGTTGACTTGAAAACTAAATTTTGATATAATCGAACAGTAGTTCGATAAATAGTCATTAATTAATATTTTATTATGTTTGGATTATAATCACGGGACCTTGATTATACAGTACAACTTCGATAGATCGGACACTCTCTATTACGGACACTCCAGCAATCCGAACGCTGTTGTCAACCGGACATTTTTGAAATTTTACCTCCGTAGTTCGGATACAAAATATATTTCGCAGTTAAAACCAGTCGAAAAATATCAAAGGGTTACTTAACTTTCATGCATTGCTGTAAAGCAACCGGATCACATAAATTGGCACTTTTAATATTAGCAAAAGCGCCAAATCCGCAAACTTTTAAATGTTGAATGAGCTCAATACTAGTTATATCCAAAGCGTATGATAAAGGATGGATGAGTACACCATTATGTACTGAATGTTCGAAGAAATGTTTTAAGCCTGCGGTTAAGACATTTTTAACTGGGGTTAACAGGCCCTAGAAAGCTCTAGTGTAGATGGTGCCAATGCGTTTTCTTTGGGTATCAGGTCTGAAGGATATAATTTTCCCATGGAAGATTCTCAAATGGCTCAGAGAAAAATCTACTAATGTAGATGTATCCAAAAGAATGTAAACAAACATTGATACATTTTTAAAAAATAACTAAAATGTTTTGCTTATTTTGTTCATTTATTGTCAGAATTTAGTTTTAATTTTAGCTTCCTTTTAATAACAGCGACGAATGCAGTGAATTCTGTCAAACTGCTTCTATAAACGCTTATTGCGCCTAAACCATCCATCTCCCTGATCTGTAAATTGGTGTTCATGTTTAAAGTCACTGTAGGATGAACAGGTATCAGTTAGGTCAAAATCGGATGAATTTCTCAGAAGACTCATTTATCACCTGCCACTTCCGGTTGTCAGATTGTCACCAAAAATAATCCAGTTCGTCCCCCGGTAATTCTAAGTATGTATAACAAATTTCACCTTGATCCGTTGTTCCGTTTGGGCGCAATCGTTTTCACGAACATACACACATACATATTACATACATTTTCCAGTAGTACTTAATCATTGCAGTGGATTCAGCCGACCCCAAAACGGGTATTTCCGCTGAAATCCCGAATTTTTCCGCCGATTACAATACTATCCTTCTAGGATACGAGTCGGAAAGTAAAAATCACCCCTCCCAACAAAAGCAAAATCAAACCTCCAGTAATCCGTATACCTCGATAGTCCGAACATGGTCCGGAACGATATATGTCCGGATTATCGAAGTTATACTGTACAATCTAAACATAGTTTAGTGGAAAACCACAATAAAAGATTATGGTAGACTCATCAGATTATTTTACTCCACGGTAATTTTTAGCTTATATACAGCCCAAAAAAGGCCAACGCGTGCGCCATCTACCCGCCAGTAGACATAGCAATAATTTTTAATGAAACAACTTTTTTTATTCAAACACAATCTTTTTACTCAAATCTATTTCTTTTTACTCAAATCTATTTCTTTTGTTTCCAAATAGAATATTTACTTACCTCAACACCGATCTTTATTTCAAATAAAACCAGATTTATTTCATTCAAACGTGTTTTTTTTCAGTGAAAACTATTTCTTTTTACTTCAAAAAAATATTTCTTTCAGTCCATGCAGCTCACTTTTTTAAATTTAAAAATGCTTATTTGTTTCAAACATATATTCTTTCCTTGAAAGAAATATGTTCAAAGAAATACATTTTTTTGATTTTACATTTCTTTTCTCTCAGTGTACGGGCAAGTTTTTCAATATTGGTTTATTTCGATACTTTATTTCGATTGAACTCATCAGTAGCCATGGTAACTGTCCGATTTGTCAAAGTTGATCGGCTAGTCGGTACTAAAAGCAGTATGTACTGAAGTTTGGTCATGCTTTAAAACAGTATTTAAAAACTAAAAACTCTTTAAATATTCTGCAAATATTCAAATTCGTGAAGCTACAGCCACTCACGACCCCAACCTAATGTCAGTGCCACAGACGTTCATACAAATTCGCCAATATGCAACCATAGCCACTAATGTGGCGGCTACTGTCAGACTGCTTCTATGAATGCTTATAGTATTTCCAGTCGAATCATGAGATCTCAAAATAAGCATTTCCGCTGAAATCCCATTTTTCCACGATTACAATACATTTCATATTAACCTTGAATAATCGACTTTGTTATCTTTATTATGTATTGAGAATGCAAATGAAGGTATCTACTGCTACAAATTCAGTCACTCAAACCTATGTAGTGTTACTACCTAATAAGCAATCGTGATTTATCTTTATATGAAACACTTCACTAGAAACTAATCTACAGATTGATAAGTCATGCCATAAAACGGTGTGTTTTGTATTTTGCCGTAAGCATATGTTCGTAAAGAACAACACAATGAACGAAGAAACCGCGCAGATTCAAAATGCCGAATTCACACTTTACAAATATCGATGGGTTGTGTTATTCTTATTTTGTTTCTACTCGTGTGTTAATTTTTTCCAATATCTACAGTACAGTATAATATCAAACATAGTGGCCAAGTAAGTATCTTTTTTTTTTATTATTAAGTACATATATCATTATAATGAATTCATAATTCTAATGTTTTATTTTAAGATATTACGATTTGGAATCTTTCGACCCAAGTTGGACTTCTCTAGTCTTTATGATAGCCTACATAATTTTCTTCATACCCGTCAGTTATTTGATGGAAAAATATGTAAGCTAAATATGCCCTCACATCACTCGATAATTTTTAAAACTTTCTTGAAGGATTTAAGGAAAATATCTGTTGCGATATCTTTTTTAACCGCATTTGGAGTAGCAGTAAAAATGTTTTCCGTCCACCCCGAGAAGTACGGCCTGGTAATATTCGGACAATTCTTTTGCGCCGTTGGCCAAGTCTTTATGATGAGTATTCCATCGAAATTAGCCGCCGTTTGGTTCGGCAAAGACGAGGTGTCGACAGCGTGTGCTTTTGCTGTCGTCGGTACACAGTTAGGTTATAAAAATCATTGTTTATCCACAATCACAACAGTCGCGTTGTCATGGAATATTGAAACTGTCGTATGGAACTATAGTGCGTTCGCGTTAAGAAGCAAGTGTCGGTAATGGTACTTATGATTGGCGTAAAATTGCGCAAAGTTTACACCAGAAAAATGCAGGACATGTCATTTATAAAAGATGAATTTTTCAAAAGTAATTTTCCGCCTGTCAATTTGGTTCTGTACTTGTCTATCTACCTATACTAATTGCGAACTTTCAAGTGTAGGGCGCGTTCAGCGGAATCGCCCATTTTGGCCGACATTTGCGATTGAGTAGCTGCAAAATTGGGCTTTTCGATATTACTTTTGACGCTCGAATTGAAAAAAGGACACAATTCCGCGTGGACTGCTCGATATTTTGTAAATTAAATGCGTCAATTTTGAAAAAAACACGTTTTTGCACCTCTTCGGGTGAAGGCGAACCTCGAGAAAATGTCACGTGACGTCTAGAAATTCCGACAAGCGGATCGATGAACGTCAAAAATTTACATTTTTTATCCGTACCTGCCGACCTTATAAAAGCCGCTCGCTCTCATGTCTTACGATAAGATCCCTCTAAATACCCTTCGCAAAGAGTTTTGAGCAAAAAAACGGCCTTAAAAACAATTTTGGATCCAAAAAATCGATTTTTGTCGACCCGTGTTTTGCTGCTATTACCACAGTAACGTCAAACCCGAAACGCCCCCTGCCGGACATTCGTAACAACAGTAACAGATAGCAGATAACCTAAAATGTATCCTAAAATGTCCATATTGCGAATGTGGACAGGTGGGAAGCCTTAACCACATATTTCTAGAATGCCCAATAACTAAAATCGAAAATTTTGACTTATACACAGAGCTAGTCATTGCCTAAGTTTTAAATTGACAATGGATATTACTATGGATATTACTTCTAACTGCCCTGCCCATCACTTCGTTCTACACGCAAACACACTATAAGTACATATTTGAATATTCCACAGCAGCGATACTGTTTGTATCAAGTAAAACCGTTGTTGCTAAGTCACAGTGTTGAAAACTTATTTTGAAGTGGTCATGTTAATAAAAGGTCTAGTGTGCCATGATTTAATCATCTTACATTTATGTTAAGAATTTTGTTCCAAACTTAATCATCACTCTGTATAAAGCGTCAGACAGAAAACTTAGAAAACTTTAGTAACAAAACTGGTTAATTCTAACCTCTAAAACGTGGATAATGACATAAAGCAAACGGTAGCTTAAAGTTTTAACTGTCAAATTTCAGAGTCACCAGTAACCAATCAACCAACCTACAATATGGCCGACTAGAGTCACTAGACCTTTTTTATTGAACATATGATGTACTGTAGGTGTTGTTAGCAACGGTATTACTAAACAAGTGTTGTTTGTGTTGAAGCTGTCATTGTATATTGTAGGTGTTGCTATTGGATGCGTTGTCCCACCAAATGTAGTAGGAAACCACGACGATATAGACAAAATCGGAGATGAATTGTTCACAATGATGATTTACAATTTGGCGATAACTTCAGCATCGTTCATACTGACGCTCTTGTGTAAACCTTGAAACATTCTCTTGATTGAATTATTAATCTTAAATTATGTATAATTGTAGTTTTTAGGGCTAAACCGCCAACACCTCCAAGTCATTCGCAATCAGTAGTTTCCGGAATGCAATTGGAATATTTCAAATCTCTGAAGAAGTTGCTGACTAACAGAGACTATATATTTTTATTTCTTGCGATTGGCATGAGTAATGGGATATGGAATGCTTTCGGAATAGAATTAAATACAATGTATCTGAACTATTTTCCAGTTGGTATTTTTTTATATTTTATTCAAAATTTCTAATATTTTCTATTGATTTAACTCTTCTCCCTATTAGGACGGTGAAGAAGATGCTGGACTATTAGCGTTAATAGCAATTGTTTCCGGTGGTGTTATAGGCAGTATTATTTTTGGTTATATTCTAGACAGAACCCACAGATTCAAGTAAGAAAACAACCTAAAAACTTGTACATACAAGAAAATACATGACCTAACTTTTCAGATCGACAACATTCACAATACTATTCTTATCGTCAATTTTATTCATAATATCAGCATTTCTATTGAAGGAAGAACTACGAGTGGCCGTCTTTATCTCAGTGGCTATATTCGGGTAAGTAACGTCCACAAATAATCAAATACCAATTCTTACGGAACATCCTGTATTGCAGATTCTTCTTGTCTGGTTCTTTAGCGGTTGGTTTTGAATACGCCATGGAACTTACGTATCCTGAGCCAGAATCCACATCTTTAGCGTTCTTAAACGCGGTAATTCTATTTTTTGGACTGATTTTTGCCGTGGTAATCGACGCATTATTCGTCGGCTTAGGATTTTTCTGGACCAACCTAACAATAGCCATCGTTTTGTGCTGCTGCTCCTTCCTTATCGTGTTCATTTCTGACAATTTAAGGAGACTGAACGCTAACAACGAACGTGATTTTGTTAATTAAACAAACTATATTTATTTCAAACGTATCTTAAGTAGTTCTTTCTGGTTCTTACTTACGTTTAAAAATCGTTGGTTAGGAACCAGGGCTATTATGCTTTAAAACATTTATTTTAAAAATGTTTTAAAACAAAGTTTTTAAAACATGTTTTTTTTCTACTGTTGATGTTTATTTCCGAACTACATTCAATAGAATCATTTAGAGACTACTTACCTTAAGTATTGCTTAAAAATAACAGTGTTAAAAATCTTTTAAAGTAAATAATAGTAAATAATTGTTTTGTATTAAATCCAACCAACTACCCGTAAGGTATTCCCCTAACCGTCAGGGAATCCCACTACAACGCCAAACAGAGAACCTACTATCAACTCAAGAGAGCCAACATTTGTAAAAGGATAGATTTTATATTATTCTTAAATCTCCATGAGCATCCCTTTATATTCGAAAACAATAATTAATTTTTTTCTGACACTGCCTTGAAAAGTAAAAAAAAAACAAAAAAACATGATTTAAAACATGTTTTTCTTTGGAGGTGTTTTAAAACATTGTTTCATGTTTTAAAACACATTTTAACAAAAAAAAACGGTTGTTTTTGTTTTAAGTAAAAAAAAAACGTTTTTTATAACAACCCTGTTAGGAACCTTGTTTACGTTACAATTGTAGGTGACATTACGTCACTTTCTTTATTACGTGATAAATATATAATAAAATACATATTCACCTACCTTTTTAGTGTGTATTGAATCTATAAAATCACCTTTATCACCAAAATAAACACATTTTGTGTCTTTCGACACTTCAAAAAACGTGCGGTCCGCTATGTTCCTTTAGCCACAATCTAGTGCGCATGACAACAAATACGAACGGAGGACCACAGTCCACAGCAGTCACGGTCAGTGTGGCCAGACGTAGGGATTTCTCCCTACACGTAGGGATTTTTTAGCTTAAAAAATGCGTAGGGAGGTTTTCTTGGGATTGTGGAAAATGTAGGGATATTTGTTACTGCAGTATGGGTACGTGTTTTTATGTATATTTGAGAAAAAATATTTATTTATTGTGTTAATTTTATGCGAAGAAGGACTCATGGGTGATACGTTCTGTGGTTATACCATATAAAACAATAAATTAATTTTGTTGCGTCGTTGATGCTGACGTTACAACTTTTAATTTAAATTCGCCTGAACGAGCGAATGTAGATGACGCTATTAATCCTGACTGTTTAAGTTCAAGTTTCTACCACCAGAGCGAAGACTTGTAAAAAAAAATATAATTATTCACCTACCCATGAAGTTCTGTATTGCGATTTCTCAAATACGTCAAATTTTGTTGTCCTATTACAACTCGTAGAAGCAATATATTTTCGACGGATGTGTAGAAAACGTTACCTTTTCTTGCAGGTTCTGCATATAATTATTATCTCTACAAATAGGACAACAAAATCAGTTTATCTAACTCATCTGTTCAGGATTTCATGGGTAGGTGAATAGGGTTTATTGGCCTAAGAATAAATAAAAATTTATACGTATATGAACTTTACTTTGGTACTCCCCCCCCCCCCCCGCTAGCAGCGTAGGGAGGCGTAGGGACATTTCGTGTCGGCTGTAGGGATGTTTCCTATAGAACATCTGGCCACACTGGTCACGGTTCACGGTATACTGGACTGGACTGGACACAAACAAGTGTGCAACACAGTCAATTACGGATACAAATCCAAAACAAACGTCGTTCGAGCCCTCGAGCCAGTACAAAACATCGAGCGCGACACAAGAGATGTCGTGGTATTAAACAAAGTATATTAACGATAATTATAAACGATAAAAATACGTGGTGTATAATTTGAATTACCCGCAGTTAGTTGGTGGATTCGCGCGATTAGAAACAATTGATGATCGTTGTGTCAGAGTTTCACATTGTCGGCGTTCTTACAATCTCCTGGTTTTCTTTAACAATTTTAAGTATTTTGTACCAAAATGTGTTCTAAAATTTGTGTGCAGTGTCTGTGGAGATTCAGGAAAAATATTGCTGATGAAAATTATGCGAGGAATAGTATGATTCATGTTGCAAGTAAGTAAACAAAACTTTTTTCTGAGCGGCTTTGTCGTTTTTTTACCAGAAACTAATATTACAAACTGGTATAAAGCTCAAGGACGTACCCAGGATCAAAACTAGGGGGGACACGTTCCCCCACCATAGTCTTGAGTTGTTCAGGTTGTTACATTTCAGCACAGAAAACGCCTTTGGTTTTGCTACAGGGGGGGATGATAAGCCTTACTGAAGAAATAGTTGTGTTTACTAACATATTTACAATAATTCATCGCCTTTCATGCAAATCTGTAACCCAAACCCCCCGCAGCTTTGCCTTTGTTTGATAGAAACTTATACACTTTTGCAAGCGGTAGAGAGCATACTTTGGTCCTAATACATTATATTTCGTGGAGCTCATTTAGTGGCCCCGAGGGGCCCTCGTGGACCTCCTCTGCCCGTGTGCGCCGCACACTCTGCATACCCTATTCCTCCTATGCCTCGTCCACGGAATGCTCGTTCCTGGCGAAACACTACAAGCGTAGAGTCCATGGATATCGCCGTGTTGAAGTTTTTTCATTGTCGGCGTCAGAAGAATTTGGTCGTTCTCTGGAACAATTTCTAGTATTTTGTGTGGACCGAGATTCCCATCGCTATATAATTATATAGGCGCTAAATAGCGATGGAGGCTTTTGATCTTATGGTATTCGCTATGCTACAGAAAACCTTACACCGGATGTGATGTAGCTATTATCACAGTGATGAAATTCCAATTAAACTGGCAGAAAAAGAAACAATTTCCGAAATCATGATCTACTTCATGTGGCTCGGGTATTAGCAAAATGTTTTTGACTCCCATTAAGAGCCGTTCTTACACTAGGCAATGTTTTGTTCAAAACATTGAACAAGAAAATTGTGTAGTATGACAGAATTGAACATAGTAACATACAGTATTATTCATACTATTAACGATGAAGTAAAACGTGACCTTTTTGGGAAATGGACGGCCCAAAAATAGGTCGTCCCCTTTATTTATTTACACAAATGTCGTGTTTTACAAAACTGATGTGTGATGATTTACTGTACAATATTTAATTACAATAGTGTGTAGGCATGGTCTTGTTGCTGTCGAGCCTGCATCAGCAGCGTAATCAGTTCGAAACCAGCACGAACTTGTCTCGCATGCCTCATTCGAAAAAAAAAATTATTGGGGAGAAATGGCAAAGAGATAAATAAATAAATAAATAGATAGATTAATAGATAAAGAAGTTAAATGATAGAATAAAAGTTTTGAACTGGTTACACATGCTGATCTCTTGCCAAAAAGAACAAAAATGTAAATTCTCTCCTTCCTATTTTCTATTCTACGGTACATCTTGAGAGATGGACCGCAGAAAAATGTCATTTAAATAAATATATTAATTCTTAAAATATAGATATCGATTATGTATATATATTATATTATTATAATTCTATTTACAATTCAATATTCTGTTACGCTAAGAACATAGTGACACCATCACATTTTGTCCCACTCATAGGGTTAGCCGTAGATAAAGTGGAGTACAGAAGATAAATCGGGGAGGAAAATTTTCATATAACAATAAATAATCTTTCAACAAACACAAACTAACAAAATATACGTAATAACAGCAAAAAAGAAGAACAGGTAAGCGATGATGTGTCTTACGGAAAATGTTGTCTCCCATCTCAGAAATTAGTCTATAATTATTTTATTATTAAGTCAATAAAAGTTACAGAAGGGGTTTTTTAAGAGAAAGAAGAATTGAATACTCATCATGTGACTTTTTACCATTTATCTACGACCGTCTCACCAACTGAAACAGATAATGCAAAGAAATGCCATTAAGCCAAGTCGAGCAAAGGTCCAAAGTTTGAAGCCAAAGTTTGAAAGATCAGAGCAGTTATGTAAACAAAACAGAACAAAAGAAAAATAGGGTTAGTAAAGAGTGGAGGAAACGTTAGATTTAGCACAAGAACACTGATTAAATTGGTGTGTTGGTATCACTTGTTGTCTGTGTGATTTGTTTTTGGGGTTGGATTTTTTGAGGGGGGTTCACTCCTGCTCTATCTGTCTCTGTGATGAGCTTATTCCCTGAATATCGCTTTCGGTACTGTGAAAAAACAACAAAAAAACACTTAATATTAAATTTTACCTTGGCGTAAGTACATATGAATTAATTTCATATGAAAAAAATTTGCAAAATACAAAAAAAATACTTCTTTGGAATATGTCTTAAGTTCAACTTACCTTTATTTGATTCCTGACTGCTGTATGTACTTTGTTAATGTATGTTATATCACAAAAATCACATGGTTAATTGTGCAGGTAAAACAAAATATTGGTTCAAACATACCAGATGCCGTTAATACTAACTAACTCGGTTATTATGTAATTAGCGCACTAAAAATAATTATAAAACGTTCAAAACTTTATTTATTTCAATTTATCCCGTTACATCATTTATTTACAGAGAATATTTATTTATCTAAAAAAAAAAGAAACAAAAACAGAAACACAGAATGCATTCAAGTCCATTCGATAATAAGTATAAACAACCGCATTGTACACACACACCATTTAAAAATAAAAATGCACAATAAATAAATGCTGGAATAACGCTACAATCGAGTGCATGTTATTTTAAATATGCAAGATGTCCATGCGTTTTTTTATTACATATTATTATTATTATTATTATTAGTAAAAATCACTTACTACATTTAACTGTTTATTTTTTGTTATTTTGCTGGAGACACAATTAAATCCAATAAGAATCGTATTCACGTTTTCAAGTTATCTCAAATAAAGTAAAACATTGTACAATTATATTAGATTAATTTAAGAACAAAACAGTCAGACCATGCCGAGTTACCTTATGTCAGAATCGTACCGCGTCCTTACATGAGCAAAATATCGAGTCCCTCATCTTCGCTAACCTAACTTCGTTAATTCGGAATGAAATCATGCACGTTAGAGAACAAAAAACAACAACGAAAACAAATCTCTGCTACGATTATAGAAAATTTGGTATCTACTAAACGACCGTAACCTCCAAACTGTCAGTTTCACAGATCGCAGGTTAGATACTGGAATATTCCAGGGCACGCTAAGATACTGGAACGATTACTTCTTGGAATATTATCTATAATTATTTATTGTATACTTCATCATCTACACACGGACACGCAAATCGAATAAATAAACACCGCCCCGATTGTATTTTTCTTTAATAATTAATAAATAAGGAAAGCAGAAATTTTATATTTTTCAAATCGTGCTAAAGTCGATTTATCACAGGGATTTTTTTTGCAATCAGACGGATGGCCTGTTAACGACTAAAGCACGACGGGGGGTCGTTTTGTAGTACTAAAAGGCACTTAGAAAAAAAAATCAAACTAAAGAGATATTAATTAAAATAAAAAAAAAAAAACAAAAAATGTCGTCATTCTTGGTCCTTGCACATTGAACTAGCTATTTTTTCGCCCGATGGCGGGGCCGGCAGGCCCCCCAAAGCAGCACCCGTACGCACACACCAACTACACCGTTTGCTGGCCTCGATTATAGGGGCAGTCACAGGTTATTATAGAGGGCACACTTTGAGCAAGCCAAAGAACACCGCCCACATTAGTACAATCCAGTGCACGGTTGTTAGGAAACTCTCACCGTCTGTTATCTTCCTCGCGATGAATTTGAGCGTCTCGTCCAGCAGGATGACGGGTATGGAGAATTTCATCACCACCACCCATTCCTCTATTGTCAACGGGCACACTTGGAATACAGCCTACAACAAATAAACACAGAAAAACTCAATCAAAAATTACATGATAATACAAAAGAAAGCGAACTTACCGACAATACGTCGACATAAAGAATGACAAAGTGCAAGCTGAACGAGAGTGCCATCGAGCCGAGGAGCCAGAAGTTGCACCATGGAGGCATGGCAACGAGTGACTGATTTTCAGATAAACTGTAGGAAGCAAGATAGATTATTACAGGATGAAATTATTTAGATTTTAGAATTTTGCGGCAAGTGTACCTGTTCATAGCGTTCAACATCTCAATGGTTACTAGTACGGAGAGGGCCATCGTCATGGGATGGGGATCGAGGAAGACCTTGCAGTCGACGCCCTTGAAATCGTCTGAGTCGGGACTGCACTGCAAGTGGTGGGTCTGAAAACAAAACAAGACAAAATGAAAACAAAAATTGAACAATTTTACATTACATTATTTCAGGGCTTCAATCCGAAAAACAATAAAAATTACAGTAGAGACTGACAGTTGTGAACTTACCAATTGCCAGTAGTTCATTTGTGGGCCGTACTCAGAGAACATGAACCACCAGGCGGCAGCACCGACCGTCGCAGCGCCTACATATCCGCCAATAGCCATATACCTGTCATCAAAAAATAACCGTAAATTCATCTTAACAAGAAACACGTCACAACGTACCTGAAGAACAACCATCCGGAGATGAGACCTTCGTCGGCCTTACGGGGCGGCTTGTCCATGATGTCAAGATCGGGCGGGTTGAAGCCGAGAGCGGTGGCTGGCAGACCATCAGTGACCAGGTTGACCCACAACAGCTGGACGGGAATGAGAGCTTCTGGGAGGCCGAGAGCGGCAGTTAAGAAGATGGAGACGACTTCACCAATGTTGGACGAGATCAAGTACCGGATGAACTGCTTCATGTTGTTGTAGATGGCGCGGCCTTCTTCAACGGCGGCTACGATTGACGAGAAGTTATCGTCGGCGAGGACCATTTCAGAGGCGGACTTGGCGACGGCGGTTCCGGAGCCCATGGCGATACCGATTTCGGCCTTCTTTAAGGCTGGTGCGTCATTTACACCATCACCAGTCTACAAAAGAGATATGGTTGATTCATCTCGGATATATTTAATCTGAAACTTTCACTCTCTTTGCTTGTATTACAGCATTTCTGGATCGTCAACTGTAACTCGTCAACAGCCAGCTATAATTATCCGTGCGTTCTCGTTTAGGGCAATCTAAGGGCGAGTTGTAACAAGTCTGATCATGACCCGATCGTCATGACCTTGGGTCAACCCATGTTAAAAGCATAAGTTAACCGGGCGATGACGTTGATCAGTCAGTTAGTACAGTTAGTACAACTGGCCCTAAACCAATTTACATACATATATCTCGTGTAAGTTTAAAGCTTTGTTTGTTGGTTTCGCTACAGTCTGCCCAGGTTAGAGCAAGAAGACGTCATGATTTGCTCAGAGTGAGTTGAGACAGGTTGCTTTGTGCAGAACTGGCAGATTGCAACAAACGGACTTTTTAGTGACAATTGGACGTTCATAAATAAACAAACAGAATGTTGTGTTTATGTTTAGTTGACACTTTTAGGTTATCTGCTCAGAGCACAAGACTTTGCTCTTACTATTGAGCAGGGTCAAGTTAGGTTGCTATAAGTTGCTTAAACCTAAGCAACTTATAGCAACCTAACTTGGGTTTTGGATAAGTGAGCGCAAAGTGGTTACTTTGCGCTCACTTATCCAAAACCCAAGGATAAAGGTCCAACCAACACTATAAACCAAGCAGTTCCAAACTGCTATGATATACCCAATAATCAAGACAGAACTGGATTGCTATATCTCTGATATAATTTTAATATGGAAACTTGACCAGTATATAGCACTGTAATAATTGTAATAACAACTCACCATAGCGGAAATTTCATTCATGCTCTGCAAGTATTCTACAATCTTTGACTTGTGCGCTGGTTCCACTCTCGAGAACAACCTGGCTCTGGCGCAAGCCGACCTCTGTTCCGCCGGAGACAGATCGTCAAATTCGCGACCGGAGTACGACTTTCCGGTGGTGTCTTCGGTCTCTGTGAAGACGCCGATACGTCTGCAGATGGCTTCGGCGGTTCCCTTGTTGTCGCCAGTGATGACAATTACGCGAATACCGGCCGCCCTGCACCTAACGATTGAATCGAACACTTCTTTACGTGGGGGATCCAACATGCCGACGACGCCGACAAAAGTGAGGTTAACTTCGTAGGTGTAGAATTTGGTCGAATCTCCTAGGTCCATCTCGTCTGGTTTCATTGGGTTGTCGGCGGTGGCTAGTGCCAGGCAGCGGAGGGTGTCGCGTCCGCAACCGTATTGTTTCGTCAGCTCGAGAATGCGGTTCTTCAGTGTGCTGGTGAGTGGGACCTTCTGGGCACCGACGCGCGCATGCGTGCACCTGAAGTGGAAGAAAATAACGAAATTAAACTTTTATCGACGAATTTTTTGTGTTGCGATTTCCGATTTTTTGCGTTTAGTGCAATTTTAGTCATGCTTTAAAAAATGTTTCACGGCAGCTAGAGTATGGTCTTTTTCTTTACGTTTGTTTAATGAATATTATAAACAAGATAACATACCTATCCAAAACACCTTCTGGTGCACCCTTGACGAACAATTTTGGTCCATTACCAAGCTTGCTGGGCTTCAATGGTACGCAGTACGAAGACATAGATTTACGATCTCTGGAGAACTCCAGCGTGAACTCCTTCTTCCACTTGGTCTCAATGTCCTGCCTGACAACGATAGCGGAGGCACGACGATCTCCACTCTTCGACACGTTAAACGGATTCATCTTCTCGGCCAAGACGATCAACGCAGTCTCGGTAGCCTCACCGACCTTCTCAAAAGCCTGCTTGAACTCGTTGAAATCAATAGCGGAATCGTTGCACATGATACAGATCGTTCCTAACTCTTGCAATCCCTCGTATTCGGCAGCCCTAATCTTCTGTCCCTTGAGGAAGACTTCACCAATCGGTTCATAGGTGGAGCCGGTGATCTCAAACTCGTGGAAGCTCGAGTCGTTTCCTTCGACCTTGTCAAAGACAAACATCCTCGAAACGGACATTTGGTTTGTCGTTAAGGTGCCAGTTTTGTCGGAGCAGATGACCGATGTGCAACCCAAAGTTTCGACGGAGGGCAAAGACCTTACAATTGCGTTCTTTTTGGCCATACGTCTCGTACCCAAGGCTAGACAAGTAGTGATGACGGCTGGTAGACCTTCAGGGATGGCGGCTACCGCCAAAGCGACAGCGATCTTGAAATAGTAAACTGCGCCCTTGATCCAGGAACCGCCGTGAGCGGGATCGTTGAAGTGACCGATGTTGATCGCCCATACGGCTACGCAGATTACGGAGATTACCTTTGAGAGTTGTTCACCGAATTCGTCGAGTTTTTGCTGGAGGGGCGTCTTGATTTCTTCTGTTTCGGACATCTCGGTACGGATCTTACCGATGGCTGTGTTCAGGCCGGTGCCGATGACGATGCCTCGCGCTTTTCCAGCGGCTACGTTTGTACCTAAAAGTAATGGATTGATACACTTGATACAGTTCTAACGCTTTATAATCTAGCATTTTTGTCATCTATTAAGAAATACACACCTGAGAACAAGATATTCTTCTTATCCTGGTTGACGGCGCGCGGATCGGGGATGGCATCCGTATGCTTGATGACCGAAACGGATTCACCAGTAAGGATGGATTGATCGATGCGAAGAGTAGTAGAGAAGATCTTGACAAGGCGAATGTCGGCCGGGATCTTGTCGCCGACGGAGACCTCGACGATGTCTCCCGGTACAATCTCTTTGGCGCGGATCTTCTGGATGCCCTGCTTGTCGCCTCGGAGCACTTTACCCATTTCCGGTTCGTACTCTTTGAGGGCCTCGATGGCCGACTCCGCATTACGCTCTTGCCATACACCGACGACGGCATTTGCGATCAAGATCAGGAGGATGACGAACGGCTCTACAAACGCCGAGAACGCGCCGTCGTGGTCTTCGAATAACGCGAGAACCTATGAAGATGCGTTAACAAAATGTTTGTTATGCAAAGTAAATTTGACAGGTATCTGAAAGGGAAAAGAAAACGTGTGCTCCTCCTGACCTTTTATTGATTTATTGAGAATTATTGCTGAATTTGCAAAATGTGCCTGAGGGTCGTTTTATAGCATGTCGTGATTATTGCAGGAAAATTTTTTGTTCCAAATTGGAGCTATAAATGTATGATATGAAGAAGAAAAGAAATAGTGTCTTGCTATAACTTGGGTAAGTATGAGTGTAAATAATTATTAGTTTATAATCCATAGTTATATGTAGGAAATTATAATCCATAGTTTTATGTAGGAAAGCTTGAGGATTGAAATTAAAATTAACTAAACAATTGGATAAAACCAAATCCCAGCGCCTTCGCCATTCCATTGTACAAAATAACCGATTTTCAATTCCAATTGCAAGCAAAAAATGCGGTGGTGCCACCGACATATATAAAATTTGCGCCTGATGAGCACAGCCTTGCGCTTCCGGTCGGTTGAGCAGCACACTGCAACCTAATTTTTCTCCTTCGCCACGGTCACGTCGCGTCGGTTAGATGGACCAGCTCTATCTAATGTATATAGCTCGCTCTATCGACCACCAAGTCACCCTGCCATTGCCGTTACCACCGGGCAAGCAGCAGTTTAATAGTAGTCGACAAAGCAAAAATTTCTTTCGACCTTAAATAGGACACATATTTTTGAAAGCAGTGACTTAAGAGGGACTCAGTGAGAAAAATATTTGCACAAAAACGGTCTTGGCGAAAAATATTTACGATAATTTAGATGTTGTTGGTGTTATCTACTCTCGACTTGACAGGTGAAATTATAAACAAAGGCTGAGTATGTAAATAAAATTGCACAATTATTTAGTCATGCATAGAATGTTCTGTAATTAATATATATTATGTAATAAGTTTGGTATTACTTATTGAGAATTGAAGTCTGTACTTAAAAACATAAAAACTCTGTTTGTAATACCTTAAAAAATACCATAACATTAAATACTCATCTCCTACGGTCACTGTCCAAAACAAAATTTCGCCTTCACCACTTTGCTTGATTATTTAAACGTCATGGAAGAAAACACTTAGTTGCATCACAAAATTAGAAATCCAAACAATGCTTTATTCTATCCTTTAAATCATCTGTTAAATGATAACTGGTATTTTTGCTTGTTAATGAATGAGTTATATCTTCACACAAAAAATCTAATGTTTTAATCTCGTTATGTCGTTATTAATGTCAATTTAATAAAAAATCATTTCATCTGTTGAAATGTATTATTAGAATTAAGTTATTATTATTATTATTAATGCTGGTGTTGTTAATAACAACACTATAGTGCACATGCCACTAAAAATTTAACCTGAACACGACAAAACATAAAAACACAATCGCATTTTTTTCCCATCGGTTTACTAAACATTTCAGTCCCACCTAACAAACAAACACGTCTGTTGCTCCAAATACATCAAATATTAATAGAAACACGTTCATCCGCTAACAGAAATACCAGCCACTGAACGGAAAGAGCACGCACACGTTTTCCGTACCGTCTTAAGATAGCCAAATTAAAGGCACATCTGCTAAAACACTACTCCATATACTTACGAATGAAATAATAGCGGCTAATAATAAAATCTTGACTAGAAGATCGTCGAACTGTTCTAAAACTAACTGCCATATTGACTTGCCTGGAAAGAGAAGAAGCGATCAGAACATGAGTTTTGCGTATACAGTTAATAAACTGATAAACTAGAAACACGATCTATTTCGGTTCAGAATTTCTCAACACCACTGGGAAAACAATTGGTCGATGCACCTGCCCTCTAGTGTGATGCTCTCTTTAGTTTGTTTTTCTTAAACATTGTTATCCCATTGCTTAGTTACGACTAGTTTTGATACTTAAATATTTGTCTAGTAAAGATAGATAATGATCATTTTACAAATACGTGTACTATTTGGTTTTACGCGAGTGTTTATTTTAGTGTGACACACACACTCTCGCGGTGACGTCAATGCAATAAAAATAAATAGCACAACATTGAAACATAACGCTTTTCTGGCTTACATAACTAAACGCGTCGTGGTATAAAAGTCCGGGAAAATTGTCCACACCTCTCTCTCTGGAGAAATGAAACTAAAACGTGCTTCTGATAGATAACTGAAAACGCATATCGATAATTGCTGCTGGCGAGCGACAACAAATAACAAAAGACAATTACACACGTATACAGGTAGACGTGTATGCGTGAGCGTCATATCTTTTGCTTGTGACGTCAATTGCATTCTTATGTGCTCTGTAAGCATTCCTCTTATTGTTGGTGCTGCATTTTACTTTTGCTCACATCACCACACGTCACTGAAACTAGTTTCCATTCCATTTCTGCATAATTACCTCCAAGAATAATGAATTGGCGTATCTCAATTTATGTAGCTCACAAAACCTGGTCTTATTGTAAAAAACTAAAATACTTTAATCTTTACTGTCAATTAAATTTGTTAGTTCAAATAAAAGTTTTTATTTCAAATTTGAATTCGAATTAAATCCTTTAATAAACATTTCATTATTTTGATTGTGCAATGCAAATTTTTTTGTATTTGTCAAGCAACGTCCAGAACAACGTTTACTGATATTTCGGTTAACAAGAGACAAGCCGGACTGTTGTATTTTCGGAAGCATCTAAAATTATGTGAGCCATTTTAAAATTGCGGTAACTTTGTCGGTCTCAAAGGTCGACCCGTCACAGTTTTATTTTTGCAGGCAGAATCCCTGTTACTACATTTCTTAAGCAGGGCGACCTGATCAGGTGTTTACTGACATATCGCATTTGTTAGGTCACCAGAATCCTAAGTATAGAGCTCTAGTAAAGGTATGATAACCTTGACGTAGTCGGGATTCTTTTTCATATGCTATACGCGACCGTCCATAATTGTTTTCCATCCATAATATGCAGTTATAATTGGATTTGAAGTTATGGTTAAACTTATACGTCACGATTATCAATTTTACAAGTTTTTTTGCACGAGTATTATTCAATATTTTGAGAGCTGTAAAACTGAAAACTGTGTTAAAATTTGTCTACTTCTCGATCTTCGTGAAAAATGGTTTCTGGTAACGCATTTAGTGCCATGTTTATAATTAATGTGACACTTCTAATGCACGTCAACTAGCGTTTGAAAGTCTACATTTAAAACGTTTGTAGAAAAGAACCTATTTTTATCGAATTAAATTCATGAACAGATCTTTATAACTCGTTTCTAGTTGATATCTGGTCGGATTAAGGCGTTTAAGTATTTGCTGGCCATAAACCGCAATTATTGCATTGCCCAATATTTATCGATAAGATAAGAAATGTACGGCACGATCCACGTGCTCTATTGCAAGAGAGCAGCAACACCTGATTATCGGTAAACGCACTCAACTATTATTCGTTCCCAAGGGAATCGTGTATGTACCACTACCGAATCTTATTATACATTGTGACGTGAAAATATCTTTAACGCATGTTTATTTGTACAACACTTACCTTCTTCTGCGGGCAATTCTGTGAACAGAGAAAATAATTAAATTAGTAATCTGTATATATATCTATCTGTATCTAAATCAGTAAACAGAGGTTTGAGTCCGAATAACCATCTCTCAAATGGCAAATACTTTGGTGTTTACTATTTCGTTCGCGTGTTGTCTTTTATCTTTTATCAGATTTAAACAGTTTATTACCTCTAGATTTTTATTGCTGACACCTATACCTATTAATATACATATACAGTGACCCCCAAAAGTGTTCCTGCACCTAAATTTAGTATAGTAGGTCTCTGAATACAGTTGTAAATAATTGCTAAAATTCTTTAATAAAGTTATCACTATTTATTGTTAATTTGTTTCCTCGTATACTATGTACTATTATAATCTCATTGATGAAAACGCATCATGAAGTTCTTCAAATGTACTATCATTTACTTGCTATGAAAAACACCAATTTTAACTTCCTTTTTGCAATGAAGTCGGTAGATTCAAATAATGAATTGATGAGTCAAACAAATGATTCTTTTATACATTTATATAGAATTTCATTATCAATATTAAAATTGGTCAATTTATAACATATTCCTGACTGGGACGTCATTTTGATTTATGATGTATCATAAGTTGAACTCGCAAAATTTGCCAACTCCTTTTTTTTTCACAATCGCCATAAGTTTTGATGACTAGAACATGGGAACATCGCAATATAAAGAATTTTTTATTGAATAGGTAATCAGTAATCAGCTATACTACAGATACCTATAAATGTTGCACAGATATTTTACCAATGCGGATTTTGCTAGCCAGGGTTTATCTGGTACGATAGATAAGGCGTGCGGAGGGTTAATGTAAACACTAGGGAAAGTAACCTAGAGCCTCGAGAAAAAGAGGCCAGGCAGTACCATAGACTGGCTCTAGGGGTCTAGTTGTGTGAAATGTGTTGTTGCTGCAGTATTTTAAAGTGGCTCTAGGGGTATAGTTGTGTGGAAAGTATTGTTGTTCTTCTAGAATAATATAGACATGGAGTCATATAACTTGGGCTTGTCGTGGAGACATGGAGTTATATGGCTTGGGCTTGTCGAGGATAGTATAGACATGGAGTCATATAACTTGGGCTTGTCGTGGAGACATGGAGTTATATGACTTGGGCTTGTCGAGGAGAACATAGACATGGAGTCAGACGTATATGACTTGGGCTTGTCTATATTCCTGGGTGCCATAATAGGATATTATGCGGGTTCCCCCATGACTTGCACCGGTATATGGTAGCACTGGCTAGTGCATTCCGCTCTGCTTCACTGTGTGTGTAAAGTTTCATCCAGGTTGTGGTTGATTTGGAGTATTTTAGGTGTGATAAGATAAAGTGTGCAGCTGACCAAGCTAGCTATGAGTCCAAGGAAATAGACGACATGGACTGGGACTGAAGTCTGGGGATAGGAGTCCCCGGGTAAGTTAACCTTACACTGTATCGTTATCGCTGTTTATAGAGGGTATTTCTATATTGTTATATGATACGCGAAGGATGTGTAACCGTTCGGTGACGAACAGCCGCGGATTCTTTCCAATAGTATTTACCAATGACGTGTCATATCGGTGAGTTATTATCAATCTATTAAGCATGTTGCAGTTTGGTATCAGATGAACCTGTTTTAGTAATTATGAAAAAATGAAGTGCGGCAAAAATCCATAGCCAACAAGTTGAACTCGCAAAATGTGCCAACTCCTTTTTTTCACAATCGCCATAAGTTTTGATGACTAGAACATGGGAACATCGCAATATAAAGAATTTTTTATTGAATAGGTAATCAGTAATCAGCTATACTACAGATACCTATAACTAACAGTTTTATTTTTATCGGCAATGACCGATAACTGCGGTACCGTTCGAGGACACACTACTGGGACGCCTGTATATGAATACACTTCTGTATGGACTCACTTTGATACGTACGTGCAGCCGTTCGCTATTTACGATTTCTAGAGCGCCCGTCTAAATTTAAAGCCGGTCTAGTCGTCGTATTCGAAAAGGAGTTACGAGCGCGAAAAACGGGCATTTCGTAACACGCCGTGATGTATAGGAACGTACACTTAAATCTTCGAAATTGGTTTCAAATAACATCCATAATCAATTTATTAGTTATTTCCGTTAGGTCGGCTTTTGTAAGGCAAACCGAGCGCCCGTCGGCGATAACGAAGTCATTTGTTTCGGCGTGCATTTGCATCCGACAGCGGTCGGATTTAATTTAATATTCGAAATTAAATTCCCAATTACCGATGCGCGCAGCTTAACAATTTAAACTTTAATTGCTTACGGTTTTGACGTAGACCATGCCAAAACTATAATTTTTTACTTGTACAAATCGTATCGGCAAAGCAGGAATCACCAGATAGCAAAAAATAAATAATAACGCACTGTGACGTCAATGGGCTGAACGCGTGTCTCGTGCTTGCTTCAACGGATGTTGCGCTTTTGAAATATAAATCGTAGGACTAGTGTATGTATTTTGTTTGTTGATGTTTATTAGAAATCGGATGGTCACCATGGCAGCTGATTGATCAGTGACAACACAGTACAAAAGATGAGTTTTTCGATCGCCTTAGATTTACTTGCTATGAAAAACACCAATTTTAACTTCTTTTTTGCAATGAAGTCTGTAGATTCAAATAATGAATTGTGTGTCTGAACGTAATGTAACTGATGTTTATACTTTTGCTGTTAGAGTTAGTATTTTCAGTTGGTCTAAATACGTTTTACACAAACTACTAGGACTAGGTAGTAAAACAACTGAAGTTTTACTGTTGATTTGTTTTCAAGCAAATGGAGAACATGTAATGCATCGCTAGAAAAACAATTGTGCAATAAAATAGGTCGTAAATAAAATGAATACCGAGTCAAATTTTATATTACTTATTTTAAAACTAATACATGACACAATAATTTAACAAAGTTTATTTTTCTACTTTGTAACACTGTTTCTACACATTGTAACACTGTTTTCGGTGTTACAATTAGCAAATTGTAACACCGTTTTTAGTAACTTTTTTCCTAAGATTGGTGACATTGATATCAAATGCATGTCAAACGAAAATACACATAACCACAAACGTAAGCACAAACTGATTTTTTAGAATCGCACAAACTGCGAAGTATGTATATTTTTATACATATTTAAACATGCGTGTTGCATCCTAGGTTTCGTACTACTAGTATATGATGGTATATAATAATTATCAATAATTACTTTTTCACAGATATTTGAATTTAAGTGACAGATGACAGTGTTACCAACGGTTGCACCCATAAATACTCTAGATTGGAATTTTACCTAATATACTTCTAAATTTTTATAAAATTAATGACGCAAAGTAGAAAAAATAGTATATGTATTACACTCGTTTTATAAGACATATTTGACGTCTTATAAAACTTGTATAATAATATACTATTATATGTATACATATTACTTATTTTTTAATTATTCGTGTAACTTTTCGTGATCAACATTTCCGTGTGTTTCAGAACGTTTCCGATAAGAGCAAGGTTACACACGAGCGTTTCAACAAAACTCATTTTTTAAAACAATTCGCTGATAACGAAACCCGCTAACTACTACAACTAACACTCCAAAATATCACAATTAAATCTCTTTCCTCCCGTGAATTTATATTATTCCGTCAGACGCGGTAACTTTTCAAGTAAACCACTCGAAGTTTACGTATACCGCGGATACTTTACCGGCCGGGGTTTACATTATCCGCGACAAGAGTTTATTTTACATAAGCTCATCTGGGCGCGCTCTTTAATCTTAAAGAAAAAAAACAAAAAAAAAACGACAAACGTGATTCACTAGAAATCGGATCTTGCCTTCGAATGAAGACGCAGTTCTCGCAAAAAGAAGAAAAATAAGTACGCGATATGCAGAAGAAACAGTCGACTAATGCCCTCGAAGACAGGTCGGCGGCATTGTAGAATGGCAGCGCGTGGCAAATTCGATTCAAGTCAAATCAGAAATCATACTAAGCATAGGTACTCTATACGGTATAGACTATAGTGACTATACCGACAAAAAGCGCGTACGTTTTGTGAATTATTTGTTTCGATTTTTGTTTCGAGTGCATAGATATAGAAACATTTGTAGATTGTAGATAATTACAAAGAACGCCTTCTGATAATAATCTCAATTTACTAACTTTCTTTTTGTATGAAATGTGAAAATAACAGCTCTAAATTTTATACTTTTATTACTTATATTCTGTCATGTGTATCTATTGCCCTAATCCAGCAAAATAGTTACTTTTTGCTCTATAAAGCGAAGAAGTTTACCATTCTGCTTGGTTAATTTACCAGACTGGCCATGAAAAGAGATTGACACAGAGATTGTTAAGCAAGCACCATGTCAAGACATGGTCAAGGCTCTATCAAGAATGAGTGGAAGGTACACGCTTGCACTGTAGATGTTAATCCTTAACATGCTTTGTATGTGAAGAAGAAACTCTATTCGTTTCCTAACAGTCTCGTTAGCTTAACTGGTTAAATCACCAACATGATAGTCACTGTAAACTTTACAGCAACTCTTTACAGTGTAAAGAGTTGCACTGTTTTCCTTCTTTTCCATTGCTTATTTATATATAAGGGAAATTAGGCTTAAATGGCTATCACCTACGGACTGCAAAACTATCACAATTTGTATTTACCGATAAACGGTAAATTTTCTAAACTCAAAAATTTGAGTTTAGAATTTCTCCACTAACATTTTTGAAGAACAAAGAACGAGAGATTCTGAAGAACAAAGAACAAGAGATTTGAAATTTTCCTTCGGGTGTGTGTTTATATTAGATATCGCAAGGTAGTCATAACATTATCAGTATGAAATGAATATTCTCTTCATGGCTGTTTTTATAGCTTTATACACCTGTTATATCCCTATTACAACTTTATAACATCTACTGCAGATGCAGCTTATAGCATAACATCTGGCACAAAGTAAACAATGTAAATACAACCTCACACCAGCAATCTTTTGATAATAAAGAGTACATGCAGTTAGCTAGAAACTAAGTGCACTTTTGTATTATTTTCGAAGATGTGGACATTTTAGTACAGATCTCTGTTATTGTCGCATGTTGTCATATAGGGTTATAATGTGAACATACCTAACCATGCGATTTCAATTTTAATACCACAAGGGAGAATGAATAAATGTAGATACACTATTGCGTATTTTTCCAGGTGCAATTCAACAAAGTAAAATATTGCATACAATTAATCTACTTATATTGAAGAATCAATAATACATTCAACTGCAATATTCTTTTCGCTTGTTACTCTGATTTCAGTTGTGGTTGAGGAAAATCTTGTTTTAAGTTTTATTACATTATAGATGTTAGAAAAAATATTTTAAAATCGTGTAAAATTATTATTCTAATTTGTTAACATTTTTTATGTAAATACTAGTTATGCACAAAAGAGAATTAGTGAACAATTAAATAAATTCGTTTTGTTTCCTTACAAACAGTTTAGATAATAAATACGATAAAACAAACAGCTGGTGAAGAATTTCCGTGTTATATGTAAATAAATTATTTAACATTAACGTTTGTTTTTATTGTGAAGTAATAATAACATAATTTAAAAATTATTGAAATTACCAGTAGAAATTGCAATCCCTGTCACCGGACCTAGATCGACCTTCCCTCATCCTTTTTCGTAATCAAATCTATTTTTTATAGTTTTATACAATATAATGTATTAATGAACACAATATCCTAAAGTTGCCGCCCCATATCCTGGCAAGGCTATTTTTACTTAAAAATTATTCCTTTTCTTGAAAAATCTACCTATACTAGTTACGAACTTTCAAGTGTAGCGGAATCGCCCATTTTCGCCGACATTTGCGATCGAGTAGCTGCAAAATTGGGCTTTTCGATATTACTTTTGACGCTCGAATTAAAAAAGGGACACAATTCCACGTGGACTGCGCGATATTTTGTAAATTAAATGCGTCAATTTTGAAAAAAAAATCACGTTTTTGCACCTCTTCGGGTGAAGGCGAACCTCGAGAAAATGTCACGTGACGTCTAGAAATTCCGACAAGCGGATCGATAAACGTCAAAAATTTACATTTTTTATCCGTTCCTGCCGACCTTATAAAAGCCGCTCGCTCTCATGTCTTACGATAAGATCCCTCTAAATACCCTTCGCAAAGAGTTTTGAGCAAAAAAACGGCCTTAAAAACAATTTTCGATCCAAAAAATCGATTTTTGTCGACCCGTGTTTTGCTGCTATTACCACAGTAACGTCAAACCCGAAACGCCCCCTGCCGGACATTCGTAACAACAGTAACAGATAGCACATAACCTAAAATGTATCCTAAAATGTCCATATTGCGAATGTGGACAGGTGGGAAGCCTTAACGACATATTTCTAGAATGCCCAATAACTAAAGTCGAAAATTTTGACATATACACAGAGCTAGTTTAGTACTAATCGAGAACCAAAGACGTACAAAAACGCCAAACTAAGGTTGGTAACTGGTAACTAAGAAGGTAACTGCAATTCTGTCTGCCGCATTAGTACGCGATAGTGTAAACGCGCGCTATACGCTTGTCATGTGAACGTACCCTTTTACTCAATTATTCATATTTAAAATCGCGACAACACTAAGATATGCCAACTTTTGCAAAGGCAACCCTACACCACGATGTTTGCAACAAAACAACCTACATTTTGATATACAATCGATTAGGATAAACGATGAGGGTAAATTGCTAGTACCAATGTACATTAAATAATTTTTAATTAAAAATAACCTTGCCAGGATATGGGGCGGCAACCCTGGCACATTGTGTTCATTTGTACCTTATATTGTATGAAATATAGATTTGATTAGAGAAAAGGATGAGGGAAGGTCGATCTAGGTCGGAATCTTAGACTAGTATATTATCAACCTTACCAGGACTAATGGTAATTAAAATTTTTACCACCAGAGTGGGACTCTCTCGCTGTTTGAGACGAATGATAAATGGATTAGGAGAACTGATATCCTCTCTATTCTTTTTGTGTGAGATATTAATATCATGACTAATAATAATTTTGATGTAATTTTTAGGTGTTTTCTTTATGTTTTACTTTTATTATTACGTTATAGAACTTGCGCACAGAGTATTTGTTTTGTCACAATCTGTGTATCAAATTTATTAGCGCCCAACAAATATTTTCTACAATTTATACATTCAGATCATTAGGATTAATTCACACAAAAATTATGCTCGGGCACGTTTTTCTTTACAACACCAACCAATATTCTCTCATAATGCATTTTTTCCTAAGGCACTTTCTGCTGCCAGTTTAGAAAAATGTTGAGAGGCCAGGAAGTATTCAATAATTGTAAATAATTATTAATATTAACAAAGACCTCGTGTCCGGTGTCCCTATTGTCCCGGAAAATAGCCCACGATGCAAAATACGTGAGATAAAACAAAGATGCAAAAATACACCAACAACAACCTCTTTAAACTTTTATCGTCTTCTCTTATCTTTGTATGTTTTGTTCTATTTATTCTATAGAACTAGTGTTTGTTCTATTGCATGACTCAAAACACTCTGTTTACGGTTTTACGGTATGCTGGTGTAGGCAAACAATCAGTACTTACCATTAGGGCCATATTTTTCTTGATTACGTTTAACTTGGTCGAGGGACAAACCCCGTTCCGCATCTGCATTGAAGTAGTTTAGTACTTCATCTACCGTCTTCGCATGGCCGTCCTCCATTGCGGCTGACAGTCAATTCTACAAGAAAAACCACAAAATCATCATCCAGGGGCAAAATGCAGCGTCGTTTATTGAAATTTTGATGGATTACCCCACTAAAGTGAGGTTATGCGACAAAGAAATTGATTTGGACACGTCAACGAAACTAGCGGTTTTCCAAGCAAACGTCAGTGTCAGTCAAAAAGTCTACTAGGCAAACAAGACTCCCGCAAAATAGAAACTAAAATCCGCTTTGTAATGAAACGTCTATGCTCTACGCTAGTGACGTGTTATCAACCAACCACAAAGAAAACGAGTAACCTAAACGCTACGCTATACACAGCACATGGCTCGACCACTCACCCTTATTAAAAATATATAACCAATTAATTAATATCCTATTCGCACTTCGGGGGTGATAAAATAATCGTCCAAATAATCGCGCACACCGGTTTTCGATATCCTTAATTATAAATACAGAGCAGTCCTTTTACTACTAGTCATGCACCGCGCAAACGACATCTTCCAACTACTGCCAGTTCCCGTGCACTAGTCGACAGCTGGTTGGACGGTTTCGGAGCGACGACGGCGCCGCCACGCGGACGCCGACGTAATCGCTACGGGGAATCCGAAATGACCGAAATTTCTGCGAGCAAATGAGTCAAGGATGGTGCGTGTTATTTTGCCGAGCGATACGGTTATGGTTGATTGGTGAAAATTTGTGAGATGCTCCCGGAAGGTACACGTTTTCGTGTTTAGATCAGTTAAATCGACGAAGCACTCATGTGGATGTTTCCGATTGGCCAACTGACCGGTGCGCTTAGGGAATTGGTAGGGGAAATTGCGCGAAATTTGAATTTTGCTTGTGACTAGGTATTTCGTATTTGGTTAAGTGTACAAACTACCGGAGATTTTATCTACGAATGAGATGAATCACATATTAATGATAAGTTTATAAGATACATACTGTTTATCATAAGAGATATAGCGTTTTGATTTGGAGATTTGAATTCTTAGATATTATGGTAGGATAATATATGTAGATATACGTGTTCAAGAACACATGTTCAATCTTAAAAAGCATCGAAAATATAGTCTGGAATATTTTGTATTTTAAGCCATATTTATTTTTAAAAAATAACTATTATTAGAACAAGTTGTATACGGTAAACATAATTGTTAAATTATCTATGGTCTGAGAATGTGTTATAATTGTACAGCGTGCAATACAAAACTAGCATTTTTAGATCAACAATAGAATAAAATAATTATTTTATTTTGTGAGAAATTAAATTGAAGTTTTCATAATCGGCATTCTGATTATGAATGAATTAGAAAATATAAAAGACGATGAATGTTCATAATGTGATTATGACTAAATGATGAAAAAGCATCAATAATATTAACTAACTCTACTCTGTTTTCTAAAAAACGGGCAACATCTTTTTTGTTATACTCCAAAAACACACCTAAAAATTTGTATACTCCCAAACACACCTAAAAATTTAACATATGTTTGTCATCTATAGCATTTGTGTAATTTTGATGTTTCTTTTAGGAAATTATGGACAAGTTTTTGGAGATTTTACTGAAAATAATTATTTCCACAACTCATCTAATCTATATAACCGACAGATGTTTCGGTGGTCTAAGTTTCGGAACCCTGTGGAGCAATTTTATTAAGAACGTTGGCCAACTTCTGCCCAACTTCTGCCAACTCAGTTTTAAGCCAGGATTAAGTCAAATTGTATTCCCGTTTGATTCATCTCGATACGATATTTTTTCGAATAAAATACAATGTTTTACAACATTGTACATTCAACTTTCATTTAAACCTTGCAAATTTCATTTGCACATAGCGCGATAAATCAAACAGCTGTTTGAGAACGTTTAAAATTCAAAGCTAGACATTAAACGTCGGGTTGATATCGCTGATCATTTTTATCAGTTTCTTGGAAATACTTTGCTACTTTGATAACTAACTACTTCGACAATCTACATGATACGGGAAGTTGGCAAATATGTGGATGATGATATATCACAAAGAGAAAAGATTCCAAAAATAAAAAGTTGCAAAGTAGTTTTATGAAATAGGGAAAACAAATAAGTTTCCATGGTTGCAATGTTTTGAGTCATCATCAGAATCAACCAAAATGTTACTTGACTATAGCGGTCCAAAGTGACGGCGATGCGGTAACAGTAACGGCGCGCCGGGTTATATATTTATTCGTTTTGAATTATCGTGCGGCTATTTTTTGAACTTTTAACCGCGCTCGCGTTTTATTTTAAGATGATTTTAAGTTTATACGCAGATAGCCGTTCCCGCGTGTATGTGTGTGTGTATTCGCGGTATATAGGAGATATACGACGTTCGTCCCGGACCGCTGGGCTCGCTGCCAGGAGCCCGCGTTCTCAGCGGACGTTTTTAGACCAACACCAAGACTTTCCTAATTATTTTGGCAAGGGTGCTGAACGCTCAGTCCCGAGACCACATAAAGATAGCTCTCGGATGACAACTCGCGCGAAATAGACACAAATAGACACACACATACACACACGCGCGAACCGTACCGCACCGCAAAAAAAAGTGCGTGAGCGTCCGAAAATTTTTCGTAAACCCATTATGTAATCATCGACGCACGTTTTTTCTTTATTTGGGAGGGGGTGTATTTCTCTATAATATCCGTCATCACTATAATCTAATCACTTCTCGTGTATTGTAGGTAATCCTCATCATCAAATAATGATCACTTTCTGGCGTCAGTAGCACTGTTAACTTACCGCTATCACACGAATATAACAAATAAATGGTCCCACTCAGTTAACTATAACTTATCACTGTCTTTCTTATCACACGGTTACGGAAAGAAAAAAACTACGACGAGGCCTAGGCCCCCATTGGTTTGCGACGTGTATGTCTAGTCTGCAGAACGTACGGGCAACTGTTGTCGGAGCCACTGGCTTTTATAAGCTCGGTGCCTACCTGTCGGTGACGATGGCCACGCCGGGCACACTGCCAAAAGGACCCAAGCATACCCAAAACTTTTAAAATCCCCCTAAGAAACCTATTATACTGGATTGGTACATATAGAGCGCACTGATTGTTAGCTGACCATAAATCCACGTTACGAACGATTTGTTTGTGATGGTCGTTAAGTCAGTGTGTCACTCAATCATCTGGGCCATTGGTCATTCCGGATATGTTGAGATTGGCTACTGCACGGATCGGATGTTTTGATCGCAATTCAGTGTTCGGTTTAACAGAGCAGGCATGAACGGTGGTCAGTTTAGATATGCGACTGCTGGTATGCAGACGCCAGACTATCATTGTTTTCTCCTTCAAGCTACAGGAAATGCCGCCAAATTATAACATAACTCGACACTTACAACACATAGCTTAAAAAGAACGTGAATTAGGTACGCATAACAAGAGCATTAGTTTTTTGAATTGCCAGAGCACAAACTTGATCGTTTTTGGTGACAATCTGATAACCGGAAGTGGCAAATGTTACAGGCAGTCTCTTATGCCGCGGTCACACTAATCTGTTTTATTTGCCGTTAATTGGTGTTGCAGCGACAGCAACCAACGGCTGTTTTCTGGTCACATTACGCAGTTTACCAGCAATAGTACTGCTGCTGGTAGTGGCTGCTATCAACATTACTCAGTTCATTCCGATAGCGTTCCGGCACCACTCTCTTTTGATTTTTGATACGGCGCACTTCGTTTCTATAAGTGTCCCTTTTTGTTTTATTTTTTTATAATTTATACCAATCCCACTTTGATTCAGACGACACTTAAGTCTTGAAGGATTTTTTGAAATGCGGAATTTCTTTCGTCTCTTTTTAAATAATCCGGAGTTGACGCATCCCAGAGATAATCAAATCTTACCGGGGAGAAGATAGCCATAAAAGATATCCATAACTTTTTTTGTTCGACTTTGTTGATGAAACATATGTCAATCGAAAGAGCTATTCAAGCGCGTCATCTAAAACACCGGATGGTGTCCTCAAATAATAAGCCACACACCAATTTACCGCTTTACTTATGTAAGAGGGGTTGTAACCATAAGGGTAGTGTCGTATTGATACCATTACTAGTTGCAGAATTTCATGTAGATTCCGAATTTGTTGTCCCCGATGTTCTACGGTATCGGCGGATGGCGTTATTTGCAATTCTGTTTGAGGACTCCATGAGCTGTTTTAGATGACGCGTTGGTAATTAACTCAAGGTAAAAAAACTCTGGGTATATTACTTGAATAACTCTATCGTTTGACATATGTTTCATTAAGAAATTCGAACAAAAAAATGGTTATCTGTTATGGCAATCTTCTCCCCGCTTCAAATCTTTGCTAAGCATTTAAAAAATTGATGGATTCATTAGATGCTCACTTTGCATCGTAATTGTTTTCTGCATTCTACACTACAATCACTGGTCACCTTGGTACATAGAACAGTGAGAAGACAATGGATTGTCTTTTGTCAAGTAAAGAGGTCACAACCATAAAATATTTCACATTTCATACCAATATTGTGGCGTTTTATTGACTACCTGCCTTGAACCTGACTACTGACTACTGACATTTTGAACTTCCAGTTGCCACCCTATTTCAATGTTTTATTTATAATATTACCTTCAAACACAAAAGTAATTCAATCGATTTTTTTTCTATTATCGCTTCCGCCCAATTTATTAATGCATGCAAAAATAGCGGCTGCTGCGTGGTTACACTATGCTGGTTAACAGCGGCTAATAATCTGGAACAAGCAGCAAATGCTAAAGTAGCATAGAATGACCTCCAAGTTTTGCCTTCCAATCAACGTTGCAGCATAACTTTCTGGCCGGCGACTATTCATTATGTTATCACTATTTTAACAGCTGGGTCGCTTAAAGCTCTCTTACATATTGGGAGAATAATACGTCCCATAAAATTTACAAAAGACATTTCAAAAATACATGAGATAATCCGGTGGCCGTAAAAGTTAAACAAGCGCTGGTGGGCTGGCTACTACTAAACTCTCTCTCCAGCTAGTAAAACAGCGGCTGCTGACTGGACTCACACTATGAACTTAGTACTCAGTAGCAAATAGCACGCTGGTAAAACAGCCTAGTATGACCGCGGGATTAAACTGAATTTAACCAAACTGTTACCAGCTTATCTTCCAGTGACTTTAAACATGATAAATGTGTTTAACGGGTTGGGCTTGTTTTTCATTTTTCACCACATTTTGATCATTTGGCGATTAGTTGATAAGCATAGTAAAGCACAAGCAACTAAAAGCGTGGTTCACTGGAGTGGCAAATTCTGTATAATATGTATTCAACAATTTATCTCTCGAAGCTGGTGCGATATAAGAAGAAATTGTTTTGGATTTTTGGATCAAGATCTATAAATCTTTAAATTAGTGTACTGAATTAGTATAGATCTTGTATTGTTGTTTGTTCTACCATGTTTTTATTATTGTAATTTGGATCATAAAATTTTGTATTTCTCTCTTAAAAACTATGACAATCATAATGAACGGTAATGTCGCTTTATTAATAAGTATTGAACTAGCTCAGAAGTAATAGATCTAGATTAGAGTATATATACATATTTCTTAATAGTATTTTCTTAATAACGAAGGACGCGCGTGATCCAAAATTACCGGAAGGTTGCGATTTATAAAAGACACCCTCAGATCCCGTAATTTATGACTCCGATAAATCGGTATAAATTAAAATAGCGGCTCGCCTCTGCTGTTTATTCGCAATTAATTGCCAATTTATTGTCGTCCGATGTTTAATAGGACCGCCGCCATAAATCGGAACATTTTTTCTTGGACCATCTCGATGTACGCCACACTACTGTAGCTGATTCTAATAATACCGATAATAATCATCCTCAATCTGGTCCCGAAATATTACTCGCGTTTGAAACGTCAAATAAATTGTTTGTATTGTAACGTCTTTACCCTATGCCGCATTCACACTAGCCTGTTTTGCCAGCTTGCTACTGGATACTGGCTAATTAGAAGCATCATGTAACTATAGGGTTGCCAGGTCAAAAAATTCAAAAACCGGACATAACTATCCATTTAGCCGGACTGAAATTCTTCTGAAATTTAAGTAAAACATGGCAAAAAAGTGTTAAAAACATAATACATATATTAATAGGAACATAAAACTCTTCATGAGGTCAATATAAAATAAAAAAAAACAATTATAACTTAATTAGATTCTAATGTAACAGCAAATACCAGAAACATTAATATTTGGCATGCGAAACAAAACAAACCTTTTTCTAAATTTTTTTTTAAATTTTTCTTTAAATAATTTTGTGAAACTTTTCACAATTAAAATATTGGAAATTGATTTGAAGCAACATCATTCTCTCGACATTTGCATTATGCCCTGGTATTGCAAAATAATACTGACAAAGGAGAAGGTTTTCCGCTTCGTTATTTAATGATCTAAAATACGAAGTCTACTTGTTATGAGCAAGAAGTACTTTAAATTAATCATAATTTATTCCAGAGTGGCTATACCCTACCTAACGTCAGTTTCTATAACACAATGACATTTGTCATACTGACATTTAATGTCATGTCATGTCATGTCAGTGGCACTGACGTATTTAAATTCACTGGATGGTGAGCTATCAGTTTGGCAAAGTTTTGCCAAACTGTCAAAATCGGATAAATCCCTAAGAAGACGTTTGTAAGATTTGCCACTTCCGGCTGTCAGACTGTCCCCAAAGGTTCGTTCCCCGGAAATTCTAAATATGTATACCAAATTTCAGCCCGATTTGTTGTTCCGTTTGAGTGCAATCGTGTTCACGGCCATATATAAATACATACATTTTCCAGAAATCATTGCAATGGATTCAGAGGACCCCAAAATGCGTTTTTCTGCTGAAATCTCGATTTTTTTTCGTCGATTACTATACATTCCTTGTATGGTACTACTCGGAAAACATGGTAAAAAGCCGGACGAAAACCGGATAAGCCGGACACCTTTATTTTTAGCCGGACAAGGTCTTAAAAAGCCGAACATGTCCGGCTAAAGCCGGACGCCTGGCAACCCTATGTAACTACCCAGTAGCCGCTCTTTTGACATCTGGACAGCTACCAGCAAAAACCTTATCTCATAAAAATATGTCATTGATGAGTTTAGAGATTAAATTTTTACTAGTAATGATTGTTGTATGCAGATAGATCGAAATTATCGCAAATTTGTCGTATCCATGTATTGTGCTTTTACGTAAACCAGAATAATATAGTGCAAATTAATTAATCAACATAAAATATCAAAAATATGTTCAATAATTAATTCATTAATCAATTAATGGTTACTTTGTAATAGCATATAGGTATAGCATACTCATTGTACTTATAATGGCTTATAATATAATAATATTCTACACTTGTACTTTTGTATAATAGGTTGAACATGTACATAAGAGTATCGGCATCGCTACATTAGTGAAATGCAAACAATTTGAAGCTCAAACCTGTCAAAATGGGTTCCTAGCTCACTGGCACCCGTGAAACAATACCAAACTATTCGGGGCTATAAATACTAAGGTGAAAACTTGGGTCGCCGATAACTGTAGGCGGCGAAAATATTCACGGGCTCCTCGGTAGAAAATAGACGCTAAACTCGCAAATTTACACACTGCATTGACAGATACGAGCAGGCACATAAACTTCAAAATTAATAATATTATGATTTTATGATTATTATTTTTCGATTCGATATTTTACACGATATTTTATTATTATTTCTTTCCGAAATGGCCCCAATAGAAATATTTTAACAGAAACACCGAAACACGTGTTTTGAGGTCCCCTGAATCCATTGCAATGATTCAAACTGCAACGGATCTTGATGAAATTCGATATACATATTTAGAATTACCAGGGAGCGAATTGGGATGTTTTTTGTGACAATCTGTGAAGGCTATTGACATTAGCTTTTTTGCATTAATTATTTGGTATTTTTTTTACCTACCATAACCTCTAGGAGTTATAAATCCGATGTGAAAAGCGCGAAAAACATGCAGAAAAATTATCGTACCACTAAATCTGATTTATTATAAACCAGTGACGGTCTTATGAATTCGACTAGGCTGTTGATTGAGCAGACTACTATTTTACGGGTTTCTTAAAGCGAGCGACTCTAAATATTTACGAAACGGTGGTGTATTCTTTTCCTAAAGGGCGGATACCTGTTCTGAACTTTGTTTTGGCACGAGTGATTTACTTCTGTAGGGGCCACTTATTTAGCCCATTGACTGTGACCGATATCCGTGGAAAATTACTTTTGCGCCTGATGTGTATTTGCAAAAATGCGATTTTCAGAATGTTATAAATTTTGTAACACGTGCACGTTATGTTTGGCTTAAAAAACAATATTTAGTGTGAGGGGATGTAGCTCAGTGGTAGAGCGTTCGCTTTGCATGTGAAAGGCCCCGGGTTCGATCCCCGGCATCTCCAAGTTTTTTTTTTTTTTTGCTGTAAACATTTCTTTTTGCTTACACGCATTAAACATATTTATTTTAAAAGCCACCCAGCTGTTCAATGTTTAAACATCGTTTACTGTTAGTATTAGCGATACTTGGACTATGATAGTCTGTTAGTGATGTTTTGATGTTAGTGGCGGCACCACGCGGTAACCAATTCAAACCAAAACTAGTCGCACATTGTTTTGTTGTGGTTAGCGTTATGTGTGAAGTAACTTTGGACAATTTCAAGGATGTGTACCCCGATATCCAAAGGGCAGTATCCTCCAGCAAGTTTATTACGATAGACTGCGAATTTAGCGCTTTGAATCCGTCCAAGAAAACTCAGAATAGGTGCGTAAGGAGATTTACCCGAGCTAACCTAACCTCTAAAAACTAACTTATATTTTAGTTTATTTGACACGCCGTCGCTAAGATACGAGAAGTTGAAAAGTTTATGCGAACAAATTATACCCGTGCAAATAGGAATATCGGCTTTTGCCTTCGACCCCGATAAAAACTCGTATTTAGCTGAAACCTATACATTTTATACTTTTCCGAGGTTTTTTTTCAATATAAATCCGACGTTTTTGTGCCAGTCGACTTCCTTGCAGTTTTTGTGCAGTTATAATTTCGATTTTAATAAGGTACTTGTTTTTTTTTTTTTTAATTACTAAGTGTGAGGTTATTTTTGTTTATAGTTTGCTTATAATGGCATATCTTTTGTTAATCGCATACAAGAACAAGAGATTTTAGACATTTTAAAGGATCAATCATGCAGTCATATTTATAATGGATACGAACACGAATTAGAGCATTTGATTGAGACAACCAGCACGCAAGTTATAAAATTCTTGCACTCTAGTAAACCCGGTGACACTTTATGCTTAACAGGAATTTATAAGAAGTACAAAACTAGCTTAGATATTCGATATATCTTCCATAAAGTGTTACGAGATAAGTATAATAGTCAATTATGGACATACGAAGAAAGCGGAGAGATTTTTGTAAAAAAAATTTTGAAGACAGATCTCGACAATTTAAAAAAACAGTGCAATCTGGACAGGGAATTTTTGGAGGACATGTTAGGCTTTACCCGAGTCTTTCGTTTACTCGCAGAATCAAAGAAACCCATTGTCGGACATAACCTCTTCACCGATTTACTACTTATGTACCATCATTTTGAAGAACCTTTACCGAAAACCTACACTGCCTTCAAACAAAAAATCCACGGATTATTTCCTGCGATCTTTGATACTAAAACTATCAGTTTTGAAGTGCAAAGTTCCATTGCTAACAACAAACTATGGACCCATAACACTCTATCACACCTCTACGAATTCTTTAAAGACGGCGCAGGGCGTCACCTTGCCTTAGGTTCACCGTTGATACAAATTAAAAACCCGCCTGACGAAGATAGATTCCACAACGCCGGCTGGGATTCGTATTCAACAGGTTATATTTTTATACGGATGGCACACAAGATTGCCTTCGATGTATGTGATAATAAGAGTGGAGATAAGAAATTTATGAGTTCTGAGTTGTTTGCTGCCGTGGAAGAAATGAAGAATGCCCTGAATTTGATCAGGTGTTCGGTGTCTTATATCGTAAGTTGTTTGGTTATGGTGGCATTTTTTGAGGTTGTTTTATTGTGATTTTAGAATGTTGGTGGGGAGGATCCAAAATCTAGGAGGCCTCCGTGTTTGGTAGTCGAGTCTGCTAAAAGGAAACCTGTTGATATATTAAAAGTAAGTTTTATTATATTATTATATTTAGCAAAAACCTTTTTGAAATCTTAACTAAATGGCTCAATTTTTAAAATAACTTGCCAAGTCAAAGTTAAGTAACTCAAACAAACCACCTTATTTTTATAAATGTCACAATTTTTTTCTTGATCGATTTGCGTCTGGGCTTAATGGTACGGTTATTTAAGATCATATTAGGAAAAAAAATGCAAGAGAATTAGGAAATTTGTTGCCACAAGAACTAAAGATGTGATAAAGATGTTGATTTCCTACTTTTGTAGTAACAGTGAACATTATGTTAGTTACAGTGTCATAGCAGGATATTAACAGTAATAGAGCTTAACATTACAGTACAACTTCGATAGATCGGACACTCTCTAGTACGGACACTCCAGTAATCCGAACGCTCTTGTCAACCGGACATTTTAGAAATTTTACCTCCCTAGTTCGGACACAAAATATAATTTGCAGTTAAAACTAGGTAGAAAATACCAAAGTATTGTTTAACATTAATGTCTTACTGTAAAGCAACCGGATCACATAAATTGCCACTTAATATTAGCAATAGCGGCAAATCTAGAAGCTTTTAAATGCAGAATGAGCTCAATACCAGTTGTGTACTGATAAAGGACGGATGAGTAGAACATTGCTTACTGAATGTTTCGAAAAATATTTTAAGCCTGAGGTTAAGACATTTTTAACAGGGGTTAACGGGCCCCAAAAAGCTCTCATGTCGATGCTGCCAACGCATTTTCTTTGGGCATCAGGTGGTCTGCAGAAAACAATTTTCCCATGGAAATTCTGCTTCTCAAAAGGCCCAGAGAAAAATTTACTAATGTAGCTGTATCCAAAAGAATATAAACAAAGATTGACACATTTTTAAAAAATAACTGAAATCTTTAGCTTATTTTATCCATTTATGTTCAGAATTTAGTTTTTAATTTTATGTTTTGGTTATATGTGACCTCGGATGCGAAAAGGGACCTATCGTGCGAAAATAACGTGCAGCATAACGGTACATATCGGAAGAGACCTTACGTGCGAAAATATTGTGCAAGATAACGTAACGACAGGTCCCTTTTTGCGTCCGGGCTCACATATATTCAAATATTCCCAGCTGTTTTCATCTTCATCATAAAAAATGACCCTTCCCAACAAAAAAAAAAAAAACCTCCAGTGATCCGGATACCTCAATAGTCCGGACATGGTCAGGAACGATATATGTCCGGATTAGCGAAGTTATACTGTAGTTAGAAAATAGGGCCATTAATTTGAAATGTTTCTAAAGAAAAGCCATGGTAATTATTTGTGTTTTGTTTTGTAAAAAATGAAGAGAGATTGTTTGTTGACAATGGTCCATTTAACATACAATGATAAATATTTGTTTCTTTGACTATATTCAGTTTGTATTGTAACAAGAATTAAGAAATCTTTTTTTGCTGTAGGGCATATCAAAATTGTTATTATTGAACATATTTCTAATATAATTTTTTTTGCCTACGATATCTGAGGTGCTCTATAAGAGCGGAACTTACTCAGTTTTTGTGTTATTTTTGTCTTTTGCTTAAAAACAGCATACAAATAAACACAAATTCGATTACAATACTTTCTTTCTAAGGTAGTGAGCAAAAGGAAGAATTCTCACTAATAAAAAAGTACAAAAACTATTCGAAAAAAAATCTTTAAATCGCGCAGCTATAGAGTTGAGAGTATTTATATTGGAGACTAGATGTTCATGAAAAATATAATGTTCTATTTCTGGATACATGTCGTTGGCAAAGTGGTCTGTCTTGACACATCTTTAATTTACGAATTTTTCTGCGAGCCACGGTAATGGTTTTTTATGTAACTTTATGTCTTATCTAACCTAGAAATTTCGCACAATTTGTATGTACAAACATTTCGACGCGCACGAAATCAAAACTCACACACAAACCCATCAATAACGGCCCGGTTTATTCGATATAAATTTCGAAAAATATTCGGTAATCTATTTATTTGTGCGGCAAGAAGGACACGCAACATTTAGACACGCGAAAAGTCCCACAGAATTGACGGAAATTGCCGGTAAATTATTCGATTGTTTTGGTGACTCAGGGTGGATTATTTATCGTAAATAATTTTTGTTAAAATATCATTAGGGATTGCTGTCTAAATAAATATCGTATCAATTTCCCAACATCAGTAAGTATAATATTTTATGCTGAGCTCGAGTAGTAAAAATAGCCCAAGTGTACTAATTACCGCAAACTATCGCCCAAAGTTGTAAACATTTCTTTCTCGTATTTTTCTCAGGCGGTAGCGCCTAGTCATCTAATTAAATTTAGATTTTTTTTAGACGTTTGTATGTCTACCTATAGCATATAAACACTGTGTATTTGGATTTCGAAAGTTTTTACGAGCTTGTTTCTACGTGTGTATTTTTTTTTTCAGATTGCTGGACTACTAAGCCCCCTTGGTTTCGTCGAGGTGAAACCCTACGACAACAGAAGGGCCATAGTAGCCGTTGACAACTATGGAAGGTTGGATTTTATGTTCTATATAATTTCAAGTCATGTACAAGGTTATCAACAAATTTTTGACCTGTTACACCTTGTATAAGGGTATGGCCATACAAGCGAGTTTTGTGGTTCGACAGAAATGAAACTGACAGGTTTAACTGCAAGCGCAGAGACGAGCTACCTTCGGTAGCGCCTGGTAGCGCCTGTATTTCTTCTATTTTCTGCGGCCAGGATTTTTGTCGTCGAGCGATTGTCGCCCGCTATCCAACATACATGGATCAATGTCTCCGTGCCTGACAACGTTATTAAATGAGCATTCATATTTGTATGAATGCTCATTTAATAACTTTATCTTCAAAGTATAGATAATGTCTTCTTCGGACATAATTACGTAAACATAAAGGTTTGTGCTATTAATTCAGGACAAACTACACGTCCTATAGGTTTATGGAAAATTGTCAATTTGTTGGTTATTATACCAAAGGTACATTCTACCATACTGCCCAATCTGTAATTAATAGTAAGATTTTTATTACCATATTTTCGGTTTGGATATGGCCTGGGATATGGCCTGGGATATGGCCTGGGACATGGATGTATCAGATATACAATTTGGTAACTCTCATTGATGTGAATGAACTGATTGGTTTGCACCACATGCCGTAACTTTCCATATAATGCTCCAACATTAATGGTGCTAAAGCACAATTTGGCGTTAAAAAAGTGAGCTGGGTTGGTGATGCAAACACGTTTTCCGTTTATCGGCACTGGATGATGCTATTCATGCTATTTTGCTACATTTTTCGCTATTTTTTTCCATCATCCCCTTAATTTTCTGCTTCTCTGGTTTTCTGTAGCATGAAACTAGTTCCATATACTTTCATATGAATGTTTGACAACGTAGCTTACCTTACAGTCTATTTCGCGAATAAGAATATTAATGGACTGATGATATGTAAGTTGTTGTGGGGTCTGGAACTGTTTCAGATCTTTACAATAAAGTACGTTTCAGTTCTGGCGATGAAAAAAAAACGACCATTTGGCGATTTTTGTATGGGTACATTCGTCATTTATGGATTGCTTTTTCGTCGACGTCGTACAAGTAACAAACGCTTCTAATTCAATATATCAGTTTTTATGATATCGCGGAAAGGTGTGGTTCGTGTGGCCCCTTCGCCGCCGTCGTTTCTGGCGTCACGACTGTCGGGCAGGTCGGGCTACAAAAAGTCACTCGTCTGGACGTACCCTAAAGCCCGTTTACACACACACAACGGCAAAACCGGTGCCGGTGGCGGCGCATTGACCTCTTGCACACATATACCGGCCACATATGGAGCAATGCCGGTGGTAGTTTGCTTTTCGTCCTCATGAAAGATGCGAAACATTAGGGTTATGAAAAAACCTGATGCGGCCATATACAGAACGCAAGCAGTCGCTATGAAGACAACGATATAACTGAAGTGAACAGTTCTCCGGCATCGGTAGTCCTAGACCTGTGTGAACATTACGCATAAGAAAAGAGTGAAATCCGCAAATCGGCGGCCGATCCGACTTCCGATGTGTCGAGATCAATGCCTGCTGCATTTGCCGGTGCCTGCCGCCTGACCGGCAAATGTACCGAGTCGGCTTGCGTGTGAAGGCGTCAATCCGGGTACATTGCACTCGGTGCCGGCAAACAGCCTAATACCTGAGACACACTACAAGGTTAAATCACGACTTAGTCAATATTGTAATTTGATTCGGTACTGTGTCACGTCAAAATTTCTTTAATCGTAAACGTCATTTTACCTTAGATTATGATTGTTCGGGTAAAATCGTCCTGTGCGTAAGTAGAAGCTACACTGGTACCGGTTCACATCAAATCAGTGCAGACCAGACCAGACCAGACTAGACCAGACCACGTTTGATTCGTCCAGACCGTCGGAAAGTAGAGATGATTTCAACTAAGAACGTCACGTCACGTGACTTCCCGCCAAGTGCGCAGTAGACCACTTTCCATTTAGCACTGTAGATATATGGAGCTATTTATCAACGTCGTTATTTTCCCGCCGCGCAGGTGTACTGGTGGGGGAGTGACGTTCTTAGTTGAAATCATCTCTACACGTATAGATTTGTCAAACTAAGAACATCACAGTTGTAATGCAACCAATATACGCGGGTCAACTTATAAACCATACACTTGGTTGTATATGTCACGGGATCTTCTTAGTTTAAAACTACTGTAGGTGTCTGGTGAAAACGTGTCTGTCGCGGTCTGAAGGGACTACTGTAGCCACTTGTCTGGTCTGATCTGGTCTGAGCGGGTCTGAACCGGCGCCAATTGAGCCACAGCCATAGCGTTAAGGCCGTTTGACACGCACCGACAAAACCGGATCAGGTTCTGACTTCGGCGCCGGATGTAATGTTTTTAAATGAGAATATGGCACACACAGCCGGCCCGAAAAATTTGTCGGACCGGCAAACTGATACGCCGGACTTGAACTCGACAAATCGGACGCCGGCGCCAGTCTGATCTCCGGCTCGCCGGTTGCAATGTATCCGTATCAGACCTTGGTCACGCAAGGTCCAAATGGATCGGCACTGTCGAAGTGTCGACTACTGCACGTACACGAGCAGGTGCAGAGTACGTGCACAAACAGGTTGTTTCCACATATTTACTTCCTTTGGAGGGATGCAAGCTCTCATCACTGTATTTTGACCTTTTATATATTTACCTAAATGTTCCATGAGAAGGTCAAATGTTAATACACTCATACGAAAGTAGCATCATGGTTCCTAACTTTTTAAAAAAGTAAATAAAAACTCCCCTCAATGTATCGTACTGTCAACAGTATTGTGTATTATCTTTCGCATCTTCTGTATTTCCTTCTGAGGTAAAGTAATACAAGCAGATCACGTTGTCTGATTCTGTTCGTAAACATCTTCTTTATGTGGCGACTAACTCAAGTGATCTAACCTCCGTCCGCGACAGCCTCGATATCTGTTCCGACACCGGTAAAAAGCCGGTGCGTGTGCAAACGACTTACTTTTGTTACGTAAAATCAGTTTTAAAATCGTTTGTGTTTCGAAATAACAACTCAAAAATGTTAAAATCATTTGGAATTTGGAAAACTTACTAATCGACCTTTGGAAAATGAAAATAAATGATGTCCGTCTCTCTTGACACTCGGTAATGTAGGAAACACTCGCTTAAAACGTCATTTAAGAATCGTTAGTGTGTAACGCCAAAATGCTAAATTATTATTTAACCAAAATCAGAATTTCCTAAGTGATTATTTATTTACTACTGTGTCCCCAGTATAAGACGTGGAGAGACCGAATTATTTTCTGACTCAAAAATACGGTTCTGGATCAGCGTTTTGTTGTTGTTACACGATACAACATACCATTTGGACCATGTTTTCGTTGGCTTACGCCTTTATCGACTCTCCTAATTTACACCTGTCTCGCATTTAGACTTGGTTTTTATTAACCGGACCGCGGGAAAATAACTTTCCAGTATTAGCGCTTGCGGCATCACCTCAGACCATCGTTCTTATATGCTTTCGGCCCGTTTAATTGATTTCGGGAACTCCGAGCCGTTTTCACTTGCTTAAATTAAAAGCATAAACCGTAAAGCTAAGTCAACTTTGTCGGATCCATTATGAATAATGTGTTTGTGGTTCCAATAATAATTGGGACTCCACCTGAAATCCAGGGAGGCCTCCACCTAACTTGCCGATTACATCGTTGACACACTGAAGTATCTAAACCGTTTTGTAATCATCCAGTTTCGTGAAGAATAGAATATTAGCTGTCATATTATGTCAGGGGCCGTTTTTTGTCAGTTCTCAACCATAGCGACCAAGGCTAGAAATATGTACTGTTAAACTGCTTCTATTAACGTTTATTGATAAAATCGCATATTTCTCGGAACTTTTCTTAGGACTTGTTCCTCGGAACTGTTCTTTCAAAGGATCCCTATAAAATGTCTGTGAAGTATTGTTTATATTTCATTCGTTGGTCGTTTGTGTCAAAATGTTCTGTATTAAACGAGTGTATTTGACTCGAAAACAAACCTTTAAGCGTAGTTTGTTGTTTAATTTTTAACGTGTTTTCCAGTTTTAATTGACGCAGTCTCCAATCGCGACTGACTGACTCCTTTCAAACAAATCACGGACGCACGTCTGTAAATCTTCTGATTCATACACACGCGCAGCGTACAAGAAGCCAGTGACTTATTTTTAAGATACCGCGAAATTTTCACGTTACCGACAAATACGTGAATGTATTAAAGCTAAATGGTCTTTGATCATGTCGCGTGTGCCAAATATGCCACACGATCCAAGTATGAATCGTGTTATGCAATTTCGATTCGTGAGACGTGTCTAGAACGTACGGGAAGTTAAGCGCGTTAAACTTCTTGTTATTTCTGAGGCCCGAAGGCGGCGGCAATTCTTTTGCCATCACAGGTGATAAATGTTCAACAAATTATAAAAAAATCTGATGTGGCCAGGCACATGACTTTATCATACGATACAGCCGTGTTCAGGCATCCGCTTACTATGATTTAATTTTTTTTGCAAAAAATGGAATGGACATAAATTATACAAAATTTTCTATACTATAGTTTATTATTTAACTATTTTGACGAAATTACAGAAATGGCGGCTAATTTGCAAAATCGTTGAAAAATGATAAGAGTAAACCTCGAGTTCCTTTGGGCCCTTTTGGACAAAACTTCTTTCAGCTCTAAGTTTAGTCACGAAACTTCTAAATATGAAGTTTCGTCTCGATACCTTCAGTAGTTTCTCCGGAATCGTCGCCACAAAAAACGGGTACACACACACAGACATTTTTTTGTACCTTGGTCAAAAATGTTCAGGGGGCCCAAAAAGACCTATTTCCGCTAAAATCTCATTTTTTTTTTTTTCGAAACGATTACAATACTTTGTCATACTACGTATGATAAAGTAAAAATAACCCCCAGTAAAAAATGTGTTCGAACATTTGACCCCGTAATTTCTGTCTTTACACTTGTTGGAGTCTGGAGGCTCTCATTTTGAAAAATAAAATTGTCAAGTTTTTATGTTAGTACTCACATCAAAGTTTCTACCGACTTTTATTGTTTAGAAGTTTGCTGATCTAGTGATAATAAAAAAAAGGTCATCGAGAACTTTACGATTCGGAACTATATAATTAGGTGCGACAGGTGTTTTTGGTCCTGAGTTATTTATAATGTAAGCTGCGCGATTTCTGCTGCTTTAGGTACCGGGTATGTCCCAAAATACCGCTCTTTCGAAGCGATGGTCTTCCATCGATAACAATTATTATTAAATGAGCACTCTTCTGGGCCTAGAGATTTTATTTCCGAATGCTAATTAAACGTTTTGGTGTGGTGGCCGGGATTTCGCTGCCCGAAAAACTCGCACGTGTTGTACGGGGTCGCACGCGTCTATCAAAAATGCACGCGCGCCTAAAATAGACGCAAAATTCGTGCAATCGACGGTTTTATTACTGCTAGAGAATTATTTTGCACACCTGACGAAAACAAACTATATGCTTACCGTTGAGAAGACAGCCTACTCGCACGTGTAAATAACCGGTTTTCTTATAGGTGAATTGGTTATCTTCTCAGTGGTAGGGCTTTATGTTTTTTGATTATCACTTTTTTTTAAATCAGCCATGTATCAGCCAATGTAAATGCGTTACATTTCAGCACTAGATAAAAAATAGGGGGTGGCCTCCACGTAACATTCCGCCTAAATCGTTGGACATTGAAAAGTCTAAACATTTTAGCAATAATTCAATTTTGTGAAGCGACAGTCACTCTGGACGCTAATCTAACGTCAGTGACGTTTATCAAAATCTGTCAATTTGCATCCAGAGCGATGAAGGCTGTGGATTCTGTCAAGTGCTTCTATTAACGCTTATAACGCTCATCCCATTGATCTGTAAATTAGTACACATATTTAGAGAATGACCTCTTATCAATTTGGTCAAAATCAGATGGACTCTTAAGAAAGTGCATGTAATAATTGCCACTTCCGGTTGTCAGATTATAGCAAAAACAAACCAGTTTATCCCCTGGTAATTCTAAATACGTATACCAAATTTCAGCCCGATCCGTTGTACCCTTTTGGGCACTTTGGTATACATATTTGTTGTACACCGTGTTCATATTGTATACATATTTGTTGTATACGTGTTCACATCCAAACATAAGTAACACATACATAGGTACCTACATAGCCACATACATTTTCCAGAAATCATTGCAATGGATTCAGGGGACCGCTAAACTCGTATTTTCTCTGTAACCCCAAATAATGCTTTTTCGTTGATTACAATAGTTTCCTTCTAGAGTACTAGTGAGAGAGTAAGAGAAAAAATATCTGGGGTGGCCTTCACCCAACTTTCCGACTATATCTTTTACACAATTTAGTGTCTAAACACAATTATTCAATTTTGTGAAGCCATACCCATTCTGGCACCTACCTAACGTCAGTTTCTATGGCATAATGACATTTAATATCATGTCATGTCAGTGGCACTGACGTTTGTCAAAATGTGACAGTAACACAGCGACGAAGGCTGTGGATTCTGTCAACGCTGATTATTATAGCTCCTAAATCGTTCATCCGATTGGTCTACAAATTTGTATACGTATTTAGGGTCACTGGAGGGTGAACTGGTATTAATTTGGTTAAAATCGGATAAATTCCAAAGAAGACGCATGTAACATTTGTCACTTCCGATCGTATTAGAATTATTGCAGCTCTGTAATTATACTCGAATGCTTTTGAAGAAAAATATTGTATGATACTTCTGCGAAAACTTATTTTATTTTGTTCGAAGGGTTTCGTCATGAGCTGAGCGACTCTCTTCTTTTCGCACTAATGTCATAAATAACCATTAAAGCATATTATATAAGTAAATTATGTGGCTGGTGTTTGCTTTTGGCTCCAAAATGTAAGACACACCATATTTAAAATACGTATTGCTTAAAAAGACATTTGTCCCTTTCGACTATGCGTCAAGATATCGTTCCTCTGTATCATTATTTAACATTAAATGACACGTTTATTTTTATGTTTTTCGATTTTGGAGCAGCTCCAAACCGTTCCGATTCTCTAATTTATATATTTTTCGCTCATAAAAATTAAATACACCAATGTATCGCGTAACCGCATAGTCACGTTATGTCGCGGAGAACACAAAGGGGTTTAAATATAACAGTTTATAAATGAAACTAGCGGCAGGCTCATTTGTTTTATCAACAACGCGACAAGTTTTCAGAAAGTGTATTCCACAAGAATGTTGTACAAGCTGAGTTTAACTGTTCCTTGTGTTTTTATTTGGCTATTTCGGACAAGTTGTAACGCAATACCTCTTGCATTTTATTAGGAACACGCATTAAACGGCGTGGTTAACCATCTTGTTTTTTTGTAGGTTTGGGGTTTTGATATTTTGAAAGATCACATCTCAAAAGCCGTTCGATCGATGTGTTTATTGCTATTAGTGTTTGTTCCAAGAAATTTGATAACGTAAAGTAATATTGTTGTAATATTAAATTTGAAGAAGTTTCTATTATTTAGCCTAGCCGCTGGTCATAAGTAGAAAGATTTAGTATTAATTATCTGGTAGCAATCCAAAAAAAAATCTCCCAGCAACTGCCTGCCGTATTACCCTATAAATAAAATGACTCGTCGCGTCGCTGGCCAAACTACCGTAACCATTGCAAGAAAGCATACCTGTTTTTCAAAATACAATTATTGCTTTAAATACGTCCGGAATATGGCTTTTATATACTGTCCGGAATATTCTCCCGCCCATAATGCTATAAAATCTGTTGTAGAAATCTAAAAATAGTACTAGATAAATTATTCTTTATATTATTTAATATATAGGTACAGGGTGAGTTATTTGAATCGCCGTTGTCAATATTTACGTTATGTTTAGAAAAACGAACGAATGTTTTTATGCAAAAGTCAAAAGGGATCATCCTTTCCTATAACCCAAATTAATAAATACACACTCATACTGTGTATTTTATAAGAGCGCTTTCTTAAAAAAATATCTCAAAGTGGTGTTTTGAAACAAAAAAAAAAATAAATCGAAAACTACTATCTTAGTAGGTACTTATTGCGTAGGATCCCTTACAATTTAATAAGGAATTAAAAAATGTATCACAATATAAGGAGTTCCCATTCAAAAGAAATACTAGTTTGATGTGCCACGCACATAAAACACTCTGTATAAACATAAATAATTTGAATTATGGTAAAGGATGACACATCGTCGACTCATATAACTCCTGTATAGTAATACATATGTGCTATTATTTTTTTAATCTTCAAATACAGCGAACAAGTAAATGCTGTTCTTAACTTTCACCAAGTACTAACTGTAAATTTACTAGCTCTTCAACTTGTCAAGTACTGGGTATTTGTATATTTTCAAAGTCTACAAAAAAGTCCCTGTATATCAAATCCTAGAACTTTTACTTTAAATACTGTCGAAGAGAAAAGAGGTTGACGTTTTCTCCGTTTTATTTTTAGCGTCCGCAGGATCTTGAAACAATACAGAATCCACGACGATTTCAGCATAAAAACTTACAGCGTCATCAAACATTCACCAGTTGTGAGGGCCTTTATATGGTAGGTTTTCATCAATAAATCATAATGAAACATCACATAGCATAGGGTGTAGAGGATGATAGGTTGGTAATCGTGGTCTTTTTGTTTTCAGGGGTGGTGTCCTAGCGTCTAGTGCGATGATATTTTGGTTAGCCTCTTCCAAATTAAAAACTACTTAATCGTTGCAAGGGTTGGTTCGTTTATTGTTTAGTTAAAGCTATTGTTTATTTTGCTTAAAAGAGAATATATTATGATTTTAGTTTATCTTGTCTCTGCTGTTTTTTTTTATTTATTCTTGACTTTCCTGTCTGTTAAAAAGTGAGAAGTTGGACCGTTTATACAGCGATCAGTTTAAATTAGCGGGACGTAGTTTTTGGTCAAGGTGCACGCTATTATTTCGGTGACATTTTGGCTCATGTCTCGGTCCTTTTACGCAACACGGCCAATTAAAATTGTTTACCTATTACGCTGTCCGTTATATGTAGATATGTAATATTATATTTATTTCTATAAATGTTGGAATTTAAACTTGAAGATTTGAAATGCAAATTTGTTGGTCATACATCAACAAATAACAAAGAACCGTAATGCACGCGCTGAGGAATAAATTAAGTATTTGGACGTAAATACTTTAAGGTATTCATAATTTTGCGAAAATTTACGGACGAACGTAATTCCACGTATGGACGCGGACGTAAATAAGTCAGTTTGGCGATTAGGCGAGATGCGTCGGACGACACTGTGTGTGGATTTTGTAACGTAAATATTAAGGTGAAAAAGTAAAAATACGTAAATTATTCTCTTGATAGAACATCAATGGACAGAACTCAGTTTGTTATCGTTAGCAAAGACACTCATGAGGTACAGGGCAAAGTCATTTCCTGCGATTTCTCTGGCCATGATGCTGTTGCGTCTGCGTGCAACTTGCACTTAAACTCTCCAGCTCACAAAAATCAGTATAGATGGATTCGCTGTTATAAATACTTTTATCATGAATTATTTCTCCACCAGGCACTGCAATGGAATGTCATGTACGAACTCACAGATACAGGCGAAAAAGTTTACTTCCTTAATTAACACATATCTACCTTAATAATTTATTTGACGTCCACGCACCTTATAGAATGGTCAACCTTTATAAGGAGACAAATGAACATTTATGTTAAATGTATCAAATCCATGGTTTGAATTTGAAAGGTTTTGAGTTACGTGAAGGAAAATGAAAGACACCTCTTTGATCCTTTGATTAAATGCTTTATTTTAAAAGGTACTGGTTTTGATCCTTCGATCATCATCAACTTAAATCTATAATGCAGAGAGAAAAAAATATTAAAAATACTACTAAAAAAAGATACAGCAAAAGAGTGGTCGAGAAAAATGCAATAAATCAATTTATCACAATATTGTATATCTAAAAATTATTGTGAAGAATATGTGGTTTTGAAATTGGACCTGTGTGTAGCTAGCTTTATTACGAAAATCTATTGAATATGATGTTGGCCAGACTGGAGGATATATTTGAATAATGGTTGATATGGAAAATTAATCTGATCGTTAAGTAAGTTGACATGTTTATTTAATTTGAGTTTTTCAATTTCATATTGTTCGAGTGAATCTAGTTTATAACTTTTTTTTGCATTTATGTAAAAATTTGACGTTTTCGTAGTCTAATCTTTCTGATTAGAAGAATTTTTAGTTTGTTCCTTGATTCTCTGAAATATTTTCCTTCCAGGCCTATGTAAGATAAAGAGCAAATCCATTATTGGGGTTGGGGATTTAAAATTGTGTAGTAAATTATAAATTTGAGTAGAACCTGTACCATCCGTTTAGCAATAAACGAAATGATGCCAATGCCATTCGTTGCGAAAATGGATGAGCTTTATTAAAGGGGATTATTGTTGAAATAGATAAAGGTTTTCTGAAACTATCAAATATTAATTTATTATTAGTTCTGGTTAAAATTAAATCTAACAAATTTAAAGTTTTATTATTTTCAAGTTCTAATGTGAAGTTTAGCTTGTTATGTATATCTATTATTTATAAAAGTCAAAATATCATTAAGTTCGTTAGTTGTACCATTTCATACACAAAACACATCGTCCACTTGGCGAACCCATTTAGTAATGCACTATTTAAAGGGGCTGTTGTTATTTATAATAAATTCTTGTTATATCAAATCTAATTATATCTCAGATAAGGCAGAAGAGACCCATGGTAATCCATCATTTAGTTAATAAAATTTGTTATTAAAGGTGCAAAACTTTTGTTTGACTATGTGTTTAAGAATTAGGTTATAGTGAGACATGTTCATCAGCCTAAATCTATAATGCAGAGAAAAAAATACTAATGTAAAAAGATACGGCAAAAGAGCGGTCGAGAAAATACATTAAATCGATCTTTCTTTTCTTGGTTCTGCATGTAGTGTTCATTCATTCCCTCTCTTTCGGTAGAATCATCCTTTCATGGATTTTCCAATTGCAAGTCTAGAAATTTGTTGTCTTCCCCTTGTCCATCACCATCTTTATCACCGAATGCCTCCCCTTAATGGAAATCATTTTGTGTGAACTGGATATCACGTAAAATTTCTACACTTTCCTCAGGAATCCATACCCTATCAAGTCCATTTTATAATAGCCTTTGGAATATCCAGCATAGCCCAGGAAAATTTTCGAGATCGGTCAGGCTGTTTTACGTTACACTTGTTTTGTCCAATTTTTCAAGCTAGGTGGTCTAACATAATGTAAATCAGACAAAAGTATATTTGAAGAAAACAGGCTTGTGAAATGTATTAATAATAACTCTGCAAGTTCCTTAATGGTGTGAATTTTCTGAATTTCGGATTTCAAACAAGATTTTAAAGCTTATTTATATTGGCGACTTCCGTGGTCCAATTCTAGATTTCCGGGAGAAAACCGCGTCAACGACGATAAACTGGTCAACGTTTCGCACTCTGTTGCAGAGGCATCTTCAGGACGTAACAGTAAGACAGCTACGAAGAGAATCTTGAAGAGAATCTCTAGCTCGGGGGCCCTGTATCATTGATACACCTGCTACAGCGGTAGCTACGCCCCTGCGTCGCACCAACGCGGTTAAAAACTTCCAATATTTTGCCGTACCAAGAGACTGTAATTTCATTGGTCCATTGGTGTGAATTAGATTACCTGGTTTGGAATTCCTCAAGGACTTCTTAGGAAAAGGATTTCTTGTCATTTTTCCTTCGATGGACCTTTGCATCACACTCAAAATCCTTGTCGTCTTCTACAAGAAGACCACGAACTGCTGAGTTCTTTAAGACTTCGTATAAAAACCTTTTTATTTATATGGCTCATTTTCTGTACATTCCATTAGTGACGTTTTCCTCGATGTATTAGTTCTTACGGCTTGTTGTACTTGTGTACATCACCTGTCAGTTTTAAATCTGTTAATATATCCTCTTTTCGCCATTATCTTCCCATGTTACTCTACTGATTCGATGCCACTAAATAACTACACTCACTTAAACATGCACCTAATTATGCTCATTTCACTTTATCAATAGATATTTTATAATAAAGTGGCCATACCACCGCAGCATACTCGGGAAGTGAACGAACATATGCGCAGTAAACATTCCTCAGGCAATGTAGATCGTGACGTCCGCTAGACTTCTATGAGAAACCCTAACATCCTAAATCCTCTATTTACTGTCTATATACTCAACTGTCTATATGGTCCGAGATATCCTATTTGTTGTTCAACGTGACTCCAAAATCCTTTGTGTGATTCACCCTATCAAGTCCATGATCATTAAACATATAATCAAATATAGCATCGCCGAACGTCATTCATAAATCAATTAAAAAGCGATGGCAATAAAACAAGATGGGAATTTTCGTTCTTGAATAGATGAATTGACTACCTTGACAAAGATATTGGCAAAAATAAATTTACAATTTGAATCAATCATATCAGCATGGGAATTTGCTAGTCCTAGTCCTTTGGGTACAAATAGATCAAGATCAAAGCTAGCCTCAACGTTACGATCTTTGAGCATCGAATCCCAATCAAAAGTACCCAAAGTATTCATTAAGACCATTAAAATACGTTTATTTAAACTTATAATGTTCTTTATTGCTGAGGACATTGGCTTCAGACTGCAAAATATGTGTGCAGTACAACATAAAAGTGGTACTTTAGTATTCCGATTACTATTAAACACTAAATTCAAAAACCTGACTTCGGTATTAGCTATAACATTCAGTTGATACAAATTCAAATAAGCAATTGTATTACAGATATACAGATACATACAGATTGAGGAGTAGATATCCCAGAAGGCAAAACATTCGGCAAATTAAAATCACCGCAACAATAATATTTGTCGGGTTTTAATCTGTCTATAACTTCTTCCAGACATTCACAGAAGTCATCATAAACATCGACAGTTGTACTAGGTGGAATATAGGTATACGGTACAAATAAGCACCTTTCTGTATTTAAAACTAACTAAAATAAATAATCTCTACAAGACTAACTGCCTATGGATGGCAGGTATTGTCAATTTAAAAGTTATGTACTTGACATGGCCTGAATTTTAAACTGACACTTGATATGGCTTCTATGTAAAACTGGCTTAGATTTCCCCGCTCACCACTCCGTTCTAAACGCGAACGTAGTATAGTTTCAAACTAGTTTCTTTAATGCTTGAATAAACCTATAGCAGCGTTCTTCAACCTTTTTACCACTGCGGCACCCTTAAAAAAATGGTTTCTCATAGAGCGGCATCCCAAGATATATATTTTATTAATTTAACCCGGCCCAAACAACACAGATGCTTATTTTTCACATTTTTAAGTTTTTCCCGCGGCACCCTTAGAGATGTCTCGCGGCACCCCGGTTGAAGAATGCTGACCTATAGTAACTATCAAATTGTAAAGTTAGCGCGTGATTTGCTTAAGCACGATCAGTTTTATGTCATAAAAACTGACATTAGGTAGGGTCCACTTCACAAAATTGAATAATTGTAAAAGTATTCAGACACTTCATTGTGCTAACAATATATGCAGTCGGAAAGTTGGGTGAGGACCGAAGGTATTCCTAATTTACGCGGCGAGATCATTTGTAATAATAATAATAATAATAATAATAATCGGACACAATTTTCTTTTGTGTAGTAAAATGGCTATTTAGATTCATCGGTTTTCTTCGATTGTTGTGTTCTGAAATAATTCCGAAAATACCTCGCACCCGGTAACGAAGAAACCAAAACAACAATATTATTGTTTATAGGTGCTCGCCGGCAGTGGCGTGCGTGCAAAATTTGCTCGCTAATCGTGAAAATGTTCAAAAACTAAACCGCACTAAAATTCGGCTTGTCCAATAAACAACAGCATAGCGCTTGGAACTTTATGGGCCAACTTACGTTCGTATACTGTGGAAAACAAATAACGCCGAAAAGGTCGAAAAAATTGATTTTTAGGTTGTTTGGTCGGGGTTACAAACAGGCCATAAAATAGGGCAATAACTTATAAATTCGCCGGACATGTTTACTGGCGCCGAAATTATCGTTTCGCACTTCTGCCACACAAAACATTCGCGCTGTTAAAATATAACTTCGCATAACAAAACACCCTGTATATAAGTGAGATGTAGCAGACCTATAGTACCGACTGAAAGTTGGGATAAGCGTATCGTATGACTTTAAGTGGTCCAGACATCGGACATCAAAGTGTAGGAAGTGATCTGAAGACATCATAACATGAGTTGGAATGACGGATTGCTTCTAGGGAACTCGTTACAATCGGTGTTATTAATAGAAATAATAATTCGGGCGGCACCGATTGATGTATTTCGGAAGAGGGCTTCATAATTGCGTCGACGTATGAAACATGTTGCAGAACATTTTAGCCAGAAACACATTTCTGACGCTAATAACACTTTGCCGATATAGGAATATAGAAACGCATTTTCATATTTTGTTTCTTTTATTCAATAGTTTTTGTTCTTTCTTTCGGACATTTTTTTGATATCTCAATTCATCAAGTTATTGAAATAAAAAAAATATAGTGACTTCTACTTTTCTCATTTTCGGCACTTTACTTTTTGCATTTTACTCGCGAACAGTTCATCTTATAGCAATGGAGTCTTCGAAAATGGATTCCTGTGACATTTCTCCATCTTTCAGTCATCCATATCGAGTAATTAGATCGGATACAGTTCTCCTTGAAAAAGCATATTATGTAGTAAAATGTCTATTTTGCACAATTTGACATAACATCCAAACCATTTGAGATAGAGAAAATCAATAGCACGCTGTTATCAGTGTATATTGCATAATAATAATAATAATAATAATATAATAATAATACAAGCTATATATAGTAGTTTTAAACTAAGTAGAGCACAGTGACATATGCAACCAATTATACCCAGTGTATGGTTTATAATTGACCCGCGTATATTTGGTTGCATACACAACTGTGCTCTCCTTGGTTTGAAACATCTATAACATCCCCCAACAACTTTCGCCAATTACAGAAGGCATCGGCAGGCCACAGTATTATTATTATTGCGCCCGCCTGTGTGACATGCGCATAACAGTAAAGTGCCTAGAATATTAATATTACAAAAAAAAGTATAGCCTAGAATTAATAATTATGTTCAGATTTAAAATTATAGCCACCTATGACAGAAAAAAAACTTCGCTTCTTTTATAAATTTTCTCTATTTGAGAACAGTTTTTTAGCGGCTAGCGATTTGAAATGATTCTCCTTAAACGGTTTCTTAGATATTTGTTCAAATTTCCTATAATACTCGCGATTTCGAAAGCGTTTCCAGCGCTTCTTTAAAATCATTGCAAAAATTATCGTTTTCTTGGTGCGCTTATCAGTTTTCACCCAGTAAATATCAAAATATCATGTAATACGCAACACAGGTAAGTAAGATAACTTCCATGGACTTATTATTGGTGATTGTGTGTGTGCTGATAACATTAATTTGTCAGCTGTTCACGTATTTGTATGGTATACTCCAGAAAAAAATGGCGAATCCGAAAGGAAAGCATAACAGCGTCATGAAATTGTTTTATTAGTGAGTATACTCCATGCATTTCCAGAATTAATTCAAATTTTTATGGTTTACCTGTGTATCGCATGACGTTTTGATATTTACTGGGTGAAAAATCATTAAGCGCACCAAGAAAACGGTAATTTTTGTAATGATTTTAAAGAAGCGCTGGGAACGCTATCGAAATCGCGAGTATTATAGGAAATTTGAACAAATATCTAAGAAAACGTTTTTTAATTTTTTTTCAGTTTTTTAAATTTAAAATCACTAGCCCCTACGAAACGGAGTTCTCAAATAGTGAAAGAAAGGCACATTAATTATCATGTATCTTCTTGGCTCTGCGGCGAATAAGTCTTATCTGTAGGGCCTTTCACAAGCCGGCCGCGCCGTTAAGTTTTAACATCAGCGCCGTCCAACGCAACGGTGGCTAGAATGCCCGGGGAATGCATGCCGGGTCCCCGGCGACGATTAAAATATGCCGAAACTATTTTCTAGCGTCAGTTCGAGCAGCAGAACGTAGGCGCGCCGCGGTATTTTAAACGCGCAGATCTCGCGGACCGCAGCGAATAATATAAACAGGGCGCGCGAAAAGTGAATATTGTACCTACCTTTTAGCTTCTGACGCTGCTGCTGCCTGCTGTTCACCGGCCCGTCACTTTTTGAGACGCGCGCTCAAATGTTTTATTTTGCGGTGATCGCGTAAATGTAATATGTATTGCTCAAGAGACCAGCCCTGGCATAGATTCGTCGGTGCCGAAACGGAAACTAATGACGCAAATTTGACAGGGACTTACAATTTTGCTAAAATAAACTACATATGTTTAAGAATATACAGGCTTCATACTAATTCTGTACACTCATTTTAAAGTTGCGTCCAGACTAGTGATGGGCATAATCGAATTATTTCAAGAATTATATTATTGGCGTTCGAATGGTTTGAATAGTCGACAGTACCCCTTTGACAATTGCATTTTTTTTATCAAAGCGCTTCTTAGAATCCTTTTAATTTGTTCTAAACTTTATCCTGTTGTCATGACTAAACTCAAACAAAGTTTTATTTATTTATTATTTATTTATATATTTATACATTTATTTCATTCGAATGCGTTATACCGGGTGATTCGTGTAATCTGAAAACAAAAAAAATATCTGGTGTGGCCCCCACCCAACTTTCCGACTACATTGGTACATTGTTAACATATAAAATTTTTTTTTCCGTCGATAACAATATTTTCCTTCTAGGGACTAGTCGGAAAGTAAAAAACAGAAATACGTATCAATTTAGTATTTTTTGTATTTTTTTATGGACTATTCAAAGGTGTTACGGTTGGCCCCAACATCCTGTGGGTGGTGTAAATTTTTTGAGAAAAAAATCAAAAAATGATCGAAATCCATTGAATTTTCTCATTATATCTTTTTCACATCGGTGAATAAAGATGAAAATATAGTTGCACATCGGTGAAAATATCGATTTTAGGTTAGGAACTATATATCGACGCGTGGTTTTCACTGACTAGTTTGTGCTTCATTTTGTTCTTTTTTATGAATATGTACCAAATATTTACCAATAAATTTAACTTTTCTAGAAAATTCACAATTTCTGGTCTAATTGGAAAATGCCCTCTAGTGGCGAAGTACCAAATTACAATCACCAGAAATAATGTAGGATTTGTAGTCCAAATAAGCTCTTTTCAGTTTATTAAATTCTGTGCAGCTATTTTGAAATTATTGACATTTGTTTACAAACATTTTCGAACATCCTCACCACTTTAGTTTTAAAGATAGGAGCTAAAACTTAATTAAATTTAAAACACATTTATTTTTTACTTTCCGACTAGTACCTAGTATATCTAGATAGATATATAGATATAATCTACGTGGTCGCTACCAGTGTTGTTCAAGTTGGTACTTTGGGACCAAATTTGGTCCTTTCTGATGTCAGTTGGTACCCTGGTACCCCGTCAGTCAAACTGGTCCCCACTCGTTTTACTTTGCAAATCCAATTATAATTTTTAAATTTTGTGCTCCAGTGTTTTACACAGTACAATGTGTACAGTGCAACCATTATTTCTACATTGTAATGTATATTTTCTTTGATTGTATCCCTCAATTGACCAGATCGTTTCGTACAATTTTCCCCGCCACCATAGTTATTCGACGGAGGTTGGTACCGAAAGATCAAATTTGGTCCTCTCCAACTGCCAACCTGGTACTCTCCAAGTAACGGCCAGGAACAACACTGGTCGCTACCCTCGCCTCTACCATCACAGCTACCCTCGCGCTCGCCTCACCACTGTGTTTTCAGTCTTACGTGTGCCCGTAGCCTTAACACCTCGGCGATGTCAAAGTAAATACTAGCGAAGATGACATGCAACACCATATAAATAAACAGTGATGACAACCCTATAAGAACAAAAATCCCTACATATTATGTGAATAATTTCTAGGCTACGGCAAATTCATATTTTAATTGCAATTTTCTCAACAAACTCCGAATATAATAAAATTAAGTATTAAGTTAACGATTTCTTACTGAAATTGAATTATTATACATGCTATGGTCGAGTATAATTTTGTATGATAGATTTAATGAAGCAAATTTAATGTTACAGCCGCTACGAATAATCAGTTCTGCTGATGAACAAAAAATATTTTAACAGAAGACAATCATTCCTAAATGATCTTGTAACTAAATAAGTAGACTCTCAGAATATGATTAATATTTTTGGTTGCGAATGGTTTGCAAAAACTACAGGCTTAGCAGAATTTACATTTTTTCATCTAATAATAATTACTATAAAAACTCAATTTTTGTCTCAGAATTTATGTTTGTATAATAGCATTCATAATCACATGGTAACAAATCGTTCAATTCAAGAGTCAAAGATTGCTAAACAAGACTTACATTAGCGCGAAAATCTATGTCTGACTTTAGAACGTTGGTGTACGCAATGTAGGTATTCTAGGGTACAAATCTTATTGCTTTTAAATGATTTGATTATCTAAGAACAGGTTAACTTTGGATTAACTTAGCCCCATGTCGTAAAATACGTCTAAATCGGCAATATTTCTCACTGTGCGCCCCACCCACAGGGGTTGTAAGGGTAGGCTTAGTTTACTACTAACGCATGTTTAATTTCCGTTATATTTTGACTTCCTTTAACAACTTTGTATGTTTATACACCATTTCTGAACAAAATATAATCGTTTTGTGACGAACTTTGTTCCCAAACATGTCATTTTTAAAATATGTAATACATACTAACATTTTCGGGACGTAATGCCAGAAGTTATTTACCGTACTTTTGCAATACATTTGGCGGTATACTGGTTTACACTGGTTGCCTGGCGTGTGTCATTGTTTGAAGTTTATATTTAGTGCAGAAGTGCTATATATATTGGCGATTTTTTTGCTGGTCCGTTGAACTTTGATGTATTAATAATATACTAGACACCTTCAATTTGCATCATACCCTAGCAACGGCCATACGTTACCAAAGATCCGAAAAAGTGAGGGATTTACGCTTATCGTCACTACGTTGAGTTATAAGTGATCTTCGCATCCCACGTCATCTTTTGCGATAATTTTAAAAACTTATTTTTGGTCTGCTCCATAGATGTGACAAAAGGTGCATCTCACGAGGCGGCAAATTTTCGATTTGCCAAGGTGCCAAGCGAGGCTCAGACAAAAAAATGCGAAAGCTAAAGTTGAGCCTTGGCTTGGAAACGAGTGGCCGTAGCCTAGCTAGCAGACCGGGCACACGGTGAATGATTTTGAAATAACAAGCCACGGATATATTAATAACAACTATCGGTGTATTAATAAAAGCATGGACGAGACCTGGGAAATACATGCTATTATGTTCTACACTCGGTTGAATAATTAAGTATTTTTAAGTATAATTACGTATTTAAGAATTTTCCAAAAGTTGAAATGTTTTCCATTTCTAATCGATAGTCAAATATAGCGAATGAATATGTACAAAATTCTTATGTTTTTAATTTACACTAAATACAAAGTGACAACTAAATTTGTAACCTGTCAACTACTGGATATATGGATAATATGCACAGGATGTGTTCTGGTTTTTAGCATGTTTTCTAAGTGATTTATATTGTGGGTTTTTGCATGTTTTCTAAGTGATTATATTATATTGTATTCTTAATAATAATAAAAAAAAAATAAAAAATAAAATATTGCACTATATACCGAGTGGTTCAACCAGAAATGATGCTTAGAATTAATAATTATGATCAGATTTGAAATCACAGCCACCTATCAAAGAAAAATCTGGTTTCGCTGTTTTTTTTTTTTTTTAATTTACTACTTGAAAACAGTTTAGTTGCTACTATATTAGTAGCGATATTTGTTGAATTTTTTTATGATACTCGCAATTTTTAGTGCCTTTCTAGCAGTTTTGGTGCACCCATGATTTTTCACTCAGTAGATATCAAAATATCATGAAATACGTAATAAGAAAATTACATTTCATTGTATTATCACTCGTGATTATGGAATTGCTTATACCTAATACTAATTTATTAACTGTCCCCGTATTTGTATTGTAGAGATTTTTATTATTAAAATTAAAGGTAGTTTACTCTGAGTCAGACATTCTCATCCACCCGGTATGTGGTGCAACATTTTTAAGATCTAGTCATGACATTTTTTATTTCAGAACATTTTCTAAGAAATAAATAACAAAGAATATCTGGGGTGGCCCTCACCAAACTTTCCGACTATATCATTGGCGCCATGAATTGTCTAAACACGATTGTACTTATTCAATTTTGTGAAGCCAGAAAGACTCTGTACCACTCTTGTACCTAATGTGGTTTCCACAATTTTGTGTTACGTTTCATAAATAATAAATAGATTTCAAATATCACCATTTGAATAGCATACTGCTTGATTTCCATAAACGATAGTAACGGATTACAAATCTCAATCAAATGCCAACGCCCGATAAAATTTAATAGATTTCAGAAGTTCGTGATATCTTAAGAACTACAGAGAATACGTATACAGGATGTCCCGGAACTCAACGTCAAGCGGGCACCAGGAGAGAGGGTGGTTTATGTACGTTCTGGGAAAAATAGTAAAAAAAATCTCTGTCACTTAGTTGAGTGATAATTGTCATTTTTCAAAAAAGTAGAAAATCTGTATCCTTTACCACATCTTTAGTTAATGTGGCAAAAAAATCCTAATTCTCTTGCGGTTTTTTGCTAATATGATTAATCGCAGTTGCAAATCGATCAAAAAAAGTGACTGATAAAAATAAGGTAGGTTGTTTGAGTTGTGGTTTGAAAAAAATTTGTCACTTAACTTTGACTCTTCATTACAGAAAAAGTATACTGTACTACCTTCGGCAAGTTATTTTAAAAAATGAGCCATTTAGTTAGAATTTCAAAAAGATACAACACTTGCTACTTTTCTGCCTAAAAAAAATTGAGAATATTATTTGAAATTAGTGCAAGAAATTTAACCTAGTCTAGTTAGTCAAGTGAGGAAATAAATTGAAAAATAAAACGAAAACTATGAGATTAAAGAAGGTGCTTTTATTTTACAAATTCGAATGCTCGAATTGTTTGTCTGCAGCATGAATGCAGGCTCGTCGGCATCGTCTGCATCTTTTTAATGCCTCAGCCACGAAATCGGACGCATGGGCGTTTTCGCTCATAGCGTCAAAGTCGAACGGGTGAAAGCCTTGTTTCAAATGCAAGTGTAGGAGAGAGAAAGGAGCTCTACGCTTGTAGCGTTTCACCATAAAACGTGCGTAGCGAGTTGCATTGATCTCTTCTGCTGTTTGAGTGGCGCAGCTCGGCGATAGTTTGAATGGCGCTGGAATAGACTTTTCCTTTCATACATTTTCTAGAAATCATTGCAATGCATTCAGGTGACCTCAAAACGCGTATTTCCGCAGAAATTTCGATTTTTTTTCCTCGTCGATTACAATACTTTCCTTCTAGGGACTAATCGGAAAGTAAATATCTGGGGTGGCCCTCACCCTACTTTCCGACTACATCGTTGGCATAATGAAGTGTTTGAACACTCGTAACACTTTTGCAATTATTCAATTTATTTTCACTGGGCCCTACCTAACGTCAGTTTCTATGACGTAATGACATTTGTCATACTGACATTTAATGTCATGTCATGTTAGTGGCACTAATGTTGGTCAAAATCTGACAATTCGCAACACAGCGACGAAGGCTGTGGATTCTGTCAAACAGCTTCTATAAACTCTTACAGAGCTTAAATCGTTCATCCCACTGATCTAATCTGCAAATGTGTACGTACACACATTTAAAGTCACTGGAGGATGAGTTATTATGAGTTTGATCTCAATCGGATGAATCACTCAGACATATGTAACATTTGCCACTTCCGGTTGTCAGATTGTCACCAAAAACAACCCAGGTCGTCCCTCGATAATTCTAAATATACGGACACACACACAGACACATACATTTTCCAGAAATCATTGTAATCGATTCAGGAAACTCCAAAACGGGTATTTCCGCTGAATTCCTGATTTTTTTTTCGTCGATTACAATCGTTTCCTCATACCAACTCATCCTCCAGTGACTTTAAATATGTATACAAATTTGCAGATCAGTGGGATGAACGGTTCAGGCGTTATAAGCTTTTACAGAAGCAGTTTGACAGAATCCATCCACGTCATCCAAGCAATTGTCAGATTCTGACAAACGTCAGTGCCACTGACATGACATCACATTAAATGCCAGTATGACAAATGTCGTTATGTCACAGAAACTGACGTTAGGTAGGGTCTGTGGAAGTGTTTAGACATTTCATTGTACCAACGTTGTAGTCGGAAACTTGCGCGAGGGCCACCCCAGATATTTTCGTCAATTACAATAAATGTACAATAAAAGTAAAAAATGTCGAGTAAGTGAAAAGTCAGAAACTTCTATGGACCAGTTCCGTGAGACACCATGTCAATTTTGTAATTGTGTATCTTGGTTCGGTTATTAAATGTATCATCCTTTAGTAAGAATCTTTTTGTTTGGTTTTAACAAAATTACCTAACAGAAACATGTTGTTCTGTTGTGAAGGCTTTTTGCCTAACAGAAGCATGTTGTTCTGTTGTGAAGGCTGTTTACCTAACAGAAGCATGTTGTTCTGTTTTGAGAACTGATTGCTCAAGGGAAATGTTGAAGGCTATATGCGTAACAGAAGCATGTTGTTCTGTTTTGAGAGCTGGTTGCTCAAGAGAAATATTGAAGGCTGTTCGCCTAACAGAAGCATGTTGTTCTGTTGTGAAGGGACATTTTATTCTTTTTTTTGGGTTTGTTGCCCAAGAGAAACATGATGTCGGTTTTGAGGGTTGTTGCCCAAGAGAAACTATTCAACCGCTTTGAGGACTGTTTGTCCAAGAGAAGCATTCTGTCTGTATTAGGGCCATGATGACAAGTTGTGGATGTCGACAAATACAAATTACGAACCAAGAAATACTACGATATCACGGCTCGTTTTTTACGATATGATGTGTTGAATACGGATAGACGGTTTTGTCTGAGAGTGTTGCGTGTAATGACTGGTTTGAAAGAACATTATTGCGTGTGGCAGGGTTACTTACCCTCCGGTAGCGAAAGCTGTTGTATGTGCGAAGGTCTTTTCGACCACAGCAAAAGCTGTAGACTATATGAGGGCTTTCTCGCCCGGCAGCTGAAAGCTGTTGCATGAAACGGGTTACTTGCCCGATGCTGAGTATGTTGTATATCTGGGAAAGCATGCTGCATCCATTATTATTTCACAATAGCAGAGTTTGAGGGTCAAATAGATTTTTTCTAATGTCCACGCAAGAGAAGTTAGCAAGGAAAATATAGGAAACATCGTAATATTAAAAATCCCATGTGCCATGTGTGCAATTTGAACATCCTTTGCTATTTATTAGCAGAAGTATTCAACATACGTTTAATAAGCGATTAACAAGTCGTTGTGTTGATAATATTTTATTAATAGTGGATAATTAGGCTAATCGCTTAGTGGTCGATGCTAACGGCCAATGCGCATGTCCTAATAGAACAGGCGTTGTTTTGTTTATGTTAACCTCAAAATTTGTTTTGTGGTCTTTCCTGGACCTTACTTCGAGTAGTGTTTCACTTTACAAGTCCAGTTAGTTTTCGCTGTGGTTTTTGCCTTTTGTTGAATTGTCATTGTGCAATGGATCAAGACAGTCAAGGTATTGGTCACCTATCGGAGGCCGTACCAGGAGCAATATTAAGAAATAATATACTGCAGGAAAATTCTGTAAGGGAATTACAATGGTGGTTGGAATGTAGAGGACTGCAGAAGATAGGAACTAAGCCTGAATTAATAATGAGGTAAATTGACTGAAATTTAAAACTTCCAAATTAAAGTTCTTCGTTTGCTTTGTTGTACCGAACAGTTTAGAGTTGTGTCCTGAAAATTAAATTCGCAGTCAGGTATGAGGATTTTGTGTACAGGGGAGAAGATATTTCAGTCATCAAGATTTTGACAGATAAACTCAAGAAAAATATGGCTGATCTATTGGAGACGTCATCAACCGATATTGTTCACATGAAAGGGACATACTCGCAGGGAAGTGAAGATGTGTGTCGCAACTAACACACGACATACTTTTTAACAGCATCTGTTATAAAAGAGGCTACATGTTTAACGGATAGAAAAAAAGCACAAAACTTTCCAGCCAACTTGAGTCATTTATGGACATTAAATATATTTCACCAAACAAATTATTAGAGCATCACGACCCTAAAGATTTTGATGTAATACTAATTCAGCAACAAAAATCTAGTTTTTTGCTTAGAAAGAAATAGCGACAGCTTCATTTCACTTAAACAAAATCACATATGTTTATGCATACCTAATTACCCGTCAAATGGTGATAAGTAATGTGCAGGTTTCACATTTACTTATTTGGACCCCTGTCATACATAATACATAGTTCAAAATTTTATTATAATGTATATTTACAAATAAACGGTTAATAGTTCACTTTTCATGATTTAACTCTGTTCATAAATTAAAATAAATTTTATTATACCCAAAATGTTTTGCCAATGTGTACCAAGAGATTTATTACCTTTAGAATTTACTTCTAGTTAAGAATAAACAGACTACAGTTTGTAATATTGTGTTTTTATACTATTCACCTAATGGGTACATTATCTAACATGAAGGTAAGTTATAATACTTTTGCCCAGTTGTTTCATTTCATTAAATTTTAATGTTCTTTTGACTCCAAGTACTTACGCCATATGTGTTTAGGACATTGAATCTGACTCTGTTTAGATATTTCCAAATATTTCTATAAATATAATTTATGCCTTACTTCCAAATCAATAAAAATTATAATTAGAAAAACTATATGGTTTAAAGAATAAAAACTAATGCGCAAATAATAAATAAATTTTGTAAAAACATGATAACGATCATTATAAGACTCTTTTTACAGTTGACCAGAAAGCGTCAAAGAATGTTGAAGATATAATAGGAAATGCAATAATTGGTATGGCCTTTGTTAAGTATTTATTGCCCCCTTGTAATGTTTTTCGAAGGATGAGGAAACAGACTTTGAAGTTAAAACAAAACCACGCAGGTTTATCTTTAAAACATGCGCACTGGCCGTTAGCAAGCGATTTCCCTTAATACCCACTACTAATAAAATATTGTCAATACAATAACTTGTTAATCGCGTATTAAACGTAAGTTGAATACTGTTGCTAATAAATAACAAAGCGTGTTTAAATTGTGCACATTTCACATGGGATATTTAACATTAAGAGGTTGCCTATATACATTCCTTGCTAACTTCTCTTGCGTGGACATTAGAAAAAATCTATTTGATACTCAAACTCTGCTATTACTTATTCGATTTTTGTTTATTGGCCTGAAGTCTGTCCACAAGAACAGGATGGCCGAATTTAACAAATACGTCTGCACACCTTCCCGCTGGACGCGTGTCCCTACGCACTGTTTATGTCTGGATGAAACTTAAACAGCACTAGATGGAAGAAAACTCGAAGGAATGCAAAAGGCAAACTCACTCTCGATTGTGGTTTAGTCACAATAACACGAGTATTGCAATATATCTTGATTCGTGTATTGTAATATTTTGATTCTAACACATAGTTATTATACTTTATTATACTTTAGTACTTTTACCTTGCGTTGTTCATCTCGTCAAGACGTTTAATTAATCGAATAATAAATAATTTATAAAATCGTAAGATTTATCGTTCGATTAATATCTCAATCAACTCACTCTACCTGAAAGTTATATTGGCATGTTGGTTTTCAATCAATCATCTTACATCAATTACTTTACCTCGGTTGGATATTAATCAATTTCTATATGAGCTTCGGCTCGGTGTTTATTATAAAGCGAAGTAAAATATGCTTGGCACATTGTCTGCTAAAATAACCCTGAAATAGAGGCGAGCCGAATTATTGCGACAGAATGTGCACGTGGTGGGTCCTCGCGAAAATTATAAATTAGCATTTTGCTCATTTCGGACACGTCAAATAAAGAAAAACCCTACTCCGTTTCTCGGCAATATATAGAGGATTCTTGTCGGTTTGCTTGCGTATAATTCGCCGCTTGTATTTTTACGTTGTTTAGTTCGAGTTAATCGGCTGAAATAAAAGTTTACAATTGTAAATAATGAGGTTTTTACGGCGCGTTAGTTTACGTTTTCACGGCTATTGTACACCCGTATGGCCCACTATGAAAGACTACATAATGGGACCTTTATAACGTTCAGTTTGGAGCGAGCGATTTATTTTCTTCTAAACCGTTATAATACTTAATCAAAAGTTATTCCTAGTTGTTTTCAATATTTCTATTTTTATTTAGTAATTACCATTATAAAATAGGTACATATAGGAATAACAAAGAAAGCATCTAGTCCGACCATCGCGTTAAATTTAAAAACGAAAAACACGCTCGTAAATCTCGTAATCCGTTGCGTAAGAAATTCAAGCGAAGAGAGAAAAAAAAATAGTGGTGTAGGTACAATCGGTAAAGTTCCATTTTTAAGCGTCGCGAAAATAAAACTTGCTCCGCGCTTGTATTTATTTTGAGAATATTAACCACGAAATTTATCGCAGGAATCCCGTTTTTCAGGGCCGGCATTCTGGTCAGTTAATTGGCTAAAAGATGGCGCCTAATGAACAACACTCCCAACATTAGGTAAACGTTTTATCGACGTGAGTCATGTCGTTATTGCCCTAACAATAACCTCATTGCCTACCTAAATTCACTCTGCTTCCCAAAATTATCAATAAATTTTATAAAAATGCGTACCTATACATAACGCGATACTCAACTATGCAGTAGCGTCACAGAAGTATTTGCAATCGTAACTTTGACGGGCCATATCTACTCTTCTTTTTTTTAGAAATTCATTAATATTTTGGCACGCTTTCAACGCGGCACATTATAAATATATTCAGGGTTATAGTATGCCGCGGGTTTTGTCCTTGCCGGTAGGATATTTCGATTTGCTTCATTATACAAACTGGCACAAAACGATTATCATAAAATAATTTCTTCTCTTATTATTAAGCACCAAATATCATTTGTATATACCGTCCGGAATATTGGAATCTTCCGTAATGCAATAAGAGTTGTTGTGTAGTAAGAATTGTAGGCTTGTTCGCAGAGCATAGTCTGAACGTATTCGGTGCAGATTTGTCTTGGACCACAAGTGTCATTTTGCCCCTGTGAATGCTAAATTTTGGAGAGCGACATCTCTGGAGGTGGCACTAAACACTGCGAAATTTGACGGGCTATTTGAATTAATGTTACTTTCCGACTAGTACCCTAAATTCCCTCTGGGGTCTAGGTTCTTCCTGATGTCATCTTGCTCTTATGTCCTGCTCTAACCTGAGACTCCAGAGTACCCAACGAACAAAGCTTATGACTGACAATGGTCGTGTTCACGCAATCAGACACTGAATCGATGTATATGAAGAACCTCGTTTCTGTCATTTTGACCTTTACTTTTGCAAACGGAATAATTTTGGCGACCGTTTATTCAACGTTTACAAACGTTGACTGTTGGTCAGTTGGTGAACGCGACCAATAAATTGGGATTCAGAGTGGCAGCGTCTTGATGATTTTATGTGTCAAAAAATATAGTCGGGCCACTCCAGAGATTTGTGTAATTTTTAATCCAAATTTAGTTACAAAAAGAGCCTCCGTACATATTTTGCACGCATCCCTTTGTTTTCATTAGTTAGAATAATAAAATTAGATTTTTACCTTAAGGTGTCCAATACCTGACTAGGAGATTATTGAATCACTGGCTATAGAATGTTAGAAAACAGTGATTCTAATTTAGTTCGCGAGATTTTTTTACAAACAAGTGGGCAGGCACGAGCTGTTGCGTCCTTTATAGTATTTTTGAACTTGCCACTTGACATATTTTACAACAATATCCCAGCAATACATCACTGTACTTCACCACGCGGAAGTAATAACTGTCGTACAATAAAAATAAATTCAAAATTTAGCCAGCGATCACCGAGTATGCAGAAAAGAAAAAGAAAATAATAAGACTTCAAAGAAATGACTAAGTACCGCAATTAACTACTTTTATTACCCTGAAGCCTTTTAATCCTTTACAACTTTGTTTGACATACGCTAATAAAAAGAAGATCGCATAACCCCACCGATTTTTTATCGTTATGCCCCCTGACGGTATGCATTGACGTAACTGGCGCTGTGTAAGATAATAGCTCGGTTCGTGATTAATGAGAGCCAGGCGAACGAGTCAATTTGGCTTTGACGTGATGGATTCGGTGGAAGCCGCTGTTGGCTACGTCAAAAATCGCACTTTGAGGGAACTTTGAGCCCGCGCACACACACAGCTAGGAATAATAAAAATATTTTTAGTTTTCGCCGGGGTTACGCGGCTACTATCTCATGCCAGGTGCCAAGAAGTGAACAAGTGAGCCCGTAAACCGACAGTCATCACCGTGGCAGACGGCACGCTCTAGCTAAATCAAAGTAAAAAAATTAACCTGCCAACCAAAAAATTGTTTAATTATTTTTAACTGTCGGTACTACAGTTTTTCGGCAAACTTATTTTTGCACTTTTAAGGTTTATCTGTGGCGTAGTGATCTGAGCTATGACTATGTACATACGTCATCGTTTGGTGTTCGATTACCCATATGAACAAACCGACTGCTACGTTTTTTTTTCGGGAGGGAACAAAATGCTTATCATCGCCATCAATCAGAAGAAGAAGAAAAGCTTCAGTGGACTCACTTTGACAAAATTATTTGTTGTGTGTAACCTGCTACATGCTACAATTGTCATATTTTTACGTTTCTTGGTAAATATATATATTTTTTTATTTTTTGGTGCCCAACGTAGCCAATGCAGCTTCAGATTTTTCAATGTCACAATTGAGTCACAATTGCTTTCGGACTCATTCAATTTTATGAAAATAGTGCCTCGACTTATGCTGGATTGTACCACGTTTCGTTAAATGCAACCACTAGGTTGGTTAGGTATGTAGGGTTGAGAGGCACTATGCCAGGCATAGACAGCACTTAGGCCCCAGTGAGCCCTTTGTTAAGTCATGGAATAATGCATATGGAATGGTCACGTATAATGTACTAGTAAAATGTATATTATAATAAACAGTGTTCAACATAAAAGTATGTTGTTAACAAACGACACATGGTGTCAGGTTAGCAAGCAGCAGTGCACGGAAAAGAATAAGGCGGGTTGTAGCAGTATAAGCTATATAAGAAAAGGGATGGTTAAAAATAGAAAACATTGAGCCATTGTTTAAGCCATCAGAGCTGTTATTACTGGATGGAAAGGTCTCCGAAAACTGAAAATGCTTCAAACAACGTGTTGACTTATTTATGAAAGTCACTGACTTATGGGTAATGCATGGGTAATGAACTAATGAAACACCTTGTTATTTTGAATTCTGTATTCTCCAATTCGGACAACTGACAGACTAAACTATAAAATAACAGCCTACTAATAAACTAAAGAATGTCATGATACTACATTTTCTCCCTTAGAATAAGTTTCTAAAATCCCTAAAACGTGCCGGTAATCTGTGTAATCGTTCAGAGTTCCTTCTGGGTTGTAGGGCTTCTTCTCTTGGTGCCAATATATCCTGAGGTACTCTTTGTGGTGTGAGTGTCATTGTCTCGGTCATATCTATGGATGGTTCTGGAATATCTGGAATAGTGTCTGCTACATTTGAATCTGTTAATGTATTTTCCGGTAGAACTTTCTGTATTGATGGATAACGGAGTCTCAGCTGATCAGTATGCTTCCTTTTTCCTATGCCGTCAACATTTACGACGTACGAGTTTAATGATGTTCCCTGCTGTAGAACCTTTTGCCAACGGGCTGTTGGCCCAAACGGAATCATTGGCCTCAAAGTATTTCACTTTAACACGGTGTTCATCGTAATTTTTCATTTGGTTCAAATGTTCGTCATCCAGATTGTGATAAACATCAGGTTGGTTAAAAATTGTTGTGTTGGCGTCCAAACACACGGGGTCCTGCGAGTTGAACGTTGAGTGTTTCTATAGGATTCCAAAAACTTACACACATGATCATAAGATCAGTATTACCATCACTGTTAGTCAAACGATCTTTAAATGTTCGTACAATTCGTTCGGCGAGCCCGTTTGATTGTGGGTGGTAAGGTGTTGGTTTTACATGTTTCAGTCCATTTGTTGAACCAAATTCTTCAAATTCACGCGAAACCAGCAGTGGATCGTTGTCGGTGATTATTGTTTTTCTCAGTCAAAACGAGCAAATGCTGTCTTTAAAACATTGATCGATGCATCGAATGTGTACCATACATTTAACTTGCAAATTCTATATGAAATTCCCATAATATGATATCATACCTAAGAACGATCGAAGTTCAGTTATGTTCTCTATTGTTGGCATATTCTTAATTGCCTTAATTTGACCTTTAGTTGGATATGTCTCTTAGTTTTTAATACCTTTGGTTCAAAAATCGTCATCGCCAAATATGTTGTTTTGGTAATGAACTAATAAAACACCTTGTTAATTTAAATTCTATATTCTCCAATTCTCTGACAACTGACAGACTAAACTATAAAACAACAGCCTACTTATAAACTAAAGCATGTCAAGATACAACAACGAGTTAGCCGAAAATAAAGAAGAAAGCTGTATTCCTGTGTCTAGTAGGAGACGATGGTCTGTAAATATGCAATACCTTTAAATGGGAAGAAGATGAAGACCAGACACATGGTTAAATCAAAGCAAAGTTTGAGGCCTATTGTTAAGATTGTGATCGTTGGGAGATGTAAATTCAATTCAGTAACGCAAAACAAGGTCAAATATGTGACGTGTGTGTGACTGATCTGAGGAAAGCAATACCAACAACAGAATATGCAGAACAAAAAAAAACGATATGATAAGGGATTGTATAGTGATGAGAATAATAGATAAACCGACACAAGAGAGATTATTACGAGAGTCGAACTTTACCATCGATAAGGCGATTAACAATCTAAGGCTGTGCAACAAGAAGTAGTTGTTGATGCTGTGAAGAAACCGAATAAGAAAATCCCCCCAATAACATGGTGCATGTTGATATAAATACAAACAAAGGAAGTATCAAGCTTATGGAAAAACATGTCCCAAGTGCAAAGGACGAGCCGCAACAAGGTGCAATAAAGGAAGAGAAGATTTTAAGAAAAATAAGAATACGGTTGAGGAAGTGATGACAAATAGTGTCGATCTTATGGTAGTAATAAGTTTAGGATTTAACCGGTAGGTAAAATTGAATCAGATTTAAGAGTTCAAAACTGTAACAATATTGCAAAAATCTTCTTCATCATTGTTGATGGTTATGATATGATCCCATTGTTCGGATTAAAAGGTTCTTTGGATCTATGTTTAATCAGAAGAGTACATGAGAGTTAACGAATATTAACTCGGTAAGAGAAAATTGTGCCATGGCGTTGAAAGGTCTAAGAAAATTTCCGGGTAAATCATATCTGTCTGAAAGATGATGCAGTATCACATATTGCACCAATAAGATTGTGTACCTCAAACATTACAAAACAGTTAAAAGATAAACTTGCTGATCTTGAGAAGTCAAAGTAGTTGGTCCATCTGAATGGGTTCATCCATAGTCGAGAATAAAGAAAGAACATTTTCTGATTCCATTACCCGAGGAAATTACAACAAAGCTGATAAACAAACAATATTTCACTGTATTGGACATTAACTGTCAAGTACAACTAGATGGTGAGAGCTCAAACATTTGTATATTTGGAACACTATTTGTGCGCTATAAGTTTGCTAGGTTTCCCTTTGGTATTTTGTCAGCGCCTCAAAGGCGTTTAGTGCTGTTGCAGTATTATTGTTTTGTCTAAACCCATGTTGAGCTTCAGTGATGCGTTGAAACTTTTCTAGGTAACTTTGCACTGTATCCAGTATTATCCTCTCCAATATTTTGGATAGGATAGGTAACGTCAGTTGCGAAGTTTTGTTATGGAGTTTCTCGGTCGATATTGAGGACGGGAGGTAAGGATTGGGTTGTGTTCTGAGGTGCGACGTTTACTGACGGATGGGTATTTGAAGATGTTGTATAACATATATTAAATTAATTACTTGTGGGCTTGTTTGTCATATACTCACTGTTGTTCTATTTGTTTCAGAGTTAATAATGTTCCATACGGTTTTGGCCTTGTTATCAGAGCTTTGAATTATATCTTCATATTGCTTCTTTTGTTGCACCTTCAGGTTTTTTCAAGTCAGATCCAAAGTGATAATTAATCTGTTAGATTAGTTTCAATAAATACAGCCTTCAGGCTTATTAACAAAAAAGAAAAAGGTTTTTTCTCATATTTATAAGCTCCTTGGTACGATTGGTTTTCTTTGCTATGCACTTCAGGAGTTTTTGGGAAGGTTTTATCGGGAAGTAAAAAGCACGCAAATGCCAAAAATATGTAAATACCACTCCACCAAACAGTACCTATATGTGTTAAAGATAGTGTTTTCTATGCGCTCCACCAGTTTCTCATAACAATTTATTATCGTAATTTAATTCAAAACAAACAAACATATCACGTTGTATTTGTATATAAAACAGAGAGCATCGATCTCGATATTACTGCTTTATGCCGAAAACTACCAGTATAATATAAATATAGAATTTCATCACATCCTAACCGGCAAAAAAATCAATTAATAACCACAATCAAGGCCCTAAAATTGTCAGTTAGGCCATTGAGGATGTCGGTAGGCCTTTTCTTAAAACTTTACGCCCGCCTAAAATATTTAAGTAACGACAAAAGGAAACATTTCTGTGGCCAGCGCCGCCAAACTGAAAACTGCACCGAACTTTCGCTACGCATTGAAATAAAACGGCTGCCCCAGCACCGTTTATAAATAAATACGTATTTGTTAAATCGCCGGATATGTATACGGTAGTTATCACCGGCAGGTGAGAGTGATGAATGAGATTAGTGTTTTCTCTTTGGTAAAGAGCACCGTGATTTATCGAGTAAACACAGATTATAGATGCAATAGTTACCTGTTATGGTCTAGAGTCTAGACTCTAGCTCTAGAGTCTAGAATAAAGTATTCCGACAATGTAATGTAAAAATCTTCCGGCCGTTATGTTGTAATGCTTCTTTTAACACCTATGCGACTCTAAACACGACTGCAAACATGCGATTCCAAACACGTAGCATCGGGGTTAAAAATGCGGTCGCTCGAATGTTGTCCATTATTGGCCCTCAGCCACTGACTTGCCAAGACCGTCGTCTGTAGGGATGGCAAACATAAATCGATATTTTGAAAAAACGATGTATTTCATAAATAAATGTAGGTGTTTCGACATATCGTTAAAACATGAATTGTGAAAAGCGTTATTGTTATAGGTGTCCCATCTAGTAGATAGAGGTTGAATGAAGTTGCGTTACGGTAAGAATCTGTATCCGGTGTAGAAAACTGCAATTTCGTGAGATGTGGCTTTTCCCTGGGTTTCCCACAGTTACTTAGAAACTATTAAACGTGCGTATCCATAAGTAGGTGTCCCGAAACTCAACGTCAAGCGGGTGTCAGGAGAGAGGGTGTAACCAATGCCGGATTTACCGCGGGGCTCCCACAAAATAGGGGCCTCCACAAACTTAAGGAAGCAAGAATCAGTTGGCAAAATAAAATTATTCTAAAACATATTGTTTAATTTAAGGGACCTCCACATCCCCCACTGCCCGGGGCCCCCACATTTGTAAACCCGGCACTGGGTGTAACGTAGATATGTAAATATTCTGGCAAAAATATTAAAAAAAAATCTGTATCGCCTAGTAGGCATTTTTTCTACAAATTTTCTAATTTTCTTGCGATTTTTTGCTAATATGATCTTACCATTAATCGCAGTCGCAAATCTATCAAAAAAAATGTGTGACATTGATAAAAATAAGGTAGTTTGTTTGAGTTGTGGTTTGAAAAAATTTTGGAACTTAACTTTGCCTTTTTGTTACAGAAAAAAAATACTGTACTACCCTCGGCAAGTTATTTTAAAAAATAAATTCAACCTAGCCTAGTTAACAATTTTTTTTTTACAAATTTAAATGTTCGAGTTCTTTGCCTTCAGCTCGAATACAGGCTCGTCGGCATCATCTGCATCTTTTTAAAAATGATTAAACGAGCATAGGGAGTGTCATTGATCTCTTCTGCTGCTTGAGTGGCGCAGCCAGTGTGGCCAGACGTAGGGATTTCTCCCTACACGTAGGGATTTTTTAGCTTAAAAAATGCGTAGGGAGGTTTTCTTGGGATTGTGGAAAATGTAGGGATATTTGTTACTGCAGTATGGGTACGTGTTTTTATGTATATTTGAGAAAAAATATTTATTTATTGTGTTAATTTTATGCGAAGAAGAACTCATGGGGCGCCCTAGATGTCCACCGATCGCGAGACGGGTGATACGTTCTGTGGTTATACCATATAAAACAATATATTAATTTTGATGCGTCGTTGATGCTGACGTTACAACTTTTAATTTAAATTCGCCTGAACGAGCGAATGTAGATGGCGCTATTAATCCTGACTGTTTAAGTTCAAGTTTCTACCACCAGAGCGAAGACTCTTGTAAAAAAAAAATATAATTATTCACCTACCCATGAAGTTCTGTATTGCGATTTCTCAAATACGTCAAATTTTGTTGTCCTATTACAACTCGTACAAGCAATATATTTTCGACGGATGTGTAGAAAACGTTACCTTTTCTTGCAGGTTCTGCATATAATTATTATCTCTACAAATAGGACAACAAAATCAGTTTATCTAACTCATCTGTTCAGGATTTCATGGGTAGGTGAATAGGGTTTATTGGCCTAAGAATAAATAAAAATTTATACGTATATGAACTTTACTTTGGTACTCCCTCCCCCGCTAGCAGCGTAGGGAGGCGTAGGGACATTTCGTGTCGGCTGTAGGGATGTTTCCTATAGAACATCTGGCCACACTGGGCGCAGCTCGGCGATATTTAGAATAGCGTTGGAATAAACAAGTAGTTTTGCAGGGTTTATTACTATTTTAATATTAGTTGAGGGTATCATTAGCTTTAATACATTGAAAAATGCAATATTATCTGAAAATGTTTGCAAATACCAAGTTTTGCATCTAATCTTTATGATATCAACGTTTTTCTCAAATGTGTTTCAACATGTTTGTCTATGTTTATATTTTATTTCTATTTTAGTAATGAGGAATAACGATCTCCACAACAGAATGAAGATAATAAAATAACGGCAGAAATTATTAGCTTAAGTAGCTTGTACAAAATAATTGAAAGAATAACATATTTCCTCCGCAATTAGTCGGTGGAGAATATAAAATCACATGTTTTTGGAAAACAATCCGGCGGAATTGGTGTTATCGATATAGCTGAATCGAGAAGCCGACAGCAGATTTGTATTTAAAACTGGAAATTGTTTTATTCCATACAGGTATACAGTAAAGATTATTTGCATACATATAGGTTTAGTGTATTTATATATATTTTTTATTTTAGGCTCAGGTTGTCTGTGATCACGAGCATCATAATCACGATTATGATGCTCGTGATCACAGACATACAGGTGTCTCTGAAATAACTTCTAGCCTTGAAGGAGCATATGCCCCAGGGCCAAACTAACAACTTTTGTCGAATAACGTATGGTTCAACTTTACGCATTTTCGAGAAAATTAATTATGAAAATCAGATTCCGGCCCTGATCAACAGCACGGAGATGCGTGCCGTCAGTCGTCTAGTATCGAACTGTTTTGGTGGTCGGATGGACTCGTGATTTACTGATGTACCCCTGATCGTGACCGTGAAACGCGTGTCAGTGACCTACTTCAGTTTTGTGCTTTTCGTGTTATCTTGCGACACAGTTGTCATTTGCGGAAATGTTTACAAATACAGAACTTACAGACATTGTTTTGATGTATGGGGAGTGTGGCTACAACGTTAATCGGACGTGTAGACAATACGCGCAGAGATATCCGGCCAATTGGACAGTTACCTGGATTTTTTCCTCGAATGCGAACTAATTTTGAGCGGCGTATGGAGGCGTGCATTTTAGCAGACGGGAATCATTTCGAACAATTTTTGTAAATCTACACCCCGTAGTTCAGTCGGTGACAGTGGCGGCTCGTGATAGGTGTAATTGGGTGGGCAAAATATCAATGCAGTTTTAAGGACTTATTTAATGAAGTGTTGCTATATGTTATTAAGTAAACACTACAAATTTGAACCGACATATTTTTAAGAAATATGTAGAACCATCAAGAAGGTCGTAAAGAGTAAACACTAAACAACCCTAATAAAACGGCCGACTTTTTGCGCGAATTTGTTCCATGCGCTATTGCCTATTAGAATACGTCTATGCTATGGTATGGGGTTATCTGCCTAGGCCTATGGCGTCACACATGCATTTTTCGCTACCACCACTCCTCCGGCTTGTTGTGGCTTGTTGGACAGTTTACGCGCTTGCAATAGGAAACCGTCACCGCTGGTAGGCACAATCTCAATTGCCACCCCGACCTGGTAGTTTCGATTGCATACACTACCGCTATTTATCAATTCTACGGCCAGTAGCGTAGCAGCGTTGGATTTTATTATGTATTCAATATAGCAATGCAGGCATATAGACAGTGGTTGTAAGGAATTTATATTAGGCAAATACTTAACTATAACAAATATTGTATTAATAACGTCCAAATAAAAATGTGAAACACTGAATACCAGTACCAGGTGATCCAATATTTTTTGGGTGGGCACTGACCACCCTGCCATCCCTGACGAGCCGCCACTGGTCGGTGAGTACAACTTACAATTGTCTAGTATTGCGCCGCGCGCCTCTGCCAGCGTGTGTCATACGCGCCACTAGTTACCAAGACCGTCCTCAGTCGATTTTTGTGAATATTTTTTTTAACTTCGAAATAAACTATGCGTTATTTGACCAAAATTGCTTCTCTATCCCTGGCGGTTATCCTCCTTCAAGGTTAGAAGTTATTTCAGAGACATCCTGTATTTGTTGAATTCCCTGGTTCAGTACATGACAGCGTACTACAACATCCAGTTAATATAAATATTACATTTTTTAATACATGTTTATATAATTTTGTACAATACATAATGACTGATTTCTGGTGTTAATTTCATTTTTTACCTTTTCTCAAATACGAAATGTGTTTTCAAAACATATATATGTGGGGTCGGGCTGAACACAGCCGTGTCGCTCATTGTTGAAGAAAAGCAATCGGCTGTCATTATCATAAGTGTCAGGTGACATAATTAGTTTTTACTCTGTCACGTTATATTCATATATATATATTAATGTATTCTCGTTTGGTTGTAATAAACCTACTCGTTTAAGCGTGTTGTGTCCCCACTCTACAAACCTCAACAGGTTATGGGCCCAGGGTGTGCGAGAGAAAGTTAAATAGAGCAACACGGAGTGGTGTGCTGTTTGATTGTTACGAAAAATACGAAAAAAAAAAACATGGCGTACAAATCTGATCTTTTGTCGTGTGTCGATGAACTTCAAGGAGCAGAGAACTGGGAAGTCTGAGAGGAATCCATGTGCATGTTGTTTCGTGCGGTTCGTGTATTCGATGTCGTCGATGGAACACGCAAGGAGCCACAGAAGGTGGAAAATCCAACTCCAGCACAACTGGAAGCTTTGGAAGCATATGATGCTGATTGTGCAAAAGCCCAATTGTATATGACTCGAGCACTGAGTCAGTCCAACAAGCGTCACATTTTGGGATGCAAAACTCCTAAAGAGATGTGGGAACGTCTGAAGCGGACGTTTGGAATGGGGACTGGTCAGCGCCTGGATAAGTTACTGGAGCAGTTTTTTTGGGTATTCGTTCACTGTGGGAGTAGACATGATAACCCACATTGGTGATCTACACAATTTATTCAACGACATAAACAGTGAGTTAAAAAGGAAGAACAAATGTGAACTTGATGAATGTATTCTGCTGGGTCGGATTATGTATATATTGCCGACAGAATACATCCCAGTGAAAACTGTCTGGGAAACTGAACCAGACAATTCAAGGACACTGGACGTACTCACGGAAAGAATCCGTAATCATGAGGAACGAATAAGATCGGGTGCTGATGGTAATATGGTGGCACTGCGTGCTGCACCAAGTCACAGTAGCAGCAACAAACCCAGAGGATACAGAACAATGGACACGAAAGGCTTCAATGGTGACAGGAAGGATGCTGACGGAAGATCGAAGAAGTTTCCCTTTAATTGCAGAATTTGTGGTCAACGTGGTCATAAAGCAGCCAAGTGCCCAAGGAAATTACAAGATGGCAAAATTACGACCCAAAACGGTGTGATCAAAGGAAGCAGCGGAAACGAGTCATTTGGAAATATCATGGCACTCTCTGGATATGTCAGTACCATAAGAGCGGATGCATGGATTGCAGACTCCGCCTGTTCTCAGCATATGACTTCTAACAAAGCCAATTTCAGTGAGTTTGCTTCTATGAAGGTACCTGTTCCAATAACTGGCATCGGTGAACAGAACTTACTCGCGTACGGAGTGGGACGTGTAAGGGTTCGAGCGAAGGTGCGGAATAAGTACTTTATTCGCGACTTTGTAAACGTGTTCTACGTTCCAGAACTTTGTGGCAACCTTTTCTCGACAGTCGAAGCAAGAAAACGCGGATGTTCAACGCATTTTTTTGGTCAACGGCTCATGTACAGTGAAAAGTAAGGGCAAAGTTCTTGTTACCGGTACTGCGATTTCAAACGGATTAACCGTGCTGGACATAGAAGTTATTAAGCTCGCAAATCCGATAGCAGTTAATGTCGCGTCCGCGAACGAATCGTTACAGGTGTTACACGAGAGAATGGCGCATCAAAATAAAAGACACGTAGCAAAATTCTTAAGCAGACATGGACTTAAAGTCAATATCAAGGACGAATTTTGTGAGAGGTGTGTCCGTGGTAAAATGCACCGGAAGCATTTCGGTTCGCGAACAGTACGAGTGACGGAGCACGGTGGACAGATAAACGCAGACTTGATAGGTCCTATGTCGAAGAACTCAATTGGTGGGTCGAGATACGCACTCATCATGAAAGACGACTTCACTAAGTTTCGTAGGCTATTCTGCCTAAAAGCCAAAAGTGAAGTAGCAAAGTGTATCGAAAAATTCCTAACCGAAGCGAAGACTGCTGGTATACAGATAAAGACTTTACTTTGCGACGCTGGAACGGAATTTGTCAATCAGTCAGTAAAAGACATTCTAGGCAGATTTGGAGTTATACTGCGATTATCGATGACGGAGACTCCTCAGCAAAATGGTGGTGCAGAACGGGAGAATCGCACCGTGATAGAAGCGGCTCGAGCGATGTTAAATCATAAAGGTCTTCCAGTCATCCTGTGGGCAGAGGCATGTAATACCGCAGTGTTCGTCTTAAACCACACAGCTCCGACACCTGTAAGTGGCAAGACACCAGTAGAGCTGTGGTATCAGGAAGAGGACAATTTTGATGTAAACCGACTGAAGATTTTTGGTACTAAGGTCTGGTACTTATTACCGCAGCGACACCGAAGAGAAAAGTTCGGATCAAAAAGCGAATGTGGCTTACTAGTAGGATATGAAGGGTCTGACGGTTTTATGTAAGTGGTCGTCGAGATCTTGTCAGATCCTGTAATGTCAAATTTGAACAGGAGCTAACGTATCCTGTCAATGACGTGGAAGATTTGACGGATGATAAGCAGGTGTCCTTTCCTGAACAGCAGAACAAGAGCGACGGAAGTGAGGATTGCATGGACGCGGAGCAGTTGGTGGAGGAGCCAAAGGACCCATCGGAGGGTGGTAATAATGCAACCATGCGCCCGAGACGTGAACACAGATTACCAAGTCATTTGAGTGATTATGTGTTGGATTTGCCAGGCAAGAGAAATTTAGGCGACTGTGCTTATTATGCATTTGTTGCTGGTGGAGCCCCAACAACTTATGAAGAGGCTACAACAACAGATGATGCGCGTATATGGACAGCAGCTATGGAAGATGAAATGAATTCCCAAATTGAAAATGAAACGTGGCGGTTGGTCGAATTGCCAGAAGGAAGACGCCTATTGAAAAACCGATGGGTATTCCGTCTAAAATTGAAATCTGACGGAAGTGTGGACAAGGCAAAGGCTAGACTTGTTGTAAAAGGTTGCGCACAGAAACCAGGAGTAAACTATGATGAACTCTATTCCCCTGTTGCACGATATGACACGGTTCGTGCATTGTTGGCTGTGGCTGCCGCGCATAACCTGGAGCTTCATCAATTCGACATCAAGACGGCGTTTCTATATGGCGAAGTCAAGGAAGAGTTGTACATGGTACAACCACAGGGATTTGAAGATGGGACGCATCGCGTTTGTCGTCTCCAGAAGTCCTTGTACGCGTTGAAGCAGGTACCGCGATGCTGGAGCGCGCTATTTGGAAAATTCGTGCTGACTCACGGTTTTCAGGAGAGTGATGCCGACCCATGTTTGTTTGTACGCTGTTCTGATGGTAAGAAACTGTTTCTTGCTGTATATGTTGACGACGGAATAGTCGCAGGGGATGACAGAGCGGACATTAATGGACTGATTTCTGATTTGAAGACTGAATTCCAGATTACAGAAAATCAGTTAGACTCCTTCCTCGGTATACAGATACAACATGTGACAGGTGGAATCTTCATCAATCAACCAGCATATACGAAGGACATCATCAATCGATTCAGAATGGAACATGCCAAGCCAACCTCTATACCGACGAGTGCGTTCGAAAAGAACGAGGATAGTTCAGAACTTGGTGCAAATGTTCCATATCGGCAGGCTGTTGGTTGCTTGCAGTACTTAGCATTATCAACTCGCCCAGACATAGCGTTTGCTGTAAGTGTCCTCGCACGAGCAGTAACAAAACCAACACTATGCGATTGGAAGCGAGTGTAAAAGGTTTACCGATATCTGAACGGAACCAGAAATTTCGGGATTATGTATCGTTCAGGACAAACAAATCCATTTATAACATTCAGCGATGCTAACCATGGAGGAGATTGGGAAACCGGACGCTCAACTACTGGAATTGTCAGTCTATATGCGGGAGGAGCAATAGTCTGGACGAGCCGTCAGTAAAGCTCAGTAGCGCTATCTACAACGGAGGCCGAGTACGTTGCTGCAAGCGAGGGTGCAAAGGATTCTATATGGTTATCGAAACTGTTTAGTGAATTAACTGGTTTTACTGGATGCCCAATACTATACTGTGACTATCAAAGTGCAATTGCTTTGACCAAGAATGCGGCATTTCACAAACGTACCAAGCACATAAATGTGCGATATCATTTTGTACGAGATGCATGTGAGAGACAGTTATTATCTATTAGGTATATAGATACAAAACGCCAAGTTGCGGATATATTCACAAAACATATTCGACCCAATGGTCAATTTTCCTTTTTGCGAGAAAGATTGGGGATGGCATTACTGTCTTAGTATTTAAATTTATTGATAATGGACATCAGCTTGAAGAGGAGTGTTGAAGAAAAGCAATCGGCTGTCATTATCATAAGTGTCAGGTGACATAATTAGTTTTTACTTTGTCACGTTATATTCATATATATATATATTAATGTATTCTCGTTTGGTTGTAATAAACCCACTCTACACACCTCAACACTCATACAATCTACGTAATCGCATATGAGAGCAGGTACAAAATATAGATTTGTATTGTTGCTACGGTTTGGAGTTGTAATTTGACTTTTGGTGAAAATAATCACATATTCTTTCTGTCCAGTTGCTCCTTTACTCAAAATTTGGCTGCGAGAAGAAATAAATTGGGGACTCAGTGGGGTATTTAAAAGAATTAACGGCCAGAAGAATGTGTAAAAATGTGGAGAGCCTAAATTTAAAGCTGATTTTCTTCATGCCTTTGGTCGCATTGCGATGGCTCAGCTGTCCATGCAGAGCGGATGAAGCTAAGGAAGCGCAGGGGTGAGTCCTATGAGGAGTAATTTTTACGTCATGGTAGCGACAGTAAGAAACGGGAATATAAATAACCAGACATTAATCCGGTATATTATTGGCGGATTGAGACAGCAGGACTTGAAAATGTTGAAAATTTACGAAGACCCTAGATCTGCTAGAATCAAAAAGTATGAGGAGATAATTTAATCTGGCCAACCGGAACGTAATTTTGTACAACCGCATGCAGCATGGAATCCAGAAAGCCTGAAAGATAGACGTTGTCACTTCTGCAGGGAATTTGGACATCTAGTATCGGCTTGCCCAAGACAAGTTAAACAAAGAGTTACCGTTGTCACCAGCCGGTGCATAGTACAGTCAACTGTCCCAACAATGGTGAGAAGCAGGCTAGAGGACGTCCTAGTGGAGTGATGATTAAACGGGATGAGGGTTATTCGATGAAGATGGTCCGTGTTGAAAATGTCAACATTAAGGCACTGATTCATACTGGTAGTGACGTAAACCTAAACAAATCCTCGCAGTACTGTAAAAATTGTAAACCCGAATTGATTGGTGCGATGAAGACATTAACCTTGGGAAGCTTCAACGCCGAAATAACCATCGATGGACATAGAATTTCTTCTAAGTACACTAAGTAGAAGATAATACCATGACAACGAATTTAGTATTGGGTCGCCCAATACCAACCGCAACAAATTTTACTATGGGCCAAGTGGAATCCAAGTTGTGACAGCAGATACTCAAAAATAAATCAGAGCAAAGGCCAGTGGTAAAGCTGATATTTTAGACATAGATAGGCACCTTTCAGGCCTAGATATAGTCAACGAATTGAGGAAGATAATAGAAGGATATTATCCGGTTAATAATGAATGCAGAAGCACTGGGATATAGACCAAAATTATCCTGAAAAAACTATTTATCAGAGACCCAGACGATCAGCATAACAAGAAAAGTATGCGTTAGAGAGACAATTGCAAGAGTCGCAACACTGGCAACGTCAAAGAGTTATTCGACCTAGTACATCAAAACTTACAGCCCAGCTGTGCTAACGAAGAAGAAAAATGGCTGCATTGACTACGGGCAGATTAACGCTCAAATTGTCAAGGATAGATATCTTTTACCATCGATCGAGTTGGACGTTGGACCTGAAGAATGGATTCTTCCATGTTCAAGTTGAAGACGGAAGCTGCAGCTGACTACCATAGTATACGACTTTTGTGACACCCAATGCACGATGCAGCTTTTGAAAACACTGTTTGGTATGTGCAACTCTCTAGAAGTGTTCCAACGTTTTATAAACGACGTGTTCAAGGAACACTTTCGAGGCAACAAAGTCTTAACATACCTAACATACATGTGGTAATTGTGGCGAACAACAAGAAAAATTAAACCCCAGATAACCCCAGATGTTAGCGTGCTCTAAGTTGAAAGCAGCGTTGGCAGAAGTGCCAGTTTTAGGAATTAGGAGTAAGAAAACATCACCATCAGAACTACTGCAGTTACATACTTGAGTCTTAACCATTGTGAATACTAAGTTCAGAACATACCTGCATGCATTACAATTTAAGATTGTGACGGATTGTAAAGAGATTATAGAATGTCTTAAAAAGCTTAAAAGAAAGGCGAATGTATAAAAGTTATATTCAGCTTGTTACCTAGCAACCAATCAGACTATTTTGAAATGCTTGGATTATTGCATATATAGAAAAGGCAATGAATACGATTTATTGGGAGTACCTCTTGGAATGCAGAAAGAAATCATAAGGAGAACTCACGAGGATAATGACACTTCTCAACAGAAGATATCGTACTCCGAGATTTTTGGTACCAAGGCTAAAATGTAAGAAACAAGAGTGTAATAGAAACTGCATAGCATGCATTTTAGCGGAGCGGAAACACGATAATCAGAAAGGGTTCTTCAATCCCATAAATAAGGTTGTTTTGCCGTTGCAGAACTTCCATATGGACCATTTGGGTCCATTAGAACATAGTAAGAAGGGTTACAAATACCTTTTAGTCCTAGTTGATGAATTTACGAAATATTTATGGATTTGTCCAACGAAGAGCTTGACTACCGAAGAAGTTGTATGTAAAATGGAAGCACAGGAGAAGGGTTTTGTTAACCCGAGACGCATTATGGCAGATATAGGTACAGCATTTACCTCAACTCCATTACAAGATTATTGTAAAACGGAAGGTATACAATTGATTCATATTACGACCGGTGAAGCAATTGGCAATAAAAATGTTCAAAATATTTAGTACCCAATTAGTACTAATTGATACCACCAACCCATGAATGGGTACCTACCTCATGGAAACTTGCTCTAATCAGTTGTAGTTCTTTTGAATGTCACCTCAGCCCACCACTTGTCGAAAAATAACTCGAATTTCTTTGAGCTTTGGTGACGATTTAGTACCCAATTGTTACCCATCGAAAACACCAAGCCCCAAATTGGTACCTCAAAGGAACCCCTCGAAGTCGAGGGTTGAATGTGGCGGGCGTTAACCTAGCCCACCATATGTCGAAAGATAACTCAGATCTATCTGAGCCTTTGTTACTCCTTAGCACCAACTTGGTACCCTCGGAACATACCCATATACAAATTAGCACCTGATCATTAATTCGACCAGTCAAGAAGATAGCTACGATTGCCACTGTGGAGCACTGAACTATATTATCTGGAACAGGGGAGGACTGGCCGTAAGAGCTACCGGGGCAAACGTGGGTGGGCCGCGGTGTCAGTGGGCCGCTTTGGCGATGTGGGGCCGCTGGGCCCCACAGCAATAACCATAGTCAATTTTATCAAAATAAAAAAATGTAATATACTTAAAGGCAAAGTCTACTTGACACGATCTACTTATAAATTTTTTGGCGCATCATCTATCGCGTGACGTGCCAAGCACAACGCTCTCACCGATAACACCACAGAATAGTACAACAGCCAGAAATCTGTCGGCGGAACCTTTGATCTTTAACGGCTAGATTTCATGACCTCGCGCCATATTGTTTCGTACTTGTAGATTATCAAGCAATTTGTACATATGCCCAAAAAAGGTAGCTGGTACGGAATACCTTTGCAAGCACGATTGTACGTTTTGCCTTGGCTAGTTGTCGATGAATTGAATAAGTCGAACCAATTGTCCATGTGTGAAATGAATTCACTTGTTGTGGATGCTTCTGCTGGGATTGCACCAAATCTAACGTATAGATTTAAAGCAGCAGAAACTGATGCACTTAGCACCTGAGCAGCCAATTTTACTTTTATCTGATCAAAAGGTGTAGGGAATAGATGGGAATTTGTAAGTTTTGGACTTGCCCGTGAGTTCCACTGTTGATCATATTCATAAAAAGTTTTTATATGTCCCAAGCTTGATTATTTGTCTACAGTCAAAAGCTTATATTTCAATAAGTTGTTGCCGCGTTGCCTTTAGTAAATGTGGTGAGTCGTACATGTAAACAGTTTTCTGCCCATTGATGTAAAAATACGGTTGGTGTTCATTTATGCCTAAAATACCAGACATCTGAACATTGTTCGACCCAATATCACTGATAAGAGTACACACTTTAAAGTCAATTTCATTTACCCGTTCAAAAATCTCCTGCATAAGACATCTCAGTTTGTTCCCTGGACAGGAAGAATGGTGAAAGCAGTAAGTTTTTTCCAGTTGCTTGCAATATCTCGAACCAACACATGTCAGATTTTGTGCAGCCTTAAATGTTTTGTCCTGTCCGTAGTCCTGAAAGCAATGTGGTAAAAAAGATTTGATTTTATCTTCATCTCATCCACACATATAACACATAGCTTGCCTTTACTTTTAAACTTGTTGACTTTCATTTCGAGACTTTTAAATATGTTTTTGTTGATTCACGATGAAAATTCAACTTACTAATATACTTTAGCAAAACTTCAAGGTCCAGGTAAGGCAAACATTGTTTTCAGTTTGTTCCTGTACAGTTTTGATCCCATCAAATAAAGCCGACTGTAAAATATGCTGAATACCGTCTTCCTTTAGGGTGCTTTTGAACTTGCGAAACTTGAACGTTAATAAAGTTTGCTAGTTCCTCCGAAGGGACTAACCTATTTGTCAGAGCCTTATACTGTTCAAGTGTGAGTCTCAAGACTTTTTTGCAACGTTTTTTCTTTTTTCTTTGGTGAATGTGATCACAAGCTTGCACTTGTTTGAGTTGACATTGGTGAATGTAGTGGTGATTGTCTGTGAGGTACATCGTGTTCAAATCTTGCAGAGGTTCTGAAAGTAACACATTCAATTCACTGTTTAATTTCACATTAATAAGTGTGGTGTAGTACTTACGAATGCTAAGTTTTTCTTTCCTGGGTGTAGGAACCGACAGGGTGGCACAAGTTTGAAGTGACTCTCTCCCAGGTGCCTTAACATCTTGGAGTGGATCTAAAAATAAATTGTCATCCTCTAAATTACCTAACACTAAGAGTAATTTTGTATTAAAGGTGACGATACAGCAATGTCAGCATGTATTGATATTTGATAAGTCACCTGTATCGATATGCGCGTAAGAACTGATGTGTCGATACGTATCGATATTTCGACCTTTTTTTTTTTTTTTAAGAGCGGAAGGGATTGGAAGATCCCACCACCACCCCGCTGTCGGGTATCACCGAAGCATTCTGCCGACAGCGACATCTTCCTTTTGATTCCTCTTTAAAATTTAATGCAAGTTTATCCCTTTCGCTCTTTTGGGTTGGGTATAACCTTTACTTCGTAATATTAAAACCAAAATCAAAATTACAATTACCTTACTGCTACCTATACTACCTACAATTTAATACCAGCCATGCCCTTACTTAGTAAACATGCACCTTAAGTACTAGACACCCCGCATATGTATGCGGGGTGTGCAGCTGCATGTGCAGCTTGCACCTGCCCATGACACTAGGGTTTGAAGTCCTTTCTTCCTCCTGTGGCTCCAGGCACCTGTGGCTCCAGGCGTGCCCTACGCACTATACGCGCACCAGACGCACACACCACATCACAACGCTTCGGCGGCACCGCACTGTACACGCGCACTTGCGTCACCATGGGGACCTTCCCGACACTCACGTCCACTATGCTGGGGACACATTGCTTACCTTCTTCTGGGACTGCGGTATTCCGGCGTTCCCTCCCTGGCTTCGGAATTCCTGAAGTCGTATTGGTCCGGTATTCCGGTACCCGTATCTTCTCGCTCCGGATTCTCCTGGAGCTATCCTGCACCGGACGTCCTGGCGCTATCTTACCCTCATGGTCCATTCTTTCGGTCCCCGTGGTTCATCGCGGTCCCTTACGCCTAAGGGACGGGAGAACCTATTACATCTCGACGTCGGTTGTCCTTTTCTTTTTCTTGGAGTATTCTCCTTATGGTGTCTGCTATTTGTTTCCACTATTCTGGGCCTTTCAGCATCTCCTCCACCATCCTTTCTTCTGTCATGTCCCATCTATTACATTCGAAGAGGGTATGAGCCGGTGTGTCCAACTGTACGCAGTATGCGCACTCGGGTCCTTCCCTTCTCTTGTACTTGTGAAGGTAGGATCCGAAGCAGCCATGTCCAGTGAGCGCCTGCGTTAGCTCGTAGCTGACCTCACCATGCTTTCTATTTACCCAGTCTGTTACTCTGGATATCAGACTATGGGTCCACCGGCCGACATCCGCGCTATCCCACTCCGATTGCCATTTCTCGAGTGTTAGGTTTCGGTGGTCTCTTCTGGACACTCGCTCTTCCGGTCTTTGCTTGTACTTTCGGGCTCTTTCTTCCGCCTTCAGGTGTATCGGCGTCAGTGAAGCGACAACCTGAATAGCCGCTGTGGAGACCGTTCGGTAGGCTGATGACACCCCAATTGCCGCCCTCCGTTGTACTTTGGAAAGCCTGTCCCTTCTATTGGCGAACGCCATATCTTCTACCCATACGGGGGCGGCGTATAGTATTACCGATTCTGCCACCGACGCGAGTATTCTCCTCTTACTCGCTCGTGGTCCTTTTACTTTTGGCATAAGCCTCAACAGTGCGGCGGTTGTTCGTTCTGCTCTTGCGGCCGTTTCGTCTATATGCTTTTTGTAACGGCGGCTTTTTTCAATATGAACCCCCAGGTACTTTAGGCTCCGGGAAGGCTCAATCAGCACTCCGGCCACTGTGAGCACTACCGGTTGTAACTTTCGTCTTCCGGTGAGCATCACCGATTCTGTTTTTTCAGCGGCTAGTTGGAGATGGTGCTCTTCCATCCATTCCACGATACGAGCGATCGCCGTATTGGCTCGGTCTTGGACCTCGGCACACGTCCTGCCAGTGACAATCAAACCCAGGTCATAGGCGTACGCCACCTTCTCGACTCCCGGGGTTTTGAGTCGCAGCACCCCATCGAAGAGGAAGTTCCATAGTGTCGGTCCGAGGACCGACCCCTGTGGGACGCCGCTAGTGACGAACACCCTCTCCGTCGACCCATCTTTTCCGGCGAGCAACAGCCTCCTATTTTCCAGGTAGCTGTGAAGTAGTCTCACGAGGTACGGGCTAATTTTCCTTCTTTTTAGCTCGTCTAGAAGCTTTTCCCACATCACGGTGTTAAATGCGTTTTTGACATCTAATGTGACCAGCATGCAGTAGCGCTTGTTGCGCTGCGTACCCTGGTATGCCTTTTTTGCAGCTTCTGTGACGACCTTTACTGCGTCCACTGTTGAACGCCCTTCTCTAAAGCCGAACTGATTTTCGGCAAGTGGAGCTTTTCTCTCCAGCTCGCGCTTCAGTCTGTCCACCAGCAACTGTTCCAGGAGTTTTCCGGCACTGTCAAGTAGGCATATGGGTCTGTACTTGGTTGGTGTGGTATTTCCCTTTGCAAGCAGTACCAGCTTCCCTGTCTTCCACTCGTCAGGATATATTCCTTCGACCAAAATCCTGTTCATGACATCGGTGACGTATTCTCCTGCATGCGCCACCATAGTCTTGACAGCCTCCGGCGGTATTCCGTCGGGACCAGGAGCCTTGCCGCTTTTTATTTTGGCGGCTGCCTGTTTTATTTCTTCGACGGTGAAGGGTTCCGCGTTCTCCTCCTCGGTCTCATTTGACCATCTTCTGACCATCTTCATCGAGCGCCGCCATGAATGACCTTACGTCGGTGTCTCCGCCATTTATTTCATCCTGTAAAGCCTCGATAAATGCTTCGGTATTCATTTTCTTAGCATTATATCCAGGGCTGGGAGATATCTCGTCCGGGACGTCGGTGTTTTCGGCGTGCAGCTGGTACGAGATGTACATGTGGTCGCTCATGGTTTCTTCCTCCACCACGCACCAACCCCCCATCTCGCGGGCGACGTTATCTGAAGCGAAGATCCCTCCTCCAGAAGGAGCCTCCTCCAGATCTTCTTCGGAAGGTGTTGGTCGTTCCGTCGTTCAGGGACACCATGCCATTTCTTGCTGCCCATTCGCATAGAGCTTCTCCCTTTGCGTCTGTGTGGGTTGATCCCCATTGACGAGACTTTGCGTTGAAGTCACCTGCCACCACGCATCTGTTGGCCCCTGTCCTCAAACTGCCCTCCAGCTCCTCCAGAAACTCCTCGAACTCTGTCCTTGTCATGGCTGGTGATGCATAGCAGCTGTAGAACGTAGCCATCCCGACATCTACCCATACGAAGCCTCTACCGGCACCGTGATTTCGGACAGATACGCGGTCCCCTCTTATGCCGATTGAGGCGCCTTTTATGTCGTCCGTCCACCACCCTAGTTTCTCTGTGATAGCGTTGTTTTGCTCGGAGACCAGCATTATATCGACATCTTTCTTCACCGCCGTCGCTAATAGCAGGTCCTGTGCGGCTTTTCCTCTGCCTAGGTTCACTTGAAGGATCTTGACCATGGTGGTGGTGGTGCCATATATCTCCTGTCACTTTCTCTGACTGACTCCAGTCGCATCCTCCTAGTGGACCCAAGGTATAGCCACACTTTTTCGAGATCTTCTGATGCTTTTTCATCGGAGATGCCATAACTGGCGAGAAACCGGAGGTATAGCAGCCTGAGATCTTCACCAAGGGGCATGCCTTCAGACATTATTTTTGCTTCGGAGGAGACCTTACTTTCTCCCCCTACAATCTCCCCTTGCTCCGTCCTCACGAAGTATCCGAGGTAGTTTCTGACCGTGTCAAACAGTGTCCTTTCTCGCAATCGCTGCTGGGCGTAACGGATACTCTTCAGGGTCATTCTTACTATTGGTGGCACATTAGAGTACCACCCGCGTGGCGTTTCCTCTACTTGTTCCTGGATTTGGCCTGGATTCCCTGTTGCTATGTTTGTGGCGATTTCTGCGGTTTCGCACGGCGGGACAGGAGTGAGAACTTCTATCACTCTGGATGTGTGTGTGATGGTCGCTCTCGTCTGAGACGTCAGGATTTCTCCAGCAACGAAAGCGATCATCCCCCCTTTATCCTTGAGGTGCTTTTCCATCCTTGCACGGTCTCTTTTGATTTTTGACGGTGGTTTTCTCTTATTGTTCGGGGACTGTTGCTGAGGTCTTAGTTGGTCTCTCAGCGCCCTTCTGTTCGTTGTTTTGTGGTAGGGTTCAGGCATTGTGCGATTTTACCTTTCCCTTCTGCGCATCCTCTATGGCTTTTGCGTACGTAGGGCAACGTAAGGTTTCCGCCCTATGTCCCTCCGTCTTGCAGATAGGGCACCCTGGGGCCTTATCGCAGGCTGTTGCCATGTGGCCCGCCATGCCGCAGTTTCTGCAGAGTTCTGTCCGGTCCGTGCCCTTACAAGCGGCTGCGAGATGGCCAGTCTCCCAGCATCTGTAGCACGTTGCCACCTGCTGTCGTTCTCCAACGCGCCCTACGGCCCATCCGACTCTGATGGTTTTCTTTCGGAGGAGTACCACCGCTGCACCTTCCGGGACCCGCAGGATCGCAGTCTTTGTTTCGCCGTAGGCTTTGTTTAATGCCCTTATGTTTATGTCGGCGCTGAAGCCATCTCCCACGACTTTATGTACTGCATCTACAATTTCTTGTGCTGTGCATGTCGACTCAAGGTCTCTGATAGTGAGCGTTCGCTCTTTCCCTGCTACTCTGGTCGGTAGTCCCGTCAAGCCCGTTGTCATTCGTATCTGCTCTCGCAGATTTGCCGCACTCTCCCGGTCCTTGACCTTGATCATTACATCGCCGGATTTGGTTTTTATCACTCCCTTGATATTGAGTGAGTCACCATCAGCGTTCAGCTGTTCTTTGACCCGGGCCAGAGTCTCAGCATAGGACCCGCTGCCGGTCTTGATGATGACGGCTCCGTCTCTTCTTTTCGGCAGAAAAGATGGAAATTGTCTCGGCTGCCTATCCTTTGGTGGGTTGGTCCTTGGCTTTTGTAGTGTTGTGCCTTCCTTGCGGTCTTTGCTGCGTCGGCGTATCCATGCTTATCCGTGTCCTTTTTCTTCCGTGCATATGTTACGGCCCTTTTACCGAACACCTTCCAGATGCCCGCCCTCCGAGATTCGGCATGATCGCCCTCCGGGTCGTTTATAGCTATCTTCGGGTCAGGTCCCATGGTGCTTCCCAGTTGCTCTAGTATGGTATCCATGGATGGGGATGTCTCACTTCTTCGGACAACGAAGATGCGTCACCGCTTCTCTACTGTCTTGTCGCCTACCTTGATAGTGGTTGTCTTTACCACCTCAATAATTCCAGTCTCTTGACACGAGAAGCCGTCAAGCTCTGGCACCTGCCGTAGGACGCTGTTTCTGAGACCGGTCTCTTGATCTCCTCTACCCAGTACTATGACAACGTCGTGTCCCTCAGGTGCGGTGAGTGGATTCCCCGTAGCTCTGGGTAGATGTTCGCTTCGTACACCTGCAGCTTTCTGTACATGAGATGCCATAGTTTTCATGACATCACTCATCATACTTGCCAATGTATTCGATATCTTTTGTATCTCCGTCTTTCCACTTGCCTTTTTCACCTGCTCCTGGAGGCCTTCCATCTTGGAGTATGTTTTCTTGAGAACCTCGTCCAATTTGGCTTCCTCATCTTCTTCCATTGTCACGCTATTCGAGACTACTTCTTCTTCTTCCGTGCTGGAGGCTTCTTCTAGGTCCAGAGGAAGAGACAGAAACTTTGCACGCTTCCGTTTCTTGGTTGTCTTTTCCTCAGACGTTCCACTCAGAGGCGCTTCCACTCTGTTTTGGGGACGGCACTAGTGTCCTTTTCTGCTCTTCTATTCCCTGCTGGTTGGAGGTTTTTGGGTTCTCCTTTCTGGCTGGGTTTGGCGACCTCTGGACACGGGGCTTACTTTCGAAAGCCCCAGTTTTTACCTCCTTCCTGTCCGCTTCGTGGGTTTTGCGTGGAAGCGTAGATCGCTCACTCCAGGTTCCAAACTGGATCGACGCTTGGGAGCAATGCTTCGGCGTTCCAGTTGGCTTTGCCTTGTCCCCCATCGTCGTCACACCGGCTACGATGAGGGGCCAACCAATCTGCGTGTTCTACTTTGCGCCCGTTCGGCTGGTTCGGGATCCAACACGATCGAACAAAATGTGACTTCTTTATCTTATTAGAGTGCGCGTGGATAGCTTACGTGTGTGGAACGCTTAATCCAGTTCATTACACTCTACATTATTGCGCGGGCAACATACGTGTGTGTCGTTTGATTGCTGAACTACTACTCAATATTTCGACCCTGTCAGTAATTATCACTTACCTTGGTTCAGTTTAATGCTTTCCAAAATTTTAATTTTCTTGGGTGGTGTCGCTTATGGGATATTTTCATGGTCTGTTCTGTTAGAATTAAACACAGATTCTTACTACAAATGATACATTTAATGACCGAATCCAGACTTTACAATAATACACGTGTTATCGTTATTAAACTATAACCGAGAGTGAGTCCCGTGTGCTGCATTCCTTCGAGGTTCCTTCCATCCTCCGTGTTACTGTTTATGTTTCATATCTCCAGACATAAACAGTGCATAGGGACGCTCGTCTAGTGGGACGGTGTGCAGACGTATTTCTTACAGTTCCCTCAATGACATTAGGTTCTACACCAGGGAAAATACATTTACATATTATTTATGTATCTGCGAAATACCTACTTATTTTATAAATTAGAAGTTCTAAATTTATCTCTCGTTGTTTCTAAATCCTTTTTAATGATTGGGAAATTAAACACCCCATATGTGTGGTCTGATAAAGTGGATGACCCTTCAAGTCTTTGAAAAATCGTAGGTACAGCGTCTGGCTATAACCTATTTTTCAGGTTTTTCAGTTAACAAACATACGTGGTTCAAAATGCCCTGCAGCACATAATCTGTGATTAATATTATAAAGCGTTTCGAGTTGATGCAGCAAATCGTCCCGACCACATAACATCACCCACCTTCTTGCACTGAAAATTATATAACACGTGTCTGAATGAAAAAGTATAGGCATTAATTTGTTATTACCGATGTATGTCCTTCGGAAATGCGAAGAAAATTGTACTTCCTTTCTGTTGTGCGCTCTTGCAGTTCCTTCCTAAGGAGAGGGAAGTTTTCGGTAGCATGGCGATTCGCATAAGACCGACACCACCCATCGCTACACTTACCACGGGTGTAAAAGTACAAAAAAAGACAAAGAAAGAAAGAAAGGAATTTCACACTTTTTGACTCCTGTCCATCTCGTCGATTAGTTGTAAATGATATTTTCTCAGATTTTGCCTCATTGAGGCACAGTCGATTCATACAAAAGCCAACAACAACAAACTATAAATGGCGAACCGGTAGAAGTGTACATTTCACATACTCACGTTGAGTCGATTGGAGATGAGTATGCGGGCCGTTGCAAATTCCGTCAACCTAAATAGCACTACCTATACGTGGTGATTGCTTGCAAGTTGCGATTGATTGTTTGTAATTTGTCCTATTTTCAAAATGGCCGCACAAAACGCGAGAGGATCTGCGTAAACTTTCCCGCCAACACAAGATATCCTTCTGGTTGGTTACTATTCTGTGTTAACACTGTCACCCACTTACATCACATTATTGGTTATTATATTATTTATTATATTAAATTAATACAGCTTCTCAGATCTTTCACATATAACTATAGAAAATGTTATAAGCGTTCACATTTTCAAATGTCGGCATTATTACTATACTAATTCAAATATGCCGCCAGTAAAAAACGCAGCGCTCGTGTCTGTTCGTTCAATGCGCGCCGGCGTACATGAACCACTAAAATTATACGGTAGTGGCCCGTGTGCCGACAGTGAGACTGGGCCCCCGGACCCAAATGACATACCAAAAAAAAAAAAAAACGCCGCAAAGAAGAGCAAGTTAAAAAAATCATTGTATACAGTTAATAATATAATAAGGCAAAGGAGAAACATGACAAATTCTAGTAGCATATCATTCGTACGCGCGAAAAGTTAAATACTAGCACCCAAATTAAAAAAAAACTAATAAGTAGATTTACTAGGAAATGAAGTTAAAAAAGTATTTTCGATAAAGTGCCGTTCTTTTTTCAGCCAATTTTAACAGCATCCAAGATATTGCCAAAATCAATCAATTAACAGTCCTTACTAGAGAAGAGACAAGAGAAAATGACAAGGCCACAACATTTCATAGAGATATAGATAACCCAAAATCAGAAACGCTAAAAAAAATAGTGTCACACATTCTTTTAAATAAAAATAACTAATAATAAAAAATTGCGATACACTTGTGTTGAAATATGAAGGATTTTATTTAATTTTATCAATAGCTTCAAACGCATTTTATGTTCACTGTTGCACACAAAATTTAAATCTAATTATTAATGATTAATGACGCCATTACAAGAATGTTAAAAGATAAAAGAGATAATTTTATAGAGACAATTTATGCTTATTTTGCCAATAGTATACAGGGAGGATTTCATACTATCTGTTTCCGAAAACCAATCATCACTTCGGAGCAGAAGTAACCTAACTCTAAAAATCGAACTTTACAGGAAATGGTGTTTTTAATTTTGTTTTATTTCTTAATGATATTAATGTATAAACCCAATTTCTGGAGATAGGATAGTTCTGCTCTGAAGCGACGAAATACACAAACCAAACGATTAAACTCCAGTTAGAAAGAAATGACGCTTTGCTAGCTTTAAAATTTTATTATGGAGACACAATTAAGACATTATCACATATTGTTAACCAATGAATATGTCCACGAGCAAAGGTTTTTTCCGTGTGCATCACACGGAAATTTTAACGACAATAAACGGAGCTTTAAAAGCAAACAAAGAATTACAATTTTCAAACGGGATCTGATAGAAACATTTTTTTAGCAGTTTTGATAAACTAACCGCCAAATTTAAATTTATTTTTTTCAGAAAACTTAAAATAAACATCAACGGTTATTATCATTTTGTGAACATGTCCTGAAGATTTATTTTATATATATTTCTACACACAATTACTTTCTTTTAGAAAAACATTCAAGATCGATATGAATAGTTAAGCAATCTATACGATTTAGCACAGTTATTATTTATTAAATATTCCATACTATGTAAGACAATCTCGGAAAGAGTTTATAAATTAAATTTAGAAGAGTTAATTAACAAAGTTGTCCTTAGAAGTGAGGAAAGTAAACGTATCTTATTTTTGGTTTATTTTACTCGAAATATATTTTTATATTACTTTCCTTGATTATAATGATACAATCTTTTTTAATATTATTAAATAATTGTCGAAAACGATTGTGTTTATATAGTTTCTAATAATAATTGATTATTTTTAAACCGGTGAGAAGTTAGCCACAACAGTTATCCACAACTTTTTTTTCTGAACCGATTTTAATGAGTTATTCATCATTGGAAAGCGCATGACGCCCTGAATCTCCCCTAGTTTTGCCCGATCGAAAAAATCAGAATTAGGGCCCAAAAAATCAAAATGAAAGTTGAATTTCTCGCAATTTTGCCGAATTTCCGGGTATCATATCTCAGTTATTACGCAACCGATCTCATCGAGCTTTACATTACTGGAAAGTACAGGTCTTCAACTACACCCCATAGTTTTGCCCGATCAAAATTATGACAACTTCTGTCCAAAAAAAATTATTGAAATATTAGTGTCCTGAATGACCACCATATGCCAGCCACAACAGGTATCCACAACTCTTATTTCTCAACCGATTTTAATGAGTTATACATCATTGGAAAGCGCATAACGCCCTGAATCTCTCCTAGTTTTGCCCGATCGAAAAAATCAGAATTAGGGCCCAAAAACTTAAAATGAAAGTTGAATTTCTCGCAATTTTGCCGAAATTCCGGGTATCATATCTCAGTTATTACGCAACCGATCTCATCGAGCTTTACATTACTGGAAAGTACAGGTCTTCAACTACACCCCATAGTTTTGCCCGATCAAAATTATGACAACTTCTGTCCAAAAAAAATTATTGAAATATTAGTGTTCTGAATGACCACCATATGCCAGCCACAACAGGTATCCACAACTCTTATTTCTCAACCGATTTTAATGAGTTATACATCATTGGAAAGCGCATGACGCCCTGAATCTCCCCTAGTTTTGCCCGATCGAAAAAATCAGAATTAGGGCCCAAAAACTTAAAATGAAAGTTGAATTTCTCGCAATTTTGCCGAAATTCCCGGTATCATATCTCAGTTATTACGCAACCGATCTCATCGAGCTTTACATTACTGGAAAGTACAGGTCTTCAACTACACCCCATAGTTTTGCCCGATCAAAATTATGACAACTTCTGTACAAAAAAAATTATTGAAACATTAGTGTTCTGAATGATCACCATATGCCAGCCACGACAATTATCCACAACTCTTATTTCTCAACCGATTTTAATGAGTTATACATCATTGGAAAGCGCATGACGCCCTAAATTTCCCCTTGTTTTGCCCGATCGAAAAAATCTGAATTAGGGCCCAAAAAATGTAATTGAAAGTTGAATTCCTCGCAATTTTGAATGACCACCATATGCCAGCCACAACAGTTATCCACAACTCTTGTTTCTCAACCGATTTTAATGAATTATACATCAAAGCGCATAACGCCCTGAATATCTCACAACCTATCTCAACGATCTTTTCTTCAAGTACACCCCATAGCTTTGCCCGATCAAAATATTAATTAGAGCCAGCAAAATGAAATTGAACGTTAATTTTCTTGCTAATTTACCCCATTTCTCGGGAATATATCCTAATGCCATTAATTCTTACTTTAATAGAAAATATAAGTTGTCATCTGCTTCCCCTTTTGCCAGATCAACATTATGGCAATTACTGTCCTAGACGTGGAACAAGAGAAAAACTCACGTTTACTAAAATGTGACAATTCGCAACCACAGCGACGAAGGTTTTGGATTCTGTCAGATAGCCTCTAACAAAGTTTATAGCGCCCAAACCGTTTACGTCATTGATTTAAAAATTGTCATACATGTTTAAAGTCCCTGGAGTATGAGCTGGTATCAGTTTGGACTAATACTTAGCTGTTCTTTGTGCAATACATAAGAGGGATATGTTGGCATTACCAATACCACTTCATTCGTAAATATTAATAGCAAAATGTTACTAAGTAAATCATCGATTTTAATGCCGCTCTACCACAATACATGCCAATGGACTCTTGCAATTGAAAATATTTACAATCATTCATTTATCTATTTAGGTCTACTGGAAAATAACGCATTTAATGCAGCTTTTTATTTAAGCAAATTTGAAGGTATTTTAAAACAAGTTTCTAAACCACAACCTTTCATTAATTATAAACTAAAAGATTTAGTTTATAAAGGACGGATAAAATAGTGGGGGTTGTACGTGCTATTATGCGAAGTGCCTGATACAAAACTGTAAAATGAATAACCTAAACCCAATCTCATTTGAACAATCAATAAGAGACGTTTTATTACAGAATTAAGAAAGTTTAGAAGACAAGTGTTTATCTTGCGCAGAATGCGACAATCTTGATCGAAGATGCAATAGTAGATTTTTCCATATCACGTGCGCACAGGTCCCTACTAATCAGTTTTATAACTGTGAGTTTTGTAGGATAAGTAGGAGAAACTATTCGTGCAAATAACAACACACAGTATATAATCGCAACGAAGTAATTCATTAGATCATTTATTAAATTTAATTATCTTAAAGTTAATTATTTTTTAGAGCGTAAGGTTTAGTCTTAAAAACACTTTATTACATACTTCACACATTGTATAAGAACATATTGGCTTTAGGAAAAAGGGTTAATACTTAATACTAGTGAGTATGGTGATATATTTTATTAATATATATTTTTTATAGAGTATTTGACATGTCTTTCTACCAGTGCAAGGATCTGATTTTTTCGATCGGTCAAAACTAGGGGAGGTAGGTGGTCGTTCAGAACACTAATGTTTCAATAATTTTTTTTGACACAAGTTGTCATAATTTTGATCGGGCAAAACTATGGGGTGTACTTGAAGACCTGCCCTTTCCAGTGGTGCAAAGATTGTTGAGATAGGTTCTGTAATAACTGAGATATGATACCCGGAATTTCGGCAAAATTACGAGGAATTCAACTTTCAATTTAATTTTTTGGGCCCTAATTCTGACTTTTTCGATCGGGCAAAACTAGGGGATATTCAGGGCGTTATGCGCTTTACAATGATGTATTATAACTCATTAAAATCGGTTGAGAAATAAGAGTTGTGGATAACTGTTGTGGCTGGCATATGGTGGTTATTCAGAACACTAATATTTCAATAATTTTTTTTGGACAGAACTTGTCATAATTTTGATCGGGCAAAACTATGGGGTGTAGTTGAAGACCTGTACTTTCCAGTAATGCAAAGCTCGATGAGATCGGTTGCGTAATAACTGAGATATGATACCCGGAATTTCGGAAAAATTGCGAGGAATTCAACTTTCAATTTAATTTTTTGGGCCCTAATTCTGATTTTTTCGATCGGGCAAAACTAGGGGAGATTCAGGGCGCCATGCGCTTTCCAATGATGTATAACTCATTAAAATCGGTTGAGAAATAAGAGTTGTGGATAACTGTTGTGGCTAACTTCTCACCGGTTATTTTTAATACTTTTGACTGGAATAGCTCAGGAGGCCACTAAATACAAAGAAATTAGTATCACTCACAGTCCGTTAATACAACAAACATAGCCTGTTACATAAAAATTAACAACTGCAAACATTGCCCGAATACAACCCAACGGACTCGTAAGAATTAACCAAAAATTGAGTGTTGGTTACTGAATTTAGTGCAAATAGTTTCAAGGTTCTCTTATGTTGCACTCAACGACAAAGATCGTCTATCAGCGACGATATTCCTACGTAGGCGCGATGTACATTGCCTCTATGTGCGTGTGCCCGTGTGCGCCGCACACCTTGCACACCCTATTGCTACGCCACTGACCATAAGAATAAGATATCTGTGCTGTGGAGCCAAGATATACAAACACTAGAAACACTAGCTGTGGAGCCACTGTGAAGCTCAGTAGAGAATATCAATCTGTACATACCATTGATCTGCAAAGTACAAAAACATTTCTGATTGATAGTATCCCAGAAATACTTTAAGTCACCAAATGATATATCAAATTCAGTCTTCAGGTAATAGACTACTCCAACAACAATTCGGGACATTATATTACATATACCGTCCAAATGGTCGATTTCAAACATTTGTCCACCTAAAAAGACATGTAACAGCAACACCTGACAATTAATGCCGCATATTGTACTTTATGCTTTACAATTAAATGTATTTTATATAACTTATAAATATATGGATAATATACGGTTGTGAAGCATTTACCAGGACTGTGACTGTGAGAATTTCACGAAGAATGACTACGTCATCATAATTGGGAGGGGTCAAATAATGCACTACGTGGCCGTCAGCCAAACTCACGCACTATCGGCAGCGGCGGCGCGCCGGGGGCCTGGGGGGGCACGTGCCCCCCCAGTTTCTAGAACCCAACTATACAGCTCCGCCAACTTAAAGTTGACTTGACGAGTGCGCAGAACGTGAACAAGGACGACCTTCGGCGGAAGAGAGAGGTAGTGTACGCGCGATAGAAGCAAAACAATCGCACAAAATATTTAATTTCTTTAATATGAAAGTCATCCTTTCAAAATATAAAAGCTAATGATAACACGTCCGCGATGTCAAGTTTAATTTAACACAAAAATCATTAAAATCGAGCAATTGGGAGCCGATATATCAAAATAAATACTAGCAAGCACTTTTGATACGCACGGTTCAGAGTTTGTAACCAAAGTAATCCTCTCCACTAAATGTTGAGTGCGCAGGCTAATGTTTACATTTCCCCGAACGACTTCTGAGTGGCCGGGACGGCTGGACGTGCAGTTGCATGGCTGGGCGTGCAGTTGCATGTCTGTTCGCTACAAAAACAAGCCTGTATTTATTATTTATTCTGGATTTGATTTGGGACTAATTAGGTAAGAATACATTTTTTAACAATACTTGTAACATCAATGCGGACGTTTTCTTACAGACATGGCTAAAAGTCAAAAACAAACATCTCTTGACAGTTTTTTCTGCAGTAACGTGCCTTCAGGGCCAAAGGAAAGGAATTTGCAGCCGAACACCTCAGCGTCGATGTCCACGGACAAAACCGCCTCCACATCAGGTAGGGTGTCTCCAGCGGCAGATGATTCAAGAATTACCGATAAAAGAGACCCAGTTTTTGGAACTAATGCGACTGATATTGAAGCGGGGCCTTTCCAACCTCGAGATTGTAATTTTAAAAACACCACGTTTGGCAAACGTACCAGATGTTTCAAACCTCAATGGTATGATTCTTATTGCTGGCTAGAATACAGCATAAAGTTAGATGCTGCGTTTTGTTTCTATTGTCATGTGTATTCTTCTAATCTACCGGGATGTGCTGATGAAACATTTATTAAGACGGGGATGCGAAACTGGAAAAAAGCGCTGGAAAAATTCAAGAAGCATGAAAATTCAGAGATTCATAGGAGATCAACACAATTTTATGTGGAGAAAAGACCAACAGGAAGTAGTGTTGTATGTCAGTTAGATAGCTTTCATAAGGAAACAATTGAAAAAAATAAAAAGTACCTCAAGTTCATTCTTGAGACACTTTTATTTTTGGGGAAACAGGGAATATCTTTTAGGGGACATGACGAGAGTTCAGATTCGTTAAATAGGGGAAATTTGTTGGAACTTTTATATTTAAGATGTGCGGACAAAAATTTGGATTTTAAAGATTTTTTACAGTCCAAAGTTTGTAATTACACTAGCAAAGATTCCCAAAATGAGATTATTGATTTAATTGGCGAATTCATAGTACAGGATATAGTAGTGGAAGTAGCGCTAGCGCTAGCTGCTACTCCTTAATTGTTGATGAAACAACAGACATTTCTCGGATGGAACAAGTGGCAATAGGTATTCGCTACTGCTCCATCCGAGAAAATGAATTCATCATACGAGAGAGATTTATGGGTTTTATAAATACTACCGATACATCAGGGGAATCATTATTTCAAATAATAAAAGATTATTTGCACAAAATTGGTGTTCCGGTCAAAAGTCTCAGATTTCAGTCTTATGATGGTGCTTCAAACATGAGCGGTAAATTTAATGGTTTGGCAGCAAAGTTTAAAGAAATAGAGCCTAAAGCGCTATATTTCCATTGCCACGCGCATCTTCTCGAGCTAGCTGTTGCTCGCACTTGTGCAGAAACAAAAAGTTTAAGAGATGCGTTGGGAATTGTCAATAATTTATACAATATTATTGAAGCGTCCGCTAAACGACATGGCATTTTTCAAAAAATTATCTCTGAGGTTTGTCCTGGTTCAAACATCAAAACTTTAAAAAGTTTGTCTCAAACGAGGTGGACTATGCGTCATGTGTCGGTGAAAACTGTGGTGAGGCTTTTACCGGCAATTGTCACAACGTTAAAAATTATATCGAATGACACAAATAATCCATGAGTTTCGGCTGATGCTTCAGGGTTACTGAAAATGATTTTGGATGAAGAATTCTTGCTTTCCCTGATCATTATCGAATTAATCGTGGGGACAACAACCATATTATCAAAGGAACTACAGTGTCCTCAAATTTCAATTTCCCTTATATTTCCTAAAGTAAATGCAACAATTTTAACTCTGGAAAATTATCGAACCGAAGAATATTTCAATAAATGTTTTCAGAAAATTAAAACATTATCGAAAGAAATTCAAGAAAAATCCCATGAAGTAAAAGAGGTGGCTTTACCTAGACGAAGAAAAATTCCAAAAAGATTGGACGAAACGTCACAGAATATTTTCTATTTTTCTGACGTCAAAGATTTTTTACGCGTTAATTTGTTTTTTACATGCTTGGAAGAGTTAACTGGAAATTTAAAACTACGGTTTTCTAAAAACGATTATACTATAATTTCTAAAATTGAAAACTGTTTGTTGGTTCACAAACATAATTTTTATGAAGGAGACGCCGAAATACTTAATAATTTTTATAAATTTACGGACGATGTTACCGAACTGCATAGGCAAATAAATGTATATATAAATTGTATGACGTCAAGTATAAGTATTGATAATACGATAGAAGACTACGCTGTATTATTTTTAAAATATGAATTAAAGTCGATGTTACCATTAGTGTGGCAACTTTTTGAATTGGTGCTTACGTGTCCCGTAAGCACGGCGTCAGCCGAAAGGTATTTTTCTTCCCTAAAGACGATAAAAACTTATCTTAGAAGCACCATGGGCCAGCAAAGGCTATCAGGCTTGGCACTTATGAACATCGAGAAGGAAAATACAACAAAGCTGATGACCCAAAATGGACTACGGACACTTGCAGACAAATTTGCAACTAAAAAAAAATCGAAGGATGCTGTTTTATTAAGAAAAGGGTTGCCCTACATTGTATTTTTGTTCGCGTTTTTGTCAATCTTTTAGAATTATTTAGTTATTTTGTTATTATTTATAATAAATACTATTTGTTCTGAACTACATATATATGTTCTAAGACTTTTATTCTTCCACCTGTTTCATATTTTTCTCAACCCAACCCAACCCAACTATTTTTGGCCCCCCCACTTTCTTTCGGCACGCGCCGCCGCTGACTATCGGTGATAAAATACTGTGCGGAAGCTACAAACGTTATCTTCGTATTGGCACCATATTGGAACGGTCGTCCAATCTTAAACGATATAATCTACGAGCAGAACTGTCACGTCTACAAACACTTGCTTGATACGGAAGTTCAGCTACTGGACTCGAACGAAATTTTGAACCTTGACCAACATTTCACTAAAAATGGGTTACATATGTCCAGACAGGGAAAGCTGCGTCTATTCAGTAAAATTAGTGAGACATTTGCAAAACCATCAGAACCTAATCCGTTCATAAATTATAGCAACTTGATAAATGTCAAAATTGACCCAAAACTGGTTGCCCATCCCTTGGTCTGCTACGAAAATACAGTCAGCACTGATCTGGATGAGAGCGTACCCAACGAGGTAAGAGAAAATTCGTCGACAGTGTTGTTATAATGCACATAAACGTGCAGTCCATCATGAATAAATTAAACAGGTTGGAAATTCTCATATCAAGCGACCGACCAGATGTTATATGTGTGTCCGAACATTGGATTACAGTGGATGCCATAGCCAGTGTGTCCTTATCTAGTTATGATGTTGTGTCTAATTACTGTCGTGTTTCAAAAAAGCATGGAGGCGTCTTAATTTATTGCAGTCAGATGCTTCGTGCCGTACCTATCGATTTGGCTGTTTTCTGTGAGGAGTTGAGCTTCGAGTGGTGTTGTGCTGTTAGTTTTAAAAATGATAATAATAGATGTGCTTTAATTTGTGTTTATAGATCACCCAACCGAAATGTCTATTTGTTTATTGATCACCTTTCATCGGTTTTGAATGTAGTGGTGCGCAATCACACTACGGTGGTTTTATGTGGTGATCTAAATGTTGACGTGGGTGGGAGAACTCGCCAGTCAGGTGTTCTGTTAGATGTATTTGAGTTATATGGACTGACTGGTGATTTCTCCCATCCCACTAGGATCACATTTGACGTCCGTGGAAACAGAACTATGTCAACACTTGACTATATTGTATCAGACTCACCTCGGGAAAAATGTCGTTTTTGTACCTTTGACGCAAATATCGCGGATCACATGGGTGTGTTGATGGAAATACGTTGCGTGGGCACCCATGGGGTCGGCGAAGCCGATGGGAGCTGTTAGTTGCGGCGAGTGTCGTCCCGAAACTTGGCACGTTTTTGTGAAGCGCTGGGTGAGCTGGATTGGGACCTCTCCTGGGTTTCAGATGCTGATCAAGCATTTAATGTTTTTCTCGACAAATTCTGTTATTATTATAATGCTTACTTTCCGTTAACTAGTAGTACTGGAAAGAAAAAAAACTCAGGAGGGGGCCTGGGTTACCGGTGAAATAGTCAGGATGGGCATCGAATTAAAAAATACGTTTTGGTTAATGAGGAACTGTGATATTCCGGGTACTGCGGAGGCATATAGAGCAAAGAAACTGTTGTACAAAAAGAAAATAAACGAAACAAAAAACCATTTTGTCGATGCACTGGTGAATGGGGCGCCAAATAAAACTAAAAAGCTGTGGCAGTATGTAAATGAACAGCTCGGAAGACGCAGGTCCGATCATCGGTGTACGGCCATCTCTGTGGGGAGCTGATCGTTGATGACGTGCGGATCAGTGAGCACTTTGTGGAATATTTTTCAACTGTAGCACAAAAACAGCTGTTGTGCAAATATGGCCCTTCAGGCCAGCAACTTTGCACTAAAATGGGCCCACATGTTCTTCTATCCGGTTACTTCTCCGGAAGTTTTTAACGTTATAATGGCACTAAACAATACTAATAGTGTTGGATTGGATGATATTTGTGTGAAGGTGGTAAAGTGTTCAGCTGAGTATTTATGCAAACCACTTGCAGAGCTGATGAATGCGTCGATTGTGGTCGGTCATTTTCCAATGGCCCTGAAGACATCAAAAGTCATTCAAACGCCAAACGCAGTTGAGAACTATCGACCTATATCAGTAAATAGTGTTTTCTCAAAAATTTTCGAGTCGGTTATATTAAACTTTTCAAGGAAGGTTGGACTTCCTTGAAAAGTTTAATATACTAACGGAGAACCAACACGGTTTTAGACATGGATGATCGACGGAAACTGCTACGGCCCAGTTTCTGCAGTGTGTGCAGTGTGGTGATTTGGATCAAGGTTTGTATGTTGTTGGTTTGTTTTTTGACCTGTCGCGTGCCTTTGACAGCCTGGAGCCACACTTCGTGGTGGAGAAACATGGGTGTGCGTGATCCACTTCTGTCCTGGTTACACTCCTTTTTAACTGACAGGCGTATGAAAGTTGTCATGAGTGGATGTAAGTCGAACGTCGCGTCTTGTGAGATTGGGGTCCCTCAGGGCTCAATTCTGGGTCCCTTACTATTTCTTCTGTTTGTGAATGATCCACCGTTGTTTATGTTGTTTGTAAATGTATTCATGTATGTTGACGGCACATCAGTAGTAGTGTCCGCAAAAACGCCACAGCTTCTCGAAGAAAAAATATCCAGAACAATAGAAGCATTTCTCTGGTGGTGTCGGAAAAATAGGCTTGTTGTGAACGTAAGCAAGACTGTGTGTGTTCAGTTTGCGTCGAGAAGGGTGGTTGACTTGAATGTTGGAGATGGTGTGTCTGTGAGTGAGAATGTTAAGTTTCTCGGGATAATGGTGGATGGACATCTGAATTTTGGGGACCAGATTGTGAATGTATGCGCGAAGATGAATGGGGCTTTCTTTTCACTTCTTCGCCTTAAGAATTCATTGGCGCTGCACGGTTTGCTGAGCGCATATTTTGCATTGGCATATTCCGTCATGTCATATGGTGTGATCTGCTGGGGTCGGGCGGTAGAGTGGAAGCGAGTATTTATTATTCAGAAAAGAATGATACAATTGATTTTCGGCCTTTCGCCGCGTGAATCTTGCAAACCCACCTTTATATCGCGCCAATTGCTCACGTTTCCCTGCATATATATATATATATATATATATATATATATATATATTTCTCTGTACACCATGACGTATCACATCTACATTGTAGCCAAAGTGATTGAATAAAGTATTATTATTATTATTATTATTATTATACATATACAGTTATCATAGTTATTATAGTTATTATATCTTTATGTTTCAATATGTTTATTACTGTTTTTATTGTGTTTTCTTCGCTTTGACACCCTGCAGACCTACCTCAACCGGGGCATTCTCGAAGAACTGAAGCCCGAGAGTAGATTCAGCCCTCAGCATCGAACTTCCGGGGGTGTCACGGGCTGCCATCTGGCTGCCCAGTAACTCATCAGTTGCCTTGTTTCCAACCAGGGAAGCGCTGATTACGGGCATTTTCCTCAAACCACAAAAGCTCGTATGTATAGGTGGCAAGATGCCAACAACGATGACGATACAGTAGACAACAAAGAGGAACCAACCGCAGCCTAGTCTACCTCCTCGACAGATGTCTGTACAGCTGTCAAGAAAAAGTGATGTCAGCGCCTTTCGTGATCATCTATCTGGTGAGTTGCACAACCTAACTGTCTCGCATCCACGGAATGCCAAGGAGCTGGAGGACTATTCAATCTCCGTCAGTAACGCCCTGACATTCTCGTACAGGAAAGCTTGCCCGCTTAGGAAGGTGTGCGAGTCTGGTCGCACTTCCCTATGGTGGTGCCCAGCACTCGGACAACTTCGAAAACTTACGCGGAAAGCTTATTAAAAGGTCAAGCGCACTAAATCAGACGTCGACTGCGCCTTTTACAAGGGCAACCTAACAAAGTTGCAAAAGACAATCCGACAACAACAAAGGAATGCTTGGCGTATTTTCTGTGAAGATGTCGTGAGCGTCTCTGAGGTCTCCTGACTAAAAAGCTAATTTCTGGCGACCCACGATCGAGAAATCGGTATTAGTAGGGCTGATAGCAATTATACCAACAACCTCTCCGAAAGCCTATAACTGCTAATGGGCGTTCATGTTCAAGGTTCCGTTGATGTTGCCACCAGCACCTCCCGCGAGGTAGAGGACACACGCTGTTTCCCAACCGACTACGACTGGCGTATAGTGCACCACGTCTGCGATAGACGCAGAATCGATGGATCAGTTTTGCCCAACTCAAATCCCCGGGTCGAGATGGCATCTTACCAGCCATAGTACAGAGGGGCCTGGATCTGATCAAACCACACCTGGAGGAAGTGCTTCAAGCCAACCTTGCGCTAGGCTACATACCTGTCTGCTGCCGTGAGGTTACGGTCATGTTTATCTCCAAACCAACCAGGCAGGATTACTTCATCTACAAGTCATACCGATCTCTTCCTGTGGTGCTCAGAGGCTGGATCAATACCATGCTCATAACACGAACGGTGAACCTCAGGACTGAAGGCACACTTAAACGCAAGGTCGCCAGCAGTTGTCTACAGGGAGGCGTCCTGTCGCGAGTTCTGTGGAACCTGACACTGGATAGCCTCCTCTACACAATGCATAGCCAGCACTTCATCGTCACTGGTTATGCGGAAGACCCGCAGTTATCCTCATCAGGGGCGAACATGCCAATTTCCTATCCGACACGATAAGGCTGGCACTCAAACTGATTGAGGAAGGGTGTAGGGACCAACAACTATCCAACAACCTCAGACATTCTGTGGAAGTAAAACATCTTTGACAGACAACTGAAATGAGACAAACACCTGACAAACAGGGCACAAATAGTTCGCACAGCTTTCGCCCAGTGTTAGCGGATCAGTTCGCAGGTGAGGTCTCTCAACAAAGCATACGCTTTGGTTATACACTGCCGTTATTCGTCCGATATCGTGGCGTGGTTCTCTAGGGTGAAGCTAGCTTCCTCTACCACCAAACTGAACCACATTCAGAGAATGACCTGCCTTGGTATCACTGGCGCAATGAATACCATACCCACTGCTGCGATCTTGAATATACTGTACCTACCGCGCTTTGACATCTTCACTGAAGTGACGGCGATGGCTACGATGTTCAGACTTCGCAGGACAGGATTGTCTTGTGAACGGTTTCGCAGTTCAGTGAGAGGCAAACTCTGGGGCGAGACCATCAAATGTATGCCACTTTTACAGTGTCCCACAGACATCTTTTCTCCCCAATTTGTTTTCAGGAAACAATCTAACACGCACACCTCATCCACTGCAATTGATGTAAATGGGAGCCCGAAAATCTACACCGACGCGATGGCTCGAATCGACAGAAGGGTATTGGAGTGAGAATTATCTCCCATGAATTTCCAAGCGCGGCTTTCCATTTTCCATACCACTACGTAGTAATATTCACTGACAGCAGGCAGGCCATTCTAGTACTAGATAGGGTCGCTGCTCTTCGGGGCTTCTTCTCGACTGTCACCAAGCCCTGGTAAATCTGTCCAGGTCAAACTCCATCACTCTGGCCTGTATTAAGGAGTACACCGGGATTAAGGGCAATCAGTACGCAGATAAACTTGCCCGCAGGGCGTCCAGGCCGGTGTCGGAGGCACCAGAGCTTTTTCTCCTTCCATCCTTATCCTCCCTTTTAGGGATTCTAAAGGACATCACCCACAAGAAATTCAAGAATAGGTGGGATGCAATTCCCGCCTGCTCAACATCAAGGAACTTCTCAAGTGCCCGTCTGTTAGGATGGCGAAGAAACTACACGAGCTCCCCAGAAATAAACTACGTCTCATCACCGGCTTACTCACGGGACACTGTGGTATTACAAAGCATTTGTACAATATGCAACTCAGCAATACTTTCTTCTGTCGAGCGTGTAAGCAAGAAGAAACGGTAAGGCACATCTTATGTGATTGTCCCACCCTAGACGACCAGAGGGTAAGCGCTTTTTATGATTCCTGGTCATCTATGAATAGAATACGTAATGCTCCCTATCGAGTAAGCTAACCTTGGCTACATCCATAAGTTGGCTACTCGTTATGGGTATATAATACCGGGTGGACATGAAGGCTGGCACAAGGGACCCACTGGGGCACAGGCCTGGCATAATGCCTCCCAACCCTACATACATACGTTGTGTAATTTGGGTACAATATAAAGTAAACATTTAATTTAAGTTGTATCTCTATAAATATAAATAATATGTAACGAATAAGTTATAATCCCACAATCTTTATTATATTTGTACTTTTCAACAATCTTCATAAAAAAAGTTACGCCATCTAATGATAAAAAATTATGACTGCTTATGCAACCTTATATGCAATCTGGTTTGGTTGCATAATCAGAAGGGCAAATATTATGCAAATATGTATATAGGTATCGGTTTTAAGCCAATTATTAAATATTAGTTGCTTTCTAATATTCTAAATAAAACCTTGATCACGCTGATACAAGATGTTATATCACATTTTATTGTTTCCGTAAAGTAATTATAATGGTTCAACGTTTTACATTTAACCCCTTACCTTTTTTGAGGGAACAACGTTGAGTGAGTGGTTGAGATACACGTGTGTTGTTTCTAGATAAATGGTGGCCTGGGGTAACGCGAGCCACTTCATTCCTTGATTTTGGGGTGCCATATTCGACCCTCGACTTCGATGGGTGCCTTAGAGGTATCAGTTTGGGGCTTAGTGTTTTCGGGTGGGACCAATTGGGTACTAAATCCTCACAAAAGCTCAACAAAAGTCGAGTTGTTTTCGACAAGTAGTGGACTAAGGTGACGGTCAAAAGAACTACCCCTAATTAGAAAGGGTTCTGATCAAGTAGTAATTTAATTATGGGTATTTTTCGGGGGTGCCAATTGGGTATTAAATATTTACAAAGGCTGAGATAGATCTGAGCTGTTTTTCGACAAGTGGTGGGTTAGGGTGCCGCCCGCCACATTTAATCCTCGATTTCGAGGGATTTCTTTGAGATACCAATTTGCTCATGGGCTCAGTGTTTTAGGAGGCTCAAGGAAATTCGAGTTATTTTTCGACAAGTGGTGGGCTGACGTGATGCTCAAAAGAACTACCACTGATTACAGCAAGTTTCCATGAGGTACCAGCTCACGGATCAATTAGTACTAACTGGGTACTAAATTTTTGAAAATTTTTAATGCGTTTTGGACATTGGACAGGTTGAGAGAATACACTGTTTTATTATTCCAACTTTAATAAAATTAAGCATGAACAAAGATGATGCCTGGTACAAGAATATTAAAAAGGTTCAGTTGTGCATCAAAGATGTATAGACACCAGTTCAGGAAAGCTTTTGGTTGGAGGGGAGAGTGCCGCTAAAGCAAGCAGAAGATGCTGTGCCAAAAGGGAACTACGAAAAATTGCTAAGTTTAAAATTAACAAAAAAAGACAAGAAAAGTTTTAATACAAACATCTACCATTTATAAAGAAGGAGACCTGGCAATAAAAAGAACACAATTTGTCACCCAGGGAAAGTTAGAAACAACATTTAGATTAGAACAAGATTACCAAAATAAAGAATTCTAACAGATATTATGTTGAAAAAGTAGAACGACATGAAGGGCCGAACAAAACATCAACGGCGGTTGATTTTATGTTATAACGAAGGAGAGTAATATAAAAATATATTTCGAATAAGAAATGATTTAGATTAGCTAAGATACACTTACGTTCCTCACTTCTAAGGGTGGAAATTTGTTCATTATTTCTCCCAAATTTAATTCTGCTTAATAAGCTCGTTTGCTCTCCACGCATAACAGAACAGAACTAAATTAGATAAATTAGATAAATTCCCATAGTGTTTCTTAGGTACGTTTTTCTTATTTTAATTTAGAGAAAGTTTGTCCTGAGAATGTCGTACATAGTACGAAATTTTTCATAAGTAACTGTGCTAATAAGATTGCTTAATTATTTATGACGATCTTGAATGTTTTTCTAAAAGCAAGTGTGTGGAAATTTGCAGATAAATCTTCAAAATATGTTTACAAAATAATAATAACCGTTGATGTTTATTTTCTAAACAAATATCTGGTGTGCCCACCACCCTACTTTCCGACTACACTGTTTACACATTTATAAACTCTAAACGTATGTATATCTATAGAGAATGAAACACCAATGACGTAAAGTAATAATAACTATATTGTGATTACAACAATTCAAGGTATCTCTCAATACAAATAACTATTGTCACGTATACGTGTATTTTCCTGCGAGGTTGTTTATTATTCTACGTTGTTTACTTATTCTTCATTAGCGAGCCGACGATACTGAGCTGATGCGTATGACGTCACTTCTTCATTACGTCACAAAGAGATGGGTATTACACCCTATATTACATCCCTATATTTATATCACCTAAACCGCTGATCCCGAGATCTGTAAATTTGTATACATATTTAAAATGACTGCAGGATGGGATGGTGTCAGTTGCTTCACAAAATTGAATAATTGCAAATGTGTTCAGACACTTACTTCATTGTGCCATCGATGTAGCTGGAAAGTTGGCTGAGGGCGATCCCAGATATTTTGTTTGTAATGGTATTACATTCGATCTGAACTTTCAATCTAAAATTATTTCAGCTCAACGGCCTCTTCCGGTCACCGTAAGTCGACATAAACTTTGTTATTTTAAATGGAATATCTTTTTGGGCCCAAAATAATTCTGACTTTGAGATCATAATGTTAAAAGCTTTGGATGATCAATAAACTGTTGCATAAATAGTGCCAACAAAAACAAGTATTTTTTATTGTTTTGACTTCCTGTCAAAATTGATTTCTTGAATGCTATAATAAATACATTGATGTACTCAACATAAAAAAAAATCTGTCAACAAAAACTGCTCTCAAGTATTGAGAATACTCCCATTATTTTACGCATTGCTTAGAGAATAAGGATATAAATAATAAAATAATAATAAATAGTGGTATATATAATAGATAATAATTTATTGACTGCGGTACAAATGGAACAATAATAATAATAATATACAGTGAATGGTAAGAAAACAATGGAACGCGACGTCACAGGAATTCACTTAAGTATTGCACAGGTATTTTTTTGGCTATGCCTGTCGCCCTTTAACTTGCGGCTGAAAGAAAAGAAAATATCCAAAACATTTATAGTTATTGATTGTTTGACGAAGTTTGACTGTAAAAATATGTTTTCTTTTTCTAGTTATAAAACTACTAATGCAAGCAGTTACTGTGGTACTTACCATCACATAGAGATATTTAGGCAACGCCCTCTCAGTCAGCAGGTTGAGTTGCTCCTGCCGCAGCGCGGGTCCTTCCGTACTATTTTCGGGAACGTTCAGAACCAGTCTCGGCAACGGCACGCTGCCTGCTATCAATGGGTACAGGTTATACTCCACAATCCGTTCACTCTCCGGAAGAATATTTATCTGAAACTATTATTTTTCGTTTGATTATTGCATTTGTCAAGTTTTCAAGTCATTACCTGTTTATATCCAGCATACATAAATCCCTCACTTCCCTCTATACTCAGATCAAGCTGCAGTAACTGATGTGATTTATTCAAAAAGTGGTACCGTACTAGAATCGGTGTCCGGACAAAACCATGCTCGGGCAAAGTTAGTCTCATATCGAGCGGGATCCATTCAATTGGTATGGCTGTGAGGATTATCTCTGTTGTTGTTAGAATTCCGTTCAATCTACATTTCAAATATTTCAATTACAATACCATACTGTTTTGCCAAGTGTAAACATACCTTCTCCATTTTATCGTGTACTTTCCCAGATCGGTGTGTTTGTCCGATTGCTTCGTCGGCTTTGCGATGTATATTTCCGTTCCGCATTCCTTTGGTTTGAATTGTAAACCTCTGATTTGACTATCTATCGTTTTATCCACGTTTTGGAAGGGATGATACTAAAGGAGAATAGTGTAAATAAACTAGTCAAAGTAACAGTACTTAAGGTAACTGCACTAGTTGATGCTGCGTTATGCAGGATGTGTACAAAGTGTTGAATAAGTTACACGTGGTTAGTTACATGTTCTTCATAAACTTTGTTGTCAAAAATCTTGATACTGAAATATTGTTTTCCTTTGGTTTGAATTGTAAACCTCTGATTTGACTATCTATCGTTTTATCCACGTTTTGGAAGGGATGATACTAAAGGAGAATAGTGTAAATAAACTAGTCAAAGTAACAGTACTTAAGGTAACTGCACTAGTTGATGCTGCGTTATGCAGGATGTGTATAAAGTGTTGAATAAGGTACACGTGGTTAGTTACATGTTCTTCATAAACTTTGTTGTCAAAAATGTTGATACTGAAATATTGTTTTGTGATTCGTGTGTCTTCAGAAACTATACGAAAAAAAAAAACACTTTGCAACACTCCTTTAAGATGTTTGTGTTAATCTGCAGGTAGGAAATCTTCAAAAACATTTTACTGGTTTGGCTTGGTGTGTAGTTATGTGTAATAGAAATAAATAATAATGCTAACAATATAGAGTCTCAAGGAACTGGTCTGTTAGAAGTTTCTAACATTTCGCTCACTCGACATTTTTTCAAATTTGTAACGGTATTATATTCCATTTGGCCTTTCAATCTAAAATACTTTCAGCTCCACTGCCACTTCCAGTCACCGTAAGTCGACAACAACTTTGTTATTTTAAATGGAATAATACATTTTTTTATATCAAATTTAAATTTGGCGTATGAAAATAAATCGATTTATATCAGGGTTTCCTATATCCAAATTAGACCATTTTTTAGTTACTTACATATTTTGATTTTTCTATAATTTTTGTTGTTTTTTGAGTAGAGGTTAATGGTGAATATCTTGGTATATTAAGATGGGAGTTGAAAGCCAAAATAGAGATAATATACATAATATTAAAGCCAACACTTTCATGGTTGCTCAATGGTACACTGTAAGAGTGTACCATTAGAAAGGTGTCTATTCTTATATAATATCGTGTACAGGGGGTTCAGAATGTAAACAAAATCCATTTCGATATTTTCAAATACCAAACACTCATTTTTTTTTTCAAATGGAACACATACATACATACATACATACATACATGCATTTTCCAGAAATCATTGCAATCGATTAAGGGTATCCCAAAACGCGTATTTACACTGAAATCCCGATTTTTTCCGTCGATTACAATACATACTTTCCTTCTAGGGTACTAGTCGGAAAGTAAAAATGAAACATTTAAAAATGTCAAAATGGATTTTTACATTTTGAACGCCTGCACATGATATGATGTACAAATAGACACCTTTCTAATGGTACACTCTTAAAGTGTCTGCCTACGAAACATGAAAGTGGTAGATTTAATATTAACCGAGATATTCAACATTAACCATCTTCAGGGTAATGGTGACCAACTAAAATTATAGAAAAATCAAAATGACTAAAAAAAGGTGACATTTAAGTATAGGGAATGCTGATAATAATCGATGCATTTTCATGCGTAGAATTCCATTTTGACATCAAAAATATATTATTCCATTTAAAATACCAAGTTCATGTCGACTTCCGGCGACCGGAAGTGGCAGTGAGCTGAAAGTATTTCAGACTGAAAGTAAAAATTATAGATATTATAAGACCAGTCACTTGAAAAGAGCTGAAAGCTGACTTTTCACAAATAATTTTCCTCCCATGAGTGCCGTAATGGATGGACTATCACAGAAGAAAAGATATTGTCAGTTTGGATATTTAAACTGATATTGGATGTACAACTGACTTTGTTGCAAATTTTCCCAATCAATTTGATAGTTACAAAATAGTCTCTGTATGTATTTTGCACATACCATTTTATCACAAAAGGTCCAAATAATGCCTTTAAACTATTAAGCGGGGAATTTTAGGACGTATTCATGTCCAGGTTTGCAGGTTAATGTATTTTCATAATATTTGAGTTGAGTATTACATTTTAAAAAACAATCAGTTAGTGTATTACCTTACTGCCACTGCTAGAACTTAACATTCTAACGAAAAAAAAAAAAAAAAATACATACAAATTCAATAGAAGTATCCTCTATCACAATCGGCCATGGCGATAAGCAATTCACTACCATCATAGGCACAAATTCCTCCTCAACGTAAAACTTGCTAATATTCTCGAACAGCGTGGACAGATATTTTGTAGAAATCTCAAACGGTTTTACGATAGCCATAGGAAAGCTATCCTCTTTGATACTCGCTATAGGCTTGTCACTATCTAACAGGAACGATGCCTTACAGTTCACAGTTCTCTCACCAATCTTGTGCGAACGCACATAGAATTTGACGCTACCCTCATGTGACTTTGACAAACGCTCCAACTTTACGCACAACGGCAGATTTTCCAAATGAAAGTTTTCACTCAGAGAAAATTCAGCTAAAAAACAAAATTTGTTTTGTTTGGTTTCCATGTCAACCGGAGATTTAGATGTCAATAAACTTACTACTGTCAAATCCGTCATCATTCTCGAGGGTGAACTCAAGTTTAACGTCTCGAATGTCGTACGCCTCGTTGTTTGTAATAACGGTGGTAATCTGATACCATTCGCCGAGCAGGGATGGGTTTTCATGTACAAACTTCAAGTCCAACTTTGAATGCCTAGGCGTAATTTTTACCGACATCAAAGGTTTTAGGTTGTCGAAGTTCGGTACGTTGCTGGGAGATAGGGCAAAGTGTTGCAGTTCAGGGTAGGCGTTCTGTGCATCATTACCCGTGCCTGCAAACTTCAAATTGACCAGGCAGTTTGCGGCATTCCCAAGATGGACGTTGGCATTGCCGATCTGTAAATGAGAAAAATTGATTTGATTAGGTTTTGTTTGTATTGTTATGATATTGGTTATCTACCTGAATTTCTTGATCTACGTCATCAGGGTCTGGTAAAAATTGCACCGTAAATTTTTTTGTTTCGTTTACACCCAGGATTATTGTGGGGGTGCTTGTGTTGACAGGAAGTTCATGTGTAAACGCAGGGCTCTTTACAAACAATACGATCTTCGATATGTTGATCGGGTATAGACATAGAGATCTGCGGGTATGCAAATTTAACAATTAATTTTATATCCGCTCATTTTTTGTTATTCCTTAAAAAAACGTTTTATTTTCATAAAATTTCCTTTTACTGACAGTTGTTGTCAGTATACAAACTGCATCTATAGCAAGTGTTATGAAGTTGTCTATACAGTTGTTTATAGCAAGTGTGTGTTATAAAAACAGCAGTAAAGAGGATAGTGCATATCATAGATACCATCCCAGAAAGAAATTGGAATCTGTTGTTGTTATTGGTACTTCAAAAATGTTTGTGGAGAAATTGTAACACTAACTTAATTCTACAATCCACGTTAACAATAGTACAATTCTACTGTTAATCAAAAGATGATATTTAGCACTTTCCAGTAGTTTAAACTTCCAAATATATAAACTAAACTACATTTTTGTTGCGTGTTTCTCTTTTAAATGTTGTTTTCTATGCTCATATGTAATGGTACAGGAGTTATCATCTAAGGTGAAATCATCTCAACCTTTTTATGTTTAGAACCCTGTTTGAATACAATAGATATGTTAAACAAATATTTATACACCATATTTATTACAACCAACTCTCAAATTTTTTTTGTTACACTAAGACCTAGTTGCACCGACATTTTTAATCATTGCAAAAACTCTTGTTAGTAAAACAGTCAATGGGGACATTCAGCCAGGCTGTATAGTACTGTAGCGCTGCGAGGGGTCACAACTGCTACACTTGTCCACAACAACTGCTATCATAAAGCACTACGGGTTGCGGTACAGCAAGAACACGTCCATCACAATCTACCCATTCAACCGGATAGTAGCGCTAGAATAAAGTGATAGCATAAACATGCTAGCGCTAACTAACACTGCATTCAGCCAGGCTAACGGCTGAATGTTATTGTATTCACTATCTGTCGCCTGAAATTTTGTTTCTGCTAACACAAACTCACAGAGGCATTGAATTCCTCAATGTATTACCCAAAACAAGGCTTTACTAATTTAATTTCACATTTAATCAGATTACTTAATGTCATTCATCAACGTTAATTTGAGATGTTGGTGCAAGTGGACATAAGATTGGGTCTATCAATATCAGTTTAAAGTGGTAGTTAACATAACTATGTATATTAGTACTTTTATGCGCACGTCAATTTAGAGTAATCACAAACTTCTAGTTACTATCACTTTAAACCTGCCTAGATGGATCACCCTACAAGTACAGAAATGAGAAAATTAAGTGATGAAAACCATCAATTTTCACAACCTCAAAAACTGTTAGTTTTAGACTGTATATTGTGACAGCCAAGCTGGCCAATCACCCCTTAAAAGGATATTGTTCACTTTTAGGATAACTGTATATTGTTTACTTAAAATGGCAGTATGTACCAAGTCTCTGCAGCAAGTTTAGTAGAATACCACAATTTATAAGCGTTTCACATAAAATTTAAAAGATTGAATTACTTGACATATATCTCGATGTCGATGTTCTCGTCAGCTTCGTATTCCCCCTTCAAAAATCGACACCTCACGTCAAGACAACACACCACAGTCCCAATCTCCAATTGCAAACTTAACGGCCCTTTCCCAAACAATTGCTTCCATGCATTTATCGACTTCTGTATTTCATCCACAGGAAGATCAGGATCAGTATCCGGAAGTTGCCTCTACAAAAAAAACCAATATCACATCACCCCACCAAAAAAAAATCAACATTTTTCTACATACACTCAAAACTCTCAGCAAATTCTCATAAGTCTTCCTCTTGTACTCAGCCGGTAGGTCAATATAATCACTTAAGACCTCCAGCGACAAGCTGACATAGTCCTGGAGATTTGCAGTTAGAAAAGCGCAATTTAGCGCCTTAACCAAGATACTCGTGATGATGCTCCACCATCGTTCCGTCCGGTAATCCCACAGCATGTGCGTGAACAGCGTCAGAGCTTTGCCGTAATCGGCTGAATCAAAATACTCTTCAGCCATTTGCACCACAAGATGACGTCGGGTTCTCGGACACCTGTACGCCTTGTATTGCGTTATCGCCAAGCCATACAATGTGATTATTATATTCTGCGAGAAATAGATAGAACAGTTTTAATTTTTATGGCATGTTTATTGTTTTGATTTTTTTTTTTTTTTTTGGAGGAGGCTTAACTTACGGAATGGTTTACACGTTTCTCTACGTATTGCAGGGCTAGAATTCCATTGTTTTCTAGGTGTGGATCGGGAGGTTCTGCCGTTAGCTTTCCGGGCCTCCACGGTCTCTGACCGAAGAATTCTAAGTTGGCTGCGCCTTCCAACGGGTCAGGGTTTGGATAAGTTGTGATTTGCTATTTTAAAAAATTAATATTTAGTTGGGTATTTTGTGTTAAAATGTAAATATTCCAAAATTCAACAATATTCTTACAGTACACAACTCCTGGCATAATTTTCGTCTGGTTATTGTGTACAGGGCTGCTTGTTGGTAGTAGAGGCCTGGATGTTGAGTTTGCACCGCAGGTAAACCTTGCTTTACGGCTTCGTCAAAAATATCTCCAAACATACTGTATCTATGTTACAAAAAAACAACAATGCTACGTTAATGAAAACAAATGTGTCCATTAAAAAATATACTTTGTACATTAAATTGACTTTTTAACCATTAAAATACATGCATACGTTAAATAGAAAATGCTAGTTTGAGCAATATAGTATGTTTGCCCCTAGAGTTACTTACTTATACATTATAATAATAATAATCTTTATTGCACCATTAAAAGTAATTAACCAGATCAGTCCAATCATTTGGTGCTCAAAAAGAGCTTACTTGGAAAATTTTCTGGGAGTTATGAAAATTGGTGATATTATAGACTTCGAGGTGCTCTTTCCGCATTTCTACTTTGCCACTTCGTATTTTTGCCGCTCGCGCCGCCATATTCGAAAAATGGCGCCTAAAACAGTTTTTTGACAATATCTAATAAATTAAACTAGAGAAAATTTCCTATCATTTATGTAATAACCTTTTTTTTGTAAAATGAATAGTTTCAGCGTAAGAGTGCCACAAACCTTGTTAAAACTGATTTCTTGCAAATCCAAAAAGGGATGTGAGAGAGCCTGTGGATGCAGAAACGCTAGATTAAAGTGCTCCATCATACGCACGAATTGTAGTGGTACCTGTAATAATTTGCAAGTTCCATCACAAGATAGCAATGAAGAAGAAAAAACGGAGACTGTTCTCGAGCAAACGTATGATGAAATCGAGGACGAAGAGAGTTGCTATAACACTTATAATCCAATCGCGGATGATGTGGTAGAAATTTCTATTTGTAGCATTGCGATCGGTACTGAAGACGATGAACTTGCAATACCTGATTCAATTTATTATATAACTGTTTTTATCGTAAAATGAGTCGGAAAGGTCGGAATAGTCAAAAAACTGTTTTAAGGCGCCATTTTTCCAATATGGCGGCGCGAGCGGCAAAGTAGAAATTCTGAGCACACCAATATCTATAAAATCACCAATTTTCAAAACTCCCGAAAACTTTCCAAGTAAAACTACCAAATGACTCTATTAGATAATGTACAATGCTATTGGGTACAGGTAAAGTCAACAAGTGGTAAAGACACGGCATCTACGGTAAAGGCGAGTTTGACATTATAAACTAAATTAATCCCAATTAAAATTCCAACCAAGCGCAAAGTGCTCTTTTAAACTAAGGCACTACGATTTTATATTTTAACGACTTCTTCTAATATTGACATGCTAGTCCGAAAATTCCTAATGAGAAAACGCATCACTAGTGTAAAATAAAATATAGAGCTAAGAAAAAACGAGAAAAAAATGTGAAAAAGTATTCTTAGTGTGTTGACTATCTCCAAATGCCGATGCCTACTGGGGGTTGTATTTATACGGTGTTATGGGAGCGTCATGTCTCTTGAATTTTGTAGCGTTTGATTTGTGGTTTTCCCTCTGTCCTATAGATATAGTACTACAGTAAAATGCGTTTAACACAAAAACGCTTAAGAAGAAATCTATATTTCTTTTTTTTTGCTAGATATCTTTTTTTTTTGGGTAGTCTATTTGTTTCGTGTTTTTAATACGAAACAAAAATTCCTTAACAAGATTTTGCTCCTAGAAATGAACGACATAACGGAAAACCACCTACCGCATCGCCCAGCAAGATGGGTTTGAAATGAAAGAGTGGCGGTGTTTCATGTTTCATATGAAAGGAGAATAAAGAAGAAAAAATAAAAACTTAATTTTAATGAAAAAAACAAAAAAAAACAAAAAATTAGCGCAAGTGTTCTTCACCAACCATTTGTACATTGCGTTCCAAAATGTCAAGACTAATTTGCTCCACTTCAGCGCGAATTCTTTGCTGTAGCTCCTGGAGCACAATTTGAACATTTGCGCTAAATTTTGTTTATACTTTCCGACTAGTACCCTAGAAGGAAAGTATTGTAATCAACGGAAATTTTTTTTTCGAGATTTTAGCAAAAATACGCCTCCGAAATAGATGACGTCATAAAAACGTCATCTATTTTCATCAATTTTAACTCATAAAAACGGAGCGTTTTTTCATGAAAACTTTAAATAAAAAAATTATGAATTTTATTCCAAACTTTATCATCACACTGTATATATTGTCTGTAACATCGTTTAACACAAAAAATATTTCATCCCCTCAATTTCACTATATGTATATGTTTTGTGTGCAGTATTTGCTTGAAGATGTATGCACATGGTAACAACATTATCTTGAATTTGTGAAATAGTGATTTGCAGTGTGATGTCCAACATACCCGTTTATTTGAGTGTATGTTTTTTTTTATAAAATGAACACTTGACATGACAAGATTCTCCCCATAGCTCCAGTCCATAGCTTAATCATGAATTAAATAGAGCGTATTATGTTATTACAGTTGCTTCCTTTCCCACAATTTATTTTACTCTCTTATAGCCTATATAATCTGGGCTACCCCTACTTTTTTAATACTTTTCCGTAACAGTTTTTACATTTAAATTATAATTTATTTAAAGTATTATACATTTATTTATCAAAATGACCAAACACGTTTTAAATTGTTCTTTATATTTTTATAGAAGGAGATTTAAAAAATAAATTGATGATTGTTCGTTTTATTTCTGAAATGCGGTAATTGAAGGAATATTTACTACTTTAATGGACATTTAATTTTATTGTGCAAATATTTTTTGGGTGGCTTTTAAATTATTCCCATTTCTTAAGTCATAAACTTACTGTTTTGATAGCCAAGCGTAATGCTCAAACGACAGCTCCTTGAAACCGATACGGTTCTTGAAGCGGTCGACGTGGCCCCGAAACTGAGATATAGCATCCCTGGGTAGATTCAACGCAAACATCAGCCGGCACAGTTTGTAATTGACAAAACCAGCGACCGTTCTGACTTCATTCGCGTTTGTATCGACAACACGAATCTCCATTAAATTCGTATATGCGTGAGTATAATGCCTACAAATTAGAATTATATATAGTATATACATATACAATATTTATGACTTAATTATAATGACAAGTTGTAATATCCGGACATACATCTATTGTATATGTTCAATAAAAAAAACCACTAGTGTGTCACAGAAAATATTGAAGGTTGGCAACTCTAAAATTTGACAATTTGAGGTCTTGCAACGATTCTCCCTCTCAAATTCTGCACCAAACACATTCAGAATATGCTCTGCTAACCAGCTTTTTGCTATATAAATGTTAGACATTTTATATATCAATCCTAAAGCAAACAGGCAACAAAAATTTAAGAAAAAGATCAAATCATGACACACTAAAGGTTTTTTTATAGAACATACTATATATTGTGTATAGTTAAACTATGTGGACAAAACCAAGAACATGTTTTGTGGTTAAAATTATAGTTGTCAAATCAAATCCAAACATACTTCAGAGCTGTGTGATTATCCTGCCTAAGTTCATTCAGAAAACCCATTTTAAACTGATGTCTAACGAACAAATACTGATGTGTAGATTTATTGAGATGTTCCTTGTGCGATTTAATATTCCTTGCTTCACCGTGATAAAAACTCTGCGCTAAATCATAGAAAGCATTCTCTAAACGTATGGCATAACCATGCAAGTGATCCACGTGCGGAAGCACAAACAGCGACTTGGGGTTTAAGTCACAGCTGGTGCACAGGGCAGTTGCTCTATCGGAGGCTATCATATCCTCTCCCGCAGGGAGGGGCGAGCTCTGTATCAGGACAACCGTAATACGGGTATTCCGTCCCTCAAGGGCCGCTCTCATCGATTGCACCCTTGACGCGCACTCTATCATCTTCTCATTCCATTGTATGTCATTCCAGTCGAGATCGTAGAAGATTACGATGACCGCAGGTACCTCATTCAAGTACTTGTTCATCCAGTTGCGCTTGATTATTCCCTTGGGTATGTACCACTCGTAGGAGTTACGTTTTGGCTTGACTACAGGGAACTCGTGCGCGTTGTCGATCAGCTTGAAGAGGACGGGGGCCCTCTCCACACGTCGGTTGCTCGTGAATATGTCCCAAACGGATTTGTGGACCGCGTTGTTTAATGTGTCCAGGCCGGATAGGCCGACCAGCACTAGCGGTTTGGCGCACAATTCTGGTGGTAGATCAGCCTGATCGGCTATCGCCGGTTGTGGCATTTTTGCTGCCTGGAACATTCTCAAATTCTCAATCGAACATCGACATAGCTCCTAATAGTTCATAACCTCAAATATGCTTATAAACAGAGAAACGTCATATCACAGACGGGGATCGCGCTCTGCGCGGTGCTGACATCTCGCGGAGGCAATCCGCAGTATGTGGTAACCTCCAACAGGACGTTACCGCATGTGGTACCAGGTGGCAGTAAAGGTACTAATGGTACTGGTACTAGGTACTAACTATCCGCCTGAACGGGCGAATGTAGATGGCGCTTTTTATCCCGAATTGTTTAATTCAAATTTCTACCAGCAGAGTGGGACTCTTTCGCTCGTTGAGGCGAATAGCCAATGAAGTGCGCCATTCGCCTGAACAAGCGAATGTAGATGGCACTTTTTACCCCGCATTGTTTAATTCAAATTTTTACCACCAGAGCGGAGACTTTCGTTCGTTGAGGCGAATTCGCCTGACGAACTACATTTGGTTGCTGCACTTCCAAACTGACAATATACCCAAAATGTAGTTATAGATCTCATATCCTCGTATGGCATTGGAGCAATCTTTAATGAACCGACCAGAATCACAAATGAGACAAGAACATGCATAGATAACTGTACAGATCCGACGGACGCAGATGCTGAAGTAATAGATCATGGCTACGGAGACCATATGGCGCTTATACCACAAACCGACCTAGAACACCAGCCACAAGAACTGTCCAGCAGGAAAATATACTCAGCGAAAAACATCACAACATTTCAACAGCTACTGGCAGAAGATACCTGGTCTCCATTAGCTGATGAAGACAACTCACAACAACATGATGGACAAATTTATTCACATTCTCACCAACCCGGCGCCATAACCCGGACCCGATTGACTAAAAGACCACAGGCCTCACCCCAGTTATCCAAAGTGAGAGAAACGCTAAAACTGCTGCGAAGCGTTCACGACGCCAAACAGGATGATGAAGGCCATCCTATACTGAAAAGATATGAACAATTCTACGTCAACTTTGCAGAAGAGGAGCACAAATTGAAAAACCTGAACACAATCTTAAACGCCCAAGACGGGACTAGAGCTGTATGGCAAGGAATCAATAGCGAGGCTGTCCGAAATAATAAAAAAAAACCAACACCCTCAAGCACCATCCAGCAAACTTTCAGCCAATACTACCTGAAAGAAGCAAGCAAACGACGAAATATACCCACAACAAACACAGGAAACAAAGTCTGCAATCAGTATTTTTTGTTCAGTCCAACTGATCATAGAGAAATTGAAACTATAATACCTTCAATGAACCAACGGAAGATATTTTTGGCACCAGTCCTCGCATCTTGAAGTGGATAAGCCCACACATCTCAACTCAATTTGCAGCTATTTTCAACAAAGCTATAGAACAAAGCACACTTTCGGAGAAATTAAGAATCGCCCGTTAGCCAAGACTATACGAGCACTCTTTGTCAAAAATGAAACAATTTGCGTAACAACCCGGAAAAATCACCGAAGATGCCATAAAACTTCTCACTGAGATGGTATGCAAGACTATAGAATAACGACAAATGCATTCCTCAGGCTCAAATGTGTGACTTGTGTCGCGCCTTTGGTTCAATGCCACATGCTCTCTTGCTTCAAAAGATGGAAATATACGGATTCAGGGGTGTACCGCTAAAACTGATGGAATCCTACCTAACAAACAGGTGACAACTGGTGGCATACCATTTGCCTCTAAAGCTCAACATAGCAGCCACCATAATATACGTCGACGACGCTACCCTACTACCATTACAAAAACCAGCGAAGAACTCGAGAAAGCTGCAAACGACATGAGCCAAGCAAAAAGTTGGTTTTTGGAAAACGGGCTAAACCTCAACGAAAGTAAGGCAGAACAAGTTGTCTTCCAAATGGATAAGTGGGAAACCCCCGAAAAAGCTGTGCGGTTCCTGGAAATACACAATTCAGCCAGTCTATAGATACCGTTGCACTGCGAGTTGTCCACAACAACCACTACTATAAAGCGCGATATACATACACACGTAGACACATATATTTTCCAGAAATCATTGCAATGGATTCAGGGGACTCCAAAACGCGTATTTTCGCTAAAATCTCAAATATTTTTTTTCCGTTGATTACAATACTTTCCTTCTAGGAGTCGGAAAGTAAAAAGAAGAACTATGTGGGTTCATCCCATTTTCAAGTTAAGGGAAACCAAGGGAAGCTTTAATTTGCTGTATCACTCATAGCAGAGCCAAAGGCAACAATGTGAATTTACTAACGTATTGTTCTGTACAGAATGCATGAATATATGTGTGTCATTCGCGAGGCAATTTTTTCCAAGCTCATATAACTTATAATTATTTCCAAAACGCTTGCAATTTTTGTCAATGTTTTCCCCGAAGACTAGCAACTACAGAAGTGTGTACAGAAAGTTTGCAACTACACATGATAAAGTTTATCAACTGGTTGATTAAAAATGGGTTTTCAAACAACAACATAATTAACACGTTGACTCCCAAGGACATGTGTTTGCCCATTACTTATGGACCAGTTAACTAGTCCTCGCGAGTCAATGTATTAAGGTTAAAAGAAAATTTGAAAATTTTGTACTTACCTTGCTTCAAACTTTTCCTTTCTTTTGGTATGATAATAAAACAAAAATACTTAATTTTGATAAAATATATTTTAAAATATAACATAGAAAAACAATGGGAAAACAATTACAAATTATTTTTACATTAAAATAGACTGCACGAGTAGTGAATTATATTCGAAATAAACAAATGACCAGATTTCTAATCATCCTGGGCATGCACAACAGACAGGGACATTTACAATTCAAAGGGCTAGTGGAGAAACAATAAAATTAAAATACTTAAATTAGAAGAATAAAATTACAATATTTCTATTGATCTCTAAAATGTAGATAGTAAATACTAATCACTGTTTGTTACAATCACTTACGAGCATTACTGCACATCACACAATTCGACATACAAAAATAAAAAGGCACCACTCACTCCCTCTCAATCACATAGCTTGCCGGGCGACGCGCCCTTCCTTCAACGAAGAGCTGCGCCAAGTAAAATTCTCTACAATACCAATAATACTATATAATATATAAATACAATTCCAAAAAATACTACTTCTTAATCAGAGATCTAACTTTATTCACGCACTTGTCCATGAAATTCCGCTTCCGCTTCGAGTCGCTGGCGTTGGAACTCTGAAGACTCAGCGTCGAGGACTTCTTACTTATATCACAATTTTCGTCAGACACGTCCAACATGTCCGTTGCCTCCTGTTCAGCTCTAGGAGCAACATCGGCAACTTCCTCCTCTTGGGACGAGGACGGCGGATTTGCCAGCGCCGACGTGGACGTTGAATTTGTCGTCTTCGTTTCACCTACCGCGTCCGACGCGTCCAGCAGACCGTCCAAGCTGCGTGACCGATTCGGCGGGTGCTGATTCTTAGGCAAAGCCATCGGCGATATCGGCGTGTTCGATCCCCGCCTGCCGCTTGGCGGGTACTGAGGAGGCAGACCGTACTTCCTGGACGTCATTATCCAATTACGGGACGGACTCGATGACTTGTAAAGTCTAAACGTGAATAGATTCACAAAATTATTATTTTATCAAAGAACAATAATTAAGAAAACAAGCGGTTCAAGTGTTAAATCCGGTATTAGTAAGTACCTGCGTTAGGCAAACAAAGGCAGACGCCTACCTAGGCAGGGGTGAGGGTGCGACCGAGGCTGGGGGACCATCTAGTCAGTCCCGGTTCCCGTTCACGTCTTTGTCGGTGCCCTTGCCCGAGTCATTGCTGTGCATCCGCTGGTAAACGGGCGGCCGGGCCAGCGCTGGATTCGATGGCGTGCCGGGCGTCATGTCGCCCTTTCCGATGCCCACACGACTCAGAGAGTTGTCTATCCTGGCATTCAGTTCGCCGCGCATGAACCTGCAATATCATTATAATTATTTTCAATGCTGAAACGTGTATAATGAATAGAGAGTCTACAATTGGTCACCATTACGCATGCCAGGCCAGTACATATGACCATAGTCCAGTACATCGATCAACTACCAGGGTTGTTATAAAAAACGTTTTTTTTTATTTAAAACAAAAACAGTTTTTTTTTGTTAAAATGTGTTTTAAAACATGAAACAATGTTTTAAAACACCTCCAAAAAAAAAAACAGGTTTTTTTTGTTTTTGTAAGAAAAAAATAAATTATGTTTTTGAATATAAAGGGATGCTCATGGAGATTTAAGAATAATATAATATCTATCCTTTTACAAATGTTGGCTCTCTTGAGTTGATAGTAGGTTCTCTGTAGAAAAAAAATGTTTTAAAAACTTTGTTTTAAAACATTTTTAAAACAAATGTTTTAAAACATAACAACCCTGTCGACTACACGCCTGGCGTGCGCAATGGTGAAGTGACTATTTTGTTGACCCTCTAATAATGAACATTGTTAGTGTGACAGAATAAGAATTTAGGAAGAATGTTCTATGCATGCACAACACATGGAGACAATAGTACTGCATTGTACTTAACTTGTGCCTGCAGTTGGACGCAAAATTGTGATAAAAACAAAACTTGTTCCCTGTGCACAAACTGAATTTAGGAATGACAAAGGAAGAGCAGGAGTGTGCGCCGGTTGACGGAAACTATGTGCAAGATTGGTTTTCGATTAAGTAGTACCAGTCTTTCTGTGTAATATTTATCACATTTATTGCGAGATACATGTACATATATCATATCTACCTAGTTAATTAACTGTATAGTATAGACAGTCGAAAAAATATAATAATAAATGGACTTAATATAAGTTCATGTATGGAGGGAATGAAGTCAGTTAGTGTTGGAATATTATTATTATTAAGCATAATTTGTACTAATTTTTTTTTGCTTCACGCAGCGGTATTGCATAAAATGCAATCTATACCTAAAATTGCATTATTATCTGCATTATAACAAACAAATCTAAAAAGCTTATAACAAATTAAAGCTGCGGATCATTTTAGACATAATAACAGAGTTAAAAATAGATAAAAATACTTATTAGACAAACTACTTATTAAAAACTATATACAAACAAACGCAAAGGACACGAAAAGGAAGAACCACCCCCAGAGTTTAATGTGTGCTCCTCACTAACCTTTCTAGTTTGTCCACGCATGCATCCTGATAGTCGTGAATCCACCGGACGCCGTTAAAATGGCACACCTGCCTCATATCCTCAGGCAGGACCTCCGCCTCAGGCCACTGGAAATTATCGATAATTGGGATAATATTGCAGTCTGCTTTAAGAGCCGCGACAATCTCCCTATGCACCCAGTCCTTCCTATCCCCATCGCCCACGCACCTATCCAGGGCATTTGGTGTCAACACGAGCAGAAAGTGCTTTGCTTTCTGTATACTCTGCAGCAGGTTATTGTCGAATTTCCCCGCCTCCAGTCGCTCGACGTCGATGAAAACGCTGAATCCGCGCAGCTGCAAGTGGACCTTGAGCAAGCTGGCAAGTTGAGAGCCGTTTGATCGCCGGTACGAGACAAATACATCTAAAGACTTGTTCATATTGTCCTCGCTGAGTGTACTGGCATTCTTTTCCACAGTCTTGATGCCTTCCATTATGCGTGCACGGTGTATCGAGTTTGTGATGCCGCACTCGTGCAAAAGTTGGTCCTCGGAGAGGCTGCACAGGGATTCCTTTGTTTCGACACCTGCATTCAACATAGGATACGTGTAGACGGCAAAGTCGGGTCCCAGATTCTGCATAAAATTGTTGATGTTGGCCGTGTCGCGTGAACTGTAGTCTGCCATCTTCTTCAGTTCTTTTAGTTCTCTCCTAAACCTGAAATGCAATGATCAATCATCATTATGACTATTACTTTCACATAGTTTTTATTTAAATTGTATTACATATAAAGAATGGTTTTGAATTGCTATAATGTAAATTTAAACCAATTCTAAGAACTTAAAACCAACCAACCAACTGTAAAGACCTAAAATTTGCTTAAAGAAACATCAAAATCCATCAAACATTATATTAGATCAAACTAAAGTTATAAAAACTAAACAAAAGTTATTCTAGATCCAAAAATATGCAATTAAAGTTTCTCCTGCGCACCCTTTAACTTAGATCTCCTTACATACAGGTTATACATAATAACTAATTTTAGTCAAAATCTCATAAAATTAAACCCTCACCACTTCTTTTTATTCCCTTTGTCAGTTTGAAACTATTTTTTGAGGCTTATGATAAACAAGGTAAATTTTCTAACATTGCATTTTAGAACTACCACTCAGAGTCAAAAAATACCATCTACATTTTGTAATCTTTGATAGATTTTAATGATTATTTTAGCAAACTATGAGCACTATCCTTTGGTTTTTATCCCAGCAGTCCTAGTTTTTGCGGGTTTCAGTAAGATGCGTTCAAATACACCATTCACAGTAATCTGTTCTTTTATACAATTTCTCAAAAAGGACAGCAGTGAGTTCTAAATGTATCTTTGATTACTTATTGCAACATTTTTACGTCCATTAAAAACAAGTTTCTCTTCTCGTCAAAATGCATTCATTAAGGGCCAGCCTTGACTCAAGGTCACGATGATCGGGTTGGTGATTACAGTTGGTACAACTCGCCCTAATTTTCCTATTCTTACTTTTGGACTATTATTCTAGATGGCCTAGATTCCAGGGTTTAGAAGAAAAGCAGTGTAAATTGTAATTGATGGAGCAAAATTTTGTTGAGATGTTAGCAAAAATATGAGTTTTAACGTCCCCTGAATTCATTGCAATGACTTCTGGAAATGTCCATCTGTGTATTAGTTGGAATCAACTGAGCTACTACGGCTTTACGAAATTGAACTATTTTAGAAGATTTAGACACTTCAAATATCTAGAACAATCAAAATAATTATATATTTTAATATAAAAAAATGTGCAACACGAGCATAGAGCTCACACATCAAATGCTCTCAGCCGTGACCGTGACAAAAGTAATAATTTGTTGCATAAATAATTAGCTTTTGTTGAAAAGGATAACGAAAGACAAACACAAATATTTATTCATTATTTATATTAAAGTAATAATTAATCTAGTGGTAGAAATTAATTTAAATTCAGTTTGTTCTTTAAAGTGTCAAATTAGTAAATTTTGTCAATTTTCGATTGAATTTTTGTTTAAAGTTCAGTTACGATTTAGGTTTCTTAGCCACTATACATCTACAGAAATCTATCAGAAATAGTCTTAAATCAACCGACAAATACGTTTGGGGTTACTCAAATTTTAACCATTTCGACGCCACTCCATAACTCACATGACTTCATTGCGCTGAACTAACAACAAAACACTCACCGACTCCTTTGGATTCCGTTCGTCAGTCCAATGTCCCCAATCAAGTTCTCCTCTGTCAGTTGCAAGAGCAAATCCCCATCGACGCGACTCTCGACAAAATTCTTTGCGTACAGCGAAAAACCAATCTGTTTAACCCATTCCTCAACGTCCGCCACGGACCACAGTGGGACCTGCTGGCTGAGCTTGTGCGGGACCTCCTCACCAATCAATCTCAAAGCCATCGCCGCATACTTTGAAGCCACGGCGTTCGGGCAACTTGCCACCCTTTTCAGCGATTGTATCGCGCCAATTTCCGCAAATATCTGAGTGTTATTCTGCTCCTTTTTGATCCCAGCTTCCATGCAGAAGTGAAAAGCTGCCAGATTCCTCGCCTCTTCGCGTTTCGAACTCAAGACTGGGACGAGATGTTGCAACCAAGTTTTGCTCTGACCGTGAGCGTGAGCTAAATTCGAGCGGGCAAATTCGTCCGGTTTGTGTTTTGTGACAAACGGTTCGACTAAACCTAGGGTACCGGATTGGAGCACGTCAGCTTCTATCTCGGCATTGGCTACTAGGACGGTGATGGCTAAGCAGGCGTAGTATTTAATGTTGTCGTCATTGTGAAAGGCCAATGGGAATAGCCACATGGGTACCTTTCGTTTGATCATGGCTTCTTGGTTTTCAGCACCGCCATATAAAGATAAATTTGCTAGAGCGCCCGCGCAGTGTCGTAGAGTTTCTACGTCGCTTTTTCGACACTCAAACAAAAGGGCATCTAAACCGCCCAATCTAACAACTTCCGAACAAGTCTCTTCGCTATGCTTAAACAAATGCTCCAAAATCCCTGTACCGATTCTCGAGTGATCCACAGATTGCTTGTTTGTGCATCCGCAAGCCACATTAACAACATTATCCAAACCGTGCGTCACAACATATGCCCTGTTCTCCGTCGTCAAACATTGCTCCAACAATTTTGCACTCGATAGCTTCAATTTATCGTCCAATTTAGTACAATTCTCCATTAAAATATCCAATAATCCGCAAGTCCTCAACGCATTACACAGGGAATAACCCAACTCATGCCCGTGTCTTGGTACGGCCCATGCTTTTCGCATGATATCGTTGATCTTGTTCAACAGTTTGCACGCCTTGTCTCCGATGTCGTCCCTCTGGAGGCATTTCACCGATTCCTCAAAAAAAGCCACGTATTTCTTTATCGCCTTGTCGCGATCGCTCGATTTCGAAGAGTCCGAGAGCTGTTCCAGGTCCTCGAGCGACAACTTCATGAGTTCGTCTTCCATTTTTGCAGGGCCGTTGGTTAACTGGGACTGAAAAGTAGAGACGTTTGCCTGTTACTGTTTATTAACATACAATGAGTTGGTTATTAACATACATTAATGTGTGAGGTAAATAAAAGTCTGACTTTTCTGTGTGTGTACGTATTTTGTAACTTAGGCAATAGGATTTTTTTTTGTTTAAATTATATTGTAAAAAACTTTGTGTTGTGGTGTGGTATATGCTGTATATTTAAAATAATTAACTGTTTCATAATTTTTAGGTATAACAAAATCAGGCGATAAAAACATATTGGTATATGTATCTAGAAAATTTTACAAAGCAAAGCAATAAGAAGGTACTTTTGTTTAAAGAAACCAAATCATGGTTTGTGATTCTATTGAAATTAAAAACACTAAGCGATAAAAAAATATTTTTGTTTAAATAAAAAAATAGCACAATCAAACAGTTTTATGTTTTTTCTTTTTAACGACAGATGCCAAACTGTATAATTAGTCATGATTGGTCAAAATTTTATGTATTCTTTTTTTAATGACAGATGTTAAACTGCATAACTTTTTTGCATAACATCAAAATTAAAATGTAGTATATATCAAAATTATATATACCACACATTATATGTACCATGATTTAATATTTTTAAAAATTTTAAATTAAAAAAAAAGTCATAAAATTTAGATAACAAACGCAACAAGACCGGTCCTAACCTCTAAAACTCGGATAATGACATGAGGCAAAAGATAGCTTAAAGTTTAATTGTCAAATTTCAGAATAACAACACACCAGACCCCAAAAGTTGAAAAATGTAGTTTTTTTGTCTTTATATTTTTATTTCTTTTATAATATATACCTGTGACTGTTGTAAGAGTGAACTGGCTGATGTGTGAATCCCCTTGGAGGTAGTGGTGAAAGATGTTGACTGGGACGAGCTGCTGTGTTGTTCATTGTAAACGCCAGCAGCAGTGATGGTCTGCATCCGCTGTTGCGCCTCGCTCTGGACCTTCTCCTGGCTGAAATGGTCCGTGGTCACTTTCATACTCGTGTGAGCCATATTCTTCGCTTCCTGTTGACTTATATCTCCGGCGATGAGCGATCTAGCTTCCTGGAATCACACAAAATTGCGGTATTACTGAATCATATCTTCTAATAAAGAGACAAGAATAAACAAACAGTGACAAGAATAAACAATAAGAGACAAAAATAAACCTTCATATTGTCTTTGACGTGTGGAAAAACTTCGATGACGCGTTTTGAGGGCGATTTATGGGGATAAAGTTTCGAGTGGTGGTCGATCTTCTTCAGGGAACCCCTGTGCACGGGCCAGGGAGCGGACATCGCGCCAGAATCGACGACCGACGAACCAACTGTGAATTTTGGCGGTGAAATTTCGCGCGCGATGTTTTATTTTGGGGAACTTATCTCAGACTTTATCTGTTGTGTTCCAAGTTCAGCATGGTGCCAGACCCGGTACCGTCCAATTCTAAACTCCTATTCTACTGTGCGTCGACTCTGACTACGACGGTGTGTGTCTCTCGGAGATAAAAATACACGCGGGGGAATTAGGAATACTGGCAACGCGCCATTTATAATATTGACCCACCGATGGACGTTTATTTCCCCCTATTTTACGTTCACCACCTTATGTAAAACGACCGAACGCGTAAACACGCAATATAACGGTTCCGGAAAGTATATTCTTTTATGTTTTATCGGCGCAAAGTTTTCGATAACGCCACCTACCTGCGGATACGCGAACCTACAAGCGGTAAACAATGATTCACACGAACTAAGTTGGTAATAACAAACGTTACAATAAAAATACACTACTCAGATAAGATAATTCCTCGTAAAAATATTACGTAAATTTCGTGATATTTTAATGTTTAAAGTTCAAATGACAAACCTTTTTATCGCATTCTTCAAATAAATGGACCAACGATGTTACTTTTTTAGGGGGACAGCTCAACTTATTCGGCATTTTGCGCAAAAAACTAACAAGTTATATCTTAGGTTGATAAACACCACCAAGGACACTAAACACTAAACAGAAAGCACGTGGGAAACATGTATTCTAGAACTTTGGTTGATTGCGCATGTGTAACGGTAGCTGCTGCCTCTGCTACCACCTAGTGGTACATTCTATTAGTCTTATATTTTAAAGAAATTAGACGACATTGAAACAAAGTTTTTGTCACATTTTGAAATTTGCTAAATTATAAGGAAAACCCCGTTTGGCAACAGTCGCAAAGTAATGTACTCGAACACGACGACACGTGTCAAAGTACTTTAGGTCGCTCAAAATAACAAACACAACGACAAATAATATACAAAACGTTTTGTAATAGCTATCACCATACCAAACCGATTTAAATGCGTAAAGTCCTGTATAGCTATGTGTCAGATAAATTGATTCTTTTGCCACAACACAAAAATATGTTAGTGGCAGTGTGTAAAACATGACTAAAAGAATCAAGTGGCAAGTCCTGTGCACAATGATTAGTATTCTATTACTTGAATGAGTTGAACACACCAACAATATTGATCTGACACATAATTCGGTCATTTGGTAGTTTTGCTTGGAATGTTTTCCGGGAGTTTTGAAAATTGGTGATTTTATAGATTTCGGTGTGCACTTTCTGAATGTTCTACTTTGCCACCTCGCAACTTTGCAGCGCCGCCATATTGGAAAAATTGCGCCCAAAATAGTAAATTATTATACAGGTTTTATAAGACGTCAAATTGGCGCATGAGTTTGCACCAATATGTCTTATAAAACGAGTGTAATATACTATTTTTTCTACTTTGCGTCATTAATTTTATAAAAATTTAGAAGTATATTAGGTAAAATTCCAATCTAGAGTATTTATGGGTGCAACCGTTGGTAACACTGTCATCTGTCACTTAAATTCAAATATCTGTGAAAAAGTAATTATTGATAATTATTATATATCATCATATACTACTAGTACGAAACCTAGGGTGCAACACGCATGTTTAAATATGTATAAAAATATACATACTTCGCAGTTTGTGCGATTCTAAAAAATCAGTTTGTGGTTACTTTTGTGGTTATGTGTATTTTCGTTTGACATGCATTTGATATCAATGTCACCAATCTTAGAAAACAGTTACTACAAACGGTGTTACAATTTGCTAATTGTAACACCGAAAACAGTGTTATAATGTGTGCATTGTGAAAACAAAGTAGAAAAACATTTTTTTGACAATATCTCCTTTTCGCTAAAAGCAGTTAGTTTTACGATAAAAACAGTTATATAATGAATTAAACTAGACAAAATGTCCTATAATTTATGTAATAATCATTTTTTTTATGAAATGAATAGTTTCAGCGTACGTATGTCCAACCAACAACCGGCCAATAGAAATCATATGCCGTACTTCCGTACACTAACACTATTACTTTTCTCTTGTTATAAAATATTAAATAAATACCTTGAAATAACGTCCAATTTAAATACATACAATCATTTTGAAGTTATGTTGTCAACAGCCAAGTGGCGTTTCTGTTTTCTACAGCAACTCTAACCCCAAAAACAATACCTATGACAATTAACGCCAATTTGAATTGCGCCAACCAAGTTCAAAAGTAAAAAATTAACGATACGTCATTTTACCGAAATCACCATCACCAATCAAGTCCAGAATAAATTTACCTCGAAATCAATAAACTGAATACCACCCTTTGTACCTCTTTCTACAAACAAAAACGAGAGTTAAAAACTACTGAAAACACCAAGAGACGTACCTGTTGCATAAATAAGGTAGAATACCAATTGAGGTAATGCACATAAGATTCACACCCCTTTGTACTATAATTGAGGCGATTGAGGATGGTTGTTATGTCAATTGAAGGGTGCGCCTTTAATTTCACCACGGCCACGGCGAAGCGCCGCAGCATATCGTGGTGGGCAAAACGCGACTGCTAGTGACTACTAGCTGCTATAACTATAGTTATGGTTACTGCAAGCCGACGTCGAGGGTTGAAAACAAAAATCCGACGACGACGCCCGGTCTAGAATTGATCGCGCTAAAATCGATAGTTGAATTCCTAGAAATACTTAGACAAAACTCAATACTAGGAACTAACGCAGAACTAGTCCACCTTTGTTTTTATTTACATAAATTACTCAATGGATCAATCAAAATCTGAAAAAAAAATCAGAATGTTTTCTTTTATACTTTACTTTACGATTTATTATATGTATTATCAATGATAGTGTATTGTTGTACCGTTTTCCATAAGTTTGCGGTAAAATCTTGTTTGGTATCGTTTAAATTTCGTTTTCTGCGTGATCCTTGACCTGTGCAGGCAATGTTATTCAGGTCGGCTGCGTCCAGAACACACCTAGATTCAGGTGCGGCCGCAAAATGTAAATAGAAGCGACTATGGCGCCGTCAAAACGTACACAAGTGAAAAAAAAAGAATATTAGATGTATTTCCAAGGTGCCGAGAGGATTTTTGTACTCGTACTTTCTTTGTATTCCAAGTTATAAAGGTGTGTGTTATTTGCACAAAATTGATGCGTATAAACTTAAATCGATTGTTTGCCCAAACATAAAAGTTTGGTTTAAAACTACGTTTTCAAGCCCAAATAATATGCAAGCATATTTGTGCAAAATATATGAGTGTGAAAACGCAGGTTTGAAGTTTGTTTTCAAGCAAATTCATTGCGCTATTATTTATGAATTATGTATATATAAAAAATCTGCATACAAGAGAATTTTTATTACTACATACTGCCCTTCCAAAGATTTTGGATAATATTGTAATTGCTTTGTCCATGTGGGGTAGTATTTTTTTAGCAGCATTATAATAGCGATGCATTATAATTCATTTGTGACGTCTTTATTCATTTTCGCGCTTACGCGCTGATATCTGATTGGTCCAAAGTTACTCGACAACAGGATCATCTTGTCCCCGATGAATGTAAACGCAAAACTCGACCACCAAATCGAAGAAATACGAAACAAGAATCATGGATGCGTGTCTGACTTACCATAGCCTGTAGTTGCGACTTTTCCGCTGAGATTCCGTCGATTTCGAGTCGGGCGTGCGACGAGGCCGCCGCGCTATTCTCCTCGTACGAGACGTCCCCAGTTTGCACGCGTTTCAGTTCGGCGCAGTTTGCGCTCTTCTTTTCAGCGCTGAAGCCGTCCTTCACAACCTGAAACCGGATAAAGTCTGAGAAACGGACCGGATGACGGTACCACAGCAACTGCACAACCCCGACTACAGAGATCATCGTACTGTACACACGTTATATCTGTTTATTTATTTATTCGTTAAGTTAGTACAGTGTTTGCGTGTTTTTTTATTAATGTGTGTGAACTGCAAAGCGAACTCGCGACTTATAGGCGCTTTTGTGCGATAAAAATGGGGAATGATGTTAATAGAGCCGATAATCAGTACATATTTTATCGTGTGTTTATTGAAATACGAAGGAGAGAAGATGATAACGCTAATTCAGAGAAGTAATGAGTAAAACGTGTGGTATGGTTGCTATTGGTTACTGTTTGTATAAAAAGACTCATTAATTTGAAAATTTAACTTTTGCTTTAACGACTAATTCTTTTCAACATCTTATTATATTTTTTTTCTTCTTGTGGAATATACAAAACTCAACAATAAACGGATGCCAGGAGATTCACATAAGTTCTGGCAAAAATATTAAAAAAAATCACGTAATCACTTAGTTGAGTGATAATTGGCATTTTTTGATGTGATATTAAGATGTCGATTGTTTCATTTTTGAAAATATGTCAATTATCACTCAAGTGATTTGAGGGGAACATTTGGGTCAGAGTCGGCCTTCTAAGCATAAAGTCAGATCAGCAGCCATCGCAAACAGCATACAACAAATGATTGAAAGTCGTGTAATTAACGTACTCAGAACGTAACACTCAGTTAAAATAGGTTAACAATCGAGGTTAGTTCCATACAGTAGTTTTTGTATGCCAAAAGAAATACATAACTCTAATTCACTTTTTATTGGAATAGAATTTAAAACGTACTTTTTGTACGATCCTGGAAATACTAATCTAATGTTTTGTTGTTATCCCCAGGTGGAGAGTTAAATACACGACATCCATAAACTAAATAGTAAAAATGGACACTAATAAAATGAAATAGCTAATCTTAAAAATAGAAAAATGTGAATGTCTGGAAAAAGTTAATTTTCAATGGAGTGCTTCATTAAGTTCTTAATATTTTTATTGTGACAAAAGTATGTAGATTACAAAATTGTAATTATATGCAGTGTTCGTTTTAATAAAATCGAGTTTTGGAAAAAAATGTGTAATGTGAAATCTTACAATTGGTTAATAAGGAATCCAACAATGTTGCAACATTATAGGGATAGGGTGTTCCATTTAAAGACACTAAACACGTTTTACACTAAGCTATTTGTGTTGTAGATCCTCACTCACCTTGGACGTTTTGAAATTATTAACAGTCTTCTTCTCAAACTTAACAGTATCCAGCAAATTTGTAGGTGAATTCAACTCAGACGGTACCGGCGTATCATCTGGAAAAGTGACCAAAGGTTGCTGCTGATGATCACCGTTCATCTCGTCGGAATCCACGAGCGTCTCCAGCGAATTTATCCTATTCACGGACAGAGTCTTCATCTCTTTGATGTTGTTCTTGAGCGATTCCAGGTCAGATTGTACCGAAGACGTAACCTTACTATCACTGGTTGACGAGGACTTGGTGACGTGAAGTCTCTGAGAACTGGTGGACACTGAAGAAGTTTTCGCGACGCGACTTGTCGTTGTACTGCTCTGCGTGTTCGTCTGCAACTGATTTTAAAAAGATCAGTCACCAATGAGTGTGTTGGTTGTTAGGCGATGAGACACGCAGGTATTTTAGGACTATTTGACCACTGGTTGGTCTAATTTTAACTAGAGAATTGCGACCAAAACCATCTTGGAACACGGTCAACAATGAGAGAATTTATGCGCGACTTCTAAATGCTATTAATATAAGAGATTCTAAGGAAATATGCTTAGTTATCTAGCGCTGGTTTAGATTAGGATTTAATTCCGATTATTTGTCGATGATGGGCTGAAAATAGCGAAGAAAATTTCCCCATACCGTGTTTAGTTTTCCAGAGTTTTGACCAATGTTTATTTTCGGCCAAAATACTCACTCAACGATTCGCTGTTACATTTCTAGATTCTACGACCATATGGAATACATATTTACATCCACAACAATAAAATAATTGCTTAAAATAATTTTAATCGACGTTACCTTTTTATCCTGTTTTATGAGATAATGTTTTACTTTAATTTTTAGTTTAATAATCTCTAGCCTTCAAATTTTCACATTATGTCAATTATTTCCACGTAGACCAACAAATAAATGTCAAATATTTTCGTTTTGTCAGTGGCGTAGCATATTTGTCAATATTTTCTTTGAAAGTAATAATCGTTTTTTAACATGATTATATTTAATAGTGCGCTGCTGAGCTGACTTACGTAACATATACCTACCGTAAAATATCTAACCAAAATTTTGTGACAGCATTTTATATTTACTTTTCTGAATCTATTGTGTTGACTTTTGAAAAATGTCTGTGTGTACGTATGTATGTATGTGGACACGCTAACGGCACAGCGAATTGGGCTGAAAATGGCTGAGATCTGAATTTAGAATTACCAGGGGACGAATGTTTTTGGTGATAATTTGCCACCTGAAAGTAGCAGATATTACACACATTTTCTTAGTGATTAAACCAATTTCTACCAAACTGATACCAACTTATCCTCCGGCGACATTAAATATGTAGGTATACCAAGTTACAGATCAGTGGGATAAACGGTTGAGCCTTGGTCGCTATGGTTGTAAATTGACAAATTTTGATAAACCTCAGTGTCCACTGACATCAGTTTGGGATACGTGTGTATGGCTTCACGAAGTTAAATAACTGCAAAAGGCTGTACGCTTTAATGCGCCAAAGAGGTTGTCGGAAAGTGGGTGGGGGCCACCCCAATTATTCAGAACGGTAATTTTTACCTACCGACTGGTACCCTAGAACGAATACGCGTTTTGGGGTCCCCTGAATCCACTGCAATGATTTCTGGAAAATGTATGTATCTGCGTGTGTATGTCTGTGAACACAATAGCGTTAACAACCGGAACAACGGATCGGGCTGAAATTTGGTATACATTTAAATTACCGGGGGTCAAAGTGGATTGTTTTTGGTGACAATCTGACAACTGGAAGTTGCAAATGCGTCTTCTAAGAGATTCATCCGGTTTTGAATTAACTGGTACCTGTTCAAGTATTCATCCTACAGAGACTTTAGATATGTACACCAACAGATCAAGTAGATGGATGGTTTAGGCGTTATAAGAGTTTATAGAAGCAGTCCACAGCCTTCGTCGCTGTGTTGCGAATTGTCAGATGTTGACAAACGTCAGTGCCACTGACATGACATGACATTAAATGTCAGTATGGCAAATGTGATTGTCATAAAAACTAACGTTAGGTAGAGTCCAGAGCAGTCCAGAGTGTCTCTGTCTTAACAAAATTGGAAAGTTGCGAAAGTATTAATTGTGCAAACAATATAGTCGGAAAGTTGGGTTAGGGCCACCCCATTGATCACCATTCTGGTGGCCAAATAATGCAATTAATGCGTAAAAGTAACACTGTTGTGCACTAGTGTTTAAAAATGTCCAACTACTAAATTTTATGACTATTGCAAACGCCATTAAATGCTGCAATATTCTTACGGCAATGTGCGTATCTGATGGAAAAAAATGTGTTCAACGTGCACCATGACTTTCAAATGTCCACTTTGTACGACAAGGGACGAACATTCTTCGGCTAGATGGCTCACAGAGCGATACGCCCAACAAAAACACGTCATTCTATTTGACTTTCAAGAGATAAAAAATAATTATTGCGTACTACGTGTCGCATTTTTTATTGATTTCATAAAAAATAGATACTTCGAGCAATAATAATTGAATATACATATGTACTGTTTAAAATATTCCTTAATCACAAAACAAAATTTGTGTCATGACAGTTCACACCAAATATTCATGTCAAAATTGCCATTCGAGTGGTTTATCAACTGTTTATTTCAACAAAAAGTTGCATTGTAGCGCAATCGTAAAGCAGTGTTGATGTTAGAGGGTACAAGAAATAATATTTTACATGGTATTATCTAGGTCAGAACATAATCTACCAGTAGTAACAGGGAACAACTGGCATCTGTTTGCGAGTTTAATTAACAATTTATTAGACCAGCAATTCACAAGTCATACAATAAAGGAAAAATGGACAATTATTTTTCGCTAATAAAAATTAAAAAAAAAAGCATTTACGACACTAGCGAAAAAGAGTGATTTTAGTGTGTGAAAAGAAAACGAGTTGCACAACCCTTCTAACTAAATAACATAACTTTAAAATAAGAAGAGGATCATTATTATTATTATTATTCAATGTTTGCTCAACTAAAGCTTTCAAATATAACAAGAGAGCTATAAAAACTCAAAGCTTCATGAAATCACCTGAGCATAATGTGCCTACTTTTTGCCCTCCGGTAAAAATTGCTTCTAGGTTCCTGGTAACGAATTTACCGACATTTCTACGCTGAATCATACTGAATTTCATAGTGACATTTTTAATGCATGTCAAATAGCATTCAAAGGTGTACTTTTAATGCATTTGTACAAAAGAAATTATTAATACGTCATGTTATTTATTTGGATCCGGTTCAAAACTAAGAGAGCGTAGACTTGGTAGAAAATAGACTGACTGGTGGAGTGTTTGGCATTCTTGGACGGTGAATCGCAGTGTTTTGGTTTGTTGCGTTTATAATCAAGAATACATTTTCAAATTTCAGGAACGTGTAAATAAAAATATAATCAGAATATATACCAATAAACTCTCTAGTAGTGTATTTTATAATTCTTTCAGCAAATTACACCCACATTCTTTGAATAAAGACGATAAAGAGTTTTTACAAATGGTTGCCCCAACTTTTTCTTAAAAAATACAAAACCACGAAAAGTAAATAAAAAAACATCATTTCAGTTTACCTGAGATGTTGTGGTGGAAATAAGCCTTGGTGTGTGAGGTGTGGTCTGTGGAAATTGTTTCGTCAGTAGCATGTCGTTGCCGTTGATAACGTCGTTCTGTAAGTCGCTAGCCATCTAAAAAAAATATCAAAACGAACATATTAAACATAAAACAATACTACAATTTGACGTGATACTCAGTTTAAATTGACATTAATGTGGAAGTTTTCATGAGATATTTATGTTAATTTTTGAAGGGAATGTTAACTTAAACCTTGCACGTTTAACTTCCTTAAACTTAAACCTTGTTGAGGCAACTTGCACTGGGCGCGGTAAATTAAGCACCAGAACGATTAAAATTGAAAGAGCTTTATAATAATGCACATGGCAATCTGAGATATACGGTTAATTACTCTAATCTAGACAACTAAAAGTATTCCTGGCTCTTAATGTATAAGAAGTAAGATATATTTTCTCAATTCAAAGAAATAAGCGTGCTACTTCTCAAAATAGCTGTTAATTACCAACATCCGGCAGAAACACGCTTGTACATGATTTGTCTAATTATTACTGCTCTTATCCGAACAGTACACCGTGTCTATTATCTAATAATAATCATATAATTCAATTATATCTAGCTATTACCAGTTTTTGAAGTGCAATTGTTAGGAATTAGATTAGAAACTAATCTATTTGCATTTTCGGTCATTCGATTAGTTTACGTAAACTATGATTATTATTACGCGGAAACATTTTAATAATAAAATGATCAATGAACAAAAAATGAAATATTTGAACAATTTATATGAACGCAACAAACAATAGAGAAAAGTGACGAGGCGGATACAGGACTGAATGAATCTAGAAAATAATAAAGATATCGATAATAAAGATATTTAGATTGATAAGAGATGAAATAATGCATCGGATTTTACAAAAAAACGTTTTCCCAACTAATAAAAACCTCACCGAATGTAAAAACTTGTCCCGTTTGTACTTCTGTTTATCGCGAAAATCTATATCCATGAAAGAAGATATATCAAAAAAACGCGAACTTGTTCTACTACGATTTTGCCGATCCATTTCAATGATAACCATAGATGGGCTCAAACAGAATCGTTTATTAAAAAGACACACTGACAACACCTGAATTACGTAAAAAACATCCAACGCGATCGAAAAGCAAAAAGGTACTAAACACTTATGATTTCTACATACATAGCTCGCGTGTCGTCTTATCTACTTTCTTATCAAATTTGACAGCATGCTTGATTGAAATTGGCAACAAAAATGTTGCCAATTTTGCTAAGAAGAATGTCGATGCACACATTTTAGACAATTGACGTATGCAACACAAAACTAATGTCAATAAGGAAGATAAATAATATCCGAAGATCGATTTGATATTAGCCTGATGTTGAATATACTCTGGAAATGATCAAATTTTTAAAGGAAATTCGATAACGAGTTTTGATAAGATATATTTGATATCGGAAATACAACATATTTATTGTGTAATTATTGATGGATTGGAACAATTGGAACAATATGTAATGATTTAAATTTACTCCAGGTATTATTTGGATTTTTCATAATAAAACAATATGTACTAAATACATACATAATATTCTTTCTGAGACTATAATAACTTTTACAATCGTTAGTGGATTTTTATGAATCTTGCAATAAATCATAGACAGATTCCTCATTATTCTACAGGTGTTTCAAACTATTTTTGATGTTGAAAACTGGTAGCAATCGGTAACAAATGCGAGTTTGGAAGATGAATGTTTCCGTTACAAGACTGTATATTCTTTGAAAATTAACACAGCGACATAAAACATATGTCAATACATTCCTAATTAATTTAGCTGTGTGAAGTTAGCAACAAAAGCCAGCAACAAAATTTTTTTCCACTATATTAATCCACTAATTGTTAAAAATTTGCGTTGCAATAACTATGGTAGGTAGGTGGAAGTCTCAGCTATCTTTTGATGTATATATCGATAAGATTTGATTTTGCAAAAAGTTTGCACAAAAGGATTTACATAGCGCTGTTCGCCGTCGACCAATAGCCGATGGAAAAACTGACCGGAATTCATTAATTCATTTCATCCACTAATTGTTAAAAATTTGCGTTGCAATAACTATGGTAGGTAGGTAGGTGGAAGTCTCAGCTATCTTTTGATGTATATATCGATAAGATTTAATTTTGCAAAAAGTTTGCACAAAAGGATTTACATAGCGCTGTTCGCCGTCGACCAATAGCCGATGGAAAAACTGACCGGAATTCATTAATTCATTTCATCCACTAATTGTTAAAAATTTGCGTTGCAATAACTATGGTAGGTAGGTGGAAGTCTCAGCTATCTTTTGATGTATATATCGATAAGATTTAATTTTGCAAAAAGTTTGCACAAAAGGATTTACATAGCGCTGTTCGCCGTCGACCAATAGCCGATGGAAAAACTGACCGGAATTCATTAATTCATTTCATCCACTAATTGTTAAAAATTTGCGTTGCAATAACTATGGTAGGTAGGTGGAAGTCTCAGCTATCTTTTGATGTATATATCGATAAGATTTAATTTTGCAAAAAGTTTGCACAAAAGGATTTACATAGCGCTGTTCGCCGTCGACCAATAGCCGATGGAAAAACTGACCGGAATTCATTAATTCATTTCATCCACTAATTGTTAAACATTTGCGTTACAATAACTATGGTACGTAGGTGGAAGTCTCAGCTATCTTTTGATGTATATATATCGATAAGATTTAATTTTGCAAAAAGTTTGCACAAAAGGATTTACATAGCGCTGTTCGCCGTCGACCAATAGCCGATGGAAAAACTGACCGGAATTCATTAATTCATTTCATCCACTAATTGTTAAAAATTTGCGTTGCAATAACTATGGTAGGTAGGTAGGTGGAAGTCTCAGCTATCTTTTGATGTATATATCGATAAGATTTAATTTTGCAAAAAGTTTGCACAAAAGGATTTACATAGCGCGCTGTTCGCCGTCGACCAATAGCCGATGGAAAAACTGACCGGAATTCATTAATTCATTTCATCCACTAATTGTTAAAAATTTGCGTTGCAATAACTATGGTAGGTAGGTGGAAGTCTCAGCTATCTTTTGATGTATATATCGATAAGATTTAATTTTGCAAAAAGTTTGCACAAAAGGATTTACATAGCGCTGTTCGCCGTCGACCAATAGCCGATGGAAAAACTGACCGGAATTCATTAATTCATTTCATCCACTAATTGTTAAAAATTTGCGTTGCAATAACTATGGTAGGTAGGTGGAAGTCTCAGCTATCTTTTGATGTATATATCGATAAGATTTAATTTTGCAAAAAGTTTGCACAAAAGGATTTACATAGCGCTGTTCGCCGTCGACCAATAGCCGATGGAAAAACTGACCGGAATTCATTAATTCATTTCATCCACTAATTGTTAAAAATTTGCGTTGCAATAACTATGGTAGGTAGGTGGAAGTCTCAGCTATCTTTTGATGTATATATCGATAAGATTTAATTTTGCAAAAAGTTTGCACAAAAGGATTTACATAGCGCTGTTCGCCGTCGACCAATAGCCGATGGAAAAACTGACCGGAATTCATTAATTCATTTCATCCACTAATTGTTAAACATTTGCGTTACAATAACTATGGTACGTAGGTGGAAGTCTCAGCTATCTTTTGATGTATATATATCGATAAGATTTAATTTTGCAAAAAGTTTGCACAAAAGGATTTACATAGCGCTGTTCGCCGTCGACCAATAGCCGATGGAAAAACTGACCGGAATTCATTAATTCATTTCATCCACTAATTGTTAAAAATTTGCGTTGCAATAACTATGGTAGGTAGGTGGAAGTCTCAGCTATCTTTTGATGTATATATCGATAAGATTTAATTTTGCAAAAAGTTTGCACAAAAGGATTTACATAGCGCTGTTCGCCGTCGACCAATAGCCGATGGAAAAACTGACCGGAATTCATTAATTCATTTCATCCACTAATTGTTAAAAATTTGCGTTGCAATAACTATGGTAGGTAGGTGGAAGTCTCAGCTATCTTTTGATGTATATATCGATAAGATTTAATTTTGCAAAAAGTTTGCACAAAAGGATTTACATAGCGCTGTTCGCCGTCGACCAATAGCCGATGGAAAAACTGACCGGAATTCATTAATTCATTTCATCCACTAATTGTTAAAAATTTGCGTTGCAATAACTATGGTAGGTAGGTGGAAGTCTCAGCTATCTTTTGATGTATATATCGATAAGATTTAGTCTTGCAAAAAGTTTGCACAAAAGGATTTACATAGCGCTGTTCGCCGTCGACCAATAGCCGATGGAAAAACTGACCGGAATTCATTAATTCATTTCATCCACTAATTGTTAAAAATTTGCGTTGCAATAACTATGGTAGGTAGGTGGAAGTCTCAGCTATCTTTTGATGTATATATCGATAAGATTTAGTCTTGCAAAAAGTTTGCACAAAAGGATTTACATAGCGCTGTTCGCCGTCGACCAATAGCCGATGGAAAAAGTGTCTGGAATTCACTAATTTATTTCACCCGCTAATTGTTATAATTTTGTTCTGCACTAACTATGATGGGTAGAGGCAGGTCTCAGCTATCTTTTGATGTATTTATCGATATGATCACACAAAGCGAATACGTTTGTTTAACTTAATTTACGTGGGACTACATATGGTACCCGGATGTTAAAAATACTCATATTTGATTAATTTATTTGAGGCACTCATTAGCAAAATTTTGGGTTGCAATAACTATGGTAGTATAACCGAAGCTTGCGCTTTCGTTTGGTGTTACACTTAATAAGTATAATGAAGTATTGGCGAAGATATGCGGTTCTAAAGATATGGAAATTCATTGAAATTTTGACTTTCTTTTTATTTTTTTAGATAGTAGTTATTAATTGATCCCGTTGCAATAACTATGGTAGACTCAGCTCGTCATGGGCTTTCCAACGGTGTATAGTTCATTGCAATCGGATGAAATTTTGTTGCTGGCTTTTGTTGCTAACTTCACACAGCTAATTAATTTAGCTTTAAATATGAGTGGGCAAAAACTTAACCGAGGTCCGTAATTGTATAATATTCTACAATTTGCTGAAAAAAACAATCAAAATCCACCAAAGATTAGATTAGATAGTGAATAAATGTATAACTTTAAATGTTGTCCTTATATATTACCGTTAGAACATTAGAAAAGAATCCACATGTTTAAACAATGACAATTTTCCTAGGTATTTAGAATTTTCGATGGGTTAATAGAAATGGGCACTACGAACTACAATATTTTCAAATTTCACAACTAAACGAAATTCCAACACGCAAAAAGTGTGCACAGCATCATCAAACACCAAACTAAGGAAACAGAATCTGATTCATCCTGCAATCCAGCTTGATTTTTACACTTCTCAGAGAGAATCGCAGAGAAGGAATGGCTTCACCATATTAGACAAACGCGTCCCACGCGACAGTTTAATTGTTATTCACAGTAGATAACGAGTCACAAAACAGAAAAACGCTGGACGTGTGGTCGCAAAAAAAACGATTTAAAAAGATCTACTGTATAGGTACATACCCAATAAATAATCGAATTTTGTCGAGTTGACTAAACTCCGAAGTTATGCAACCAGCCGACAAGCAGCGCGGTCATTATAACAAACCGAGACGCGTGTTCAACACAAACTGATAAATAAAATTGAGAGATTTGCCTTTACCTTGAACTTTTTGGGGCCTAGCTATAGTTCCTATCACAGTTTGTACACAATATAAGGCCGCGTATTCACTATGGACTCACTGGCTGTCGTCGACAGCATTACGTACATTATCACGTACACACACGCACACGGTAAAACGTGTACGGAAAACGATAAACGAATAAACGGTAGAACAAGCGAACGGAGCGAACGAATACAGGCGGCAAACTGAAATCTAAAGTCATGTGTTGGCTTTATAAACGACGCAAGGCCGACGCGTTTTTGCTGCTGCCCGATGCCTGCTGCTGAATGCTTCCTCCTGCAGGCTGCTGTTGTATAGTTCGCGAGCACCCACCATCGTGCGATACGATTGATGGTGATTGATGAAAATGCTGGATGGTGAATGGTAAAGAAGGGAAATCGTGAATGGAATAAGAGAAAGGTGATTTTGTAAGCAAAGAATATCTCTCTGGGCTGGTCTAAAGGAATAATGTGATGTTTGGATGCTGTCATAATTGGTAAAAAACAGATAAGTGTGGCCTAAAGATAGGTATTTGAGAAGTACAGTATAACTTCGCTAATCCGGACATATATCGTTCCTGACCATGTCCGGACTATTGAGGTATCCGGATCACTGGAGGTTTTTTCTTTTATTGGGAAGGGTCATTTTTTATGATGAAGATGAAAACAACTGGGAATATTTGAATATATGTGAGCCCGGACGCAAAAGGGGACCTGTCGTTACGTTATCTTGCACAATATTTTCGCACGTAAGGTCTCTTCCAATATGTACCGTTATGCTGCACGTTATTTTCGCACGATAGGTCCCTTTTCTCATCCGAGGTCACATATAACCAAAACATAAAATTAAAAACTAAATTCTGAACATAAATGGATAAAATAAGCAAAAGATTTCAGTTATTTTTTAAAAATGTGTCAATCTTTGTTTATATTCTTTTGGATACAGCTACATTAGTAATTTTTCTCTGGGCCTTTTGAGAAGCAGGATTTCCATGGGAAAATTGTTTTCTGCAGACCACCTGATGCCCAAATAAAACGCGTTGGCAGCATCGACATTAGAGCTTTTTGGGGCCTGTTAACCCCTGTTAAAAATGTCTTAACCTCAGGCTTAAAATATTTTTCGAAACATTCAGTAAGCAATGTTCTACTCATCCGTCCTTTATCAGATTTGTACACAACTGGTATTGAGCTCATTCTGCATTTAAAAGCTTCTAGATTTGCCGCTATTGCTAATATTAAGTGGCAATTTATGTGATCCGGTTGCTTTACAGTAAAACATTAATGTTAAACAATACTTTGGTATTTTCTACCTAGTTTTAACTGCAAATTATATTTTGTGTCCGAACTAGGGAGGTAAAATTTCTAAAATGTCCGGTTGACAAGAGCGTTCGGATTACTGGAGTGTCCGTACTAGAGAGTGTCCGATCTATCGAAGTTGTACTGTATGGGCTTCTTACAACTACAATCTTCAATTGTCAGAAATTCACAACAAAAACTTATGATGATATAATAATGTGCTACAGAATTAATACTTACAATTTAATACTGAGAATAATGTTTTTTTTTAAACTCAGTAATAAACGTTCAAGAGCAAATGCGGATGGGTCATGAGTCATGACTGACTATTCCTGGCACAGAGAGAAAACAATTTCACCTACTGTTTCAAAATAGTACATTTAGTTATTTCATATATTTATCTGTCAAATGTAATAGATATGATGATAATTCAATATGTAAGTTAGATGATATATCGAATTCGAATAGAAGGTTACTTTTTACCTACAAATTTTAGGTAAATTATATGAATTTTAGGTGATTTACCTACATTATTTTTCTCTGGGCATACGCATGATAAACATTGCAATAAAGGTGACAAAATTACCTCTACAAATCATTTGATCTACCTAACTGAGATATTTTTGTAGTCTAAGTTTAGAACACCTGTTGAACAGTTAAGGATTTTTGATAAATGTCGTCGTCGAAGAAGATACAGTGTTCTAACTTAAACCTAGAACATTTCACTTAAACCTTGTAAATTTAACTTGCTCATAGCGCTATAAATCAAAAACAGTGCGTTTACAATTGACATGACTTATTATAATCTAAAGACCTGTGAAGTGATAGATCCCCAACTACTTTCCAGATGTTTCAAAGAGACTACTGCTCCCTAGACTAAATTTATTTTTCTCTTGCGGTATAAGAAGAAGTTGTGAGATATATTTTTCATAATTATCACAGCGCTTGTCAATACTGACGATTTTCTTTACCTCGTGATGAAAAATTATTGCAATCGGTCACAAAATACCTCTGTTATGGAAAATGAAATCTAATTATATCTAAAAAAGTCTTACATAAAGAATAGAAACCGTTTTCAGTAAAGAAAAGGGGATATGACCACCACAGGACTGTTTATTGTCAAGTGACGTATAAAGACGCGCAATCATTGTCAAAAATAATATATGAGTCAATCGACGTAAAAAATACAATACATAGATAAAACACGTTTTCTAAATATTTTGCGAAGCCTTAAAAATGTGGAATAATATTTAAATATGGAACTCTTACTAAACAAAATGTTATTTCTGATACTCTTGCTATTAGTTAGCAACTAATTTAATATGTCTACTTACGAAATCACCATAAATTTGCATGTTATCAAATATAGAATCTTATGAATCACTTATTATTTATAACAAGTACGAATACATTATTTATAATTCAACGTCGTATATGCGGTTTATGATAAAAAAAAAACTCTTATCTTAACACCAAACCGCATCAACCAAAATTAATTGAAATACCTAAAAATATCATAATTTGCGGTACATTCAGCTCAATTCAGCTCCCGTTACATTCGTATTACACAGCAATATAAAAACAATTAGTTTATCGGGCGCAAATAAAATATGTTTACACGGCAGAGCAGATAGTGTCATAAATGTTTATTTAGTTTTAGATTGGGATTAGCTTTTGTGTTGCAGTGTTGGACAGCGTGTGTCAGGTTCGGTCCTCTATCATAATCGCACTCGTATTGTACACACAAACAAAGAGTTATTTACTAATTATTTCGGTAATACTAATCGCGTTATCACGGTATCTACCAGGACAGCTAAACATGACAAATAAAGTTGAATGTACCAAACTTTTGAATCATCCTGTACAACAATTTGACCGGAATGCATTTCTATTGCAGCGTTAATAGCTTCCCGTTTGTGACTCACGGTACATGCATATCTTTGTATATGCTATATGCGTGCGCGCGCGTGTGTGTATATACATAATGTATATGAACAAATACGCGAATTTATGACGTAGATTTGTACATCATCATCGGTCTTGTTAACGATTTCGTCGATATCGAGTGGGCAGTCTTAACACTCTTCGATACCAGCTACTGTAACAACATTCTGACTCATGGCGCATCACATTCTAATTATTATTAATGCTGTAATGGGTCGGAAACCCATTATTTATTTATTAAGATATGATCAAATTAAGCGAGATATTTGTAAGAACATTCGGGAATGTCAAAGGTTTTTGCTAGGGTTGAACATCTGGTTTAGGTTTGACCGCGTGTTATAAGTTTAAAATTGAAGAGTTGTCATTGGCTAAGAAGAAATGCTTCCGGCTTCCTTTGGGGTCGAGGGATGCAAACGAACAAATCTCGCTCTTCTCATTTCAACCACCGTCATGTAAAGTACACGTTTTTGTGGAGCGTTCTTAGGCGCTTAAGTTTATCCCTGGTAAGTCTTTTCAACTCGTCTCGCATTTCATTGTAAATTAAATTATTCATATTTCTGCTAAAAGTGTGTCTGTCTAAATCAACTCCTAGGTTTAATTTAAACGTCAATATGTTCAAAGCTTCATTCATTTTTCTATGTAACCTATCAAACGGGATTGTTGATTATTATTGTTAATAGATGTTATTGTTTCGATAAGTGTTTCGTTTCATTTGAGTAGTCTTGCTTTATCAGCCCTTATTAAATGTTAAATACTTAAACGCGTCAGTTAGTAGTCAGAAAATGTGTTCACAAGATTCAAGAAAAAGAACCCAGTTAGTTTTGCCTTCGAATAAATTGAAAAAGATTTGATGAATTAGAATTTTGACCAGTAATTAAAGCCCTTAAACCGCGCTTGGCCAAATGCTACCATGTTAGGGAATCGCGGTTGTTCCCGCCATTTTGACCTCCTACAATGCATCATTTATTATTGTGATGTGTATGTTATGATATAATTAATATGTATTCGCTTTCGTATCATCGCTTTTTGTTGGATATTGGATTTAGTCATGTCGATGTTGTAATGCAAATTTTGATACTATGAAAAGGATTGCAACAATTTAAAAGTCCAACAGATAAAGTAAAATATGAATGCGTTTAGTAAAATATAATAAGCGTAACAAAACGCGAAACTAAATTTTAGAAGTTTTATCAAACATCGGCTATAGTACGTTAGGCAAAATTGCGTCTGTCTTAAGAGGCGATTTTTAAGGAAGATATTAGATAATATTGACGTGCCTCTTAATTAATTTAAATTTGCTCGTTCCACCCATTACTTCAGTTGACGCTGAGAGGAGCTTTTCAATTTATTAAGAAATACCTATTATCCAATAAAAGGAAAACTTTATTTTAGACAATTTACAGCAGCATCTAATTGTTTCTATAAACAATAATTTAACATGCCGTACAAATGCAACGCAAACACAGTATTGCTTTTGTGCATAAAGTTCAAACAGAATATTAAAAATATATACAGAATATATTGTGTTGTTAACGTACTCTTTATTTTCAAATTTTGTTCTTCATTATAAAAAAAAATGCTCTAAACTTATTTTTGTAAATTTTCTACCTTTTTTACTGCACTTATTTTAAGCATTTAAATTTCATATAAAATACTTCTATGTAATGCTTTTTTGTGCTTTTCTTACATTCCGATAGGTACTTTACAAGAACACATACATACATACATTTTCCAGAAATCATTGCAATGGACTCAGGGGACCCCAAAACGCATATATCCGCGGAAATCTCGAAAATTTTGTTTTCGGAAAGTAAATAATAATAAAGTATAAAGTAAATAAATACCGTCGGCAAGTAAAAAAGAAGCCATCTTTATTAATTTACTTTCTTACTTACTTACTTTCTTCTTAGGTCACGGTGTGAAAACTCTACGCAAAAAAGAAAATATATCTTACAGCAACAGCAACGATTTGATGGAAGATATACGCTTTGTTCTACCCTATAATATGAGAACTGACAAATATAATCACCATGGAACAATATTTTTTTTAAATATTTATTCCGACACACAGGTACGAAGAGTTCCTGTACAAGGTTCACAAAATGATTTGTGACTTTTACTAATGAGCTTAATAATGTTTAAATAATAAATATACGTATACATAATAACATTTTTATACGTTTACGTGTTTGCAAATTGAAAAGGAAAAATTCAAAGGGATAAAAAATAATAAGAAATACTTTGGACTCATTGAATTTCATCTCGTCAATAATAAGGCGTATAACACTTGTGTTACTGTTATTTTACAAACGGAAGGTGACTATTTCTATATCCATACATTATAGTTACGATTAATACTGTGTATATTATTTTTTATAGATATCATATCAACATATACAACATTTCACTAATTTACTTTCAATACTGAAAACCACATCTTTTTTATATGTAATTGATCACATAAAAATAAATCAAAAAGTTACCAGTCGTTATGTAATGCTATTTTTTCTACTTTGCATTCACAATGCACACATTGTAACACTGTTTTCGGTGTTACAATTAGCAAATTGTAACACCGTTTTTAGTAACTTTTTTCTAAGATTGGTGACATTGATATCAAATGCATGTCAAACGAAAATACACATAACCACAAAAGTAAGCACAAACTGATTTTTTAGAATCGCACAAACTGCGAAGTATGTATATTTTTATACATATTTAAACATGCGTGTTGCATCCTAGGTTTCGTACTACTAGTATATGATGGTATATAATAATTACCAATAATTACTTTTTCACAGATATTTGAATTTAAGTGACAGATGACAGTGTTACCAACGGTTGCACCCATAAATACTCTAGATTGGAATTTTACCTAATATACTTCTAAATTTGTATAAAATTAATGACTCAAAGTAGAAAAAATAGTATATTACACTCGTTTTATAAGACATATTGGCGCATTCGTTCATTTGGGGCATTCGTCGCTGGCGCTCCTCGTGCCCCAAACAACTCATGCGCCAATTTGACGTCTTATAAAACTTGTATAATAATATACTATTACAATCCAAACTGTAACTTTATTGACGTGGGTGCTTCTTTACAACATGACTGTAAAATTCCAATAATATGCCTGGCGCGTGCAAATTCATGTAATTATTTTTGCTGCTTTTTAGATTCTGACACTTTTAAATTGCCTTGAATCTTATTTAAAAATCAGAATATCGAAAAGGTCCTTAATTGTTCTACAAGGTGTTCAATTTTAGGACACAAAAACATCATGTAGGTTACACAGACCAAGAGAATTGTAGAAATAATTTTTTTTTTTTTACTCTGTATTAGTACAAAATTGTGCGCCACACAAATACCGTCTGAAGATATCAGTTCATATTTTGCAGTTGGTCTCAGCATCCTTCAAGAATTCGTCAATTTATCGAAGAATTTGTCCGTGAGTCATACGAACGGGGGTATAGGCCATACAGGCTAAAATCGTGTTACGTAAACTAGCGCGAAAAGACCACATTATAATACAGTAAGATGGGGTTCCGCGAATTTCAATGACTCATAACACACAGTCGAACGCGAGTAACTATAAAAATTTGTGACGTCCCTATCTTTCCGTCTCTCTCTCAAGTGAGTCACCCATTGATAAAACGCTCTAATATTAGCAGCACCGTGTTTGTTAGCACCGATTGTCAACAACACACGTTGTTACGCTGTCTTGCTGAGATAAAATAATGCATCTACAACATGCATTCGGCCATGTTGCAGCCATATACTACAATGTTTATTTATAAAGTAGACTGATAACTTATACCAAGGCGGATGTTGTAGTGATGATTTCGTGTTTAATTTTTTCTAATTGCCGCTAGTTTCTTAATAACAGCGCGAACTAATAATTGGCCTCCTGTGGTTATCAATAATATGTACATACTATCCTTCTCTACCAATGACGCAATCGCTTATTTTCAGATTTTCCCGTATCGCTGTAATACGTTATTTCTGTAATCGTGATAAAGGTCGTGACGAAAGCATCTTGACTGTATATTTAAATAAAATAAAAAAGTTTTTCGTATGCACCTTGTATGTTCACATCTCTGCACATGCAATAACTAGTAAATTTATCATTGTTTCGTCTTATTTACGTGTAATGGGTCGGAAACCCATTATTTATTTATTAAGATATGATCAAATTAAGCGAGATATTTGTAAGAACATTCGGAAATGTCAAAGGTTTTTGCTAGAGTTGAACATCTGGTTTAGGATTTGACCGCGTGTTATAAGTTTAAAATTGAAGAGTTGTCATTGGTTAAGAAGAAATGCTTCCGGCTTCCTTTGGGGTCGAGGGATGCAAACGAACAGATCTCGCTCTTCTCATTTCAACCACCGTCATGTAAAGTACACGTTTTTGTGGAGCGTTCTTAGGCGCTTAAGTTTATCCCTGGTAAGTCTTTTCAACTCGTCTCGCATTTCATTGTAAATTAAATTATTCATATTTCTGCTAAAAGTGTGTCTGTCTAAATCAACTCCTAGGTTTAATTTAAACGTCAATATGTTCAAAGCTTCATTCATTTTTTCTATGTAACCTATCAAACGGGATTGTTGATTATTATTGTTAATAGATGTTATTGTTTTGACAAGTGTTTCGTTTCATTTGAGTAGTCTTGCTTTATCAGCCCTTATTAAATGTTAAATACTTAAACGCGTCAGTTAGTAGTCAGAAAATGTGTTCACAAGGTTCAAGAAAAAGAACCCAGTTAGTTTTGCCTTCGAATAAATTGGAAGAGATTTGATGAATTAGAATTTTGACCAGTAATTAAAGCCCTTAAACCGCGCTTGGCCAAAATGCTACCATGTTAGGGAGTCGCGGTTGTTCCCGCCATTATGACCTCTTACATACGTATAGTTCTTCTCAAACCGAAATCCATCATTATCATAAGGTTTAGGCATGTTAAGGTCACACGATGATTATAATATTCAAATCGTTTAATAATATAATTTCTAGGTATGTAGGCGTGTTTGGTATAAACTTTTCTCATCATCGTAATATTTTCAATTCTGCTCGTCTGCAATAAACAATTATCAAATATGGCTGCTTACAATCAACAATTAGCGCGTTAGCGACGGTTTTCCTGGGACGGCCTCGCTTAATTAACTTTATTAGAGAGACAGAAATGCGATCCAAGGTAAAATAGACAAGTTTCCGTTACGAAATAAAAACAGCATCAGCGAGATTAGATTGACTCTTGGCGAGAAGACTAACCGCCGATGTTTCGATACATTAGCCGATAAATAAAAACACACGTAACATTTTAGGTGTATTAGATTTTGTTTCTAATTGGTTTTGATTTAAAAATTACTCAATATATTGCGACATAAGTGGCACTTGTTGTGGACAAATGTGACCTTAATTTGCTAATAATCTTTCTGTAGTTTCTTTATAAATAATTTATTTTATGTATAATGTACCATTTCAAGGAAATGTGTTTTCTGCAATTTTTTTTTAATCATTACAAAAAATCTGGTGTTCACTCTGGATCTGTCCTGTGATCTCACTGATCTGTAAATTCGTATACTATTTAATGTCACTGGAGAATGCGGTGTTGTGTGGTGTTGTCAGCAGTGTTGTTCCTGGCCGTTACTTGGAGAGTACCAGGTTGGCAGTTGGAGAGGACCAAATTTGATCTTTCGGTACCAACCTCCGTCGAATAACTATGGTGGCGAGGAAAATTGTACGAAACGATCTGGTCAATCGAGGGATAAAATCAAAGAAAATATACATTACAATGTAGAAATAATGGTTGCACTGTACACATTGTACTGTGTAAAACACTGGAGCACAAAATTTAAAAATTATAATTGCATTTGCAAAGTAAAACGAGTGGGGACCAGTTTGACTTAAGGGGTACCAGGGTACCAACTGACATCAGAATGGACCAAATTTGGTCCCAAAGTACCAACTTGAACAACACTGGTTGTCAGTTTAGTAAAAATCGGTTAAATTCCTAAGAAAAGGAGTGTAATATTTATCACTTTCGGTTGTTAAAAAAATTTCAACCAAATTCGTTTGAGCGCTATCGTGTTCACAGACATTTTCTGAATGATTTCTGCATTGCAATGAATTCAGGGGACATCAAAACGCATATTTCCGTTAAAATCCAATTTTCTCGTCGATTCCTTCTGGGATACTAGTCGGAAAGTAAAAGCCGACAGGTTTTGACTTGAATCGACGGAAAAAAAACGGGATTTCAGCAAACAAGCGTTTTGAGGTCCCCTGAATCCATTGCAATGATAAAAAACAAACGAGCGGTAAATTTTGATGTAAATTATCGGTAATTTCGTTAATTTTTAAACAATCTTCTTATTATTTACCAGTAGAAATAAACGTTGATGTTAAATAATTTATTTTAATATAACACGTGATATCTTCAATAGCTGTTTGTTTAGTTTTGTTATTGATATTATCCATATAATCTTATGGAATTAACTAGGATTTTTACTTTGTTTTAAATATGATGAAAGGTTGAAGAATTGCATAACGTTTAGGGGTTTGGTTGTTGGTTTATAAATTAAAGGCTATGTATGTAAAGTAATTACATATTTTGTTTGTTTTGTTATACGGCATTTTTCTCAACCTCTAAAATCGTGTCCCAAATTAAGATCGATGACTCTGATTTTATTTTGAAACCAGGAAGAACGTACAAAAAACACCTCAACATAGGAAGAACCTTGCCTGGGAGAAATGAATAACAACAAGAGGACATTTTGCCATTCAAATTTTGCATACAATACGTGGGTCTACTAGAAGCAAAGATCACAATCGCAAAAGACGAAGTGTGTGTGTCTACTTAAATGCTTACTTTGAGAATAATTAATTAAAACACTAATTTAACAAGTTCCTGTGTCTTAACACCACTTTTACGGAAACTTCCTATAAAACAATTACAATCCATTTCGTGAATTTCCTGCATTAGGGTTAATTAAATAAAAAGCAACCTTACGCTTACTATGTATAAAGCATGGTATAAAGTAAGCAGTGGATATTGTTACAAGTTAATTGCTATTTCCGCCATCTGTGAGCCATGACCGAAACCACAACCTGAAACGAGAATGATGCTCGTCTCTGACGACGCCGACGTGCCGGAGAAATTATACGAAAATCACACCGCCCACGATGTGTCGCGGATTCCATCAGAAACAGGTTCAGTCTGTTTTAGAGCCTCTAAAATCTTTTTTCTACGACGGACCTTGAGAATTATCATGTCTCTATAGACGATATGCCAAATGCGAAAATATAGGAAGTGAAATTTGAAAAGTACAGAATAAATTTGGCGGATTATAATGATTTATTATTTCCTTGTTGATGGCGACATTAGGAAAGGTTACTTATTTTCGTTACTTATTTTTAGCTCGGTTTATTTATTGACCCACTTGATTGTGTTGTTCGATTTGATCTACACCAATAAAAAGGTCGAGACTTATGACTAGGTTATAAAGAACGACTAACTAAATTGATCTTGTTATGTGTCTGTCATATAATATATATACATACCTAGTATTAAGGTAAAACGACTAGTAGTTGACACTTTCAGAAGTTTTTGTGATGTAAGAATAGAACAATTAAAGATCTTGATTTTCGACTACTCCGTTTTAAAGCCAAATTTATTAGAAATGTTATATCCTTTGATCAATTTTAAATGTTAACTTCGACTACTGAAGTGTTTTTTCTTGACGTATAAGAAGTTGTGAGATAAATATTGTTTATCATATTTACTACAGCGCGTATAACATAATAAATTCTTTACATCGAATTGAAAAAATCTCAATCGGTCAACACAATTCTTTGAAAATGAACATGGAAATGAAACAACCCCCAATATATTGCTACTTTTTGGGTTTAAAATAGGCAAAAATTTGACCAAGGCGCTTAATTGTTCCACATGATGTCCCAAACTGAGACCATAAAAACATTACGTCGCTTAACAATTAAATGAGCTGTAGAAATAATAATTTAAAAATTATATTAGCTATAGTTCAGTCATTTGGTGCTCAAAAAGTGGTTACTTGTAAAGTTTTCCGGGAGTTTTGAAATTTTTTGACAATATCTTCTTTCCGACTCAATTTATGATAAATACAGATATATAATAAATTAAACTAGACAAAATTACCTATAATTTATGTAATAACCTCGTTTTGGTATGAATGATGAACGAATGAGCTTAGTAGGAAAAATGTGTCTATAATTTACTGCAAGAATAAAAATTCCGCACAGATGAGATGGCAGAAGTTATGCAGCTAACTACCAGCATTTACACAACAGTCAAAATATGTACCATATTGGAGTCAAACAATTTGTCCTGTTTCCCGATAGGCTAGGTAGGTATACATAAAACACATTATAAGTATAAACTTTATTTTTTTCGTGCTCAGCATCGTGTCTCAGGTTACAATTACGTTATAAAACGGCGACAATCGCACGCAGATCTTGGTCAGCAGTTAGTTAGCAGAGTCCAGAGACCGACCCACCGACCAGTTGTTGCTATCTTCAATTTTACAATCGGCAAGCGCGCGCGCTGCCTTGGTAATCTCGATGCTTGGCACAAGCCACAAAACAAATGTGCATCTCCACTACCAGCCGCGGTATTAACTTACCACAGATTCACAGAATCTTATCGCGGTTTCATACGGAAATTCTAAGGGATTATGACCTCCGTTAACCGCCTATAAAGTTTAATGGAAATGGTAGAAGTAGAAATATGCACACAGGTGCTGCATCATTGCGATTTTCAGAAACATAGTGATAATTGTTAATAGAAGAACTTTTAAATTAAAATAACTCGAAAATGAAAAGCACTTGGTGCTGTTCGTAGCTGCTAAAACGCTGTGTCCTGCGTGCATCCGTCACGTCCGTCCGTTGCGTCAAGGCCACAACACACCCAATCAAACAGCGAGTGGATGGTCCGTCGCTGTTTGATTGGTCGTGCTGTGGCCTTGACGCAACGGGCGCAACGGACGGATGCACGCAGGACACAGCGTTAGTGTCGGTCCTATGCGAATCACCATGTTACCGAAAAAGTCCATCTCTACACTTAGCACGCGACCTTGCTTTGCACGGGCAATTGTGAGGTGTGAATAGGGTTCCAGGTTTAAGTGTAAATAAAAAATTTTAACGATAATAGATTCTATTCTATTCTTCATAAGTAAACTATCGATGGCCAAAGTTAAGAACAATATTGATTCAGTACTGCATTTTATGGTTAATGATTATAGTGGTTTAAATGGATTGAAAATGCTTTTGGGACAGTTTTTGGTGTGAAAACCTGCTTAACCATCCGACAGGCAGTAGTATACAAGAAAACACCGCTTGTAAGTCATAATGAGGAATTAGTTTTGAGCAAAAAACTATTTTAGTCATATATATCATGTTATTTAGGTATTACTTTTTTTGTATTTTCTCTCTATGTTACTTTTAAAGAAACTTTAAGCACATTTATATGATACGTATACCAATTCTATGCGATATATTGTCCGGAATTTGTCAGTAATAATTGCATTTTACTTACCAAAATTATCAGAAATTAGTAAGTTGGTTAATTTTGGGTGTAGGTTTCAAAGAAAATATTTTTTTTCCGCGAACAATAACAAATGTTTAGCAGCAGTTACAAATTTATTTACACCTTACCGGTTATTTTTACAACTCAAACAACCATAGTTAGAAACCATAAAATACGAATTAAAGACTTTAATTGTCTGTTGAATTTTGTAGGAAACTGTATATGTATATGTCTATGTTTAGAATAAGTTGAACACTGAGTATATATTTATTCTGTTTCTTTTAGATGTTTACTATTCTTTTCATATCAGTTATTCTAGTTCATAGTGTACGTCTTTAATTATACAATAAGCATGCAAAACTATTGTGCCACAAACGTATTAAAAGTAAGTTTTTAAGGGCTATTTGATATGTCTTAAAAGTGCCCCTTTATGACGTTTGGTACATAAATGACAGTAAATACGTGAGCAGAAACCCATTTTTTCCCTGGAGGGCGAAAAGTAGTAGTTAAACTTTAGCATAAGTTAAAAAAAGTTCGCTTAGCAACATATCAATATAAATATCAGTTTGATGTTTATATGTTCCAGTCATTTCATGTTTAGTTTTAAGTTTTTACAGCTGTATAAATACATTTGAATGCGTTTGTTGAGAAAATATTAGAGGATAATTGTGCAGAAAATATTTTATTTTCTTCGAAGGGTAAAATAACATCACTCTTTTCACCTACTGTACAAATACAACTTATGATAAAATGAACAAGATTATTAAGATTAAATGAATTCAAAACTATTGCTATCAAAATACATTATTTCCAAGACATATATTAGTTACTTTTCATTGATTTTCTTTCGCTGTGAAAAGGCTAAAAAAACCATTTGTGATAATCGGTTTCTGTGCTCGTGACGTTATCGATGTACCCGGGTAAACAAAGACTAAACAGAAACAAAGATATACACGTTGGGTTTACACACAGGCGCCTAAAAGAGGTCAAGAATTTACTGAATTCCACACCATACCATTCCATACCATGTTTCTATCATCGCTAAGTCACATGCCTCTTAAACCATCTATAGACATTATATGCAATCGCAAAAAAATAACCCAATTTTTAATCAGCTGGATAAGCATTATGTATTGACAATATTGTCTGTTGGAATGTATATATTATTATACAGCATGTATCGCAATGATGAATGTAAAAGCTGACCTAATAATTATTGAGTTTTGTTTTATAATCACTGGTAATTGTTTGAACTTTAAGCAATTTGTGTGTATGTTCTTCTAGACTTTTAAACTCCACTTTAAATATATTTGAACCAAAATGTAAGAAAGAATAATGAATTACGAAAATATTTACACTGGACGTACAATTAAATCCTTCTAATCAAAATATTTGTTCATCTAATGGTTCCTTATTTTCAGAAAGTTAAATATTTTGGTTTCTTGCATCAAGGTGTAAACAGTTCTTAGATTTCTATAAAAACTTTCGACTTGCATTAATTTTATTAAGCATGCAAACGACAAAAAACGATACTTTAGTGTGTGGCAACACACAGTGTGACCTAAAAAATTGCCTTTGATGTTACAAATATAAATCGCGAACGCGCACGAATGGAAATAAAATTCCAAGACACAAAAAAAGGAAACAGCGCTCGTAAGGTTCATTGGCATCAATTTTCCGGAAATAACCAGAAAAAAATTCTTGGAGGCAAGCATCCTTTTCAAACGGAAAAAGGATGTCTGTGTGCACACAGTAGATGCGTACTTTGCGCTCAAAATAGAAGGAAGTAAATATAAACTGGGATTTGACGTCCGAGATTTTTTTACCTCATACAAAAAACATATATGTCCACAGTTTTCTTATATAATGATAAATCAGTTACCTTTCTATTCAGCAAAAATCGCCTGACATTAGGCTCTGGCATATTAATCTTGTTCACCCCCATCTTTCCAAAATACAAAAAAACTCCACTAGTTCACATTAAACTAAAATTAACACAAAACACCACGCACACAACTTTTTTCGCCACTTAAAAAAAAATCGTTCGTACTTTGTTAACTTTGTGTCGTTTTATACTTGTGTCGAGATATGGACAGACAAGTTTCGATTACAAACTGTCTTATGGGCGCGGAAAAAGTCACTGACTGCTAGCACGAAGACGTCAACGTGTATATTTTAGTAGGACGCTCCCCACTCTTGTCCCTGCTGCTACCTAACAGCCAGCAGTGGCTGGTTGCCCGAATGCAGGACTATCGCTCGCTTGATTGCCTTCGTAGCAAAACTTAGACCTGCTGTCGGTTGACTCTCCAGATTAGGGTTGACCGTCAGATAGTCTATGCTTTGTAACAAAATGGTACTTGTAAAACATAAGCTGAGAGTGTTTTTCACAGTAGTAACAGAACAGTTTTGTTACTGCCTTTGAATATTTTTTTTTTAAATTGGAAGCAAACCTGGGCACTACTGATTCGATTTCCAACTTTTTCTAAAAAAAAAACAAAACTTTTCAGTTTTTGAGGTTTTCTTGATTTGCTCATTTTCTTGCAGCAGCATTTATGTCCGTAATCATATAGATAATAGATGATCATATATATATAGTTTGAGATAAGAGCAATTCCACTTATTTTGTTCAATTTGCTTTGACAATATGACCCCTCAAAAGCGAGCTGCTTATTACTGTGACGGGTGTAGGGTTGCCAGGTCAAAAAACATAAAAGTCGCGCATGACTATCCATTTAGCCAAACATTTGGACGTTGGAGTTTAAGTAAAAGACAGTCAAAAAAATATAATACATATTTATTTATATGTAATAATCAAATTCATGTAACACATAAAACATAACAAATAATAACATATTAATAAGAACATAAAACTCTACATGAGATCAATGTAAAAATAACAATACGTAACTTAATTACATTCTAATATAATAAGAAATAAAATAATTATATTAATTTATTTCACCCACTAATTGTTATAAATTTGCCCTGCAATAACTATGGTAGGTAGGTGGAAGTCTCAGCTATCTTTTGACGTATATATCGATAAGCTTTAATCTTGCAAAAAGTTTGCACAAAAGGATTTACATAGTACTGTTCGCCGTCGACCAATAGCCGATGGAAAAAGTGCCTTGAATTCATTAATTTATTTCACCCACTAATTGTTAAAAATTTGCGTTGCAATAACTATGGTAGGTAGGTGGAAGTTTCAGCTATCTTTTGATGTATATATCGATAAGATTTAATCTTGCAAAAAGTTTGCACAAAAGGATTTACATAGCGCTGTTCGCCGTCGACCAATAGCCGATGGAAAAAGTGTCTTGAATTCACTAATTTATTTCACCAGCTAATTGTTAAAAATTTGCGTTGCAATAACTGTGGTAGGTAGATGGAAGTCTCAGCTATCTTTTGATGTATATATCGATAAGCTTTAATCTTGCAAAAAGTTTGCACAAAAGGATTTACATAGCGCTGTTCGCCGTCGACCAATAGCCGATGGAAAAAGTGTCTTGAATTCACTAATTTATTTCACCAGCTAATTGTTAAAAATTTGCGTTGCAATAACTGTGGTAGGTAGATGGAAGTCTCAGCTATCTTTTGATGTATATATCGATAAGCTTTAATCTTGCAAAAAGTTTGCACAAAAGGATTTACATAGCGCTGTTCGCCGTCGACCAATAGCCGATGGAAAAAGTGTCTGGAATTCACTAATTTATTTCACCCGCTAATTGTTATAATTTTGTTCTGCACTAACTATGATGGGTAAAGGCAGGTCTCAGCTGTCTTTTGATGTATTTATCGATATGATCACACAAAGCGAATACGTTTGTTTAACTTAATTTAGGTGGGACTACATATGGTACCCGGATGTTAAAAATACTCATATTTGATTAATTTATTTGAGGCACTAATCAGCAAAATCTTGGGTTGCAATAACTATGGTAGTATAACCGAAGGTTGCGCTTTCGATTGGTGTTACACTTAATAAGTATAATGAAGTATTGGCGAAGATATGCGATTCTAAAGATATGGAAATTCATTGAAATTTTGACTTTCTTTTTAATTTTTTAGGTAGTAGTTATTAATTGATCCCGTTGCAATAACTATGGTACTCAGCTCGTCATGGGCTTTCCAATGGTGTATAGTTCATTGCAATCGGATGAAAAAAAAATTTGTTGCTGGCTTTTGTTGCTAACTTCACACAGCTAATAATTATTCATATTTAGCAGTTGATAAAATTTTCTCTTTTAAAACCATGTTATGATATTCTTCACAATGAAATTGCAGGGTAAATTTTACTGAATATGTGGCGCGTAAATAAGATATGTACAACGGTTCACACATCTTTTGCATTGTACGTTAGTTGCAGTGCAAACAGCGTATGAAGGGTTCTATAGTCAATTTATGCACCACGCAGTCGGATTAAAAATTGCTTTGATCGAGTATGTTTGTATTAAACATATATACTTATTTAGATGGTAAAAAGCGGGACAAAAGGCCGGACAAACCGGACACCTATATTTTAGCCGGACAAGCTCTTAAAAAGACGAATATGTCCGGCTAAACCATCCGCCTCGCAACCGTAGACGGGTGTGACTATGTTTAAGTAGTTTACACAGGTAAAAACAGTGGCACGATGCAAAAATTAAGAAATTTATCTCTAATCTTACCATACAATATTGCAATAACCTTATGACGGACGTGACGCCAATAGTTAATGTTTCAATTAGTTGTAATAAATAATGGCGACTTACCTTTTTAAAAATGTAGAACCTTTGCACAAAACTTTAATAACGTATCTCACAATTGCACAGTTGTAATCCTTCATTCACAATGCATGGCTGCCAAGCACTATTAACAAGTACATGAATAAGCAGCACACAAATGTAATAAGACGTTGGTAGCGCAACTTCATACAAGAATAAAACAACAAAAACCACAAACTTAGACTTAACTAATACGAAATTATATGGGAATTCGTTATATGGAATTACTTTAATTTTATTATCGATGATTCCCCTTTACCGCGGAATGAGCCATATTCCTTAAATCTGAATCTGGCAATCCTATTCCTAGAGGAGTATTATAAGTGGCTATTATAGGCTGTAATTGTTATTGTAATGATGTGTTCTGAGAAGAGATCCGTGTTTATTGTGCATATTCGGTGACTTATATTGTCTGGGAAGTCTGTGAATAGACTCGCAACGGATGACTGGTCTTAGCCGGAAATATGTATTAGGTACGAAATATATGTGACAAAATATCAATTCTCACTATTATTAACATATAACAAATATACCTATAAAAAATCTAGTGCTGTAGCCATTACAGTACCGAACGTCTTCTTATAGACCAACCGAAGAAGATGAATCGGTTTCTTCAGAACTGCTGTGTTAATTCGCAAGATTTTTGAATGGTTTATTTGAAGGAAAAATAGTTCAAGTAAAAGTTATTTATGTAATGTTGGCCATCAACAAGGATTATATTAACTTTATCTATTAAGGCAGATAGTTGCATATTTAAAACTTCTTTGCTCATTGCTCATTCTGTTATGGCTCGATTTGGGCCAAAAGTTAATAATAAGTTCATGCTTATCAATTATCGAAAAATAACACATTGTCTAGGTCAGTTTTTCGTAATCATCATAAGTATTTTCAATCGATAACTACTGCTACGACCAATACGAATCGAATTTAACAAAGAATACAAAATATGTTATGAACAGCCCAGGTGATATTTAATAGTAAATTATGTATCACACTCACACTGCCCAGCGCAATATTTATTCAAATTAACATTCTCGCCAGTTAGGGTTATGAATCATTTGGCTAGACGAGAAAAATACCCTCTCACTCGCTCGAGTCATACAGATACCTAATAATAAAAAAAAACTGTTGCAATATGAGGTTCGTTAAAAACGATTTTTATCGAGCCAGGGAAATTTTTGCAAGTGTACGTGACAGGACAGACACAGTAGTGACCCAAAAACGAGCAATTATATTTAAATGATTTATTCTATGGCATACGGACACACCACACTGGGTGTGTACCTCGTCAAGTACCTAATAGAAGAACATTTTGCTTTATAGCTTATAAGGCAGTATGTACGTTGCTATAACGCAATCATCTCTACGATGCAATAATATATACATACTTAGTTACATCGTCATATGGTAAAAATTATTCAGAAGTGCGTGATAACTATGTTTGGATTTCAAGATTTCAGGACGTTAACATGAAATCTCATAAATCCCAAAACATACACGATCAAATCAGTGTACCTACCTATTATAAAAATACAAATAGTGATACATATGTAAGTAAAAATGCAAAGGAATTGCCACAGTTATCATTTAGAACAGGATATGAAATACTTGCACTGGGAGACCAAGTATTCTGGTTCTCATATTGAAAAGTCACGATCTGCAGAAAGTGAAAGCCCATATCCATCGATTGACGTATGGTATGTCGAGTAAACTGTATAGCTGTTCGATTTAGTATTTGGGTTTTGATAACCAATTAACATACCTAAATTATCGATCATTCTTTATTTCGGGAGTGAAATTAAAAAACCAATGGATCTATTACAGTGTATATGTTCGAGACCAGTATTTCAATACTTAAAAAACGTGTTGTGTATGTAATTATCTGATCCTATGGATGTCAAGTACTAGTACACAGATTATCAACTACTACATCAAATTTGTTTGCAGGCCTGAAATAAAAAAAAACTTTAGCCATGCCTTCTATTAAAGGACAAATGCTAAAAAATAGTGAATAATTAAATGATTAATTTTCAGTAAATACAAAGTGTCAACGACTTTATTACACGACTTTTTTATGTCAACTACTGGGCATTTTACTACTAGTGTTCTTTACATACTTTCTAATCAAATTTATAATTACAAATAGTATATTATTATACAAGTTTTATAAGACGTCAAATTGGCGCATGAGTTGTTTGGGGCACGAGGAGCGCCAGCGATACTATTTTTTCTACTTTGCGTCATTAATTTTATAAAAATTTAGAAGTATATTAGGTAAAATTCCAATCTAGAGTATTTATGGGTGCAACCGTTGGTAACACTGTCATCTGTCACTTAAATTCAAATATCTGTAAAAAAGTAATTATTGATAATTATTATATACCATCATATACTAGTAGTACGAAACCTAGGATGCAACACGCATGTTCAAATATGTATAAAAATATACATACTTCGCAGTTTGTGCGACTCTAAAAAATCAGTTTGTGCTTACTTTTGTGGTTATGTGTATTTTCGTTTGACATGCATTTGATATCAATGTCACCAATCTTAGAAAAAAGTTACTAAAAACGGTGTTACAATTTGCTAATTGTAACACCGAAAACAGTGTTACAATGTATGCATTGTGAATGCAAAGTAGAAAAAGAATGTTTTGTATCTACCTTTCATTACAAAAGAATTATGTTTAAAAAAACCGTACACCTAAAAGTACCTACTTTAGTACGACAAAAACGTATGTTAAAAAAGGACTTTGAAGAAAGCAACCCTATTTTCAGCGTGCGAGAAAAATAAAATAAAGCGAATTCACCGGAATACATTACTCCTGAAAGTCCTGAATTAAAATGTCGCGGTTCCAAGTTATACATGTTGACAGCGTCTCGAATAAAACGTCATCCTGAGTATTCCAATATCATCCGAGATGATGACAATTGATAGAAACCGTTAAGTAAATTTAGACCCTAGCAACATCTCCGAGAAAATTATAAATCACTTGGGACAGACTCAGCTAAAAAACTCAACTAGTCTAGACGGTATTAAAACGAATGAGATGCGCCACCAGGTTAAAAATAAATTAGGATGTAGTCTATACCTATACTGTACTGTATTTGAGAAACCTTTAACTTCTTAATCTAGACATATCAAAACCGAAGGTCCAATCACTGAGCAATAACCACTAATAACAGAGATTTAGTACTGCCACCTATAATGAAAAGTAACAAACAATTTCCTTTCTGTAATACTAGTAAGTACTAGTAATTAATATATAGTGTTTGATTGTCAGTATACATCCTGTAATTATGCAGAATACTGTTCATTTCATGACATGCTCAGTAAACAGCAAAATGGGAAATTATTACCACACAAAACGCGAACACATAATACGTTTGTGACTGCGGGCTATAACTTATTAAATATTTATGAAAAATTTACTTATCAAGTGCTATTAAATGATCATTTATTGCGTAAGGCATAATTTAGGTCTGACAACCTAAGGCAATACCTTGAAAAAACATAAATATATTTTTCTGCAAACTTATTAAAATTATAAAATTAAATTGAATTAAAAGTGTGACTTTACAACAATCAGTATAAAAATGGCAGTAAAAAAATTGTTTGCTGACAACCACTTTTTTTTCACGGAGAGCAAAAATTGATATATTTTAGCACTGGATTAAAAAGAGTGCTTAAGTCACATACATTGCAAAAGTCAGTGTGACGTTTATATGGTTTGATCATTTCATGGTTAGATTTGAGTTGTTACAGCTCTGTAAGTATTTGCATGCGTTTGTAGAAAAAATATTGTATGAAACGCAAATAGCTATGTATTTTATTTTCTTCGAAGTGTTGCACCAATCGCCCCAGACTCATGGCCGTAAACTGCCATCGAAATAAAATCTCTTTTGCACTAGTGTGGTAAATGTCTATTGTATACTATTCAACATTAGACCATTTCTGTGTTTGTGTAGTACCTAAGTTTGTATAAAACGAAACATAACATTGCCTTGACTAACGAAAAGTTATAAATCTAGATTTGCCACCTACATAACGTTTGTCACTACACAGACCAGCTAATAAAAATCACACTACTAAACAGCATATTTGTGGTTTTGTGACTAACATTTCATTCATAAAATCCGATATATACGCAATAGTATGTTCTCATTCTTTCTTACAAATCCATAGTTTTGTTTGCATACATCATACAAACCACAACCATAAACATTCTAATTATTTAAATATAAATAGTGTAATTCTACATTTAACACATTAGTAATAATAACAATAATTATGATGATCATAACAAAAAATAAGTAATCTTTATTGATCCCAGTGGCATAACGATGTATAAAACATGTACAAGACAAAAGAAAACGGTAGAATAAAGTTCTACACATGTGAAGATGTAGCTGATCTAAAAACGAGTCTTGTAATTTTTACTATATTCAATGATTAATTGCTAAAAACAAGAATTAGCTTTATTCAATTGGAAGGTTGAAGACTGCTGTACACTACTCTTATCTGATATGATTATGGCGGTATCATCTGTATAGATTACTACATAGCTATCATGCAACAAGTCCACAATGTCATTAATAAACAATCAGAACAAAAGCGAAGTTACCGATCATTGTGGGACACCCACGTTGACCGATAAAACGAACGACTTGGCACATCATCTGATCAATAATTCCAGCTTTGCAACAAGGGTATCATATCGGACACAATCAAATGCCTTGCTCAAATCACTGAAAATCCCTACTGTTGTTCATTTTTTTACGGAACCCGTGCTGGTGTTCAGTGGCTGTCAATTGTGGGTGTCAATAAACTGCATTTCTTTGAGGATGGCATATTCAATTTTTTTTTGACAAGTTTCATATCAAAGATATTTGACTTCTTTGTTATCAAAGAGATTGGCCGATAATTCGACACAAATACAGATAGTGTTACCAAAATAGGCCCGTGTAATTTGAGATTTTTATTAAAATATATTAACACACGAAAAGAAGTAAGGAATGTTGTTTGAACGTACTTTCTGGTTAGTTTTAACAAACCAGAGACATAATAATAATAATACATAGTTACTATACTTTTCTGGGAAATAAATACATCCGGGTTTTCGAACGACATTTACCTCACTGTTGTTAGTGAGGATAACTTGTAGGTTGAGTTTCCATGATTACATGCTTCCTACTGGTTAACCGACTTCATGCAATTTTTTCCTGTCTTGTTAAAGTTTGACAATTGGCATTTTTGACAGCAGTATGTTATGTTACCGATCTGGTAACTTACCATGATAAACCAGTAAAGCGTCGATTACATTGAGCGAGTTTACAAGCTGCTAGTTGGCTAATAAACTGGTAATTTCTGGCTGTCTAGATCTTTGTATGGACGGGGATATAGCTCAGTGGTAGAGCGTTCGCTTTGCATGTGAAAGGCCCCGGGTTCGATCCCCGGTATCTCCAACTTATTTTGCTTCACTGTCCTCACACAGAGCTACTTTGTAACATACATACAGTATAAAAATGTCAGCGTATGCGTTACCACGAAACCAGTTTTTGCAAAATGTATACACATTTTATCATTAGTTAAAAAGGTCGCTTAGCAACATATCAATAATCAATATACACTACAAATGTCAGTTTGACTTATCAAGTGCTATTAAATGATCATTTATTGCGTAAGGCATAATTTAGGTCTGACAACCTAAGGCAATACCTTGAAAAAACATAAATATATTTTTCTGCAAACTTATTAAAATTATAAAATTAAATTGAATTAAAAGTGTGACTTTACAACAATCAGTATAAAAATGGCAGTAAAAAAATGTTTGCTGACAACCACTTTTTTTTTTCACGGAGAGCAAAAATTGATATATTTTAGCACTGGATTAAAAAGAGTGCTTAATGCCCGATTGCACCACTTTTCCATAACTATTAAGCCAAGCTTAAATAATTTAAGTGTCGCTTATTGCATTGCACGTTAACATTAAGCGAAGCTTAATCACCTAAGCTTCACCTAAATTTAAGCTACGGCACTTTGGTATGTGACACTTTGGTATGACATATGAAACGATTTGTCAAAATCTGCAAAATAAGTAAGGTTGTTGTCTGTCATTTCTGCGGATTTTGGAAAGGATGGATTTTGATAACGACATGGTAGACGACGATTTGGAGTTTATAGAATTGGTAGAAATTTTTCCTCGCCAGATACATCTGCGTATCGACTACTTCCACAATTTTAACAAAATGGATTTTTCAGGGATTTTGTTTAAGAAAACGTACAGTGGTGAAAGTATTGTGAGAAATTGAGGGATTATTAAATAAATAAATACTTTTAATTGGCAATGTATTCGCCAAGAAATTATTCAAAATTACTTTGCCAGATTATAATTTTAGTTTTATTTTTAGTCTATTACCAGTATTGTTTTGTTTCATGCTTCCTTTGTGCCCTTTAAAATATACAAGTCATTATAGTTACTATGAGTAGTTTATTTTACATCTTATTGTATTAATACTAGCAATTGCAATAAAGCGTTTATTTTATATTTTTATTTATTCTTAAAGGTGGTAAATTAGTAAAACGAAACTAATCCAGACATTATAGAACATATAAAAAATATTTAAAGCAAAACTTAATATTATTAAATAAATAAATAATGAACTACATATTTAATTTTTTTGCCTCTGTCGTATAATTTGCCCCGCGACTTCTTCTATTGGCGTCTAAAACATTTACATCAAATATCATCTAAATATTATACACAAGAACACCTTACCTTCCACTAATACAGCTTCTATAATTATATTAAAGTAATAAATATATACTCTCTGTACAACTAACCACAAAAACTTAATTCAAACGACAGTAATGAAAGTGACGTTTATATATAAATATTAAATGTCACTAGTGTTACTAAAAATATCACCAGAAAAATAAACGTTGCCAAGTCGACTTCATTCACAAGTGTACCTTTACTAAGTGACAGATATGTATGACTTGTGCAATCGAAATAAACATAAGCTTCACTTAAATACTAAGGACAGCTTAGCTAAGCTGGACATTTATGGGGAAGTGGTGCAATCGGGCATAAGCCACATACATTGCGAAAGTCAGTGTGACGTTTATATGGTTTGATCATTTCATGGTTAGATTTGAGTTGTTACTACAAATGTCAGTTTGACGTGTATACACTCAGGTCATTTTATCAGTGGCAGACTGGCCATACGAGCTACCGGGGCCCAACGAAGTGAGCTGCAGGTCGCTGCCGCTATTATGTTTTGTCTTAAAGTAGCTAAAATCTTTGAAAGACTAGTCATTATTCTAGCAAATTCATAGTTATTATTTTTAAATGTTATTTGCTAAAAAAACTTTACATATCGAGAGAATATTTGAATACTAGACATAGTAAATACCTACCAAACTATGATACTTGGTACTGTGTATGTAGATAACAGTGATTTCATTCTGTGAGAACTCAAACTGACATTTGTAGTGTATTTTGTTGCTAAGCGATTTTTCTTGAATAGTGTGTCTACTTTTTAACCTCCGTAAAAATGGTTTCTTGCTAACACATTTACCAATATTTAACTAATACTGAACGTTATTTTATTACAGACACTTTTAATGCATGCCAAATAGCCTTTAAATGGTTACTTTTAATACGTTTGTAAAAAAATAGATTATTATACAAAATCAGTTATCACAGTTTATGTAAAAACTAATCTCTGGCCAAGAAAGGTCAGCAGTCTATGAATTACTTTTCCGAGAATCCTCCTGGCAAAAGGCAAGGGTAACGGACATTGGACAGGATCCAAATTTCCCGTACCAACACAGTCAGCGTTGGCGCAAGCAAAAGCCAGCAATCGAAAGTTTGCGTGCGTTTAATGATATTGAATACATACGTGCGAGCTGCAAAACCGGGCGCGCGGATGCGTCCTAAATATCAGCGGAATTCCCGGAATAGTCGCGAGAGTGAGTGACAGAAAAAATGCGCGGAGAGGGGAGAAAACACGCGTTGAACCGATGCTTGCACTCCTTTCGAAATTTTTAGAGAAACCAAACCGTCAACCCCAATACTTATGTTGATTTAATTCAAATTATTTCGAAAACAGTAATACTCGGGCAGTTGCAATTCTTTTTTTTTTTTTTCAGAGAATATTTTTGGTAATTACAACAGAGTTCTGCTTGTGTTTTTTATATAAAAATCTTGTAGACAAAATGGGTAAACAGTGTCATCAGTGACTAAACCATACGTATGCGATTTCGTACAAAAAATTATTCAGTTTATTCCTTCAATTATTTATATCACCCAATTTTACTGTCAAGAGTTTGAATAATTATGCCACCAAACACTTTAGCTTGTCGTAAAAATTAGGCTTCGAAACACTTTCATTGAGAAATAAAATAAAGAAATAAGACATTACACAACAACCATGTAAGCGACAAAATTAAACATGACAAAAAAAAACTGGAGATACCGGGGATCGAACCCGGGGCCTTTCACATGCAAAGCGAACGCTCTACCACTGAGCTATATCCCCCGACACTAAAAATTGCCGCCGAAACACCATAAAATACCAACCATAAACGCAGTAATCACTATAAACACTTATGGCTCGACTTTCACCGTTACTATTAGTGGAATTTGTTATTATTTGGCATTTGAAGCGAATAAGACACCTGCCCACGCTATGATTTGTAACACACGAGGTGCAAGCCTACGCGAAATGCACGAAACTGTACAGGGCCGGACACTTTTCTTTGAAAGTAGAAAATATAACAAAATGACTATTTTGGTACTGTTTTAATAGTCACAACATTCAAACCGATCCACATAGAGAAAATCTAATTGCACGTGTGTAATCAATGGGAAAATTGCATAATAAAACATACACATATTATTTTGAAATGGATCGAGAATACCTAACAGATTTTTTGCCAAAACCGATAAAGTTTTTGGTGGAAAACAAGTGGAAATAGTACGAAATATAGATGAAATTGTTCCTATTAAGAAGTGAACTATATCGTGATGTGTATTATTTGTTATATACAATGGAAAATGCATATAGTTGGTTAAAATATTTTCTACAGCATGGCACAGCACAGCGCGCAGCGCAGTATAGTATCGCAAGCGGTAAACGGCAGGCTTTTTGAGCTGTGTCAATTCTTTATATAAGCTAACGCTTCTTGAACACATCAAATCCTGGCTAGAAATGAGAAATCCAGCTAACGGTTCAAAAGTTCGATTCCTTTACCGCAAAATTCAGATTTTGTTTGGCATGATACAGCATTCATTCTAATAAGGCCATACTTATAGAACAGAATGCGCTGAGTGCAAGGCGATTTTTCGGGTTTTACACGCGAACCGAACATCGTAAAGCAACGAGGTCTTTAGAAATTGATCCATGGAATAATATCCCGTCCGGTACACAGTTTCCTTTGGAAGTAGCAAATACGTATAGCAATATGGCTATTTTGATACTAATTCTAATCTCATCAATCAATGTATATAATTGTTTAATAGTTAATGCGGCCCTGTAATCGTAATAGTAAACACATTAATTCATTTGGTGTGAGTTTTTCTTTCGTGGTGCAGTAATTATAATTGTTGCACGAGTTACTTAATTGAAAAAAAAAACATACGGATTTTAGAAATTGATTGGAATCAGTTTGAACCTTTCAACATTTGTACGGTGCGTGGACGTGACTTTTAGAAACGTCGTTAAGCGTCTAAGTAAGTGTAATTGTCCTGATTCAAGGCCCACGTTATGAGGACAATGCACACCTTAATTGGTGTAAATTAATGAACATCACTTAGATATACCACTTGCACACTATATAAGATGAGATCTTATATGTGTTATTGCTTCATCGCTGTTGTAATCAAGAGTTAAATACAGATCTGGGGAAGCCTCACTCTCCGACTACCTCGTTGACACAATGAAGCGTCTAAACCGCCACCCAGCAGTCAAATTTTGGCGGCGGACACTAACGTTTATCAAAATTTGTCAATTATTAATCACATCGATTGCGAGTACTGTCAAACTGCTTCTATACACGCGTATAGCGCCTAAATTGTTCATCCCACTGATCTGTAAATTGCTGTACATATTACATTGAAATCTCCTTAAAAAGAAGAGGGAGAAAATAAAATTAAAATCATATTAAAAAAGAAAGAAATAAATAAAGATAGTGTGAACACAATTTTCAAAATGTTAAATTTACCTAAAATTAGTTCTATGAAGTTACAAAAGTAAACATACTTAACATTTAAATAATTTTTGTCTTGCTTCAAGTTTTGCAAACTTATTAATTACTTCATCGCAATCAGTAATATTAAGTAAATCAAATTATTCAATCTTTCTGACAATGGATTTCTTAAATATTTTTTAACTCCTTTTACAGAACAAAATGAGGGTTCTCCTGATGCATTTGAATAAAAATTTCAAAATAATTTCCACGTTTTGATACTTGAAAATTTGGTATATACATATACATATTTAAAATTACCATGGGACGAACTGGATTGTTTTTGGGGACAATCTGGCATCCGGATGTGGTAAACGTTATAGGCATTCCCGTAGGGATTGACTTTTTATATATAGAGTTAATATAATAATTACTATTATGTAAAGAACCATTAAAATTACTAGAGTCAATGTTATCCTTATACATTTGTATTAAATTGTCTACGCATTTTTGTTGGCTACGGATAGGTAAAAACCAAAAATCTAAAATTACTATTCTATCATTTTTCACGAAATTTTTTTTTAGGATTTCAGTGGAAATACGCGTTTTGGGGTCCCCTGAATCGATTGCAATGATTTCTGGAAAATTTATGTATCTATGTATGTATGTGTGTGTGTGTGTGTGTGTGTGTGTGTGTGTGTGTGTGTGTGTGTGTGTGTGTGTGTGTGTGTGTGTGTGTGTGTGTGTGTGTGTGTGTGTGTGTGTGTGTGTGTGTGTGTGTGTGTGTGTGTGTGTGTGTGTGTGTGTGTGTGTGTGTGTGTGTGTGTGTGTGTGTGTGTGTGTGTGTGTGTGTGTGTGTGTGTGTGTGTGTGTGTGTGTGTGTGTGTGTGTGTGTGTGTGTGTGTGTGTGTGTGTGTGTGTGTGTGTGTGTGTGTGTGTGTGTGTGTGTGTGTGTGTGTGTGTGTGTGTGTGTGTGTGTGTGTGTGTGTGTGTGTGTGTGTGTGTGTGTGTGTGTGTGTGTGTGTGTGTGTGTGTGTGTGTGTGTGTGTGTGTGTGTGTGTGTGTGTGTGTGTGTGTGTGTGTGTGTGTGTGTGTGTGTGTGTGTGTGTGTGTGTGTGTGTGTGTGTGTGTGTGTGTGTGTGTGTGTGTGTGTGTGTGTGTGTGTGTGTGTGTGTGTGTGTGTGTGTGTGTGTGTGTGTGTGTGTGTGTGTGTGTGTGTGTGTGTGTGTGTGTGTGTGTGTGTGTGTGTGTGTGTGTGTGTGTGTGTGTGTGTGTGTGTGTGTGTGTGTGTGTGTGTGTGTGTGTGTGTGTGTGTGTGTGTGTGTGTGTGTGTGTGTGTGTGTGTGTGTGTGTGTGTGTGTGTGTGTGTGTGTGTGTGTGTGTGTGTGTGTGTGTGTGTGTGTGTGTGTGTGTGTGTGTGTGTGTGTGTGTGTGTGTGTGTGTGTGTGTGTGTGTGTGTGTGTGTGTGTGTGTGTGTGTGTGTGTGTGTGTGTGTGTGTGTGTGTGTGTGTGTGTGTGTGTGTGTGTGTGTGTGTGTGTGTGTGTGTGTGTGTGTGTGTGTGTGTGTGTGTGTGTGTGTGTGTGTGTGTGTGTGTGTGTGTGTGTGTGTGTGTGTGTGTGTGTGTGTGTGTGTGTGTGTGTGTGTGTGTGTGTGTGTGTGTGTGTGTGTGTGTGTGTGTGTGTGTGTGTGTGTGTGTGTGTGTGTGTGTGTGTGTGTGTGTGTGTGTGTGTGTGTGTGTGTGTGTGTGTGTGTGTGTGTGTGTGTGTGTGTGTGTGTGTGTGTGTGTGTGTGTGTGTGTGTGTGTGTGTGTGTGTGTGTGTGTGTGTGTGTGTGTGTGTGTGTGTGTGTGTGTGTGTGTGTGTGTGTGTGTGTGTGTGTGTGTGTGTGTGTGTGTGTGTGTGTGTGTGTGTGTGTGTGTGTGTGTGTGTGTGTGTGTGTGTGTGTGTGTGTGTGTGTGTGTGTGTGTGTGTGTGTGTGTGTGTGTGTGTGTGTGTGTGTGTGTGTGTGTGTGTGTGTGTGTGTGTGTGTGTGTGTGTGTGTGTGTGTGTGTGTGTGTGTGTGTGTGTGTGTGTGTGTGTGTGTGTGTGTGTGTGTGTGTGTGTGTGTGTGTGTGTGTGTGTGTGTGTGTGTGTGTGTGTGTGTGTGTGTGTGTGTGTGTGTGTGTGTGTGTGTGTGTGTGTGTGTGTGTGTGTGTGTGTGTGTGTGTGTGTGTGTGTGTGTGTGTGTGTGTGTGTGTGTGTGTGTGTGTGTGTGTGTGTGTGTGTGTGTGTGTGTGTGTGTGTGTGTGTGTGTGTGTGTGTGTGTGTGTGTGTGTGTGTGTGTGTGTGTGTGTGTGTGTGTGTGTGTGTGTGTGTGTGTGTGTGTGTGTGTGTGTGTGTGTGTGTGTGTGTGTGTGTGTGTGTGTGTGTGTGTGTGTGTGTGTGTGTGTGTGTGTGTGTGTGTGTGTGTGTGTGTGTGTGTGTGTGTGTGTGTGTGTGTGTGTGTGTGTGTGTGTGTGTGTGTGTGTGTGTGTGTGTGTGTGTGTGTGTGTGTGTGTGTGTGTGTGTGTGTGTGTGTGTGTGTGTGTGTGTGTGTGTGTGTGTGTGTGTGTGTGTGTGTGTGTGTGTGTGTGTGTGTGTGTGTGTGTGTGTGTGTGTGTGTGTGTGTGTGTGTGTGTGTGTGTGTGTGTGTGTGTGTGTGTGTGTGTGTGTGTGTGTGTGTGTGTGTGTGTGTGTGTGTGTGTGTGTGTGTGTGTGTGTGTGTGTGTGTGTGTGTGTGTGTGTGTGTGTGTATGTATGGTTGTGAACACGATAGCGTCCAAACGGAACAACAAATCGGGTTGAATTTTTGCATACGTATTCAGAATTGCCGGGGGACGAACTGGATTGATTTAGGCCACAATATGACGACCGGAAGTGACATATGTTACATGCGTCTTAATCGGGATTTATACGATTTTGGCCAAACTAATATCAGCTCATCCTCCAGTGATTTTAAATAAGCATACTAATTTACAGACCAATGGGATGAACGGTTTAGGCGCTATTAGCTTTTATAGAAGCGGATTGACAGAATCCACAACCTTCGTCGCTGTGTTGCAAATTGTCAGATTTTGACAAACGCCTGTCCTCTGTCCAATAATATAGTCGGAAAGTTGAGTGAGGGCCACCCCCGACTATAGTCCATTAATAACTAGGAGGAATTTTTTAAACGTGTTACTAGGATGACCTCGCCCGTGATTGGCTAAATCGCAGACCGTTTTACATCGGGCAAATTTACCCTTTGACGCGCAAGCCCCGCTAGGTTAGGTTACAGGTAAACAAACATTGGTATCTATTTTGCGTTGTTTTGTGTTCGATACTATTCTTGAGTTCAGTTCAATTTTATCAGCACCTCGTATAAGAAGTAGTGTACATAGTACAGTTAATATCGATTATAACAACATCGGATATAACGACATATCGGTTATAAAAACGGATATTTAAAGTCCCGGTCAGTCTCCATAAAACATATGGTGTAAATGTATCGCTTAATACGACAGCGGATATTGCAACCGAACTGATATAACAACCATATATGCAACCACACAAACCAATCGGATATCGCATATAACAACGAGCGGCGAAAAAAACCAGATCGAATTGAGGAAATTACCGCGTTTTGTGAAAGATTGGTGCTGGCGTAGCATATTTATGCAGGCGTTGTCGAAAATTTGCAGTAGCGTATGCTAGCTAAAAGTTCCGCCTAAAGCTGCATCCCCACTATGCCGATCGGCACTGCCGATCGGCTGATGTGTACGTGCTCTGCGACTTTGCCGCTTGGCCTAGCATACGAAGCCGACCGTGTTTAGTTTTTTATCAAAGGAAGCCGATCGGCGTGTACGTGCTCTGCGACTTTGCCGCTTGGCCTAGCATACGAAGCCGACCGTGTTTAGTTTTTTATCAAAGGAAGCCGATCGGCATGCCGATTGGCATAGTGGGGATCAAGCTTAATATGGCAGCTATTGACGTCGCATATTTGAATAAAAAACGCGATATTTTCGTCATATGTGGCCTGCCTTATTTGTCAATTTAAGCTAAGAACACGAAGCGGCCCGTGACGAAGTAGAGGACACTTGTAGAGGACACACGGCTCAGCAGCGGCGCGGCGACGAATCGTCGAACCGGAATACAGCAACGAAATGTCGCCGCCTGCGTTTGCACACACGCAAGCGTCGGACGAATCGGCGCCGCGCCGCCTCGTGTGTTCTTAGCTTACGCTGCTCGCTGGACCTTACAGGTAGGCGCAGATCAACGAGCAGCGTACGGACGGAGCGCAGCGCATTATTTTTTCAACACACACTATGGGCTGCGCTCCGTGCCAGTAGGTGTGCGATGGTTGATTTAAATACATGGCATGAATTATTTTGCGCTGCGCTCCGTTCCGTCCGCTGCCGACTGGTGTGCGCCTACCTTATTACAACTATGCGCGCAAAAACCACTATATCAAAGCAAAAATCTTTTAATATAAAAAAAAAATCCATAGCCAGGGATATCAATGTACCTAAAAGTACATAATGTATGTACAGACACACATACATACATAGCGAATTGCTGAAATCCAGAGTGGCGTTCAAAAGTGCAACTGGGAGTTTTTTTTTAAGAAATTTTAGCAAATATAAATCCAGAGGAATTGGAAACTGAAACCAATAACGATGATGAGGCCTACAAGAATTCACGTCACCATCATTAAAAGAAGATCATTCAATGAATTCGAAAATAATTCAAATTCAATGAAACTGTAAAAGATGCCAGTACAATTTCCGCCATTTCAACTTCAAAAAGGACAATCGTGGCCGACTTGTTTAATACTACTATATAAACAAAGCAAATTAACAGATTTGTTCGTTGAAATACCTTAAATTATATGTAGTATACAGTGTGTTCATTTCAAAAGTATCCACCCTTAATAACTCTTGACCTGGTGTGATTATTGCTTTGAGTGGAAACACGTCGATTTAGATATCGAGGGGGAAGTTCAAAAATTGTACCTAGAGAATTTTAGGTTTCATTGGACAAACCGTACTGATGTTTGACAGAACTTGTTGCATTTGTTGTTCCATGGCTGCCTTGGAAAACGACAAAACCGTATCCAATGGCTCATCAAAGTTCGCGAATAGTTTTTTGTCTAGCAAATAATGGTGGTCCATTTCGAACATGTCATAAAATAATTTCTTATTTTATTATTTATTTAAATTTTTTTATTTTTTATGGCTGTAATTTAATTCGACAGTGTATCCAATCCGCAATGTTCCGCTAATAATAACTGATTTCATACCTTCCATCTTTTGTGTAGTCTATCTTAAGAACCAATCGATCGATTTCATTTTTTTTATTATGGTTGAGTAGAGAATTTTATGCCCTTTCAAATGATGTATCACATGGTGGGGGTGCCTTTTGAAATTTTGAAGTGGGTTAGCTGGGGGGTGAAAGGATGAAACCTAAAATTCCCTAGGTACCATCTTTTAACTTCCCCCTCGATATCTAAATCGACGTGTTTCCACTCAAAGCAATAATCACATCAGGCCAAGAGTTATTAAGGGTGGATACTTTTAAAATGAACACACTGTATAGACTAAGTACTTCCTTATTTTTTAAACCAAAAATTGCTTTCAGCTATGTGCATATTTCTTATAGCAACCTACGGGTATAACAACCAAATATGTCCGGTCCCTTGGCCGTCGTTATAAGCAATATTAACTGTACATATCTAATTTATTTAATATAAATATGATAATTTATTATTCCACAAGCTTTACTTTAACGGACTTGGACAAGATTTAAAGTTTTACAGCGAAAAATTCGTTAAAATTTTAATAGTACAACATTTATTGTGGTTTACAAATACGTTTAACCTAAAAATGATCAAATTTAACCGCAAAAATATCTGGTGACATTTCTGGTAATTTGTCCCTAGTGTAAACCTGGCGTCTGATTTTATTCCTCCTAGTTATTAAATAGACCAGCGTTCTTCAACCGGGGTGCCGCGGCACACTAGGGTGCCGCGAGACATCTTTAAGGGTGCCGCGGGAAACTTGAAAATGTGAAAAATAAGCATCTGTGTTGTTTAGGCCGGGTTAAATTAATAAAATATATATAATGTATGAGAAACCACCCTTTAAGGGTGCCGCAGTGGTAAAAAGGTTGAAGAACGCTGAAATAGACTATAGTATCCTAGAACGAAAGTATTGTAATCGACGGAAATTTTTTTTCGGGATTTCGCGGAAATACGCGTTTTGGGGTCCCCTGAACCAATTACAATGATTTCTGGAAAATGTATGTATGTATGTATGTATGTATGTATGTGTCATGTGTGTATGTGTGTACGTATGTATGTCTGTGAACACGCTAGCGTCCAAACGGAACAACGGATTGGGCTGACATTTGGTATACACATTTAGAATTACCAGGGGACTAACTGGATTGTTTTTGGTGACATTCTGACAACCGGAAGTGGTAAATGTTGCATACGTCTTCTGAGCGATCCATCCGATTAAGACCAAACTCGTACCAGCTCATCCTCCAGAGACTTTAAATATGTATACAAATTTGCAGATCAATGAGTTGAGCGGTTTATGCGCAATAAGAGTTTTTAGAAGCAGTTTGACAGATTCCACAGCCTTCGTCTCGGTATTGCAATTGACAGATTTTGACAAACGTCAGTGTCACTGACATGACATGACATTAAATATCAGTATGACAAATATAATTGTCATAGTGGGTGACGTTAGGTAGCGTCCAGAGATGGCTCTGGCTTGTATAATTGTAAAAGTGTTCAGACACTTCATTGTGCTAACGATATAGTCGGAAAGCTGAGTGAGAGCCACCCCAAATATTTACTATCTTTATCATTTGTGCGATTGGGGTACACTAAATAATTACACTAAACAAGCAACTACTGAAGAATCCTGTTTTTATATTACAAGAAATTATTTGAGATTGACTTATTATGAAATAATAATAGGGTAATTTAAAAAAAATACCAAAATTACTTGCTGTCGAAATTTTTCAGTAATTTAGGGCGATAATACTCGTTAACCGGTTGTCGGTTTTTAAGAAACAATAAAATTCTCCAAAACATTCACAATAAAAAAACGATTTGATATTATAGTATTTTTAACACACCATCTCAAAAACAACAACATCTTTTATATACTTTTCTTAGATTGCAACACCAAATCAACTTGAACACTTCTTTCTGCTGGATGAATTTAAACATAAACACAAGACGCAAGCACAGATGTGTGGCATTAGACTACAGTAATAAATCCCAGGTTGTGCAAGAACCTCAGACACGATTCGTCTGTCAGTAACTCAAAGAATCATTTCAGTCGATTTTGCAACAGCTTGATGGGAAAAACTCCAAGTAATAATACACCTATTTGCCAATGAATGACAACGTGACAGGTACATATGTACAAGCCCGTAATTTAAGTATTTAGCGCCCAAATATTTTTTCTCTTAAATCCGAAATCGTTTGAAAGTGTTGAGACTCAAGGTAAAATGCAAAATTTCCTCCTTAAACCGGATATAGGGGGTCACTCAGAGTGCGCAGACTGGTGTCGCCGATTTGGGCCCACACGTTTGTTTCCAGCGTGTGGCAATACAAACATTGGTGCAATGTTTCCGCTGCCTACGCTAAAGCACGCAATATTCTCTCTGCCTCGCGAGTTTTCAAATTACGCTCTACAGTATGCTGGACAAGTTAACAAAAAGATCGTAAAAAGTGATTGAGACTAGTTATTCCCAAATCTATTAATGGGGAAGAAAGTATTTTTGTTTCTGACTACCATGAAGGATTTTCACACCACGGAAGTTCTGCCGCGACGCAAACTTTAAGCTGCAAAAAAATCTCGATATTTTATTTTCAGCAACACGGAACATTAGCGTGGTTTCTTAAGGCCGCTACACACGTAACTACAAATCGCAGCGATCTGTCTGCACGATAAGTCTGCACAGATTTATCGAAAAACAACAGCGCCGCCACACGGCACCGATATGTCTACGTTTTAAATGAATGAGTAGCTTTTAACAATATTTTTTTAAATACCATTTATAAAATAGCTTCATTCCAGCAGCTGTCAATAACTAGTTGGCAATTAATTATTTGGAGCATCCAAATAATCTGTCACTGCAATTTACAATGTGGTTGGCATTGCAGAATATCTGACTTATTCTGTAAAATTAATTTCAAACTAATTTTTTCACTGCTCGAGCTAACATTATATTCTGAAAAACAACAGCAAGCATATTTAAAGAATAATTTATGTATCTTGTTAAAGTCAACTACAATTGCTTCATAGTTTTGCTTTTCATACTGTTTGTGTTTGTTTTTATTTTCCGACTAGCACCCTAGAAGGAAAGTATTGTAATCGATGGAAAAAAAATTCAGGATTTCAGCGGAAATACGCGTTTTTAGGTCCCCTGAATCGATTACAATGATTTCTAGAAAATGTATGTATGTATATATGTATGTGTGTACGTGTGTACGTGTGTGTGTGTGTATGTGTGTATGTGTGTATGTGTGTATGTGTGTATGTGTGTATGTGTGTATGTGTGTATGTGTGTATGTGTGTATGTGTGTATGTGTGTATGTGTGTATGTGTGTACGTGTGTACGTGTGTATGTATGTGTCATATGTATGTGTCATATGTATGGCCGGAACACGATTGCGACTAAACGGAACAACGGATCGGGTTGAAATTTGACATACATATTTAGAATTACCTGGGGGACGAACTGGATTGTTTTTGGTGACTATCTGACAACCGGTAGTGTCAAATGTAACAAGCGTCTTCTTAGGGATTTATCCGACTTTGGCCAAACTGATATCAACTCACCATCCAGTGACTTAAATATGTATACAAATTTGCAGATCAGTGGGATGAACGGTTTAAGCGCTATAAGGGTTTCTAGAAACAGTTTGACAGAATCCACAGCCTTCGTCGCTGTGTTACAAATTGTCAAATTTTGTCAATGCCACTGACATGACATTAATTAAATGTCAGTGTGACAAATGTAATTCTGTCATAGAAACTGACGTTAGGCAGCGTCCAGAGATGGATTTGCTTTACTAAATTGAATAATTGTAAAAGTGTTCAGACACTTCATTGTGCCAACGATGTAGTCGGAAAGTTGGGTGAAGTCCACCCGAGATATTTTGATTTGTGTATCTGTTGTCTACAGATATTCACAGTTTTAATGCAAATAGCAATTGAATTGTATTTTAATTATAAACCGTTGCTCTTTTTAAATTGCTTTACATTCAAAGGTTTTTTTTTTTCTCAAAATTGGACTGCGAATTGTTAAGCACTTAATTTTTGAATTCCTTGTCGAGAACATTCTTGTTTAAATATACAATTTACAATTGTCTAATTAATCTATCGTACGCCGCATTGTTCTTGCTACGGTTGTGTTATTCTTGACAACTTGCTTGCCAAAGACATGGGTTACTTCTGTAAGCTTCAATAAAATTTACAGAATGTTTGCGAAATACAGTGTGCTCCTCGATCGACATATTTGCAATAATTACTAAACCCAGAAATAAATTCCCTCGTCAGTAGGGTCGGTCTGTGCGATTTGTCATGTCACCACACCCCACGATAAATCTGCGCAGATATAGATCGACAACAATCTGTTTGATAGACATTTTCGTTTGCAACGCGACGGTCTGAACGATCGTAAAAATACCACCGATTTTGCCTACAGACGATCGATACAGATAAATCGTTACGATTTGTTACGTGTGTGGACCTGGGCAGTTTAAAAACATTAATTATTAATTGCTATGACTTCTTCGGATCAAGATGAAGTCTGAATAACTAATAACTAACTTGTCGTAGGTCAGGAGTGTTGCATGTCAGTCGCACTGACGTTTATCAAAATCTAACAATTTGCAACACAGCGACGAAATCTGTGGATTCTGTCAAACATTATAAATATTTCCTTAACCTGATTTACAACTTCATAAATATTTTTTTCTACTTTGCATTCACAATGCACACATTGTAACACTGTTTTCGGTGTTACAATTAGCAAATTGTAACACCGTTTTTAGTAACTTTTTTTTAAGATTGGTGACATTGATATCAAATGCATGTCAAACGAAAATACACATAACCACAAAAGTAAGCACAAACTGATTTTTTAGAATCGCACAAACTGCGAAGTATGTATATTTTTATACATATTTAAACATGCGTGTTGCATCCTAGGTTTCGTACTACTAGTATATGATGGTATATAATAATTATCAATAATTACTTTTTCACAGATATTTGAATTTAAGTGACAGATGACAGTGTTACCAACGGTTGCACCCATAAATACTCTAGATTGGAATTTTACCTAATATACTTCTAAATTTTTATAAAATTAATGACGCAAAGTAGAAAAAATAGTATATTACACTCGTTTTATAAGACATATTGGCGCATTCGTTCATTTGGGGCACTCGTCGCTAGCGCTCCTAAAACTTGTATAATAATATACTATTATTATTTTCCAGTCCATATTCGACATGCATTATAGAGTAAGGTGACCAGATTATTTCCAGGACAAATGTGAAAATGTTGTAATCATGAAAAAATCTCTGAATGGATCTAATCATTTTAAAACATCTTCATAAATAGGTAGCTATTTCAGTAGCATTTGGAAAACTAACCATGCGTGCGCATTAAAATTGCAAACCCAACAAGAAACCACGCATAAGTTTGACCGCAATTCTCAAATTTAAACAGTTGTATATATTATAATATTGCTGAAAAGCAAGTAATACTTGCATAGCAATTGAGTTGTCTCTTGCAAAACTCATTCATACGGTGGCGTAAAGAAAATTGCCGCCAAACGTTGAAAGAATATTACTTTCAGCAGCGTAGGTCGACATTATTACGTTATCAACTTCATTATGCTTGCAAAACATTTGTAAATACATTACAAGGAATAGGTACTCTTAAAAAATGTTCTACAAAACACCCTGAAAACTAGTAATAATTTACAATTAAACCAATTGGTTGTTATGGAATCAGTGCGCTAATTATTCAATTGCGGCATCTTTTGTTCGTTTTAGTCAATATTTAAACAGTCATTTACAATTTATTTTTCGTGATTACTGGCACTCTAGTCTTGTTTGGAGCAAATCAGAATCATATTATTTATTACTTTGGATTTTTTATGTAACGTTTTAAAAAACTTTATGATAAGCAGTTTGCCAACGTTGTCCATAACGTTGCCTTTCAATTATTATGGGGAACGCAATTCTTTATAATAATTGAGATATCTGACCAGCTTTTCGTTTTCGACTTATTTTAATTTTAAACTATTTTAATCAAAAGTAGGAATAATTTTTAACTCTCTAGCGTGAATGGTTGCTGAGAAATGCGGGTTTAAAGAACTTGGCGATAATTCTTAGAAAAGTTTTAACATTAAAATACATAATTTGGAAACAAAAAGCACCAGATATCAACAATCCTGATCAAAGTCAACATATTTTTGTATGGCTAATTACGATAGGTATGTAATAAAGTTTCAGTATACTTCCCGTAGCTTGGAAGTGGCGACCATGTTTAAAATACATATTTTAGATAAAAAAAAAAACGGTATCTACAACCTCTACAATCTGAATAGGAAAGACGTGGGAATACTAGACCCCAAAATTGTTCTAGTTGGGTGAAATATCCTGTATATAGCTCCTTAAAATTAATATTTTTAATTTTTTTTATATAAGCGATTAAATTTTCAATAACATACCAATATGACGACACAAAAGAATGGTGTACTGCGCGCTATGCAAGAAGAGGTGTGTCTATATTCTAGTGGGTGTTTGTCAGGGCTATTTCATAGTATTAGTTCTTTGTTCGCGTTCTCACGTCTATAAGGAATGATGGCCTTTTTCAGAGTAATAACAATAATAATATTAATGTCGCCTAAATTTGAGACTTAATTTTTACTTTCCGACTAGTACCTAGAAGGAAAGTATGTATTGTAATCGACGGAAAAAGAATTCGGGATTTCAGTGGAAATACGCGTTTTGGGGTCCCCTGAATCGATTGCAATGGTTTCTGGGAAATGTATGTATGTGTGTGTGTATATATGTATGTCTGTGAACACGATAGCGTCCAAGCGGTATAACGGATCGGGTTGAAATTTTGCATTCTTATTTAGAATTGTCGGAGGACGAACTGGATTGTTTTTGGCTACAATATGACAACCGGAAGTGGCAAATGTTACGTGCGTCTTCTTCGGGATTTATCCGATTTTGGCCAAACTAATATTAGTTCATCCTCCAGTGATTTTAAATAAGTATACTGATTTACAGATCAATGGGATGAACGGTTTAGGCGCTATTAGCTTTTATAGAAGCGGCTTGACAGAATCCACAGCCTTCGAAGCTGTGTTGCAAATTGTCATTTTTTGACAAACGTCAGTGCCACTGACATGACATCACATTAAATGTCAGTGTGGCAAATGGTATTGTCACAGAGACTGACTTTAGGTAGGGTACAGTGGCACTGGCTTCACAAAATTGAATAATTGCAAAAGTGTTTAGACACTTCATTGTGCCAACGCCGTAGTCGGAAAGTTCGGTGTGGGCCACCCCAGATATTTAAGTGGATAATGTTGATTGTTTATTTACTAATATTGGCAATAGTGTTTAATATACACGGTATAAAAGGTTTGGGTTGAAAATTTTTAGTTGCTGATCATATAATTCTTATAAAACGTTAATTCATCAATTCCTCACAATAAGTGAGACATCAAAGGACAAAGTAATGGATAATATTGATAAACTTCATGTCATAAAAATGTGATGTTTCTACATAGCTAGAAAATACAAGTAATAATTGACATATGAAATGTATTTCAGAAAGGTTTGATAGTGTTTTGCTTGATATGGGGTCCCTATTATGGAATACAAGGGGTGTTCTTTGACTGCCTGTCGGGTGGGTTCAAAGGTATGGTCAAAAGGTGGGTTCAAAGGTAATATCAATAGTTGTCCCTAAATAAAATAAAGTTAAATTCTTTTTCACAACACTTGAAGCAAAACGTCTAGAATCAATGTCTACTCATAACAAACGGTCTGATACTATATGTATATCGCCTCGTAACAATTCTTTTCTTCGTTGTCGTTTCGAAAAAATAGGCCGCTACGAATGGCTTATTATACCTGCCCCGTCTTGTACGCTGGAATGTGTACACCTACACCTGTCTCAGAGGCCTTGCATAGCTCGATAATAACTCTCAATTGCAAACTAAACTGTGCCACGAGCTCTATTAAAATTTACCGTGACGGATTTTTAACAAATTGCACCGACTTTTCCTTAGAAAAATATCACACCGTCATTGTGGTAAAAAATACCACAATAAAAATAGATTCACTAACATCCTCCTTGTATGGTTATTGTAATTAATGATTATGTATATATTATCTATAGGCGTTTTTATCTGTAGACCTCACTTCCGTTGACGGTCATCCTTGTTTTGTGTGATGTCACACATTTTGCCGTTTATTTGTGGTAAACGGTGACGTCTAAATAATGCGGTCACCGGCGTCCAGATGGCGCGTATGTGATGATATCCTTTCCCGATGACGCTTTTGTTGTTATAAGTCTACGTAAGTTTGGTTTAGTGCTAATCACTATCAGAGTCAATGATCTATACTAGGACATGTGCAGTCACTACGATATAAATAGTCGTATTTTCCATAGTCTTTGATTAATATGACTTGAATTTGAATAAAAGGTTCTCAGAACAACAAAAAATTCGTCGATTGATACGAACAATTTGATACATTTCAAATGACAAAAGGTGACAATACCGATGGTCAGCGCTGACGGTGAACGTCACTGTAAAGGGGCTCCAACAAAGCACAAGAACGGTTTTGTTTACAGTTCGTTCATCTACAAATGAAATATTTCCGTGGCCTAATTACATATTCTTGATTAAAGACATTCATGCTCATGCCCAATACACTCTCGGGTACTTTAAATGTCATCGGTCGACAAACAAAATAAATAAAAACACATCAGCTATTAACACACTTATGTATTTCCACAGGAGCTCGAAAAATCAAAGGAACGATTCTTTTCAGTGGCACTGAGACCCATAAATTCGAATAAGCGAGCATTTTATGGTGTAATTAAAACACGTGGTCCAGTCATCAACCTTCCTTATACATATTATAATATACACTAGTAGAACGTTACGGTTTCTGTTTTTCGAAGTTGATACATTGTTTATACTTGTCAGCAGTATAGTGTGTCTCTAGAAAAGTGTGAGAAGCTGCATTCGGATGAAAGAATAAATAGGACATCTATTTTTTCTATTGTTTAGATAGATTACTTTTATATAACAATTTATAGCTGTGTGAAGTTAGCAAATCTGGATAAGATTTAATCTTGCAAAAAGTTTGCACAAAAGGATTTACATAGTACTGTTCGCCGTCGACCAATAGCCGATGGAAAAAGTGCCCTGAATTCATTAATTTATTTCACCCACTAATTATTAAAAATTTGCGTTGCAATAACTATGGTAGGTAGGTGGAAGTTTCAGCTATCTTTTGATGTATATATCGATAAGATTTAATCTTGCAAAAAGTTTGCACAAAAGGATTTACATAGCGCTGTTCGCCGTCGACCAATAGCCGATGGAAAAAGTGTCTGGAATTCACTAATTTATTTCACCCGCTAATTGTTATAATTTTGTTCTGCACTAACTATGATGGGTAAAGGCAGGTCTCAGCTGTCTTTTGATGTATTTATCGATATGATCACACAAAGCGAATACGTTTGTTTATCTTAATTTAGGTGGGACTACATATGGTACCCGGATGTTAAAAATACTCATATTTGATTAATTTATTTGAGGCACTAATCAGCAAAATTTTGGGTTGCAATAACTATGGTAGTATAACCGAAGGTTGCGCTTTCGATTGGTGTTACACTTAATAAGTATAATGAAGTATTGGCGAAGATATGCGGTTCTAAAGATATGGAAATTCATTGAAATTTTGACTTTCTTTTTAATTTTTTAGGTAGTAGTTATTAATTCATCCCGTTGTAATAACTATGGTAGACTCAGCTCGTCATGGGCTTTCCAACGGTGTATAGTTCATCACAATCGGATGAAAAAAAATTTTGTTGCTGGCTTTTGTTGCTAACTTCACACAGCTACAATTTATATAGAGTGTAAACCCTTTTGAGCCCCTTTTGAGCGAAAACCTATCAAATCTTCTCGTTATACATATCGACCGAAAACTACAATCGCTTGCCGATGTTTGTCCATAAATTTATCCGTTGATCTCTCACTTATTAATTTATTATGAGAAATGGAATAGAATTTTGTAATAATTGTATGGTCCTCCTATCTGTATAGTATACACCCTGTATCTTCATGCATGCCAAACGGATATAAACAAGACGAGGCATTCGCATGGGTGTATGCAAGTCGCACCCCGTTCGAGATCGAAGACCGTTCTGGGTCACAGTTGTGGTATAGAAACGATGAGTCATGACAGCCAAACAAATGGGAATGCACCCAAAACAACCTGTTGCCCCAGACTGTTTACATCGGCCATTTTTAAGTCGAATTTATCCAAGAAAAAAAAAAGAGCGACTAAACAGAAAACAGTCACTTAACACCTTTCGAAAAAATAGCAATACAGTCCAAAATAGAACGATAAAATGCCATCAAATTATTTATGCGTTGTGGATATTGTGGTGATTCACTTTTGTATGAATCTTCTTGTGTTGTCGAAGAAAATCACGTTGTATCACACAGCATGAAAGTCTGGGTTTTGAAGTGTTTATTGAATACATAGTAGTGTGATGAATAACGTATGTATATCATGGTATAAAATGCAAACCGAAATGATTCAATTTGTAACCTATTCAGGTGACATTAATATTTAGGTACACCACGAATTATATGAGCGATTTATATCGACTTATGAGTCACTAACAAAATAGAAATAAATCAAGAATGAATTAAGAATGAATATTATCATTAAAACCCTCACTTATGCATAGTGTTGAAAAACAGTGTAATATGTACTGCCATCTACATAACAACTCCTGAACTGCCAATAGAAATCTACTTGGCGCCAACTCGGAAAAAACACATTTATGTTTTATATCTGCTTTTTTCGTCATTTTTAAAGAAATTAGCAAATTTTCATGATTATTATGATTTTTACATTTTTTTTAGGAAATATACGTTGTAATAAATATATGTGAACAACTGAAAAAAATACTAAAAGCAATAAAAACAGAAATTTGTTACAGTTAATATCGATTATAACAACATCGGATATAACGACATATCGGTAATAAAAACGGATATTTAAAGTCCCGGTCAGTCTCCATAAAACATATGGTGTAAATGTATCGCTTAATACGACATCGGATATTGCAACCGAACTGATATAACAACCATATATGCAACTACACAAACCAATCGGATATCGCATATAACAACGAGCGGTGAAAAAATCAAGATCGAATTGAGGAAATTACCGCGTTTTGTGAAAGATTGGTGCTGGCGTAGCATATTTATGCAGGCGTTGTCGAAAATATGCAGTAACGTATGCTAGCTAAAAGTTCCGCCTAATATGGTAGCTATTGACGTCGTATATTTGAATCAAAAACGCGATATTTCCGTCATATGTGGCCTGCCTTATTTGTCACTTTACGCTGGACCTCGCTGGACCTTACTACAGCTATGCGCGCAAAAACCACTATGTCAAAGCAAAAATCTTTTAATATCAAAAAAAATCCATAGCCAGGGATATCAATGTACCTAAAAGTACATAATATATGTACATACATACATACAAACAGCTGAAATTCAGAGTGGCGTACAAAAGTGCAGCTGGGAGTTTTTTTTTTTTTTTTAAAGAAATTTTAGCAAATATAAATTCAGAGGAATTGGAAACTGAAACCAATAACGATGATGAGGACCTACAAGAATTCATGCCACCATCATTAAAAGAAGGTCATTCAATCAATTCGAAAATATTTCAGATTCAATGAAACTGTAAAAGATGCCAGTACAATTTCCGCCATTTCAACTTTAAAAAGGACAATCGGGGCCAATTTTTTAATACTACTATATAAACAAAGCAAATTAACAGATTTCTTCGTTAAAATAACTTAAATTGTATGTAGTACATAGACTATGTACTTCCTTATTTTTTAAACTAAAAATTGCTGTCAGCTATGTGCATATTTCTTATAGCAACCTACGGATATAACAGCCTAATATGTCCGGTCCCTTGGCCGTCGTTATAAACAATATTAACTGTATTAACAACACATCACAATATAATATTTTACGCACATTTCTGAGCAGTTTTTGTTGACAATTGTGAGATGTTGTATGTCTCTAAAGGGCCGTTCTGCGTACATATGTTGCTTTAAAGTGGCCCAAAAAAAACATCCATTGAGGTAGGGTCGGGCGACGTCACCCGCATAGTTATTCGAATATTTTCCTATCCATCTGTTTGGTACTCTACTTGGTACTGTTAAGTGAATGGGTCTCGCTGAAAGAGTATATTTTCCCGAACATTCAAAGGCAGATTGTCTAAATTTCGGATCGGAAATGCTTCTAAAAAAAAAAAAACATTCCAAATATCTAGTAGTAATATGATTCCACAATAGACATAAACTTTTTTTTAATCGATAAAAATGTTAGCTTGTGATTAAAAAAATATTACGAAAGTGATTCTAATTTCACATTTGATACCTTTTAATCTTTCTAAACACATTTTTCATGCAAAATGTTTGCGTATTTTAAAAAATAAAGCCACTTTACTCTTTAGTAATTTTCTTATGCAACACCAGGTATACTGTAAGCGGATAATTATATCTTGATGTTTACATTTTAAATTTAGGACAATACAGAAACAGTTTATTGAAATAAAATTTTAATAATAATAATAATAATAATAGTAATAAAGCTATTTTTAAAATTAACAGTATCATTTTTGAACATGTATGTTTATAAAAAATGTATTAAAATATTTATATACCTATGTGATATACCTATGTGATATACCTATGTGATGTATCAGAGAATTACGATAAATAATAATAAAAACAGTGTAATGGTGTAATACTGCCATCTACATAACAACTGCTGGACTGCTAATAGAAATCTACATGGAGCTAACTCCAAAAAAACGTACTGTTATATTTTATATCTGCTTTATTCGATATTCTTTAGGGACAATTTTTTTTAAATAAAAATAAAAAAGTGGTTCCGCCCGGGATCGAACCGGGGACCTTCTGCGTGTAAAGCAGACGTGATAACCGCTACACTACGCAGAAGAGGTTGCGGAGTCGATGAGACTGCATATCATGTGGCATCAACATGCAAAGGCCATTCGTACACACCGAGACACGACATGGCTGTGTATTGGACGATAAAAACCATCCTAGAAGCCACATCAGCACCAGAGACTATATGGAGACAACTAAAATATGGAAGTGGCAGCTTCAATGCCGAATACGAAGCCAACAACAAAAAATACGCCATTAGAGCTGGGCAACCCATATTCACTCAGAGAAGGCTACACCAGAACAAGCCGGACATTATGGTAAAAGTAGGCGAACCACTGAGGAAAATATACCTGTTTGAAATCTCAACTCCACACCTACAGAATTACAGATTACAAGAAAAAATTAAAGTCGTAAAATATACAAAAAACTCGGTAGACGACATCGACCACAAAAATTGTCATACTGTAGGACGAGACCTCAACCTAGCATCGGAAATACGAAGCGAAAATAAATGCCCAGTAGAACTAGGTATCTTCCTAATAGGATGCTACGGAGAAATATTGAGGACAGAAGAACACCAAAAGTTTGAAAGACTAATGATGGAATTGGGATCACCAGAAGGGTCTTTGGAAGCAATGTTGCAACGAGCGGCATACTCAGTGCTCACCGGGACAGCTGGAATACTAATGAAACACATTGGCAAATAAAGGAATCCGCAACAAACTTATCTGTGATACAAATTGATTATATTGTATGTTACTAGGTTAAATTATATATTTAAAATGTAAATATACATAGACATAAATAAAGATATACACTACGGAACCAACTGTTGAGAAATGGCCACCCAAAAATTTTCTTCGACAACACAAGTAGGTAACCTAACTACACAAGAACCTGTTCTGGATATAAGTTTGGACGGTAAAAGTACAGTAGTTAAACACTTTCTTGTGACTTTAAGAGCTGGTTTATTCACTTACACGTAAAGTATTATATAGCTGTGTCAGATAGGTCAAATTTTGTTTGTGTGTATAGGTAACACAATTAGTAATCTATTGAAGTAACAGATTAGACTACTAATTATGTTGTACAGAACTCGTCACTTCATTTTATCACTTTTATTTGCGTTCTGCACACTGCCACTAACATATTTGTGTGTTAATGGCAAAATATGGGGCAACAAAATCAACTTATGACACTAAGCTATACAGGACTTTACGTGTAGGTGAATAAACCAGCCCTTAATATAATTTAGAAAATATGCAAAAAGCACCAATAGTTGAAAGTGCATATTTGTAAGACGCCCAGTAATTGACATGCTGAAGATTTAGTAGTTGATACGTTATACATATATATGTTACGGCTAAAGTGATAAATGTGGTTTATATTAATAATTACCGGCTATTATTAATAATAACCGCATCATTTGGTCAATGTGATTAGAAACACTTAAATAATCACATGGACCTGCTATTATTAATAATTTCCTAACGGGCATGGTAAAAGTGATAAAAATGTTTCTTTTTACAAAAGATCTTTTGTATACAGTTTTCAAAGAAGTTAGCTAAGTTATTTTGATTACTATGTAAGCTATTATATTTATTTACTCGCCGCAAATCATCAGTACGGCTACCCCAATGACCAAAATTACGAATAATACAAAACATTGATAACACAGAATACTTTTTTTGTCTCCCTTGTACTTTAGAAACTACTGGATATAATTGGTAATAATAGTTGGTATACACCCAAGGACGGCTCAATGACTAAAACAGAAAAAAGAACAGTTTATACAGAGTGTTCAAAAACCATTTTATTATCAATAACACCCATTTTTATATTTAATGCATGTGGGTAGTTTTTTGTAAATGTACAATTACAATTTATTAAGTAAATTCTCAAATCCTAATTATCTTGAAATGTTACGCATTTAATAAAATTTTTTTCAATATTGTATTTTCATGCAAATATGTACATGCAAGAACTAGACTAGTTTACATAGATGTTTTTACATAAATTGCACCGCACAAATGATGCAAACATTTCTGTATGGTTCTGTTCCTAACACGGTATTTTTCCTTTTGGTGTTTGACAATAATTTTATAAATAATAGATTAAACATGGTAACAACTTGCCTCAATCCTCCCTACATTAGTATGTCCATTACCTTTACCTACACAAAGTATATCTAATATCCCACAGATATATTTATTATAAAAGTATTTATCACCAACAAAAAATACAAAAAAAAAAAAACCAAAAGAAGATGACGTCCTATTGTTACAAACTTTATTTCGTTAAATATAAACAAAAATAAAATATAAATGGTGTCATTGTTGTAGGTACTACCACAAAAAATAAAGGTCTAGAAGGACTTTTGTATTCAAAATTAAATATAAAACATTTTTTAAAGTTTTGTATTAAAATGATAATAAATAATAAGTTATAAATAAAAATTTTTTTTGCTACGAATTGCAAAATGCAGAAGCACTACGTACGTTTGCACTGGAAAAATAATCATGACCCAAAGAGTTACACACTCGTGCATGCAATTAGTGTGGATTGGCATTTTTTAGTCTCGTTTTGATAATCTTCCTTATTTTAGTCATGAGTAGTAACTAAATAAGTTAGTCAGGCCTAACGTCACTAAAGGCCCAACACTGAAAACCCAGTGAATAGATTCGTTGTGTGGCGATTATGTAGATACTAACTGAATTTCAAATCTGAGGCTCTATTATATTGTAGCATCACCTTAACGCAATATCGAACTGAAATATATCACATTAACCACAGCATGCTGGAAATTATTAATAATAGCCGGTTCATGTGATAAATTCTTCACTTTAACCTCGCCACTCGGCTATTATTAATAATAACCGGTAATTATTAATAATAACCTATTTATCACTATGACCGTAACATATACACAGTAAAAACTAAGCACATGAGCTATTTGTATTTACTTGTTAAAGAAACAGTTTACTGAAATAAAATTTTAATAATAATAATAATAATAGTAATAAAACTATTTTTAAAATTAACAGTATCACATTTGAAAATGTATGTTTATCTTTCTTGTTAAAAGTTGATCTTTTAGTTGACACTAGTACGTGCTAGTACTTTCAACAGTTAATGCCAAAATTTAGTCTTAGCTTAGTAGTTAACAATATGTTTTAACTACTACTTTTCTTACAATTTTGGTACCAGTACACACATATTAGATACCATCTAATTACAGAAAAATAGATAATATTGATCAAAACACCGGCATATTCTATAAAAATTATCGGTGTCATGTGCCGCCAACTACCGCCATTTAAGCAGTTGTTAAAACATCTTGTCCTTTCCATTAGAATGTTGCAACAAAAGATGAAAAGCGCACTTTAATAATAGTTACCAATTTACAATAGTAATATAAAGAAACGATGATTTGTTCGCGATTTACATACCGTATGATTGATGACCGTAATGGTCGCATAGATCGTTCAAATTCAAGGTCACAAAACGCCTACAAATATATGTATTTCTACCATTCTTCTTCACAAATAAAGGACATGATTTCATAACAATAATGATTTATAGTCAAAATAAAACTTATTATCCTACATAAAGAAAAACAATGCCCCGGGTGAGGATCGAACTCACGACCTTAAGATTATGAGACTTACGCGCTGCCTACTGCGCTACCGAGGCGGTAGCATAATACCTCCAATAACCGCACTTAACCTAACGTCGCGTTACCTTGGTTACATAACTCCCACTACACACAAACTACATATAGAACACTTTTTGTGCGATCCCTACCTTGAGCTTGGGCAGACCGTGCGGCAAATTCTTTTGTTTCGTCTTGGTGGTGGCGACCGCCTTCGTGGATTTCTGCATGTTTCTTTGATTTCCGCATCTACAGCTTCGAAAAAAATGGATACACAGAAAAGCGCACGAAAAATCCTGACCGCGCACGGATATAATAATAATAAAAAGTACAGTTTCCTTTTGGACTAGCGGCGAGACGAAAATAACTTTTCCAAGGTAAGAAACAGCGCGCAGCACACAAAAACATCAATCTTTTAATTTTAAAAGAGCCGTGTCTCTGGCAACCTTCCCAAAGAAATCGTGATTTTTTTTTAAATCTAGCTATCGCTAGTTTAATAACACACATGTTTTGCGGTACATATTTTGTTTACGGTATGGCGACCGCTCGGATGCAGTGCATAATGAAAACACAAGTTGGGATTGAGGCATGCGCAATGGTCGGATGTTCTTCACGATTTTGAAACATGCTTTCGAGGTAAACAAGAATCTGGAATTTACTCTGCCACAGCTGCTGTCGTTGCTGCTGCACTTCAAAGGCGTGGGTGATTTTATATGTGGTCGGAAATTAATGATTTACGCTAAAAACTGGCTGATTTTATGCTGGATTTTGGCTAAGAACTGTGTACTGTGACTAAAGTATGCTTTATGTATACCTAGGTAGATTATTTTGAGTAAAGTTGGGCTAAAATTAGGATTACTTGCGTATGAGATGTATACACAAGTGACTTTTCAATATGTGTCCGACGAGCGACTTTTGTGGTTCGGCAGTAGTGACGCCAAAAATAAAACAGTTTTAAATGCAAGCACACAGACGAGCTACTTTCTGTCGGCGCGTTGCTCTATTTTGTGCGACAGTCGTGTCGGCGTCGCCAGCCATTTCTGTCAACGGGCGATTGTCGACGCCGACCAACAACTGTTCTGTCGCTCCAGGTTGTAGTCAAGTACTACTGCCTGCAAGAATGTTTCAAAGGTCTACTAAAATAATATAATAATGTCGTCAAGAAATAAATAATACTCGTATTTAATAATAATAATTTTATATTGTGTTGAAAATATATCTATTCTATTCTATCTTCATTTATCGGTTTCTATATACAGTATAACTTCGCTAATCCGGACATATATCGTTCCTGACCATGTCCGGACTATTGAGGTATCAGGATCACTGGAGGTTTTTTTCTTTTGTTGGGAAGGGTCATTTTTTATGATGAAGATGAAAACAACTGGGAATATTTGAATATATGTGAGCCCGGACGCAAAAAGGGACCTGTCGTAACGTTATCTTGTACAATATTTTCGCACGTAAGGTCTCTTCCGATATGTACCGTTATGCTGCTCGTTATTTTCGCACGATAGGTCCCTTTTCGCATCCGAGGTCACATATAACCAAAACATAAAATTAAAAACTAAATTCTGAACATAAATGGATAAAATAAGCAAAAGATTTCAGTTATTTTTTAAAAATATATCAATCTTTGTTTATATTCTTTTGGATACAGCTACATTAGTAAATTTTTCTCTGGGCCTTTTGAGAAGCAGAATTTCCATGGGAAAATTGTATTCTGCAGACCACCTGATGCCCAAAGAAAACGCGTTGGCAGCATCGACATTAGAGCTTTTTGGGGCCTGTTAACCCCTGTTAAAAATGTCTTAACCTCAGGCTTAAAATATTTTTCGAAACATTCAGTAAGCAATGTTCTACTCATCCGTCCTTTATCAGACGCCTTGTACACAACTGGTATTGAGCTCATTCTGCATTTAAAAGCATCTAGATTTGCCGCTATTGCTAATATTAAGTGGCAATTTATGTGATCCGGTTGCTTTACAGTAAGACATTAATATTAAACAATACTTTGGTATTTTCTACCTGGTTTTAACTGCAAATTATATTTAGTGTCCGAACTAGGGAGGTAAAATTTCTAAAATGTCCGGTTGACAAGAGCGTTCGGATTACTGGAGTGTCCGTACTAGAGAGTGTCCGATCTATCGAAGTTGTACTGTATTAGGTATATACAAAATTGTAATGTATTAAAATTGGTATGCCTAAATATACAGTGTGTCCAGGAGAGTCCGCACCATATGGGAAAATCTTTTATTATCCATTTGTTATCCATTTCTCAGAAAATTTTATTCTTTATGAAAGTTGGCGGTAGGCCTGAAATCAATAATACCATCATAAAATCTTAAAAATATTGCACCATATACTGGGTGTTTAAAAAATTGTGAAACGCGCATAAGAGTAAAGTACCTGGAATATTAATATTATCGAAAAATTTTATTTGGAAATGTTGCTTAGAATTAATAATTACGCCCAGATTTGAAATCACAGCCACCTATGACAGAAAATTTTGTTTTCGCTTCTTTTTTAAATTTTCACTATTTCTCCCGGAAATCTAGAACTTAATTAATCTTAACGTTATGTTAGTAAAATTAACTGCGATCCAATTTTTTAATTTTGTAAATAATTCCGCAGAGAAAAAACTCAAATCGGTTATTTATTTTCTGCATTATACAGTATCCGGTACTTGGATTGGACACATGGGAAAAAAATTATTATAAATTAAGAAAAAATATTTCAGTAAAAAGTTTCTGTATTGTCCTAAATCTAAAATGCAAACATCAAGGTATAATCATTAATACAAGGTATAATCACAAGGTATAATCATTAAGAAAATTACTAAAGCTAGGCTGGTATTACCCGCATATAAAATAAATGACACATCAGGAGCAGAAACAACAATGTCATTGGCGCATATAAAAAACAAAACAGGGCCCAGGACAGAGCCCTGGGGTACACTTCGTTTAACGATTTTTAAGCTGGACACTGAATTCATAAATCTTGTACATTGATGGTGGTCAGTTAGATATAATGCATCAACTTATCGGCCATGATTTCAAAAGATACACAGTCGAATGCTCTGGAAAGAACACAGAATAAACTACAAGTTGTCTCCTTGTTGTTGTAGCTCTATTCAATCAACGAAACCAATTTAGTAAAAGCATCGGTAGTCGTCAAGTGCTTCCTGAACCCGAATTGACTATCGTTAAATAACTGGTTTTCTTCAAAACAGTGGACTATCTGAGTCTTTAAACATTTTTCAGCTGTGTGAAGTTAGCAACAAAAGCCAGCAACAAAAATTTTGCAATGAACTATACACCGTTGGAAAGCCCATGACGAGCTGAGTCTACCATAGTTATTGCAACGGGATCAATTAATAACTACTACCTAAAAAATTAAAAAGAAAGTCAAAATTTCAATGACTTTCAATATCTTTAGAACCGCATATCTTCACCAATACTTCATTATACTTATTAAGTGCAACACCAATCGAAAGCGCAAGCTTCGGTTATACTACCATAGTTATTGCAACCCAAAATTTTGCTAATGAGTGCCTCAAATAAATTAATCAAATATGAGTATTTTTAACATCCGGGTACCATATGTAGTCTCACCTAAATTAAGTTAAACAAACGTATTCGCTTTGTGTGATCATATCGATAAATACATCAAAAGATAGCTGAGACCTGCCTCTATCCATCATAGTTAGTACAGAACAAAATTATAACAATTAGCGGGTGAAATAAATTAGTGAATTCCAGACACTTTTTCCATCGGCTATTGGTCGACGGCGAACGGCGCTATGCAAATCCTTTTGTGCAAACGTTTTGCAAGATTAAATCTTATCGATATATACATCAAAAGATAGTTGAGACAAATTTTTAACAATTAGCGGGTGAAATAAATTAGTGAATTCCAGACACTTTTTCCATTGGCTATTAAAAAAAAAATTTTGTTGCTGGCTTTTGTTGCTAACTTCACACAGCTACATTTTTCAAATAGTTTACCAAGTGTTTGAATGATACATATTTGCCTGTAATTATTACAGAGGTTGGACGTGCTTGGATACAGGAACAATACCTCTTCAAAGCCGAGGGAAACGTGGAAGTTGCAATTCAGTTTGGTCAGAGGAGGAGCAATATCGTGTCTGATTATTTTAATATTTTTGTGTTGTCAAGGTCTTTATTGTTGGAGTTTCCTTACCTCGCCTATCGTCATCGGTAGAAAATGAAATAATGATTGCAAAAATTCTTTTCGAATAAATTCCAAATATTATAATTTTAAAAATTTTTCCAGAAGTTTTAACATAATCCAATGAAAATCGAAATGTAATATAAAGCTACAAATGCTTGTCAACATCAGGGTTGCAATAAGATAAGCAAACTGTTAAAAAATATTATTGCATGTAAAACTGTAATATCGATTGTATTTTTTGTTAAAATAAAGTCTTTCTTGAATTTAATGATTACAATTATGTTTGAATTATAATTAAAATAACAAGCCGAAGAACATAATAAATATTATTGTACTCATTAGAGTTGTTCTATTTTACAGAAATCTTCCGTAAAAGGTATAAGATTTATTCGCAACTAAACAAGAACCAGACGCAACTAAAGAAGAAGCCGAAGCGTAACTAGCGAACGCTAGTTTTTTTTTTGAGTAAAGCAATCGTCTTTTTAGTGAAAACTATTTCTTCTTAACTATTTAGTATAATACAATGCCCCAATAATACTATACATATCGGAAACTATGTGACACTAATTTATCAATTAATCTTTGAAAGATCAAAAAATCTATATATCTAGTTAGTTTTGACCAAAGACTTAATTCTTCCAGCAATAAATTTTACAGCCAAGACTGATTATAGCGCCTAGTGCCTCGTGGCCGACACCAAAACGCTATAAATTGCTCGCGCACCGAAGACGTAAATAGGTTAATGCAATTAAAATCAAAAATTCAATACACCATTACTATCTAACACCGCCGACGCTACAACCCGTTCCTTGCCGGCAACTCCTTTAAAAATACTACAGCTACGTTACGTCTACGGCTTTTACACTAATGCAGGTACCTTTAAATCACCACTTATCCGGAACGCGAAATCGGGACAGGGATAACTCCGCTAAATTGAGCACGCCCATGCCATTCAATGGTAGTATAAGCGAATAAGAGATAATTAATCGTACTGGCGCACGTTCTCAAACAATCGCCGTAAAAGACATAAATAACCTGTGCAATTACATTCTTTCTCTTTTGCTGCCATCTGAACGACGATGAGGTATTTTCGAAAAATTCGATTCCCCCACAAATGTGTCAAGGATTTGCTTTGTGTCACGTTTCTTCAATAGAGAATGACATGAATTATAGACGTATTCATTAATGTATGATTAGCGGCAAGTTTTAATGCAATGATATCTCTACCTATACTAATTACGAACTTTCAAGTGTAGGGCGCGTTCAGCGGAATCGCCCATTTTCGCCGACATTTGCGATCGAGTAGCTGCAAAATTGGGCTTTTCGATATTACTTTTGACGCTCGAATTGAAAAAAGGACACAATTCCGCGTGGACTGCGCGATATTTTGTAAATTAAATGTGTCAATTTTGAAAAAAAAATCACGTTTTTGCACCTCTTCGGGTGAAGGCGAACCTCGAGAAAATGTCATGTGACGTCTAGAAATTCCGACAAGCGGATCGATGAACGTCAAAAATTTACATTTTTTATCCGTTCCTGCCGACCTTATAAAAGCCGCTCGCTATCATGTCTTACGATAAGATCCCTCTAAATACCCTTCGGTAAGAGTTTTGAGCAAAAAAAAAGGCCTTAAAAACAATTTTCGATCCAAAAAATCGATTTTTGTCGACCCGTGTTTTGCTGCTATTACCACAGTAACGTCAAACCCGAAACGCCCCCTGCCGGACATTCGTAACAACAGTAACAGATAGCAGATAACCTAAAATGTATCCTAAAATGTCCATATTGCGAATGTGGACAGGTGGGAAGCCTTAACCACATATTTCTAGAATGCCCAATAACTAAAATCGAAAATTTTGACTTATACACAGAGCTAGTTATGTACTAAGATACATATAAGTAATATCTAAAACCAAATATAAGTAAGTACCTAAAATCAAATGTTTTTGAGTTATTGCTTCTTTTAATTAAAAAACAGAACAAATATTTTTGTAATCTGCTTTCATTTTTACACAAAAAAATGCAAATGTACCACTACAATTTTTGTCAACATTTCTTAGGCTGAGGTTATAGTGAACCTTTCAGCGTCGTTACTAACTTCGACACTAGCCGCGCTGTAAAATTCAAAGTTTTACCATTACAAAGTTTTAAAAATGTCGAGTAGATAAGTGAAACGTCAGAAATCTCATTTTTTATTTTTTTGTTTTGTTTAAAATATTATTTATTGTTTTTCCAGAATAAATCACAAAAAAAATTAAATCATGTTGTCTGTTTAGCTAAGAAAATACTGTAGGCTAATTTACAATTTGCAACTATAAGCTCAAAATCAACAAATTTCAATGTGACCTAATTTTTTTGTTCGCCGATATTTGGTACTTCTATTATGGTCAATGCATGTGCCAGTCAACAAGTGGCCGTTCGAAAATAGCAGGAATTGATAGAACACGTGACGTCCGAATACGAAAGCTTGAATCTTGATAATTTCAATACAGAAAATGTGTGTTTACAAGAGATAAGTTACTAAAGTAGTCTATTACTTACTATCAATGGCTATGGCGCAAAATAATTAGCACTTGATCCATAAAAAGACTAACAAAATAAATATGAATAATCAAAATTAAAAATGGAAAAATAAGTAACCAGAAAATTCTAAACGGCCTATCAGAATTTGACGTATACAGCCAACAACAACTCAACAATAATTAGGCTACAAAAAAAGCACTCAAGATGACTCAACACCGTTCATCTTGAACAAAAAAAAAAACCACTTTGACCTTTGGTTCTAATAGCGCATAACAACAAACCCGACGTGACGGTTAGAAAATCGATTCGATAATAAATTATTCTTTCACATACAACACCTTTGACAAGACTTCTTTGAATACGCACACTTTATGCAAACCGACTCGTATTTGCTAAAACCACATTACATAAACGTTTCAAGCCTGATGTCACCGCATAATTTTATTGGTTAAGTCCACCAGCCAAAACACAAAACGCAGTGAATCAAACGTGTAGAAGGAATAAAACATTGACCTGTAAGTTAGCGGGAATTATTAGCATACTTAAAATCATCACCGAAAATAAATTGCTTCTAGGAATAATACTGTGTGTTAAAACCGGGAGATCAATATTAATAGAATACGAAAAATAGTACGGAGTATAGTAATAATAGTCTACAGAAGATACCTAAATCAAAAAATTACATCATACCTAAATATGTTTATTTTATCTTTATCTACAGTTTCAAAGACATCAAAACAGCACAAAAACACTCACCAAAACTGGCGGTTTCTTCATTTTTGGAGTGGCAAAACACTGCTGGACATTTCCCATCACTGTTATAACTACAAACAACATAAAACACCACTCAATATCAATAAATACTAAATAACACTATAATAATAAATAATAACACTTCCTAACAAAACAAAAAATATAATGAATTTCGCAGGGAATGTCGCGGTATCGCGTTTTGAGCATATCTCCCGATTATTTTCGTTAATTTTATTCGTCTCGTTTGGACGTTTTCGATATGAGAATTTCGCGTCCACTTTTCGATCGCGGTTTCGAATCTTGAAATGGCGCTCGCGTATTTTTTACGATGATCCAGCCTGTTGCGCGAAGTGCTGCGCGCCAGACGAAGTCATTTTAGCGGCCAAACAATTCCGTACTTTTACGTTTTTTTTTTGAGTATGGGACACTCAGTGGAACAATGTAATGTTGTTTTATTAATTTCGATATGTTTAGAACTGACCGCGATTTATTATAATCCAAATCCCAATCAAGTGATACAGCTCTAATTACACTACAGAATGTTACAAACTTCTGAAGTCTATTGAAGTCTTTTCACTTCTTGCGGAATAAGAAGCTGTAAGACACATTTTTTTTTTCATAATTTCCACAACGCGGGTTAATTCTGACAATCTTCTTTATATCGTTTTAAAAAATTGTTCGGTCAAAAAAATACCAGACTTATGAAAGATGAAAGTTAAATTTATATAGTTTTCGTTAAAATAATTGTATTAAAGAAGATATAGATATTCTTTGACAATGGCTCTAATACTGAGTTGCTAAAAACTTGATCAAGATACTTCATTGTTCCACTGAATTTACCTCAACGAACGAACGAATTCCGTTCTGGTGGTAAAAATTTGAATTACTGTTTGTGGGGGTAAGTTTGATAATATAGCATGGCAAAGTATAGCAATTAAAGAACAACTTTGCTTCAATATTAATATGAAATTTTAAATATTTTATTAAACTTATTTTATTAATGTTAAACTGACGATTTTGCCCCCCCCCTTGGATACGCCCATTACCCACATGCACACATGGATTCAGGGGACCCCAAAACGGTTCCGCTGAAATCCCGATTTTTTTTTTCCGTCGATTATAATATTTTCTTTCTAGAGTACTAGTCGGAAAGTAAAAATGTACACCAAATTTCAGCCCGACCCGTTGTTCCGTTAGGACGCAATCGTGTTCACAGTGTACAGACATACATACACACATACGTACCCACATACATTTTCCAGAAATCATTGCAATGTATTCAGGGGACCCAAAAACGCGTATTTCCGTTGAATTTTTTTTTTCGTTCTAAGATACTAGTGGGAAAGTAAAAATACCAGCATTCCAAGTAGTCCAGTCATTACCAAAAAAAAAGGGTCAGTAATGCAAATGAACCGAGAAGGCTAAATTTTTGATATGACCTGGGGGGTGCCTACAAAAGCTTAACTTCAAATTGTCGACCAAGATTTCTGTGCATTTTCCGCCATCTTGAAAAAGGGTTAAATTCAGTTTTTTCCAATAACTCGGTTTTCCGTTGAGATACGATAATTTTGAATGAATACTTTTTTGTTGCTTTTTTACGCTCTACAATTTAGGTTCTATACATTTTTTACCTATCATTCATCGTTATTGAGATATCGATCGAAAAAGTCAAAATTTAAGGTAGTTAAATTTTGTTTTTTGCTATTTTTCCAGTTGAGATACGATAATTTTGAATCAATACTTTTTTGTTGCTTTTTTCGCGCTCTACAATTTAGGTTCTATACATTTTTTACCTATCATTCATCGTTATTGAGATATCGATCGAAAAAGTCAAAATTTAAGGTAGTTAAATTTTGTTTTTTGCTATTTTTCCAGTTGAGATACGATAATTTTGAATGAATACTTTTTTGTTGCTTTTTTATGCTCTACAATTTAGGTTCTATACATTTTTTACCTATCATTCATCGTTATTGAGATATCGATCGAAAAAGTCAAAATTTAAGGTAGTTAAATTTTGTTTTTTGCTATTTTTCCAGTTGAGATACGATAATTTTGAATGAATACTTTTTTGTTGCTTTTTTACGCTCTACAATTTAGGTTCTATACATTTTTTACCTATCATTCATCGTTATTGAGATATCGATCGAAAAAGTCAAAATTTAAGGTAGTTAAATTTTGTTTTTTGCTATTTTTCCAGTTGAGATACGATAATTTTGAATGAATACTTTTTTGTTGCTTTTTTATGCTCTACAATTTAGGTTCTATACATTTTTTACCTATCATTCATCGTTATTGAGATATCGATCGAAAAAGTCAAAATTTAAGGTAGTTAAATTTTGTTTTTTGCTATTTTTCCAGTTGAGATACGATAATTTTGAATGAATACTTTTTTGTTGCTTTTTTACGCTCTACAATTTAGGTTCTATACATTTTTTACCTATCATTCATCGTTATTGAGATATCGATCGAAAAAGTCAAAATTTAAGGTAGTTAAATTTTGTTTTTTGCTATTTTTCCAGTTGAGATACGATAATTTTGAATGAATACTTTTTTGTTGCTTTTTTACGCTCTACAATTTAGGTTCTATACATTTTTTACCTATCATTCATCGTTATTGAGATATCGATCGAAAAAGTCAAAATTTAAGGTAGTTAAATTTTGTTTTTTGCTATTTTTCCAGTTGAGATACGATAATTTTGAATCAATACTTTTTTGTTGCTTTTTTCGCGCTCTACAATTTAGGTTCTATACATTTTTTACCTATCATTCATCGTTATTGAGATATCGATCGAAAAAGTCAAAATTTAAGGTAGTTAAATTTTGTTTTTTGCTATTTTTCCAGTTGAGATACGATAATTTTGAATGAATACTTTTTTGTTGCTTTTTTATGCTCTACAATTTAGGTTCTATACATTTTTTACCTATCATTCATCGTTATTGAGATATCGATCGAAAAAGTCAAAATTTAAGGTAGTTAAATTTTGTTTTTTGCTATTTTTCCAGTTGAGATACGATAATTTTGAATGAATACTTTTTTGTTGCTTTTTTCGCGTTCTACAATTTAGGTTCTATACATTTTTTACCTATCATTCATCGTTATTGAGATATCGATCGAAAAAGTCAAAATTTAAGGTAGTTAAATTTTGTTTTTTGCTATTTTTCCAGTTGAGATACGATAATTTTGAATGAATACTTTTTTGTTGCTTTTTTTGCGCTCTACAATTTAGGTTCTATACATTTTTTACCAATTCCACCGCTTTGCAAAGTCAAAGTCAACAAATAAGTTGCATCACCTCTCACTACTACCTACTACCACCAACAAAAAGCGCAGTCCGCCAACACATTTTCCGGACATATCTACAACTACAAACGTGCGGCTCGGATTTTTCAAATATCCTCAGGAATGGGGTTGGCGACAGACTAATTACGGGCTGGAACCAATTTGCACCACAACACACCTGAACTTTTAAAACTCATTTCGTGCAAATGTAAAGGAAAGTGTGAGGCTGCTTGCGGGTGCAGAAAAGCAGGAATTAGTTGCTCCGTTATTTGCCTGCATTGTAGTGGGCAAACACAGAGTCGATATTATAGTCAACGACGACGCGAACGACGATGATGATGATGTTTCGACCATCCCAGCATCATTTCCTGTGGTTCGAGTCTCCACAACTCGAAGAGTTGACCGAGGAAGAACTTCTTCAGCCAGGACCATAGAAACGATGAAAAATATAAAAAAGAGGGCCCTTAATTATTATTTTTGCCTACTTTTCATGTGTTTGTTTCATAATTTGTCTGGTTAATTTATTTATTTTGTATCCCAATAATTCCCCGAACAACCTTCCATCCGTTCTTCCCAACTTAATTTTGGTCGAAGGGAAAAAATAAAAAAACGAAGTAGTCTATTGCGAGAAAAGAGAAAATAGCAACAAATTAATTTCACTACCTTACATTTTGACTTTTTCGATCGATATCTCAATAAGGATGAACGATAGGTAAAAAATGTATAGCACCTAAATTGTAGAGCGTAAAAAAGCAATAAAAAAAGTATTTATTTAAAATTATCGTATGTCAACGGAGAACCGCGTTATTGTAAAAAAATTGAATTTAACCCTTTTTACACGATGGCGGAAAATGCACATAGGAAATCTTGGTCGACGATTTGAAGTTAAGCTTTTCTAGAGCCCCTCCATGTCATATCAAAAATTTAGCCTTCTCGGTTCATTTGCATTTCCAAATGTAGATATATGTATAATGACTGGACCAAAGATAAATACATGAAGAATCCACAATAATAAGAAATATTAAATCCAAAATAAACACTCACCATATCATATTTATCATCTTTATGCAAAAAAATACAGTCGTTACTGAATTTTTATTTATTTATTTTTCTTAGGGACCATCTTCGCGCATCACGAAAACATAACCTCACTTATCGCGTACTAACATTCTTCGTTGTTTGAATAGTCAATCAACTGAGAAAATGCAAATAAACGGACATAAACGATAATCACCGATTTTATTACCGCGAGAACGGATTTTTACGCGATTTTTTCGCATTTTCTCGAACTAATCCCAACCTGCGTTTCAGAGATTCAAACACAAAATGGCGCATGCGTACGCTCAAGCGTAGAGGCGCAGAGTTCTGCTACAACGGCCAACTTACCGTTTTATACCGTATGTCCAAATACATAAAAAAAATCAAATGTTTTTATTTATTGTGATTATCTTTCGATGTTCACAATAAATACTATGTCTACAATTAACGTGGGGTAATAAAAATAGAAACATAATTTATCGATTTAAGTATTACTTTATTTTTTTTTTTCAATTATTTTCATATCAGAGTATACTAAGTTGACAATTTTTAAAACACAGACTGACCATCAGAAAAGAATACAACAGAACGGAAAAAAATGGTGGTTTGTGAACCTATGTACATTGCAAAAAATTGCTACTTGAGATCTCTGGAAAAATTCACTGGAATTACAATAATTACAATAATAAAATTAGTCGGTATAAATACAGCACAACCAATGCAAAGGTCGGGGGGGAAGATACAAAGGGTTATGGGGGAAAATTGGTACTTATTTAGTCATTGTTCTGTACAAAAGAACCATTTGTACGGTAAAAAAAATCGGTCAAGTTACGATTGATATCGTAATACGGGGGCGTCGTTTATAAAAATCAATAAAATAAATTATTTACAAAATTAGTTTGTCTTATGTAAATTGAGGGGTCATAAACACAAAGATTACCTAAAAATGCATTAAACCTAAAATTGGCACATTCACATTGCCAAATTAGTGCGGGACAAAATATTTATTTACAAAAACAAAAAAAAACCATTGGTCTAAAATAAAGTTAAAGAGGCGGTCCACAGAAATCCTTACTATAATTAATCTACGACAGAAATGCTTAATAAGAAGCTACATCAATTTGCGATCTCCACGTCCCGCCTCCTAAAAAATTAGTTATTTAAAAATTAACTATTTACAATTTTTCCATTTCTTAATGTACCATAGATTAATTTTAATTAAATTTTGACTCACTCTCAACACTATGACTAACCAGAACTCTATACATTTTCTTAATCGATGATACAATAATTTTTTTTGTTGTTTTTTGTATAATATACTCGAATATAAATTACTTTTTTGTGTTACCTAATCTCTCCGCTCTTAACATTAGGTATAGAATTATAGAAATTAAAATAAACGCGACGGTACGCCGGGACAATGTTGACTATAAAAAAAAATCGTAAAAGTAAAACAAAAAGCAAAAAAAAATCAATCAGTATCACATTATACGGTGAAAAGTTTTATACACATGGTCCCATTACCAATAATATAAAACGTATCCGGGTTCCGTTCTTGCCACCGTCCGCGGCCACCGCCTCGCGCTATAAACTAAAGAAATCGGTCATCATCCTTTTTTAAATCTTGTTTTTTTTTTCTTAAATCTCCAGTCTTATAATAAGTTACATTATACTACAGCGCTAAAGAAAAGGCAGTGATTTAAAAATGTACAAGTTGAAGGTGGTGCTGCAAAACAATCCTGTCAAACTCTTTGACACTTTTAGGTTAGGTTGTTTCAAAGTCACCAATCAATTTTGCTTTGAGAGGAAAAACGTACAATAGAATTAACCTTATTACATACATATAATACATTATACAATTAAACGACACACACACTGACGTAGTTTATTATTCAATTGTTCTGTTGGTTTAGTTTCGTTCTTTCGCAGCGCGCGATTGTCCATTGCATTGCCGATATCCCTGAATGAGTATTTTTGGTGTAACGTTTTTTGGCAGCCCGACAGAGGCATATTCGAAAGTTCCGTTAGCTAATCCCACGGTCATTCCCACGCTTGCGGGGATGGCGGTAGTTCCGACGGCTGCGCTACCGTCGAACTGAAACAAGATACAACAATGGTTCAGTTTCACAAAGTCAGACTTTTTTAAACGTGTTCATCGAATGATTCATGCTTAATCACTTCTTATCAAGCTCTACTCTACTAGTATTAAATACAAAATCTACAAGGCATAACCTACAAAAACAAAACTGTCAAATTTGACATCTAAGCGTTGAACGTATGAAAGTGAGGTTAGGTTAGCTTAAGACTAAGAACATTTTTACAACTTATTGCATTAGTGCTGCCTAACTTATTTCTATGGTGCTGCACTAGTCCAGTAAGTTGAAAATGCTATTAATTATCACTAAGAACAAGATTAAGTAAATTATGTACTGAATAAACTACTGAAGAGTGATTGTTTTATCTATTATTGAAGGTAAAAACAAAAAGCACACTAACCTAAATAACAAAGCCTGTCACGCAGCGCATAGAAAGATGACGGGTGATAGCAATATAGCAAGCGTCTTCTTAAAAGGAGCACAACCTTTCCCTTTCCTGCACAAGAATACAACAACCATCATCTTACTAGAGTGGCCCGCAAAATTGAATAATAAATAAAAAATTACATAATAAAAAAAACAAACAAAACACCAAAGTTTTTTTGTTTTATTTTCCATGCATGTTTTCCTTGTTAATGATGTTAATTAATCAATTCAAAAAGTCTAAAATATAATGCCCATCAAAAGTCCACACTACAGAAAAAAAAACACTACAAAATTTAGAACGCTCACGCCTGCATGGGATATGTTTTGAGGACAAATAAAACATAAAAAATGGTGCAAATTAGTGGCAAAAATTGAAATAATAAAATGAAAGATGTAAACAATGAATAATAGAGTAAAAGTGAACACTATCGTTCCCTTTTGGTGTACATACAAATTTTTTTATTACCAACAAATTTACAATATCCCAATATATTAATAAGAATGCGCTCGTTCTTCAAAATTGGAAAAAAAATTTTATGCGGGACAAAATAAATATCTTCTGCTATCCTTATACACAGAAAAACAAGTAAATTTAAAATCGAGGGACCCAATCAAACCCACCAAAATAATGCATTATATTAATTAATATGTACAACATTTAAATTTAACATCAAATTAAAATTAACAGTAATAGATGCAAAAAATGATAGAAATGTGGTGAAAATGTAATAATGTACATTAAATTCCTTAAAAACAAAATACATACCATAAGTAAAGGAATAACAGGTCCCTTTTTCTAATGTAATGCCAAAACCATACAATTATCTGAAATAAATATACTGTAACTGTTTCTTGAACCACAATAAAAATATAAAATTTATATAAACCGAAATTTTGGTTAGTTAGTTTCAAGCATAGAAATTAAAACGAATGCATAATACAAAATAAATCATGTGCGTTATTTATTGGGTGTGTTTTGTATGTGTCGTGGGTGCTTGTGTTCATGATATGGAGATTATGTTATGGAAATGTAGCGAGCAAAATATATATATAATGATAGATGACATAGAAAGAGGTGGCAAAAAATGTAACGTACACCAAAAAAAAGGGAATATAGTGTGCTGTCACCTATGCAATGGCGCTGCGTAGCTCTGCGACGGGCTGCCCTCTTACCTGGCGAAACTCTTGAATGCTGCACTCTGCGGATTTATGCACAAGGGAACCCGACTGGTGTTCAGCTGTTCCGCGATGAACTTGTGCATCTCCTCTGCAAATAGAAATAAAAAAATGTCGATCGTCAGCAATTTGTAATTTCTCTGTAGATAAAGATTAACTATTTTTTACTTTAGAATCAGTTGTAGTACCTTTGACCTGCTGGACCAACGTCAGCTTCCTCTCCCACGTGTCGTCAAAGGCCTGGGGCGCCGTCGTCTCAAACTCTGTGGTGTACTGCCTCATCCCCGTTGTCGTCGTGTAGCAACACTTGCACATACACGAGTGATATCGCAATCTACCCTCGTCAAGGTAAGGGTGTGCCAGAGCGTCCACAACCGATATACGTTTGTCCTAAAGAAGTACATCATTTAGTACATTGTCAATATTCATTAGTTGTCAATATATTCACTAGTAGTCAATATTCATTAGTCAACATCCAGTAGTCATTAAATAAACAAATTACTCATGAATGAATACTCAAGCCTCAAGATCCAAAACTCAAGACTCCACATCCTAGATTAAAAGCTCCAGATTCAAGACTTTCTTTAGAATCAAAACTATAAATATTATACTATAGATATGTCTTAAACTTCAAGACCTAGATTCTAGACCTAGATTAAAACCTCTAAAGACTCAAGACTCTATGTTCACAACTCAAGATTCAAGTATCTCCTCAATAACCAAGACTACTGAATACTTAAAACTTCTCAAGAGTCGAGACTACTCCAGACCAAATACTCCTCAAGATTAGAAATTCAACACTCGTGAAACCCCTCAAGACTAAAGATTCAAACTTCTCAAAACATGAGGTAAAGGCTCAAGACTCATGACTTCTCAAGACTTAAGAATCCATAAACGCACCACTGAAGTCTAAAAACTCCAGATTTAAGATTTTACATTTAAGACTATAAATATAAGACTATAGATATGTCTTTAGATTAGTATCTAGAGTAGTTTCAAACTAAGAAGAGCACAGTTGTATATGCAACCAATCATACCCAGTGTATGGTTTATAAATTGCCTGTGTATATTTGGTTGCATATACAACTGTGCTCTTCTTAGTTTGAAACATCTATACCTAGCTAATATACATTAGTCAACATCCAGTAACAATGATATTCAGTAGTCATTAAATAAATAAATTATTCATGAGTACTCAAGATGCAACACTCAAGACTCAACAATCGAGATTAGTGGAGGACCCGCTTCAGATTGCCGAACTTTTTCACACTAAATTTTTTGGCGCAGATTCTGGAATAAGGAGACAGGGAGCGGGTACTACCGTTCAGACTGATTCGCCCACCAGTGTCTACCTTTACCCTACGGACTCGGATGAGCTCTTGGAGGTTCTGAGATGTGTATCAGGGAAGCGCTCAGCAGGCATAGATAACGTGCCGTCATTTATAGTCAAACTGGCAGGTCCTGCAATGATAGATGTGCTGGTATTCCTGGTTAATTCCATGCTCACTCAAGGCATTTTTCCGAACAGACTCAAAGATACCGTGGTTATTCCTGTGCTCAAACGAGGTGCGAGAGACAACATAGAGAATTATAGACCGATTTCATTGCTACCGGCCTTGTCTAAAATATTTGAGAGAGTCTTATATAAGAGATTATACTCTTTCTTAGAGGCGCAAAATCTTATCTCGCCGACTCAGTATGGTTTCCTCCCGGGTTCCTCTGTAAAGCGGCGCTTTTTAATGCAGTAAATGACATCATGTCAAACGTTGATGCAAAGCGTCATGTAGCGGCAATTTTCTTCGACCTGACGAAAGCCTTTGACAAAATTGATCACCGCATTCTGTTGAATAAATTATCCGCATATGGAATAAGAGGTGTTTTGGGCGAGTTGATTAGCTCATATCTGGGAGGTAGATCCCAGCGAATCCGTGTGCCTGGAGCATCCAGCAACCGTTCGATTTTGCTAAGTGTGGGGGTCCCTCAGGGTTCCATCCTGGGTCCCCTGTTGTTCTTGATGTATGTGAACGCCCTATCATCGCATCTTCGATTGGGCAAATTATATCAGTTTGTGGATGACACCACAATGATCATCGTAGCTGATACTCTGGCTGATTTGTCATCTATGGTGAGCCACGCGATATGGGGGAGTTGTGTCGAGAGTATAATCTACTCCTAAACGCCCAAAAGACAGCGGTGATGCACCATTTCTCTCTAAAGTCTCCAAACCAATCCATGTTAATCAGAGCTGAGGGGAGATCTATTCCAATGAGTGGTACTGTAAAGTTTCTGGGAGTGCATATTCAAGAATCACTAAAATGGGATGCACACATTGACTACGTATATAATAAATTAAACATACAATATTACTCCATGTATAAACTCCGCGACAATGTTAACACCAGCACATTGAAACAATATTACATAGCCAGTGTCGAGTCTGTATTAAGATATGGAATGATTACACTAGTCAACCAGTTTGATACTGTTTTTGCTCTGAAACCAAACTATATTTTTCTTCGTGATATGATAGTGTACAATCAGAATATGAAGACTAAAAAAATCGGTCAGGTCCAGGTTATGAAAAAAACAAAACAAAATAATTTACAAAAAATGTATTAAATATTACTTTACTTTTTCCTTTAATTTATACGATCTTGTATTTTTTTCTTTTCTATTATAATGGTAGTTCGGATTATCACGTAAACATGTCCAGCAATAGTCTCCTAGCATGCTAGGAGTATAGATACCCTTTTTCCATAGTCATTATATCTTGATGAAATCTCTCCCCATGTTCATCACTAACTGCACCTAAAGTGGGAGGGAAGAATTCGAAGTGGGCAGGCAGAAAATGAATTTTCAGAGACATGTTACAACCTAAAACCTGAAAATCAGTCAGAAGATTTTATATGAGTTGTTCGTAGTCAGGTAATTTGGTGTTACCCAAAAACATTTTCACAACTTTATCAAATGAAAGCCATGCATTTTTTCTAATGAATTCATTTGGTGACAAAATTTTGATGGTTCATAACCCTTCTTACGTCTGGCCCCACAAAAATTCCTCTTGGAATCTTGGAAACTTTTAAGATATTGAAAACGTTTTTTTTTTTTCATCAAGCCCAATTTTATATGAAGGGGTGGCAATAAAATATTCTCTGGTTTGGACACGAGATTGGACATAAGATTGGACACACTTTTCGTACTGAGTATGTAGTCAATTCTTTTCGGCCACTCTGTTTACTTTCCGACTAGCACATGGGTGTATCCAGCCTAAAACGGAAGGGGGGCAGGACTATAAAATTGACTTGTCTCATAGGGAACGATAGTTGATAAGGACAATGCTACAATGCAAAACAAAGTTCAGAAGGGAGGGGCAGCTGCCCCCCCTGGATACGCCCATGGACTAGTACCCTAGAAGGAACATATTGTAATCGAAGGGATTGGAATTTTAGCGGGAATGCCGGTTTTGGGGTCCCCTGAATCCATTGCAATGATTTCTGGAAAATGTATGTATATGTGTGTCTGGGTATGTTTGTATGTCTGTGAACACGATTGCGTCCAAACGGTACAACGGATTGGGCTGAAATTTTGCATACATATGTATTTAGAATTACCCGGGGACGAACTGGATTGTTTTTGGTGAAAATCTGACAACCGGAAGTGGCAAATGTTACATACGTCTTCTGAGGGACTCATCTGATTGAGATCAAATTCATACAAACTCATCCTCCAGTGACTTTAAATATTATGTATACAAATTTGCAAATCAGTGGGATGAACGGTTTAGGTGCTACAAGCTTGACAGAATCCACAGCCTTCGTTGCTGTGTTGCCAATTGTCAGATTTTGACAAACGTCAGTGTCACTAACATGACATAACATTAAATGTCAGAGTGACAAATGTTATTATGTCACAGAAACTAACATTAGGTAGGGTCCAGATTAGCTCTGGCTTCACAAAATTATTGCAAAAGTGTTGAGACACTTCATTGTGCCAGTGGTGTAGTCGGAAAGTTGGGTGAGGGCCACCCCAGATATTTGTATGTATTGTCTGCCTTGAGCACTGCTGTCCCACTCACAAATGAAACAAAAAATTTTGTGTAACCGCCTTGCATGTATCTTTTAGGTTTATTTACATATATCTGGAGTAATTTTTTAATTTTTAAATTTTAAAAATGGTTTCGTAGCAGTCAATTCTTATTAAGTGGATTGCCGAATTTGGAGACATCTTTACAATAATTGAAAATTGTACTGTTCATTGCTATATCTGTAAGGCAAATCTTGTGTGTCACACAAAATGCCAATTAACTCAACACATTGTTTTCAACATATCATATTATCCCAATCGGACTTGTTAGAATTTTTTAAATATTTTTCTAAGGATATTCTTACTAATAGAACCCAAAATATATAAGTCTTATTCCAGAGCAAAAACTATGGTTGACTAGTGTTATTTGGGGATCCTCACCTTTGTTACTCAAACTCTTCGAACTGCAAAAGTGATATGTTTGATGTATGGGAAGACTCACTCGCGGGGAATTCTGCAGGGGACACTTTAGGGAAATGGGGTTAATGACTCTACCTTGCATGTACATTTTTAATATAATAGTGTATTGTAGAAATCACTTAAAGGAATTTACAACAAACGGCGAACTGACATAATCGCTTCAAACACGTAATTCCTCCCGGCTTGCGGTTCCTCGTCACAATACCTCATCATTTAAAACTGGGCTTTCATACATGATGATCAAGATCTATAACGCCACACCATCGAACTTGCTCAGCATCAACAGTCAAAGACGTTTCAAGTCGACATTACGGGATTATTTAATTGAGGGAGAATTTTACAATATTGACGATTACATCAACAGCTTCAAACCGATTCATTAGATTATGTTTATTTCTATTACTTGTGGTGAATTTGGTAGATATTTTTAGTTAGGTATTTTGTTTTAATATGTAAGGGCACCCTGACAATTGTCAATATCTGTATCAAGATCTACGGCAATAAATTATTATTATTATTATTATTATTATAAAAACTCCAGATTCAAGACCTAGATTCTAGACTCACGCCTTCTCAAGAGTCCTCAAGAGTCAATACCAGTGAAGACTAAGAACTCCTCAAGACTAAAAGCTTAAAACTCTTCAAGCGTCAAGACCACTCAAGTCTTAACACTCCTCAAGACTAAAGACTCAAGACTCCTGCAACCTGTCAACCCTCCCCAAGACTCAAAACTTCCTAGGAGTCAAGACCACACAAGACTTGACTTCCCAAGACTGACGAGTCTTGAGGACTCAAGACGACACACTCACGACAGCTGAAGAGTCAAGACCAGTCAAGTCTAAAGACTCGCCAGGACTCTTCAAAACTCAGACTACTCATGACTACTCATGACTTATTACTAACCGGGTCAAAGACGAGCATTTGGCAGAGGAGATGGACGACTTCGTGCGTGGCCTGCGTGCTGAGTGTGTAGAGAGCTGCAAGCGATGGTGGTTTTGGTGCTCTCCTGAGCATGTGAGTCTTGGCCCCCTCACATGCGTACCGCATGTCTTCAAGGGACGGGGTTCCTAATAGTTCTGTGATGAGTTCGAGCTGTTGAACCGGGTTCTGCGCTTGAAAGAGAATTCTCCTGCCTAGGAGTTCGCCAAAGATGCAGCCTACGCTCCAGACGTCGACGGCGGCTGTGTAGTGCTTTGCCCCCATGAGGATCTCGGGCGCCCTGTAATACTGCGTCACCACTTCCTGAGTCATGTGCTTGGTTGCGTCTGGCTCCTCGACGCGCGCCAAACCGAAATCACAGATCTGAAACGAGAAAAAGAACATTGATTGTTTGGTAATGTTTATTTTGCAACTGAGCTTATAGTAATTAATTAATAATTTTACCTTGAGAACACAATTGCTATTTACGAGGAGGTTGCCAGGTTTGATATCACGATGCAGTATCCTAGCTGAATGTAAATATTTCAGACCTGAAGTAAAAAAAATAAGATTAGACTCCAAACTCAAGCTTTAAGATTAAAGACTCAAGATTGTAGATTTAAGACTCAAGATTCAAGACTCAAGATTCAAAACTCAAGATTCAAGACTCAAAATTCAAGAGTCAAAACTGCAGATTCAAGACTCAAGATTTAAAACTTAAGACTCCAGATCCAAGATCAGCTTCAACACTTAAGATGAAGACTCAAGCTTCAAGACTCAAGATTGCAGATTCAAGACTCAATATTCAAAACTCAAGCAAGGCTCAAGACTGGAGATTTAAGACTCAAGGGTCAAGACTGCAGATTCAAGACTCAAGATTTAAAACTTAAGACTCAAGATCCAAGAAAAGATTCAAAACTCAAGACTCCAAACCGAGAATCAAGAGTAAATATGTTTAATAATAATATAGAGTACAATGAAATAGAAGATTTAAAACAAGAAAAAACAAGATCTTACCTCTAAGTATTTGATATAGGAAAACTTTGATGTGATCCGAGGATAACGGCTGATGTGAAACTATTATTTTATGTAAGTCACTTTGGAGCAGTTCTGTTATTACATATCTAAACAGAGAGTTAAGGAAAATTTCACAAAAAAAATAAAAAAAAACAGTAAATTTGTATGTTATTTAGGTCAATTTCAATTGCTACACTCCTTAAAAAAATCCGAAAATCCTCTCCTAACTGGCAAAAAATACATTTTCCTCCAAGGCGAAGAAGATACGAGGTAAAACGAGACTTCCATGCCCCGGTCATCGGCTATGCCAAGGCCGCGAAGGCCTTTGTACCCCATAAGAACGACCCTAAGCACACCTGACCCGCGTACAGGTTATATTCAGGTTATGTGCCGCAGGCGCAGGTATGAACCGATCTGAACGCAATATGACGATTTCCAGTCCGACGCTGTAAAAATCACACAACTCGCCAGCAATCAAGTACTCAACTATTCCGCTGATGTTTCTTCAGATTTTCAATTGTATGTTGCTATCAATTTTGTAAGTTATGTTTAGAAAAATTGTTAAGGTTTGGTGGGGTTCAAAATCTCTTCATATTCTATTTCTAATTCTACAGACAACGAACTGCTATGGAAACAAAGGAAGAATTGATTATATAGCACATCTACGAAAACTATATTCTGATACCTATGTGCAACAAAACTACGTCTTTAATGTGAAATATTTTTAAATAGAAAGAAAACTGCATCCGTTTATGCGATGTAAAACCGTTGGACATACATATTTTCGTTTGTGTATAAACATAAATTTCCCTAAGGACTTTTCTGTATAAACATTCGAATACATCACAAAGGTTTAAACTGCGCTGAGGATGGCTATTTTAAGAAGACGATTTCTCCTTTTGAACTCGAAATAGCGCGTTATTTTCGGTTCGTGTTCTATTAGGGTATTTCAATTATTCCGACAAAGAAATACTAAGCTCACAAAATAGAAAACAATCTACAACTAATACAAGCCAGTTTCAAAATTGCAACAGCGAGCTAAAACCTGAAAAAAAATGTTTATAAGTTGCTGAAAGACTCATTAAAACCACCAAAAATTATAGAAATTATTACCGTAATAAATTAGTCAATGTTCTAAGTGATCGTTTTTTTGTGTTGATTATATTTACCATGATAGTCAGGTTAGAACTGACACCTGCGGCGACACCTGTCATCAAAATCATTCCCTCATGAATTTATTACCACTTTAATAATAATCGTAACTGTATATACAGAACGTACAAGGCCTACCAGACAGCATTGTTAGCATATCACTTATGACGTATTAACAAGTCATAAATAATCAACTAGAATCGGGAGTCAAACAATATTGGTGGATTGTTTTGGCAGTTTTGAAGTCGATGAAAACAAAATAATGATATTGAAATATCTGAAAATACAATACGACAGCATATTTAGACAAACGAGAGTGCGACAGTAGATTAAATTAATTTCGTAGTGTGTACGAAGAGTTGTGGTCCAATTATAATGCAATTAGTGTTCTATTTTTTTCTTTGGTAGGCGAATAATGGTAAGTAATGACTGAACACTGTGTAGAGATTGTTGTAAACTCAATGCGTTGGAAACCTACTCGAAATAATTGTCAACTTTCATCTTCTTTCGTTACCAGTATACAGAGTATACTTTGCGAAATATCTGTGCATCTGCAAGAATAATAAGAAGGCCACTCTAAAGTGTGGGACACGTAATTATCATATTCGCGCAACTTGTAAAGTATCCGTCAATTTAGCTTTGCAACTTACAACAATTCTTGCGTTCAATACAGTATTCACTATATCGAGACTCTACTGTATATCAGAAAAAGGAGATGCTGTTGTTCAACCACAAAAGAATGTGGCTAAAATAGACCTATTCGGGGTACACAATAGCCCAAGACCAGGCTTTTGTGTGACCATTATTGGGGCTCAATACATCCACTCATTTTAAAACCTTGGAAGATTTGAGGATGTCGGCATTTCTTTTTGTTCCTTGTTCTTCGGCAAGTGTCTAAGGATGAAAAAGTGGATCTAAATCTATGCTTTACAGATGTCGACGTTATAATTTTCGACAGGTAGACGCGTATTTTTTACAGCGTGTCCCAACAGTCGTTGGACGATTAATAAAGATTTTTCACAAAAAAGTATATTTCTGAAATACCCTAGATATTTAGAATTTGATATGATACAATTCTGTGAAACATAAAAGCTTCTAACAAAGTACTTATTGCGATAAGTACCATAAGACAGTGGTACCATAAAACCGGCTCTTTCTAAGTTAGGTATAGCTTCTTATGTTTAAAAACACCACTTTTAAATGATCTTTTTTCTTATATTCTAATACAGAAACCTCTCACATTTGGTAGTTCTCTCAAACTTATGGGGAAACGCTTTTAACGAGTACCGTTCTATAATCTATAAATTTACATATTACGAAACCTTATTATCTTGATAATTTTAATGTTGAAAATGTGTGTTTGCAACAAGGAAGATCCTGTAAGGTTAGTTACTATTAAAGGTGGACACAATATGAGAATACGTGTTGGCACGTCTTGCATACGAGCCTATTCCAATAGTTAATACAGTTTTACATCGAAGAAAAGCAGACATACGAGTAACGAACACAGCTCTTTATCGCTAATAAAAAGATACTTAATAATAGTTGAGACACTTTATTCCTTTGATAACAGAGTCATGCTGTCGCGCATAACATTATGGTAATATAACACGTTAATGGAACAAAAACATTACTAATGCGCGTTATTAGTCATCTTAATTGCATAAATTATTATTATTACAGTATCCGCTGACCACCAATATTTTATTTCAATACTTTCTAGTATATCGGGTCTTAGAAAGCGAATGTATTTTTAACTTTACCCAGCTAACTCGCATGTAAATCACAATTTTCCTTAATTTCATCATGAAAGTTATTAATTGTGGTACATTATCTCGTTAGTAGCTAGGCTAGAGCAGGCAATTACCTATCTATGCTTTTAAAGTGCTTATAAAATGGTTTTAATGCGGCGAAAAGCAACCTATATATGCGCAAAACGCTTTTCTTTTTGTTATAATACAGAAAATGTCCATACATTGTTCGTATATAAGTTGCAAGATTTGTATAGTGTGCACGTGTTTTACCCATATAAATGGACACCAAAAAAATGCACACAGCGCTGTCTAAGCAACGTTTTCTGTGTTGCAACCCGGCAATGCAATATTATATGCAATATCCTGGTATTTCTTTTTACACTATTGGTATGACTTGTATATATGTATCTATTTCACAGACGTGAAGAAATTATTAAGGTTTTATTAAAAATTATTAAGGTAAAAGCACGAGAGTTTCACAGTAATTTATTTTCGTTAAAAATCTGTTCAACTATGTAAGATATTTTGTTTCAAGAAAAGTCTGAATACTGACATTTCAGGAGAAAAATTAATCAGCAATACATATAAAACTTACTGCGCAGCTCTGACACAAATGTGAACGAACTCCGGATAAATAGGAGGGCAACTATGTGTATGCGTATACGTGTGTGTGTGAGCATGAATTAAACCACTAGAACGGAAGTGCTAAATTAAGGAGAGCCACCGTCAGCAGAGCGCAGCCAGAGGTGGTAACACTGGTAACCCCTTGAAGAAACAAAAAAGATGTGTCGGGGCTAAAGGTCGAGTCACATTAGTACTTAACATCTTCTAATATATGACGCGGTAACGTAAGAATGTGCAATGACTCACGTATGACCGAAGTGTGGATTTCTTTCTGGTGACGTTTTTATTAGTTATTATTATTTCTGACAGAGAAAAAGGATACATTTCTTGGAAGAAGTCTAAATGTGGAGGCTGTAAGATGTCAAGCGCTGATAACACCTGCAACAGAAGAAATAACATATTTTTGTTTGCTATTTACAAGAGAAAACTGGAGTATTTAATTCAATTATTGATTTTATGTGGCCTACTTCTACAGGGTTAACAAGATTACTTAAAGTGCAACACTATTTCCGTGTACAGGTGATTGTCTAATACTATTCTTTTACTAAATCACAGCAAAAAGTTTTTATTTTCATCAAACATTCTTATTTTGACCTATTTTTTCCATACCCTTTTACCAGCTAAAAGGGTTTTCAACCTGACAGAGACAAAATACAGAAAATACACACCCATTTTACCCAACTCTGAAAAGTACCCCTCTTCGAAATAATTTAATAAAATTGAAAACACCCTTAACTGAAAATACCTTTATACTGTATAATGTAATGTAATAAAAAAACTACTCACATTTTCATGCTTGAAAAAACACAGCATCTTTAATTCCCTAAAAACCCTTTTTGACGACACTAACGACTGGAACACATTCGGTAATTTCTTTAAGGCTACCCTTCGGCCATCCCTTGGGTCCGTTACCGCCCTGAAAACAAAAGAAAACAAGATGTTATCAACCGTGCAGAACAAAATGAAAAACTGCCGTAAACTATAATATAGTGACGTATAATGTCGCGAGTGGCGCCCAATATGTAAACTTTTACCAACAAAATACCGATTACGAATGTGCGTATTTCGTGGGGCAGTTGAACACCTCTGGTTGTCGTTATCAAACAGTATTAGTATGGGTAATCGCAAAGGGCTATGAGTGGCCTGGGGGCAGCGGAACAAACCGCACCCAAAACTACAACAAAGTGCCTATTTAACACTACTTTGCTAATTGCTGTCTTATTGGTCGATTTCGGCCGAAAGTTAATCAGTCCATGCTTAGTAGGTTAGAAACCCATGTATAAATATTTTCAGAGGAATTTGTAAATTATTAATTAATACTTAAACGTAACGGTGCTTTTATTGTAGTAATTGTTGGTCGATATTGTTCTCGCGAAGTCGACAAAATGTAGACCAAGTAGACTGAAATGGAGCTGTAAATTTCGACATTATTTCGGGCAAATTAACATACAAAGGCGTGCTTTCACATTGGTAGATGTAAAGCCATAAAAAAACACATTTTAACACCTTTTACGGTGGACAGTTGTCTCTATACAGGGTAAATCAAATTTCAGTGCTGCACAAAATGAGGAATAATAAATTTTAAGCTGCTAATCAATACTAAATAAAAATTACGGACAACATAAACTGTAGGTCATATAAATGTGCCGTCTTTAAAAGTTACATAGGTAGGAAATAAGAAATAAAGTAATAAATAAGCTATAAAATGTAATATAATAATTTCCCCCTAATTTCCCGACTTGTATTCCACAAGAGATGTTTTCCTTTACATAACTTGGGTATTTTTTGACCAACTGAGACGATTTAAAGGCGATGTAAAAAACATGAACAAGCGCTGTGGTCATTACCATAAAGATATCTTGCAACAATCACAAGTAAGAACAAAAATAAAGTTAGTGGGACTTTCTGCAACCAGCCATTTATCTGCTACGACAATTAACATATCGAAATGAATCAAAGACATTACATTCCCAATTAATTTGGATTTAAAACTGATCAAGCGAAAACGTGGCCAAGAACTATTCCAGAAGGTGTCTGGAATTAGATAACAAAAACATCATGATGTTTTCGGTTACACAAATCAAATGAGTAGTAACATTTGCCAGTTCCAGATGTCAGATTGTCAGCAAAAACAATCCAGTTCGTTCTGGTAATACTTAATGTGCGTACCAAATTTCAGACCGATCCGATCCGTTGTTCCGTTTGGGAGCTATCGTGTTCACAGACATACACACTAGAGATGGGCTTATTAGTTCTTTTTAATGAACTAGTTCTTCCGGATTAGTTCACAAAAAGGAACTAGTTCAAAGAACTAGTTCTGAAGAACTACTTTGATCCTGAGACATACTACTTCGATAAACGTGTCTTTGTGTGTTCTAGCACGTTTATCTCTCTCGTTCCAAACGAAACTAGGATCTAGTTTGGACAGAATCGATGTCCGCCTTCCCACTTTGTCTTTTTCTTGAAGAATCGTTATTTTGTTTTGAAAATAAATAATTATTTATAATTATATTGATCGAATAATCGTTGTCTTATTTTATTTAGGTATATTTCTTAAATATTTATTTAATAAGGCATAAAAGACATATTGCTGCACGTATTTTAGCCTTATTCATACTGCAATTTTAGGTGGAATTGGGGTATTATTTATAAATTATAGTATAACATATACTGGCGAAACTACTATTAACAGTGTAATCCATTATCCAATAGGAAAAAAAACTATACTCTAATTATATTTTTGACATCCGCCGTTAGGTAAAGAAACAACTGGCGGGCAGGGTGCTATGTCGCTCGTTTGATGTCGCCACAACTCGTTCACTGAATGGGATATGTTTCACCAAAGCAGGACTTTCGAACTAGATTTCATGTCCCTACAAGTCGTTCACTGAATGAGATATGCATAGAGATATGTTTTAGCAAAGCAGGTCTTTTGCGAACTAGTTCTTTTTATTTTAAAGAACTAGTTCTTTTGTTCTAAGCCGGGAGCCATTCTCTCGGACTAGTTCGTTCACGAACTACCCACCTCTAATACACACATACATACATACATACATTTTCCAGAAATCATTGCAATGTAATGGATTCATGGGAATACAAAACGCGTATTTTCGCGGAAATCTCCGATTTTTTTGCCGATTAAAATACTTTCCTTCTATGGTACTACATAGTCGGAAAGTAAAAAGATATAGGAACTTTTTTGTTATTTCTTTTTTTAAAGACAAAAAATAATTTTTATACTAAGCAGAACTTTGAAGTGCAGTGTATATCCGGAAAACGGATTCCGCATTTAGTTCCGATGCGGGGAATCACGTAGAAAGTGGGCGGAGTCGCTTTTCATTGTTGGACGTGCCGCAAGCGACGAAACAAAGAAGTCATCGAGAACGGCCTTGAACCCGACGTCCGTCGCCGTCGACGCGTCGTCCAACGCCACCTTGGATCCGAACCAAGTTCAACATCCTCGGGACGACGCCGTTTTTCCTAAAAATAAAGCGGCCATTTATAATATAGCTCTGTATACGATTCGCGAGTCGTGCCCTTGATGGTTTATTTATATTTGACCACTGTCCCTTTGTTAAAATTATCAAGCATTTTTAGACCGCCAAGAAGGAATAACAATTAAAAAACATTGACACTATATGCGAGTCATGATTACTCTGTTCATAAACAGCTTCAGAAAAATGTAATGTTGTAGTCAAACCATAGACTCAGGATCGCTTCCTGTGTTTGTGGCAACACGTGCGTTACCATGGTTTCCGTTACAGCTGTTAGTAACATGTCAAATCAACAGTGATCCAGGGACGGATTTAAAATTCCTAACATGAACACAAAACACACAATACGCTCAGTATAGGTAAGTATCCATTTTTGAAACCATCGCACCAAACGAAAGTATTTCAATCCGTTGGTGGGCTAACCTAGCCAACCGAATACAGGTACAGTGTTGAACAATAGAGAGGAAAAAAATCTTGGTCTAAAGGTGGTTACTAAGGTGGTATAAAGAAGTACCCATCAGGTCAAGACGAAGAAGGTAGCCGGTATGTAAGGATTTTGTTCCACGAAAACGAATGAGAAAACGCAAGTGAGACATTGAAAAGAAGAAAAATGCTGTGGAGAAGAAAAAAAGAGGCATCGCTACGCTATGGTTAAGTAGAACACCTGAAATACCGGTTGACCCCGTGTTGTGCTTTCACCCAAATGTCCATACGGCACTACAGAGAAGATCTATCTATTTTATTCAATCGTGAACTGAATTCTAACTTAGCTGTAAAGCGTTTAACATGTTACAAGATAAATGCAGAATCACTCTAAATATGTAACATAGTTAAACAATAAACTTTAAATTTATCTTGTCTTTATGGCTTGCTGTTAGAATATTGTACCATGAAACCAGAAATCCGCACTGGTTAGTTCGACAGCAACGGTGCAATCAGGTACCCGCGGGAGATTTGAATGCTGCGGATATTATGAGAGTGATGTAATGTATAATTTAAATATTCATGATCGTCATTCTCCAATAAGATTTAAATACACAAACGGAAGCGAGTGCAATTTATTATGAGGTACGGATGTTGATCAGTTATCTTCCTGTTTTGCACAAACTTTTGTGTTCCTGATTAGCGCAGACCGAGTTTCAATCCTTCAATTTCCAATAAAAATTACAAGCTGACATGTTTTCATATCAATAACGTTTCACGTTTTTATATCAATAATCACACAAACAATGATATGTACTGTTCTTGTAGACCTGTAAATCGATCTGTCTGTCCGAAATTTCATATTCGTGACGTCTGGAACTGCGAGTTTTCCATCACGGACGGCGGTTCATTACACCTATTAGGTTTCCACGATCTTCGCGACGTCTTTTTTTTAGTTTTTCTTTCGGCAGTTGGTTCGGTTTTCGTGAACGAAAACTGTTATCGATTTGGGGGGATCCCGCACGCCACTGGCTGGCGGCGGGCATCGGCCCTCCTAGCCAGCATGAGTCTTTGTCTCGCCTCAAGGATACCAACTATACACAGGACCACGTCTAAACCAGTTGGGATAATACAGAACAAACTATGTACTACATGATAATATGGTATTCTTTGGAAGATTTTTTTGTACGAGATGTTTTAAGGTCCCAAGAAACTAAATTTACAAAAAAAAAAAAAAAAAACAGACAAAACTGTGTCAACAATGAGGAAAAATGTGTTAGAAGCAACTTTTATTTGAACTATTATATCACCAAAATGTTACCGTTTATTAATACGGTGAGAGTAAAAATCTGTGTATATATATCACATAGTGGTGTACTGTTTTGAAATTTCCGCGGATATATGCGTTTTGGGGTCCCCTGGCTCCATTGCAATGATTTTTGGAAAATATATGTACGTATGTGTGTATGTATGTCCGTGAACACGATTGCGCCCAAACGGAACAACGGATCGAGCTGAAATTTGGTATACATACATATTTAGAATTACCGGGGGACGAACTGGATTGTTTTTGGTGACAATCTGACAAACCGGAACTGGCACTATCTCATTCTGCAGTCATTTTAAATATGTATAAAAATTTACAGATCAAGGGGATGAGCGGTTTGGGTGCTATATGGTAAAATCCATATACCCATCGGTTTCTGACGTAATGGACTGACGTTATGCGTGTCAGTTCAGTATCGTCGGCTCGCTATTGAAGAATAAATAAACAACGCAGAATAATAAACAACCTCGCAGGAAAACACGTATACGTGACAATAGTTATTTGTATCGAGAGGTGTCTTGTATTGTTATAATTCCAATATATATAGTTCTTATCTAACGTCATTCGTTTAGTTGTTGTTTCATTCTCTATACGTTTAGAGAGTTTATAAATGTGACAACAGTGTAGTTGGAAAGTAGGGTGGGAGGGGGCACACCAGATATTTCCTTTATGGAAAGCAATGCCATGGAGAATCAATAAGGTATAAATAAATTTATAAATTAAATCTATAAAAGTATAGGGGTGAAATTTTCTCAGGGTGGTCCCTGAAAAGTTGCAGTTGACAGTTATGGGCGTTATGCTTTTGTGCAAATACTTAGAGAAAGCGGACGAGAAAGAGAGATGCTGCGCAAAGTTTGGCTGGCGGGTATAATATAGGGGAGTTATTCTCATATTTCATGTCTATAAAACCACTTCCCCTGCCCTGTTCAAATTTGGGGCAGGTACAAAACCGTTTGACGCAGACAAATTTTACCTGGACTCGCTCTTAAAGTTTTCTTCAGATCTTTAAAACCTTTAGTTACCTAAGGTAATGGGCATTATTTGAATGCTTTGCAATAAATGGGTGCCGAATACATATCAAGACTCTTGTAAATATAAATTTGATTAGAAAATATTCACACACAGGCACTGGTAGTTGACAGTGCGAATTTATTAAAATACCCTTCTAGTTGATATGCTAAATATATAATAGTTGACACAAATAATATCGAACCGTTTAGCAAAAAAAAAAGATTTTATTATCAGTCATCTAATAAGAGCGTACAACGACCTCAAATACAATTATTTCAAATCTACTTCAAATCTACCAATACCGTAAAAGGTCGGGGATTTTCTTGTGATCAAATCGTACTTTCAGGAGTTAAATACATTAAATACTAGTTGTTGTTGTTGACAACATGTGCTAACTACTAACATTTATTACAATTTTGGTACCAGTATTGGATACTTCCTAATTACGGAAAATACATAACCTTTCTTTTCCAATTAAATCTAAAAATAAACGCTTAAAAATTTCACTTAAACCTTTATCTGAAATCTATTTAATTTTACGAATTGACTCTACGTGCTATTCTGTTCACACTTGTATGGGTGTGGAGCTCACACCTTTTAGGCCAAGCCCGGCTCTGCGCGTCTGTTCACCACTTTCATTTAATTACTCTCTATAACTAACACGGAAAATCTTCGATTTTTCAACCCCCACGCACTCAAAGCTTTTAGAGTCTGACATGTATTTCTAGAACGTATAACTTCCACTTGCAAATTATAATTGGGTTTATTATAAAGGTGTCCAGCTCTATAGTAGCACTTTGGCTACACTGCGAATATTTGAAGTTATTGCCCAGAGAGTGCAGAACTTATCTCAGAGGTGCAGGTAATAGTCCGTGAAAATGAGAAATTATAGCGCGCTTGGAATTGTTAATTGGTGGAAATTTAGCGTTCGTCTTGGCTTGTACGTACTAGAACTCGAAAAGAAGGTTTCACACGTGCTTGCGAGGAAAAACGTGGGAGTTGCGTGTCTTGCCGCCGTTCGCGATATGAAATTTCATATTGGGACTATCCACCGCGATGGTGGGATCAAATAACTGAAAAGCCCTTCCTGGATGACATCCGCTCTGGTGATTACACACACATTAAAAATTCTACATATTTCTTTACGTATTCTTACGTTAGCTAACGTTGTCCTGTTTTTGCTTAGAACAGTGATACTAAAAGTAAATTAATTAATATAATTAATAATTGCTGCCCCGAAAGTCTTTTTTCTTGTTTTATATTAAAAAAAAAGGTAAAAATACTAGTCTTGTTATTACTCAGTAATTAAGTGGTATCTATTTTGGTAAAAAAGCCTGATAGTTGACGCATATTATCAACTACTAGGCTAAGAAAAAATGATATCCATGTCCATTACAGGTACCTAACTTTGTTGTAAGATTTAAATAAGTGTCATTAGTAGTACTTTTATTTTACTCAATTTAAAATGCATCGCAACTTCTTTGCAATGTAACTAAAATCTATTCGACATATTTAAAAGCAAAATGGCATTGAGAATGCTGTGTTTAGCACCGTTACTGTCCCCTTGCATATTTCATATCTACTTGAGGCCACCGCATGTGTTTATCGTAAACTTAAAAAAAGATTACCACACATAAACGTACACATTTGGCTAAACTATGACTGTGTATGTCCGCAACACACGTAGTACTATAGCAACCCACGAATCATCTAATCAAAACATTAACACCATTATCTAACGTTATCAGTTCTACTAGCCTGTAGCGTTCCTATTAGGAAGTGTTTACTCACACACGCAGAAAAAAAACGGTATGCACGTGCATACTTTGCTTATTCAATCATCACTGTGCTCCTTTTTTCTGTCACTATTTAATATCAATATTTACGGTGACATAGACCTTCAATAATAATATATAATAAGTAGGCATTTAAATGCCAGTTGTCGCGCCTTAAAAGTAAGACTTTATGGCCATCTATGACGGTAATGAAATTCTGTATGGGGAATGGTCCCTTCCTGTTTCGTACCCCACATGCGTAGGGGCTGCAGGACCCATTGAGAAGGAACCTTAATACCCGAAAGTTTCCCGTGCCGGGTTGTCTGCCTGCGTCTGTTGCGTGCCTGGGTTCACCATTCGCAAATGTGCGACTCACGTTTTCGGCCGGTTCTAGGGGTAGGCACCCCAGCCAGGAGGGTCCAATTATCCCCATCCTCGCTGTACCGCACTTCAGACCCGGCAGACGGATGCGCAGTGCCGCATGGAGCCAAGCAAGCAGCAAGGATATCGAACCATCCTGCGCATCCTGTGTATCACTGCAAAAATATACTTAAGGGCACGGCCAGACGAACGACCTTTGTGGTTCCACACCAAAAATGAAAAAAGTGTATGACTTTTGTTGTGTTTTCTGCGACCGTTCGGCGTTGTCAGAGATTTTTGTCCTCGCCAACATAACTGGTAGTAGCTGCAGGTTGTAGTGAAGGGGTCAGCATTCATACAAATTATCTTAAAACTGCAGACCAACAGCAAAACAGTTTGGGATTTCAGCGGAAATATGAGTTTTGAGTTTCCCTGAACACATACTATGATTTCTTGAAAATGACTGTATGTATGTATGTGAGGACGATAAAACGGTAAATACCACCATCCTTCGGTGGTAAATATATAGACACATCAATGGGATGAACGGCCTAAAACGCTATAGCGTTCATAGAGGCTGTTTGGCAGTAATCTCAGCGGCTATACTTGCAAATTGACCAATTTGCATAAGCGTCAGTTACATGGGGAGAACCCCACTTTTTTTCATTTAAATAAATGTGAATTAAATACATAAATACATAGACGAGTTGCAATAGTTAATAACGGTTTACTTATATGACGAGACATGCAAGTCGTCTTCCTGTTCCGCTGCCCAGACTGGCGTCCTACGTCTCAGGTATCTGTAATGGCTAGTCCAGAACTGTAAGTTCTTCGGATGGCTGCCGACGTCGATGGATGATTTACTTAATCTGTAGATAGGTCAATTAAACGCTAATTGATTCGCCGGTGTTATATCAAATGACATCCTCGGAACAACTTATTTTCAGTTTGTGGCTTATTTTCAGTTTGTTGATGTACATTGTGCATTGGATAGATATACCGTATTAGATCGAATATAACGCGACGCCGAAATTTTCATAAGGGTGTTCAGAAAAAATTAGAATTGAAATGTCAAAATTGTGTTCACAGACATACAGACATACACACATACATACCCACAAACACACATACCTACATACATTTTCCAGAAATCATCGCAACCGATTCAGGGGACTCCAAAACGGATATTTCCGTTAAAATCCTGTCTTTTCCCGTCGAATTCCTTCTAGGGTACTCGTCGGAAAGTAAAAAGGTAAATTTTGCGACTTAAAGAAAAATATTGACATTATCTTATGTGACTTTGCCATGTTATATCAAACAAAGTTTTTAGTAAAACGTTTTCCTTGTTTTCTAGTCTCTAATGGTGTATATTAGATAAGTACGTAAGTGTTTCAATTTTGATTTAAAACGTTTGCTTTTTAAAAATGGAAAATCGACTTTAAGATTATATACGACTGCGTCATATTATAAGTAATACAAAATTCTCGTAGGTGTTAATTTTCGAAATATAACAAAACAACGAGATTTATTGAGCTTTAAGATTTTATGAGCTTTTTAGTAGTTAGAATAACAGAAATTTGGAAAAATGTTCACTGCTTCTTGGTGTAGGACGTGTTGGTATATTATGGGCTGTGTGCACTAAATATATAGTAGAAAATCGTTATAATATGTGATTATACGGATTATCATGGTATGAAACGTCCTGTCGTTCAATGTTGTAGCTGCAAGAACGGCTCTAGCTGTTGCGCGGTAGCGTTCAGCGACCCAGGCCTGAACTCGGCGAATCGGAACACTAAGCTCAAGTTCTTGCCACCCGCTTTTATACAAAACACGGCGATGATGAGTCTGAGCTGGTCACATGAGACCAGCAAAGATGTTCGATGTCCTCGATCACGACTACGTGGTGTAATTTTACTACATCGTTGATGGTCCGGCTATTAAATATCTGAATAAGCGATCAATTAACACCTAATTTCCATGACAAAGCCTTCGTTACTAAAATATCCTAGAGGTGATTATTATTAGCTACTGTGGCTATGATGGTAGCACTTCCAATCATTAAGCATGTTGCATGACGTTGCTCTTTTTTGTTTTATTACAATAAAGGACTACGATTGTGTATCAGTACAGGCGTCGATGGACGTTTAATAGCTATTTATGCAATTAAACGTTTAGCTATTATATATACATAGTTATTATATTTATAAAAGATCTACAAGTCTGAGTGTGGCCTGGCGGTAAGACGTTTGCGTTGCACTCAGGGTGCCTCCGGTTGGAGCTCGGTGGCCTGCTTATAGGATAAAGGTTTTTCTGTGGTTTCCTCACTACTTGGCGAATGATGAGAGCTCACCTTAAGACGTTCCACAGGTACGGGCGATAATAATTTCTGGCCTACCGATGCCCCCTGTAATTGGCGAAAGTTGTTGGGGGATGTTATATAGCTTGTAATGTAAAAATTCACACACACACAGATATACACATACACACACACGCACATACATTTTCCAGAAATCATTGCAATGGATTTAGAGGATCCCCAAAACGCGTATTTCCGCTGATATCTCGATTTTTACCTTTTTTCTAAGGTACTTGTAGTCGGAAAATAAAAATGGTAACAGATTTACCGAACATTTTCTTACTAGATGGAAAGTGACACTCTCAAGGCATGTCTAATACCGTTCAAAGACCTACTTTTAATAATTTAACCTAACTTACAGTCAGCAGTTTGGTTGTTTAATAATTTTACTGGCACAGTTTTGTAACTAAGCGAATGTCACATAAGAAAAGAATTGCAAATAAATAAGGTAATCTAATCGGTTCCGTTTAGTCCTTAAAAACGGGCACGCATATAAGAGATGCGAGTCACCCCACCTCACCGGCACAAGGGCAATTATCTCGCACAAAACAGATTATTTATAGCACGCAATGACGTAAGTAGAGCCCGAGAGGGTAGTTGTATAATTGTACCCTGTAGGGTGGTGGATTCTATATTCAGAGTTGGATGATATTTAAATGTCGCAGATATATTTTTTATTGGGACAATTTCATACAATATAACATGGCGCAGCCACATAGGATTTTCTCAAAATCTTCCTAGCCAATAATTTTTTTTAAATAATTATATCTAAAACTCATTTGATTTGTATAAACAAGATCATTTAGTGCCTAAGTTAGAAACACCTGTGGAACAATTATTAAGGACCATGTAATGGGAATGGTAATTTTGAATCACATTGGAGCAAGATTTTTACACTAAATTTGCTTGATTATCAAATTTTGCATTTAGTGATTATATTAAGTAAAGACTATCAAGTAAAACATTTATTGTAACAACCCTGTTTATTATACATATTACTATAACACGCCGCTGTCAAATAGAATAAATATTATATGGCGCAGTCAGATAGAATAACTATAACATGGCGCAGTCGAATAATCCCGAATAAAAAATCCCTAATCCCCGTGAATAGAGATTCCCACCGACGCCGTATATTTCAGCTGGACGTATTAACAATGCAATCGCGACGCGGGGCGCGGCGAAACGGGGGACGGTCTGAAACTTAAGGGTGCGGGGATGGCGTGTACGTGCCCTCCGGTGGGATTTGGCGCGTCGCATCGGTTGCCGTCTGTAGGGGTGTCAGTACGCGCGGGGGGCGACGCCCGGGTTTTATGTGCGAGAGGTTGTCAGACTCGTAAAGACGCTTCGGCCCCGTTATCAGGGTAGAGACCTCGCACAGCCACCTCCACCACCAACAACGATCAGTTACAGAATCGACCGCATTAATACCTTTTGGTTCCTATACAAAAAGCGGCGAGAGAGAGAGAGATTTGTTGATGTTTGCTCGTAGGAAACAGTGCTTTGTGTAGTGTACACCACAGTGCATAAAATCTTTGGTTGTCCGCCTTTGAGCATGGCCTTCAAACCTGGATGTAATTACCCTTACAGGGGTCACAGCTGGTTATACGTAACACATTTTATAATCATTTGTTAGATAAAATGACTCTTAGTTAAAGAAGTGCTTCTTCCATTACGCGACGACAAAAGTAGAAAACCAAAATGATGACATGTGTACATTTTTGCGAAAAGCAGGTAAAACTGAATATCCTATCATAGATGACAGAGCTCTTAGGATGTGAACACCGTTTGCTACCACTTATAGATGAGAGAGTGATTTCTCAAAATAATTTTCTTGATAAGTCCTAGCTAGGACAACAAGATTGAATAGTTTAGGAACCGCTTTTGTAGATGGTATATAAGTTGATTGGCTTTTACAAATGCGGCATCAATTCCTCGTCAAATCTAACTACACTGCTATTTGATTTAACGCGATGGAGTAACCGCAAACTCTTAGAATCTTAACTACACTGAGAGAAAAGAAATGTAAAATCCAATAAACGTATTTCTTAGCACTTTTTTTTTCGAATTTCTTAATGAAACATATGTCAATCGATAGAGCTATTCAAGTAGTATACCCCAAGGTTTTGCCCACAAAAAATAACGAACGGTTTAGTAAAAAAAATTGATTTAATTACCAGCGCGTCATCTACAACAGCTCATAGTGTCTTCAAATAGAATTGCAAATAACACAATCCGCCGATACCGTAGAACATCGGGGATAACAAATTCGGAGTCTACATGAAATTCTGCATCTAGTAATAGTATCAATACGACACTACCCTTATGGTTACAAGCCCTCTTACATAAGTAAAGCTGTAAATTGGTGTGCGGCTTATCAAGTGGTTTATATAAATGTTTATAACAATTGCGAAAGTTGATACATAACTTTGATTAGTACGTCAAATTGTAGGTAATTAATAGGGGTAACTACCCTGAAAAGGTCGGACTTATTTTTTATTATATTTGCAATTATATTTGAGGACACCATGAGCTGTTCTAGATGACGCGCTGGTAATTAAATCAATTTTTTTGCTAAACCGTTCGATATTTTTTGTGGGCAAAACTCTGGGGTATACTACTTGTATAGCTCTATCGATTGATATATGTTTCATTAAGAAATTCGAACAAAAAAAGTTACGGATATCTTTTATGGCCATTTTCTCCCCGGTACATATTTCTATCAAGGAAAGAAAAGTGTTTACTGAAAAAACGATTATTTTACACCAAATGGTTTTCCGTGATTTCCCTAATATAGAAATTGTCCATCATAATCTTCTATTGTGTATTTCGACTACACTATGTTTGGATTATAATCAAGGTCCCATGATTATAATCCAAACATTAAAATAATGATTTAGTTAAAGAAAAATTATTTATTTTAATTTAACAAAAAATTAATTCACGGTCGCAATATTGATCTGATATGAAAGTACACTGTACTGAAACTAAAGTATTATTCGATTATATCAAATTTGTAGTTTTTAAATCAACATTCGATTTTATTAAGCAAAGTACTAAATTGTCAAATAGTAAATGAAAGTTTTTTTTTATTTAAAAAGAATGCAGAGTTCTTGAAAGAAACATAACATAACAAAATGTTAACATAACAAAATGTTATGTTATTCATACAAATACGATAGCTTTGAATATAATAGATTTTCCGAAGAAATAATTTCTTTGCGGCAACCAAAGCTTTGCCACTAATTAACGTCGATCTTTCTTTGACTTGAAGCAAATTCGTTTCATTCAATTTTCCCCTCTGTGTAGAACCTTAAATTTAAATAACAGTTTGAACCTGTACTGATAGACCCACTTTAGTGTAAGGTTTAAAGTTAAAGTTAAAACTGTATCTTCTTAGACAACAGTACCTCCAAATGAACAAAAAGAACATTAATTACATTAGCTAGGAAGATTTTCACAGAATTTGTCTGTAATGAAAAAATCAACAAAATTCGCTAATTAGGTACAAACGTCATCGGGGATCAAAATTTCAAGTTTTTAGGTGGGCGGATTCTTTACGCTGGGTATAGAATACTTCGACTGACAGTACCAGACAAAGGGATGACAAAAATACTTTTTAGTTCTTTTAATTGCAATTAAACACAATCAGCGCATTTTATGATCTCATTAGCGTTGATTTTACAACAGCTGTAAAGATGAAAAACTCATAAACAATTTCCTGTACTGCGATCCTCTCATTATCTATCTATCAACTAAATACACAAAAAAGTATGCATGCAGCTTTATAACTCTTATCACATACGCCATCTCCATTGGGTATATGGTATATGTATAACGCAATGTGCACTTGTGAGTTATTGGTGCATGATTCTGTAATTTGTGCTGTAATTAGTGGGTTTTTGCTTTTCAGGCAGATTATGACTAGCATTTCTCCTAATAAAAAAATCGTCCTCCATAGGTGGGAATCGTAGAGCGCGCGAATCGTGGGTACACCGCGTATTGACCTACTGACACCCATTTCGATTGCGCGGTATCGTCCATCCGCATTTTTTCCGTAACGTCGTCGCCGCTGTCGCAAGAAAAGAACGTCCTCGCCGCGCAGCTATTTTTAGTCGCGATTAAGCGCCGCCGTCTCAATTTTGACATTGCGATCGTGACGCGTTCTCGTGAGTGAACGATTCGCGACACATACAAGCACGTACCGCATTGTATAATCGCGTTTTTTTTGCGTAAAAGTAATGTCGATTTTGAGGTTAGCACGTTATACAAGTGTCAAAAATTACATTCACGGTTGTCAGATTCTCAACTTGTTCTGCGTAGTTATTATCGTTACTATTATTAATTCTTAATTGCGTATATATTTTTAGTTCCTCGGGTATATATGTACAGGTATATTTCATAATTAGAAAAAAATCGGTATAATTTTTATCTGAAGATTGCCCGTTTGCCTTCTGGCCGTTGGTTTGGGTTGCCAGACTAATGAATACCTGCTAGAAAAATTCCAACTTCATAAATCAACGCCGAGCCGTACAATTTGAGTTCAACTCTAGAGCCGTATCATTATTTATTTTGAAAAACGGTAAGCTGTAGCCGCCGCATGTTCAACTAAAAGCAACGCTTTTGCGGTCTACGATTTTACGGTATATCTGGTTTGCTCGAATAAGAGAGAAAACGACTTCCTATCTTGAGTTCAGATTTCCTCCTACATTACTAGTACCTATACTAATTACGAACTTTCAAGTGTGGGGCGCGTTCAGCGGAATCGCCCATTTTCGCCGACATTTGCGATCGAGTAGCTGCAAAATTGGGCTTTTCGATATTACTTTTGACGCTTGAATTGAAAAAAGGACACAATTCCGCGTGGACTGCGCGATATATTGTAAATTAAATGCGTCAATTTTGAAAAAAAAATCACGTTTTTGCACCTCTTCGGGTGAAGGCGAACCTCGAGAAAATGTCACGTGACGTCTAGAAATTCCGACAAGCGGATCGATGAACGTCAAAAATTTACATTTTTTATCCGTTCCTGCCGACCTTATAAAAGCCGCTCGCTCTCATGTCTTACGATAAGATCCCTCTAAATACCCTTCGCAAAGAGTTTTGAGCAAAAAAAACGGCCTTAAAAACAATTTTCCATCCAAAAAATCGATTTTTGTCGACCCGTGTTTTGCTGCTATTACTACAGTAACGTCAAACCCGAAACGCCCCCTGCCGGACATTCGTAACAACAGTAACAGATAGCAGATAACCTAAAATGTATCCTAAAATGTCCATATTGCGAATGTGGACAGGTGGGAAGCCTTAACCACATATTTCTAGAATGCCCAATAACTAAAATCGAAAATTTTGACTTATACACAGAGCTAGTTAATACTAAATATAATTCAAATAACAGTTATACTTATAGCATTTTTTATACGCATAGAAGTTCTTGCCTGACCCAAATAGTGTTCCCCTTTATTTTTGTGTGTGTTTGATATCAGAACGGGAACTCAAAACCAGAGATGCACACGTGCTAAACGTTCTTAATGAACCCTATATACCTAGATGACTCATCTAAGAATATAAAAACGTGTACACTAGTTTCTTATGTACTGGCATGAACTGATTCAACTTTTGGCTGAATTCGTCCAACATAAAGACATATTTTCTATTTTTATTTAAAAAAAATTTTTTTTCCGGAAAACAGCAAAAGAAACGATGACTAAGTACACAGACAGAGCGGCCATGGGATTAAGGAGTTTTTTATTCTTACGCATATGTCAATGTACTTTTGTTAATGCCTAAAAAGCTGTTAGGGGAGTACATTGACCCTTCTCCCCCGTTATAGTTCAACCCTCGCAAACGCATAATACGTATCGGCTCTCTTCTGGAACCCTGCCCTTTGTCTTCGGATGTAACATCAAATGTGTCCCTAGACAGCATGCTGTAACTTCAACAAGATGCATTTGCACAGAACTCCAAATACAGCAAGTTTTCTATTTGTATTTGCTTTCAATAACCTGTTGAAACTTCTAACAAGCTCGCCAATATATTAGATATTGATTTGCTAACAGATCACAAAAAATAGTCTTTATTTCATCGATTTTCCCGTGATCTGCCCAAGATCATTCCACTGCTTCTCAGGTCGGTCCATCTTTTCTATTGCCCGCACAAAGGCCCGGGAGAAATGCATGGAATGTCCGGACCCGGTCCGGTTTAGAGCTCGCAAACAAAATCGTCGCTTGAGTGCGGCCAATGGACCTTTGTGTCTTGTTGAACCGCTTGGTTATATAAAATGTTAGGCGAGCAGTTTATTTATTTCCCACGTTATAAAAGTATCCGAGGAAGATTGTATTGTGCCAATTAGAGCTAAATATTTCCGAGAAATATAATGTACACTGTGCGCGAGTGTTATGATAAACAAGACTATGGAGGGAGCATCCAAGTCCAGCAGACCAATGACCCTATGTGCATTACGATGAGTAACGGCCGACGCATTTAGATGCAGATAAAAATGACATTTTAACAAATAATTTTAATCTATCGGTTTCAATCTTGACGTTACTGCCTCGAAGTTCTTTTTTGTGTTTTACAGGCTGCTACTCCTACTGCTGTAACAGCACCAGTAGGAGTAGCAACCTACAAGGACAAGATTAGTTTGAAAACAAAATTCTTTATGCTAGTGTTTTGATTAAGGTTAGTATTTTTCTGTAATTAGACGGTATCTAATACCTACTGGTACCAACATTGTAAGAAAAGTTAGTAGTTGACACATATTGTCAAATAGTAAGAGTAAATGTACTAATATTTCCATTATGTACTAATATCTATAGCAAATTGAATGTACTTTCATAAGTTCTAATACTGGAGACGCGTCGTCGAAGGTTTCGACTGACGGACGCGACACGAGGACGCCGTGACGTCATCACTGGCGCAGCAGCTAGGAAAACGGTGCCCGGTGCTGTTCCAGGATCGATCCTCCCAAGTCGTCGTCCTCCCCTTGCTAGGGGAGGACCGCACGAGGGACAACCCCCGTGCGGTTGTCAGGCTTACAATTCAATATATTATTATATGATAGCGACTATCAGGCGACATATGGACACTGGAAATCACATTAAATTTAGTGACGGTTTATGGACCTTGCGTGTCGCAAAGCTCTAGAATATTTGAAAAAATAAACAGGTTACACACATCAAATAAATTGTAGGAATAATTTAAAAAATTATATAAACCGGGAAAAATATCTGAGTAAAATTAGTTTATGGATTTTAGGTTTGGATTTTTTATCATGCAATTTGCCTTGTTCTGCCCATCGAGTGAGTAGTTCATTGTTTGAAATGAGTCAACATTCCTGGGCAATTGTTTCCCGGAACATTGTATCATCAGAGACAACGGCTGCAAAACTTGTTATTTTTTCCTGATTCGTCGACCTTCTAGGTATTTGTGCTCTCCCACGTACATGCGACATTGGTTCAAAAGAATATTTTCAAGTAAAATGATTCCTTATTGAAACCAAAGACAAAATTTAATATTTTTGTCACTGAAATACGTGTTTGTTTAAAAAATAATATTGTCTACATTGCGCCTATAAAGTACAATATCAGTATTAACAAAGTTAACATTTATTAACACAAATGTGACGTGTTGAAAATAATCAAATTAAAAGTACACGTGTAGGTAGTGTTTACAAGCAAAATAAGCATTTTTTCTTGATATAATGAGATTGAGGTCATTAGTAAATAAAACATTTTGAAATGATCCACTTTTTCAATTTTTATCAGCTCGCTTCGCGATTGCAATATTATGGGTTTTGCGTTACCGCTAACTGTTCATTAGGCTAACGAAGCCGTATGCACAAATATGGGCGCATCTCTCGGATGACATTTTATTATATTATTGCCTTCGTTATGAAACTACATAACCTCATTCTTGTGCAATCTTGTGCAACATATACCTATGCAATTTTGCTGGTTTATTTTATAGATGTCAAAAATCACCATTTCGCTATGTTTGTTTTGAAACGCATTGATGTAAAACACTTCGTCAATACTTTACGTCCTAAAGTTATAAGATAAGTGCATAATGCCCACAATATATTAAAATATACGCTATAATAAGAACAAAAACTAGCATAAACCAGCATAAGTTGTAACGATTAGTGACTGGTGTCAGATGAGGATCCGTGCGACACGATAAAAACCTTTGTTTGGTAAATTGTCAGTGGTTCTCTGTTGTCCGCACGTGAGTGGGGGCACTGACCAGCCAAGAAGCGAGCCCTGAACCGAAGGAGCCGCGACGTCCCATATCCCAAAGGTTCCTCGCGTGCCTGATTACCCGCACGGTGGCTACATGGCAGGATAGTCAGCCGGACAAACGCGTTTTCGGTCCAGCCTCGGAACTAGTCCTTATAGAAGCCATCGGGCAACCGCGAACCAACGAACGGCAGCTGTCTGCTGCTGCGGTACCACCTGCCCCAAATGAACAGCTGGGGACGCCAACCAACTATTCTGTTGGTCTCTGCCCTCGCCATAAACCAGATTTTTTTCGGTGCTTCTGATAGGTACAGCTTGATAGAGAGTTGATCAATATATACAGCACAACTTCGATAGATCGGACTCTCTCTATTACGGACACTCCAGCAATCCGAACGCTGTTGTCAACCGGACATTTTTGAAATTTTACCTCCGGAGTTCGGACGCAAAATATATTCCGCAGTTAAAACCAGTCGAAAAATATCAAAGGGTTACTTAACTTTCATGCATTGCTGTAAAGCAACCGGATCACATAAATTGGCACTTTTAATATTAGCAAAAGCGGCAAATCCGCAAGCTTTTAAATGTGGAATGAGCTCAATACTAGTTGTATACAAAGCGTATGATAAAGGATGGATGAGTACACCATTATGTACTGAATGTTCGAAGAAATGTTTTAAGCCTGAGATTAAGACATTTTTAACTGGGGTTAACAGGCCCTAGAAAGCTCTAGTGTAGATGGTGCCAATGCGTTTTCTTTGGGTATCAGGTCTGAAGAATATAATTTTCCCATGGAAGATTCTCAAATGGCTCAGTAAAAAATCTACTAATGTAGATGTATCCAAAAGAATATAAACAAACATTGATACATTTTTAAAAAATAACTAAAATGTTTTGCTTATTTTGTTCATTTATAGACAGAATTTAGTTTTAATTTTAGCTTAGTTTTAATAACAGCGACGAATGCAGTGAATTCTATCAAACTGCTTCTATAAACGCTTATTGCGCCTAAACCATCCATCTCCCTGATCTGTAAATTGGTGTACATGTTTAAAGTCACTGTAGGATGAACAGGTATCAGTTAGGTCAAAATCGGATGAATCTCTCAGAAGACTCATCTATCACCTGCCACTTCCGGTTGTCAGATTGTCACAAAAAATAATCCAGTTCGTCCCCCGGTAATTCTAAGTATGTATAACAAATTTCACCTCGATCCGTTGTTCCGTTTGGGCGCAATCGTTTTCACGAACATACACATATACATATTACATACATACATACATTTTCCAGTAGTACTTAATCATTGCAGTGGATTCAGCCGACCCCAAAACGGATATTTCCGCTAAAATCCCGAATTTTTCCACCGATTACAATACTATCCTTCTAGGATACGAGTCGGAGAGTAAAAATTACCCCTCCCAATAAAAGCAAAATCAAACCTCCAGTAATCCGGATACCTCGATAGTCCGAACATGGTCCGGAACGATATATGTCCGGATTATCGAAGTTATACTGTACTAGGCGTCAAAAAGAAATCTCGTTTTTACAATTCTTTTGATCTGTGTATCTTACGCATATGATGTTTTGGTGATCCCAGTTTGGTACACCCTACGAAGCAATTAAAAACGCTGGTCAAGATTCTTACTACTCAGTTTTAACGTCAAATTAATTAGTAGTTTATAGTTTTTTTGGTTCATTTCGATATGTACATTTTCAAATAAGATACAGTGTTTTAACATTATTGGGATATTTTTTTATCGGATTTCGACGAATGTTCTCAACAAGATGTAAAGAAGTTTGTCATAATTAATACACAATTAAAAAAAAGATACCTTACACTTCTTATACCACAGAAAGAAGACATCAGTAGTTTAACACCCTGTACCTACAGTAATAACATATAATATACATGATTAATAATATACATGATAATAAACGACGGTCCTTAATTGTTCTACAGGTGTTCTCAACTTAGACCACAAGAACATTATGTCTGAGTTGTAGAGTAATTAAAAACTGTATCAACTAGAAAGAAATGTTCCAACTATTGGATCATTATAACTTAACTAACAAGTAATACGTTGCCCAATTAAAACTTTAATCGGGAGATATGTAAGCAATATGCGCTATGGGCCGTTCTGGTCGTCTCAAATTTGTAACAAACCTCTGTGGGTGTTGATGTGTACCTGACAATCAATAACATCAATGCAGAGCTAAACGCGTTGATCTAACTGGTCAGATACGGTTGTATTATTGATTAGGCTGAATTATAAGCTATAGAGACCACCAATTTCGTCTCTGTGACGAAATTGCAGCTACATCCTGAATGCATATCAATTTCCCAATAGTATGACAACTATAATATCTTCTGTCAAAGGTAAGATGTTTGCTCATTATTCTAAAGCTAAATTGCATTGTGCACATGTTCGATGATGTTGTAACAAACTTGAAGCGATAACGACTGGATTAAAAAAAATTACTAAAACCATGCGGGTTTTAGAATTACAACTGGCTCTTTCTGAAACACATACATGCTCCCAACAGCTGTTCAACACTACACAGTCGTTAATTTCATCTGATAGACAACGTAACTTTATGTAACAAATTGTGCTTCAAATACATTCGAAGAAGCGTTTGAAATCTGTCTTCGGTCAGGTTTAAAATAAAACAAATAGATAGTAAATATCTTTGTGACGTCCTAACCTCCAAATTGTCCCAAATACAGAAAATTTCAACATTTCTGAACATATGCCTTCTTTCATTTTTAAAGTAAACCATTTCCTAACCTCCAAATTCTTCAAAATAAAGATATTTTCAAATTTTATACGTTTTTTTTTATAATAATCAAATATACACATAAATTTGCGTACTCAACAATTGAAGAATTGAGGTCATGTCTCGAGTGATAGTGTGAGCGAATGAGGTTACGAATGCACTCATGTGCCTCGGGAGTGAAAGAAGACGAGTAATAATAAAGAAAACGCTTTTGGTCACATGTGTACATGAAAACATAATAAATTCCTTTCAGTTGGAAAAATTTGTTGCTTTAGTTGGGTGTTTAATCTTCAATGGTATCAAAAAACGGTACTACAGTAAAATCACAAAAATCCACGTTCATATCAGCTGTTTACAGCAATAATAATACGCGATATCTGTACATATGTATAACCTCTAGGACTCTATATACGTCAAACGAACGTCAAAACGCACAATGGCCACCTAAAAAAACACAAGCTAAGGTTATTGTTTGTCTTGTCGTATATTGTTTTTATTAATAATAAACTCATCCTGTAAAACAAAGACGTTATTTTTACGTTAACAGATCATCATTTTCCATGGCCATTGGTTTATTTTTATACAAAATTAGGTTTACCGTTTTGTCGCCGTTCTCGGGATTGTTTTGTTTGTTGTGTTGTCTAGTTTCTTTGTTCAAGTATCTATAGGTAAACTAGTTATGAACTAGCTTAAAACACACATTTGTCGGGAAATTTTGGGTTTTTGCGGTAACAAAGAGGAGACAAAGGCAGGCAGGTTGTCTGCGTTTGATTTGAAACCAGATACCGATTCTAAGATCTCAAAGGTCTTCGTCTACCTGCACACCCAGCGACCTGCCTGTTTCACAGAATTTGGGACCTTGTCTAGTCTATAGATCCTTCACACAATATTTTTCCCACACATCTAAAATGCAGATGTGCAAAATAGGCTAAAAACCACCCTCAAAATTATACGCAACAAAATTGTAAGAATTAATTATTTCAAAGTCATGGCAAGTCATGCAACGAAACATAACAATAGTTAAATTCCTTATCACACTAGAATTCATAAAAAAATTACTCATAATTGACGAATCGTAGGAATATCAATCAACTTCCATCGCATAACCTCACTCTTTTGACGTCTCTTACGTCAAAGCGATTTTTCGACACAGCCACCTAAATTTCGTCGAATTTACATATGGCATTGTTGTTTTTTGTAAGTTTCGTACTTACCAAACAACTCCGAAGGCCCCGTAACCGATCGGTCTGTCCGGCTGTACTTGTTCTTGTGTATGTGCCGGCGCTGCCGCATGCTGCGGATGGTAGTAAGGCTGGCCACCAGCCGTAGGGCCTGCTCCACCCTGCATTAAAGACATCGACACAGACATTGACACTCTTGAGTGGCGGCTATTGCCGACCACAGCCATCAAATGCACCAGCTCGCCTAAATCGAATCAACACACATTCCAGAGACACGAACGAACCGCAACAAACACGAACTTCAACAGAGTAGAATAGATGGCGAGCGTCAAAACTGTCAAAATCGTTTTTTATCACAAACCGCGTTACCAACAACAGAAACCCGCCTCGAAACACTCCGGTTATAGGTGATTATGCGTTTTGAATCTTTATATGCGTGTCGCGGCGTTCGTTTTGTGATCTTTTGGTTAGATAAAGATTGGATGAAGGCTGCGGTTAGTTGGTGGCGTGCGGAGCAACTCCTCCGACGGCTCGATCACGACTGGTCGCCATCTGTCGTTCACGTAGCGAAGGTGGTCAAGTAATGCGTCAGCGCATGCGCCTAGGATGCAACAGCTGATGGGCGCTCTGTATGTGCGTGCAATTGTGTTTGGTTTATTTTTTTTTTATTTCATTTTGTGTGTGTGTGCGAGTCTGTTGTGTGACCTTTTGCAGCGACCTGATTGGACGATTAAATGACAACTATTAATTGATCTCGCGTACGCTACGTGATTGACTGTTTTTTATGTAACGGATCATCTGTTTTTGTATTCTTTTTGTTTTGTTGTAAAGGTTTTAGCTGTACGAAGTACTGTTGATTTCATTTTGTTTCTTTTTATTGTCTAATGTTTATCTCCAATAATGGCAATAATCTTTGTAGTCTTGCTGGATTTTGATGGGTTTTTTCAGCAAATTATAGACAATTCTTCGGAATTCTTCCTTCTGGCGTAGGTAGCGTGGGTTTCAGCCGCCCGGGGCGTCGGCGCCGGCCAAATTTGCCGCCCCCTTATTTATTTCAGCATTTAAATCCAACGGGTTCAAGCTTTGTTAATGTGTATAGTATAACGTATATAGAATGTCCGGCACTAACTTGGACACAAATGGAAAAATCTGATGTGGCCAGGTACATGACTTTAACATACGATACAGCCGTGTTCAGGGGGGCAATTTGGAAGTTCAAGGGGCATCCGCTTACTATGATTTAATTTTTTTTTCCAAAAAATGGAATGGACATAAATTATACAAAATGTTCTCTACTATAGTTTATTATTTAACTATTTTGACGAAATTACAGAAATGGCGGCTAATTTGCAAAATCGTTGAAAAATGATAAGAGTAAACCTCAAGTTCCTTTGGGCCCTTTTGGACAAAACTTCTTTCAGCTCTAAGTTTAGTCACGAAACTTCTAAATATGAAGTTTCATCTCGATACCTTCAGTAGTTTCTCCGGAATCGTCGCCACAAAAAAACGGGTACACACACACAGACATTTTTTTGTACCTTGGTAAAAATGTTCAGGGGGGCCAAAAAGACCTATTTCCGCTAAAATCTCAATTTTTTGTTTTCGACACGATTACAATACTTTGTCATACTACGTATGATAAAGTAAAAAATGTTGTAAAATTTTTTCAGAAAATTTTATTTCAATAAAAAGTTTCTGTATTCTCCTAAACCTAAAACGAAACATCAAGATATAATAATCTACTTGCCTAGGTGTTACAAAATTAAGAAAATTACTAACGAGTATTTTATATTTTAGAAAGATTAGAAGGTATCAAATTCGAAATTAGAATCAGATTTTTTTAAAATTGCATACTAACATTTCTATCAGTATTATAAACTAAAAAAAAAAACAATTAGAATTAAAAAATTAATTAAGCAACATAAAACGAAAGACAACAAGCAACAAAAACAGAACTTTATTTTTAAAGTATTAAAAAGACATAACAAAGACATCTAACATTTTTGATGAAGGAACAACTGGAAAAAATACTAAAAGTAATAAAAACAAACATTTTTTATTAACAAAGCATTAAAATACAATATTTTACTCAATGTGGCCTCCCCCATTTTCAATGCATTATATTGATATTGTACATTTGTTCATCTCTTTATGCATATTTCTGAGCATTTAAGGAGTTTTGTCTTGGATGCAATTTATGATGACATTTGTGAGATGTTGAACGTCTCTAAAAGGCCGTTGTCCACAATGTCCATACACACGTTGCTTTAAACTGCACCAAAGAAAGTAATCCTTTGGGGTAAGGTTGGGCGACCTCACAGGCCGTGAGTTATTCGAATATTTTCCTATCCATTGGTTTGGAATTTAATTGAGTGACAAGTTTTCATTCTGTTTAATAAACGGTTAAAAAAGCCTACAAAACATCAACCCTTGTAATGATCCGAAATGTGCGTACGGAGATAAAATGATCTCGATATCATGTATTGAAAATAAAAGAGGCAACATGGAGTAAAATGTTAGATTGTGCTGTAAATGTTTTAATAATAAATTCCTGTTCACTATTAGTATATTTATTCTCTGCCTTTTTAGTTGGTCAGTTATGTTTAGATTAATAAAATGGTAAACTCTGTTGGTATAGCTCAGTGTTTCCCAACGTGGGGCGTACGCCCCACTGGGGGGCAATATGATTGTTGAGGGGGGCAATTGGAATATAGAAAAATTTTGAAAAAAAAACCTACCTTAAAGTCTCTTTGTACCGTTCATACTGCAACCGTTAATCATATCCTTGAGGCTAATTATTAAATATCCCTTCACAATTCTAAATCTGAAAAAAAAAACACACAATAGGGAAAAATTTAATTAAGCCATCAATATTTGTAAAAACGTTTTTAGAAAAATATGTCAAAGATGTGATAGCTATGCCACTTAAGATACATTGTTGATGAACATTTTGTTGAAGGTATGTTATTCTGTAAATTAGAAAGCATCACAACCTCCGGAGATATTCTTCATAAGCAAAAAAATTACTTCAATGTCTTTAATATTCCAGTACAGAACATAACATCCTGTACTGCAGACTGTGCTCCTAACATGATGGACAAGAAAAGCGGCTGTTTAAAGATAAGAATCCAGAAATGCTTCTTGTGCATTGTCTAATACAGCTCCATAGGGAAAACTTGGTAACCAAAAATGTTTGTCCAGTTCTCAATGAAGATTAAATTCGGTTATAAAATATGTCAATTGTATCAAAGCTAATGCCGAATGTGACATTTCAAGTTAATTTGTGAAGTACAAAATAATTCATATTTTTTATACCTAAATTTAATACTTCATTGAACAAATATTTTTGGCTACCAAGTTTTCCCTGTGGATTACACAATGCACAAGAAGCATTTCTGGATTTTCATCTTTAAACAGCCACTTTTCTTGCCCATCATGTTAGGAGAACGATTGGCAGCACAAGATGTTATGTACTGTATTGGAATATTATCGACATAATTAATTCGACATAGTTTTTTAGCTTAGAAAAAATATCTCTGGAGGTCGTGGTGCTTTCTTATGATTTGCAGAATAACATTTCCTCAAAAAAATGTTCCTTATTAATGTACCTTACATAAGTTATCAACAAGGCCTCAGTGCCTCTCACTCTTGCTCATTTTAACCATTCTTTTTCTAACAGTGTTGTTACTAATCTTTGTCATCTTTTTCTAAAACCGTTTTTGCAAATGTTGATATTGACAGTTTAATTAAATGTTCCCCTATTTTGTGCTTTTTCCAGATTTAGCAATGAGCACGAATATTTGATAACTAGACTCAAGGGTACGATTAACACTTGCAGTGACAATTTCAGTTTTAGAGTAAATGTTTAACTTTGTGTTATTATAATAAAATATGGCAGATTTGTGTTGTATTAGTTTTTAAGTGAATGTTTATTTCTATTTTGTTATAATAGAATATGTAGCAAATTTTGTTTCTGCTAAAATGCTTAGTATTTATTTCAATAATCAAATAAATTATTGTTTTATGTTATTATTTTTATACCCCCAATGGCGCAAGTTTTTCATTACGTCACAGAGAGGAAATTAGTCAAAGTTTGTTGGGCAGAATGTGTACCAATGACGAAATGAGAAACGTACACCGTTCCGAGTAAGGTTCATTTCCAACTCTGTCATAGGTATAAAAAAAGACAATATGAAGTGGGGCATGAGATTTTTAGACCAGTTTCGGTGGGGCATAGCTCAAAAAAGGTTGGGAAACACTGGTATAGCTGGTATTGTTTTTATTTTTTTAGTTTATAAAATTTATAAGCGGTAACTTTAAAAATAAAGGTACATACTTTATTCTTTAGTAATTTTCTTAACTTTGTAACCCCTGGTATACACAAGCAGATAATGTATAATGTATAATGTATATCTTGATGTTTTTTCTGAAATAAAATTTTCTGAAAAATTGATAATAAAAATTTAGTGCCAGACAAGGTATGGGGAACTTTAATATATAAAATTAAGGAAACCTTACCGGCGAACGGCGAACAGAATATGAAATACAAAACAACTTGCAATTAGTATGTACAGGAACAGCAACGATGCTATTATGGGTACTTTTTTAAATAATAGAATTAAAATAAAACCTTTGTCTTTAACTAAAACTTTATTCTTCTACATTTTCTGACAGCAAATTCTTTTATTGCGCTATCTGTGTCTACAGCATCACTCACTTCATCCTCAGTTGACAAGATTGCAAGATTGGTGGACCTTAACGTGCTTATGGTTGATCTTAAATAATTTTTGATTAAATTTAATTTTGAAAAGCTTCTCTCAGCGCTGGTATTGCTTATGACAATTGTGTGGATTGTTCGTAGCATTACTACAATATTTGGCAGTGAATTGCCTATTCGCCTCAACGAGCAAAAGAATCCGGCTCTGGTGGTAGAAATTTGAATTAAAACAGTGCTTGTTTTGTCACTACCTATTCTCAAATCATTCAAATTTCAAGCAAGTGTCACGAGTGTCAGAGAACTTTTCGTTATCATCTGTCAACAGAGTCGGACATCATTTACTATCTTTTTCCAAAGGTATAGATTAGTACATTTTCCAAATCGATGGTCCGTTCACAATATTTTTGAGTTGTGTTCATTTTGAAACACATGCAATTTACAAGTGTTCTGATATAACAAGACCGGTCCTAACGTGTCGTGTGCACTCGTTCGCATTCGGAAGTTCGTAGGCAGGGCGTGGGAGCAGAATGGTGGTTCGGCTGAGTTGGGCTTGGTTGGTTTGTGTTGGGTTTGGTTACATCGTCCTCCTTCGGCAATGTTCGATCCTTGACGAAGTTGAATGGGAATATGTCAAGATGATGTCACTCCATCATTCCTACAAATAAATAACGCACAATAAAACACTGAAATACACAGCAACATCTATAATTATGATAATGAAACATACCGATCCTCATCTGCCACCAATCGAAGCGGCGAGCCACACCGCCCACAGGGATACTCACCCTCTTTGGGAATCGCGCCCCATTCCCCCAACGCCCTTGCCAGGACCAACGGGGGGCCATCACTTAGCGTTTTTAGATCGCAAATATTAACTTCTTCCAGCACATGCGCCATAACTGTCATTGAATTTCACAACACAACAATACAACCACACAAACGTGAAAATCCACCAAATATAACCAATTTTACTAACACAACTACTGTCCACATAACCTAAAAAATATAATTTTAAACCCACTTTTTTCTCACTAATACGCGTTTGCCGACCTTTTTACTTCGTTTTCGACGTTTTTAGAGTATCTTTTTTCATTTGGAGTACACTAAACCATAAAATTCTACTGCCCCCACTTCTTGACATCACCCAATGTACATAACAAAATGAATCAGATGCTAATTAATTTGACTTTCAAACTGTGTAATCAAAAACTTGACTGTGGTCCTTAATTGGTTCACAGGGTGTTTGAAGCTTAAATCATAGAGAGTTGTAAAAATAATGGTTTTACAAATTGTACTAGAGCTAGGAAGAATTTTGAGTAGGTGGAAATAAAACAACAAGGTATAATATTGCGAAATATATTCTTGATTGTGATTATACATTCACATAAGATACACAACACAAAACAATATACAACATGTCTAACACTAGTTACGTCATATGGTAAATAAAGTTATAATATACAACATTGCCATGAGACAAAAACAATAAAAATGGGAAAAAATGAGTGGGTATCTCCAATTAAACAAAAAAAAAACAGCAAATTGCACTAGTCTTTTAAAAACCACACCTACAAAAAACAAGAAATATCATTTTAGCAAAATGCGTATCCAAAATATATCTACCCCCTTTTTTTATTCTTACATGCTTAGAAAACAATGATATGACAATTATATGTTTATACACCTAATAAAATATGTACAAAACTAAATTAATATTTAAAGTATCACATATAGGGTAGGTATTATCATTTAATAAAAAATTCTTTTAGTTTTCCTCTATCTTTCTAGGATATCTTTAGGATAGTTCAAAACCTGTATTACAAGTGACAGCGTATCTTAACTTCTCCCGTAGTGTACTCTTCTTTTGGTAGTTTGGCAATTTAAGCAAATTAAAACATGTTGAAGAGGTCGGCAGTCGATTTAACGGATCCTTTTTTCTTATAGTGAAGAATCCTCTTATAACACTACCTATTTATAAACACAAAAATATAAATCATAAAAAAAGAATTTAATAATAATTCTTTACCAATTGTATCTCCTGTATCTTCATCGTCCCCAACCTCAACGCACCGAATAGAAAACGGGGGCTCTAAATGTGCAAAACCCAACAATGGTGGTTTCGAGCAACTCGTAACAAACTAAAAAAATTAAAATTATTTTGTGTCATTCAAAAAAAATGGTGTTGCCCATACTTTTAAAAACATTCCTTTTTCTTCTTCAGTGAAATCTTTCTCTAAGATATCCCACAGCCAGCAGACAACACGGTGGGAATCATGGAAACCACCATAATATTGGGTGTGCTTCCGTAAGTCTTTTAGGTCCAATGGCACATTATCACCAGAAATCAACCTTTGCAGCTAGAAATAAAAATAAAACACTTTTTTTTTAAATTGCATATCTTAAATCACAAATATAGAGTGGCACATGTATCTCAAAAACTGGAACCCATATCAAGATGAAACCTTTGCAGTTTATTTGCAAACCGTTCACCTTACGGCAACAAGGTCGTCAAGAACAATTTCCCATCCGGCCCCATTCAAATCATCCATATTGACCAATTAGATCGGACACAAATTCTTGTAAAAGTCATAAAAAACATAAAACCTTTGCTACTTGACTAAACCGATTGCGCTAGTACTAAATATAGCTACAACAAGATCACATCTGTACCGGTTACTTAATTATGTTAAAATTTCGATTTTTGAGATAAGGCAAAAATAGTTGAAGCATATAGATAAAACGTTAATTAAAATTGAACTTATATTATATTTTAATGAAAGAATATATACACATACATATATAATGTACAATATGCACATAAGTATTTATTTACAGATTTACAGAATACTGTACCCCTCACAGCTTGTCGCATTAACGCTTTTGTTTGACATATGTGACCTCGGATGGATGCGAAAAAGGACCTATCGTGACATTATCTTGCACGCTATTTTCGCACGTAAGTTCTCTCCCGATATGTACCGTTATGGCGCACGTTATTTTCGCACGATAGCTCCCTTTTCGTATCCGAGTTCACATACATGTATGCATGTATGTATTCATTGCAACTTTTTTTTCACCGAGATTGAATCCGGATTATCGACGGTCCCGATTTTTGACGTCCGGATTATCGACGTTCTACTGTAGCACTTCATATACAAATTAAACCCTACATACAGTGGCGTAGCGTGGGTTTCAGCCGTCCAGGGCGCGGCCAAATTATCCGCCCCTAATTTATTTCAGCATTTAAATCCAAATGGGTTCAAAATTTGTTAATGTGTATTGTAGGTATATGTCGGACACTGTATATAGTCCGGCACTAACTTGGACACAATGGGCAAAAATTTTGTTTGAAAAAGGTATTTAGAAAGATTAGAAGATATGAAATACGAAATTAGAATCACAATTAGAATCAGATTTTTTTAATTTGTATGTTAACATTTTTATCAATATTATTAAACTAAAAAAAAAACAATTATGTAGTATTAAAAAATTAACTAACTAACACAAAACGAAAGACAACAAGCAACAAAAACAAATCTATTGTTAAAATATTAAAAAGATAACACATTGTAACATTTTTAAGAATGAACAACTGGAAAAAATACTAAAAGTTATAAAAACAGAAATTTTTTTATTAACAACGCATTACAATACAATATTTTTCTCAATGTGGCCTCCCCCATTTTCAATGCATAATATTGTACGTTTGTTTATCTCTGTATGCACATTTCTGAGTATTGGAGGAGTTCTGTCTTGGATTCAATGTTTGATGACATTTGTGAGATGTTGAACGTCTCTAAAAGGCCCATGTACATACTCACGTTGCTCCTGTTGCACATGGAGAATATTCGAATAGCACATGGCCTGTGCTACCTCACAGGCATGAGTTATTCGAATATTTTCCTATCCATCAGTTTGGAAAGCTTTCACTGAGTGAGGAGTTTGCATTCAGTTTAATAAACGGTTAAGAAAGCATACAAAACATCAACCCATGAAATGATCCGATATGTGCATACGGAGATAAAATGATCTCGATATTATGTATTGAAAATAAAAGAGACAACATGGAGTAAAATGTTAGATTGTGCTGTAAATGTTAATAATAAATTCTTGTTAATGAAATGTTAAATGTTAAACTCTGTTGGTATAGCTGGTGTTGTTTTTATTTTTTAGTTTATAAAATTCATAAGCGTTAGCTTGTGATTAAAAAACATCTAATCTTTGTAATTACTTTAAATAAAATTTTTGAGTATTTTTAAAAATAAAGGTATGTACATACATATACTTTATTCAAAATTTCTTAATTTTGTAAAACCCGGTATACACACGCAGATCATTATATCTTGATGTTTACATTTTAGGTTTGCGACAATACAGCAACTTTTTACTGAAATAAAATTTTCTGAAAAATTGATAATAAAATTTGTTGTCCAAGTTAGTGCCGGACAAGGTATGTAAGTGTGGTGTACTTTATTATTACATAAATTTAAGGAATACTTACCGAGGAACAGCGAACAGAATATGATACAAAACAACTTGCAATTAGTATGTACAGGAACGATGCTATTATAGGTAGGGATGGCAAATATACATCAATGTTTTCAAAACAATGATGTATTTCTTAAAAACATCGATATTTCTACATCGATATAGTGCTGCAATGTATTGTTGAAAACTCCCAACTTGGATTTCACAATAAATTGCTATAAGTAATTCAAGTATGTCCAGATTAATGAATTAATTTTTGTCGCCTGTAGCTGCTATGAAAGCCTGCAGTTAAATTTTTAGTTCAGATTACGACATTTGCCACCTCTAGAAAGTGCCTCTTGTAGATTTTCTTTACTTTGTGATGTCATAACATACAAATAGTTTAAGATAGAAAAGCAAGACTTACCTCCGGTGTTGAGAACAGCGACAACCAATCCTGGTTTATGATTGCCCTAAAACCTCGGATAAACGCACTTGTCTGGTCCCTAATTTGGACATGCATCCGAAAATGTGCCATCAAATGTATATAATTAATCCTGAAATCGAAAATATCCAAAATAAAGCACTAAACATCACAACAAAAAATCTATATATAATCCTACTTGTTCTCGTTAGTTACTGGGACAGCTTTTCCCCCAGGAATCAGCTCGTGGGTCACCAGTTTTCCCAAACTGTCTTCGTCGACACTAAACGTGAGATCTAGATCAGCTACATCGCCCTTGAAGTGCTTTATGTAGCTGAGACTACGGTATAACTCGTCGTCAAGGGACGGTAGTTCGTCAACACAACTATAGAGGGCTTGTGCTGTCTGCCCCAAGACTTGGCTCAGGAAAAACAATGCAAACGGCACATCAACCACTATGCCTTCGTATACTGCTTTTCCTAGCATTCTACCCACGAATTCAAACAGTTGCAAGTGGTTCTCCTGGAGACATGAGGTCGGTGATGGATACAAACGACCCTCGCTTGTACCTATAAAAATTCCTCTTTGCCAGTAAAGTAAAGCAAATTTTATTTAAAAAATAAAAAAATACAGTTCAAGTTTGCAAAATTTTCGTTTAGTTGCGACGCCATAACACCTTATCCATTTGAGATATACAAAATACAAAAGCGCCGTTGCAATCAGTGTCGAAAACTGCATTGTGAGACAGTAATCTTAATTAGGTCTGAACTAGTTAACTTTATATATAACTAACTTAACTTATATGTAACTAACCTTTGAAGAAATTCAAACCAGGATCAAAAATTTTCTTGATGCTCTCTTCTAGAAACTCTTTGAAAACGCCATCCTGGTCTATCCCGGCCTCATCTAGGCCTTGTTCGTTGATGAAACGTACTCGAATCACACCTTTTAACGCTTGGGCAGGCAGTAGCGCAAGTTGACGGTAACCGTCTTCAACAATTCTCGCTCTAAAAATAGAAAAATAAGAAAATTGTTTTAAAATTTTTATAAAAACAAGTAAATTTTCTTATCAATGTTTTCTAAGCGGGATGTTTTTTTTTGTGGGTTTATCGGTCTATCTTCTTGTAGCACTATATCTGCATCAATGTTGTTCGGCTGAAATATTTCAGCTAGATGTTCTGCAAACCTTTCAGCTTTTTGCTTATTGTCTCTTGCCCATTTGCCATCTTTCTGTCTAATACGTGGAACATGAGTGACTGATCTCTTGTACTTTTTTACTGCTTTCCACAGCGAGTAGTCTGTTTCTTTATCAGGAGTAAGTTTAGCCAAATAGGATTCTAAAGATGCCTCTTTTAGTTTCTGAATTTCGCGTTTCAATTGTTGGGATTGATTGATTGATTGTATCTTCTTATCAGCTGGGTCGCGTGATTGCTGCCATCTTCTTCTAGAATCTAGATCGTCCCTTTTGTTTGACCAATTCTCTGATCTCCATTGGATAATTATTTCCGATAGTTCTACGGGAGATTTCTTTAGTGTTGTTCCATGCTGCTTTCTGGATGGTGTTGACAAATTTCTCGGCTGCTGCGTCTAACTGGTCTGTAGTTTTAAGCTGGATATTTAGCTGGATGCTGCGTTCCAGCTCTATTTTAAAGCTTTCCCAGTCTGTGGTTTTGTTTGTCAATGTAGCATTATATTCCTTTTTAATTATCCTTTCGCTTAAAGTCATTATTATAGCGGAATGATCAGAGTCTAGGTCAAAATTTTCTTCAATATCAATTAAGTTTGGCGAGATTTTTCTTGTAATGAAGACGTCCAGGAGATCTGGGATTTTGTCCTGGTCAGTCGGCCAATATGTTGGTTTACCTGTAGAATGGAATTGGCATCCCCTTTCTTGGATTGCTTTCCTGAGCTCTCTTCCTTAGTCTAGTAGTCAGTCTTGATCCCCAGTCAACGTGTCTGGCGGTGTAATCACCGCCCACTATAAACCGTTCACCAAGATGTTCTAAAAATCTAGTGTAATCTGTTTTTTTGAGATTGTACCTTGGGGGGCAATATATCGCACCAACAGTAAAGTTTTGTTTGCGGGATTTTATACCAACGACGGCTAATTGCACTTCTGCGCTGCTATAGTGGCATTCCTCATAGTGGTTGATGCTATTGTTTATTATTATAGCACATCCTCCTCTCGCTTGGTTGTCCGGATGATATGTTTCATACACCTAATATCCATCTAGTTTTAGATACATCTGATTTGTTGAGTGTGTTTCAGAAACCAGACATATATAAATTTTCTGTGTATTGAGAAATGTTTCTATTTCTGTTTTCCTATTAGTTGCGATTCATAAGTTGCTATACATTTTATGTTTATGACTTTGTTTACTTTTCTAATTTTGATGTCCTTTCTCCTATTTTATTCATTGTTGCTAGGATCTTTTGCAGAATTTGCATTGTCGGATCATGTGTGGTTGCTTGCTGTTGGTATTTGGTGTGAAACTTAATACAAAAACTGTATTCACTTATCTATTAGTTTAGAACACAACCGTGTTCTTCCGATATTATTATGACGTTAATGTACCCACTTTAAAAGGTCTAGACACTACCCCATTGGGCCTGGAAATGTGTTTATGTTATCGTCCGCCTTTGCCAACAACCCCAAAATATTCGTTAGTCGTTTGTAAGCTCTTATTTAAAGAAGTTGTACTTTGTGAATAAACTAAAGTATAGAGTATTGAACACTCACGTTGTTTTATTCAACTTAGACCATAACATCCTATACTTGCTTATCGTTTTTCGCGTTTTTTTGTTGCTTGAGCATATGATATATTAGTGTTTTGTTTTGTATACCTTGATGTATTTGGTTTCGTATTTGGATTATTACTTACATCTTGTTGTTGATTTACTTTTGGTTTATTTGTTGAGTTGGTTTGCCCCTTCTTGTCCCTGATTTTTTGCATTTCTTTAGCCATTAGACACCCTCTGTAATTTGCAGGATGCGCACTTCCGCAATTATGGCATTTGCAGGGTAAATCCTTCGGTTTATTACATTCTACTGAAAAATGTTTTCCCGTACATTTGACACATCGAGGTTCATTGTTGCGGAAGTGCTGCGTATGTCCAAACGCCTGGCATTTTTTGCATTGTGCAATCAGTTTAGACTTTCTTACGGCCTCTATTTCCACCTTCATTCCCAGGATTGATTTAATACTGTAGATTTTCTTAATATGTTCCTAGTTGCTGAACGTAAGCATAAACATCGGTAGTGGATTGTTTTTATTGCTTCGTTTTAGTATATTAGTGGCATCAATTATGGAAAAGCCACTTTCTTTTAAATTGTTCACAATATCGTCCTTTTTGCAAGTCGGATGTAGTCGTTTGGCCATGACTTTGATTGCTTTGCTTGTTTTCAAATGTGTACCAGTATGTTTTCTCTTCACTTAGGAACTCCGTTAGTTTCCTGTATTCATGTACTTTCTCGACGTTAAGTTTAATATCACCAGAATTCCATAACGTCGCTTTGTAGTTGAATTGTTATTTAGCGATTTTCGGATTGATTGGTAGTCCGTTACCTGGCTTAGTATAACGGGTGGGGGTAGGTGAGCTTTTTCTTTTTTTTTTTTTTTCATTATGTTGATTTGCGCTTGTACGCTGGATTTTGGGCGATACTATGAGTGAGTCATGCATTTTATGTTTTTTGTTTTTCCTGTAGATCTTCTTCATCTGTGTGGTACTCTTGATGTTGTTCCGATTTGCTAGGTTGCTCAAGCAGTTTTTCTTGAAGAACCTTGTTACACCAAAGGAAGTTGCGAATGAAATCAAAACAAACTTAAATCCAAAAAAGGCACCTGGATATGATCTCATCACTGGTGAACTGTTTAAGGACACAGTTACCAAGGAAAGGTATTGTAATACTTACATACCTAATAAATGCAGCATTCAGATTAAAATATGTCCCCGGTTTGGAAAGTTACTGAAGTTATCATGATACTAAAACCAGGCAAGCCACCAAACAAAGCTACATCTTATCGGCCAATATCACTGCTACCAATCATATCAAAGCTCTTTGAAAAGCTACTTCTAAAAAGAATGAGACCTATAACAGAGAGAAGAAAACTGATCCCAAATCACCAGTTTGGTTTTAGCCAAAAGTACTCTACGATAGATCAAGTTCATAGAATAATGAATGTGGTGGAAACATCATTAGAAGAAAAGCGTGTATGTTCAACAGCCTTCTTGGACATGACACAAGCTTTTGATAAGATTTGGCACGAGGGGTTAATCTGGAAATTAAAGTGTATGCTACCTACTGAGTATGCTGAGCTATTAGCGTCATAAATAACAGACAGACTATTCAGGATCAAACAGATGGACAAATACTCAGCCTTACGGAAGTAAAAGCGGGAGTGCCCCAGGGCAGTGTCCTGGGACCAATTCTATATTTACTGTATATGAGCGACTTGCCACCACTAGAGAACGTAACAGTCGCCACATTTGCAGACGACATGGCAATAATGGCAGTGGGATCAACCGTTGTAGAATCCACAAGAAAGCTGCAGCAGGCATGTAAACAAATGTACCAATGGACCAAAAGATGGAAGACCAAACTGAATGAATCAAAATCAGTCCATATCAACTTCACCAACAAAAGAACCCTAGACACAAAATTAAGATGGAAAGAACATGTCAAGAAGAAAAGACTCGAGTTTGGCCTCAAATATAGAGAACTTTATTGGCTCTTGGGAAGAAATTCTCAGTTGTCAATAAGGAATAAAGTACAAATTTACACACAAATGCTAAAACCTATTTAGCTGTATGGCATCCAACTCTGGGGTTGTGCCAAAAAGACAAATATTCAAGGCATCGAATCTTTCCAAAATAAAGTGCTAAGGAACATTGTCAACGCCCCTTGGTACATAAGGAACAGGGACCTGCACCGCAAGCTCGGTGTCCCAAACGTCATCGACGAGATAAAAAAATTTGCTGCTAAGCACAAATCTCGCCTACATCATCACATCAATGTACAGACCTTGCAGCTACTGGACAACCAGAACCTAGTGAGAAGACTGAAAAGAACTAAACCCTTCGAACTAGTGCAGTGTATAAAGCAGAGCACAGTGAGTGTAGTGACAGTGCCATTAATTTAGGACTCAAGTAACTTAGTTTTAAAAAGTTAGATCCAAATTGATAGTTAATCTGTTAGATTAGTTTCAATAAATACTGCCTTCAGAGCTTGTTTAAAAATAAAAAAAAATGTTTTCTAAGAACAAAAAGCTTACCTATGTATTGTAATCAAAGTAGATTGTGGGGAGGCACAAGCCGATTCTGTTAGACCAAGCACAGTTTTCTCATTGGCAATATACTTCCTAAATAACCGTACTCGCTCTTCGTGTGGAATTATATGTGGCATCGACTGAAGCAATAACTGTGGAGCCCGGCGTCCCTTCTCCAGGTCCGCCATAAAAGCAGATATCTTGATATCCTTGATCAACCAGTGCCCTTGCGGCGTATAGCTGCGTCTGCAATCTCTCTTGTACAGCACCATAAGCAGTGTATGTAGCGACTGATACAACGCGTTACTCTGTATGGTTTTCAGATCTAAAAAATACACACAACGCAAAAGTTAGTTGCAGAAAATGACCACCAGATAGTCTAACCAACAAATAAAAACACAACATTTGACTTGAAGAAGTGAAATGTCACTTTGACATAAAATAATGTGTAGCTATTTAATAAAAAAAAAATTACCAAATAAATTCCCTAGCACTGACTTATACAGGAAAACATTGAGGAAGCTTGACATAACGATGAGATCGGTCAACCGGAATGGGTGTTGCTGTTCGTACATCTCCATGTCGTCGAGGATGCTAAAATTTTAAATAAATATAATGGAGGGTCATATTGTTTTGTCAGTTAATATTTTATTACGTGATATAGTGCGTCATACAATCTGCGAATAGCTGCAAGAGTTGAAATTCTGGTGTGCTGCATTTCGTGTGAAAGGCGAGATGGTCTAAGAAGGTTTTTATGCCGCAGTTTGGCCCCAATGAGCATAGGAATAACCAGAGATTGTAAAGGACTTCCCCTTGATAGCAAAGACCTGAAAAAAGGTTTATAATTAATAATAATAATAATAATAATAATAATAATAATAATAATAATAATAATAATACGTTTATTGCTCTACAAAAAATGAGAACAATGATACATTCTTGAGTAAAGTAGAAAATTTAAACATGTAAAATACAAAATAATTGTGAATGTTTTTTTTATAAAATATGTCCTATCCTTCAATTTGAAGAAATATGTATAATAAAATATTCACATTTTTGATAATTAACGTTTTTGACAATTGAAAGGCTTTTGATGTTTTTGGCAGCTATCCCAACATTTTATAGTCCATTTAATAACTAGGAGGAATTTTTTAAACGTGTTACTAGGATAACCTCGCCCGTGATTGGCTAAATCGCAGACCGTTTTACATCGGGCAAATTTACCCTTTGACGCGCAAGCCCCGTTAGGTTAGGTTACAGGTAAACAAACATTGGTATCTGCTTTGCGTTGTTTTGTGATGGATGCTATTCTTGAGTTCAGTTCAATTTTATCAGCACCTCGTATAAGAAGTAGTGTACATATCTAATTTGTTTAATATAAATATGATAATTTATTATTCCACAAGCTTTACTTTAACGTACTTGGACACGTTTTAAAGCTTTACAGCGAAAAATTCGTTAAAATTTTAATAGTACAACATTTATTGTGGTTTACAAATACGTTTAACCTAAAAATGATCAAATTTAACCGCAAAAATATCTGGTGACTTTTCTGGTAATTTGTCCCTAGTGTAAACCTGGCGTCTGATTTTATTCCTCCTAGTTATTAAATAGACTATAGACAATTTTGACTTTTTTGTCACATTTTTAACAATTGACATTTTTGACAATTATGACATTTTTGATGTGTATATACATACTCTGTTCAGTGAAACTTTGCAGTGGTGGGCGGGATTTAGCAAGCCAGATTTACACTGGCCAGCACTGTGACTATATAGCAACTCTTTGTAATTATAGTATTACAACAATTTATGTTATAGGAAATTCAAACAAACGTCAAATTGTGACAATTTTATTTGCGCCAGTGTAGATCTGCCTGCCATTTGCACCAATCAACAGCGTGAATTTCGATTCCTATCCCAGCTAATACTGCAAAGTTTCGGCGGACAGAGTATAATATTATTCACAATTTTGACATCATTTTCTTTTCGCAATTTTCACGTTTTAGACAATTTTGACATTTAGACAATGAGAGTTTGACGTTTTTGACAATTATGACATTTTTTTGACATTTTTAACAATTTAGACATTTTCGCCAATTATGACATTTTTGATGTGTTGAACAATTTGGACGTAACTGACATTTTTACATTTTTGACAGTGGTTGGTACCTACCTTCACCAAAACTGACACAGCAGATTTTCACTAACCTGTTACATAACAGTACAGTACAGTACATGACCAGACTAGTCTGCAGAATGCAACCATTTTTGACTATTTTATATGTTTTTGACAGTTTTGACAATTTTGACGTTTTTTTGATTTAACATCTTTGAAAAAAAATATATAGAAACTGACCTGTTAAGATATCCAACCGCAACTGGCTTAGCGTATTCAGAGCCGTATGGTACATAGAACACAACAGAACGATCCTATGAACCTCAGGACTTCCCAAGGCCCTGTACGTCTTCTGGGTATTAACCTTATTTCCCCTATTTTCCAAAGCACGCTTGAAAAAATTTGCGCCGCTAAAGTGAGAACCGGAAGGGCTTGAAGCTACCTGCGGTGGTGATACTTCTTTCACCATCTCCGCTAAGAAATCACCTGGAAACAAACAGTTATAATTACATACAAAATATAGTGATGCCAAAAAAAAGAATTGACAATAAAAAAAATACCTAATAAAATTGAGATCATCTGCGCATTCCAGAGAATTTGAAGCTGATTTTTCACATGGGGCATCGCCGCGTGTAAAGCGGGATCCATTGGTTGAGCAAACCACCCCAAGACAGGGTGCCAATGCGTCAAGTTTGACTGTTTACTTACGACATAGTTTTGACAACTTTCAAGCAAACCGGTGATCACAACCTAGAAAAGTGGTTGAAAAAGGTTATTTAATTAAAATATACTGTTTACAATTTTTTTTTTTTATTAAAATATGCAGTGAACTATACAGGGTGTAAAACAGGTTTGAGTGAATTGAAATTGCTTGGAATAGTTAGTGATAACCTGCACAACTTTCAACCCTTGTATTCTATAAAGGAAAACCCACTTTGAGCAAAAAAAATTAAATCTTTATGACATTCATTTCTTATGTCATGTTTTACTTGAATTTACAGCTATATCAGTTGTGATATACATACCGTAAATGTCGGAAAACACAACTCTTTCAACGTAGTATCTTTCTCAAGCTGTGCCAGCTGCAACAGATTTGCCAACAGACACAGCGCATAATTTCCTTCTAAAGTATTAAAAACAATCCTCATTGACTGCTGACTTGATAAAAGTTCCAAACTCCTTGTAAAAATCCTATGAGAACTCAATTTTGCTATACACTGCAAATTAAAAACAAAATATACAGAATCGCCTTGAAAAATATTGTGAAGCCATATGATTACCTCTTGTGTCAACTGTTCTAAATGCTGAGTCAGCCCTGGCACCGATAATATGTGAATCAGAAACATAGTCATGAGCTTATCTGAAAAGTTTGCAGAAACCAAGGGACGTAATGCCAATGTAACTATCGCAGACAACGATACATTTTTGAATATAATTTTTGTCCTCCCAACACCGCGTAACAGTAATCCCTAAATAAAATAAAAAAATTGCTCTTTGTCAATTGCCCCTTTGCTTTTAATCTCCACATAAATAATAATAAGGCTGGCAGACCTGTTTTAACCACAGACCATTGACAGCTGTCAAATATGTTCTGTCATGTTTAAAATTTGTAACAATTTTTGTTTTTGACATTTCTGACATTTTAACAGAATATGAAATACAAAACAACTTGCAATTAGTATGTACAGGAACAGCAACGATGCTATTATGGGTACTTTTTTAAATAATAGAATTAAAATAAAACCTTTGTCTTTAACTAAAACTTTATTCTTCTACATTTTCTGACAGCAAATTCTTTTATTGCGCTATCTGTGTCTACAGCATCACTCACTTCATCCTCAGTTGACAAGAGTGCAAGATTGGTGGACCTTAACGTGCTTATGGTTGATCTTACATAATCTTTGTCAATTGCCCCTTTGCTTTTAATCTCCACATAAATAATAATAAGGCTGGCAGACCTGTTTTAACCACAGACCATTGACAGCTGTCAAATATGTTTAAAATTTGTAATTTTTGTTTTTGATATTTCTGAAATATTTGACAAATTGGATAATTTGACTACAATTTTTGACATTTGTGACATTTCTGACGTTTTTGACATGTTATGATGTCTTGTCATTTCTGATGTTTTTGACACTTACCACATTTAAATAATAATAAGATTGCTGCCCTGTTTTTAACAATGTACATATTCAGACAGCCGTCAAACTACATGGTTAGGTTGTTACCTAACCAAAAAACTTACCTTCAAACTCAAATAAAACCCTTTATTGAACAACTGCCCCATGATATTCGCACACAATTGATTCATCCCAGGCTTTAAAATCTCTGTAGTTTTGTTCTTCAGTATTGCCCAAGTGTTCGGACTAGTAAATGACACCAAGACATGCAAAAACAACAAGATCAACTTCATGTCACTCGCCAACTCCGGTTTCAAATCAGAGAAGTACTCGCAGCACATCCACAGGATCTCGTTTATATGCGCAATCCAACGGATCACGTAATCCTTGCTTAGAGCCATCCCGACATAACTCAGTTTCGGAGAATCCGATTCCAGACTCGCTGTCAGGTAACGACATAACCGTGCAAACCGTTCCTTGTCTCTTTCCCGACTAAACACTATCAAGAAACGACAGGCTTGATGGAATACTTGCACTGCGGGTTTTAACGTTGGTTTTTCATTTTCTGCGACTTCCGGTATGCAATCATCAAAATCTTTTCTGAAAATTGGTTAAATTAAAAAACTTCTTCAAAAACATCACACCAAAATCTCACAAGATATCTTTTGTGAATCGAACTCTAGCTAGCCAACCTCTCACGTTTTTCTGTACGATAATAGCCGCGCTGTCTTTGCGTTTTTCCAAGGCCCGCTCTTCTCTTGCAGCTTTGGTTTGTTCTAAGAACGAACCTTTCGCGTTTTCTGCCTTGTGGAACATCGCTAAAAAACTAAAAAGTAAATTTCTCGCTTAAGCGTTCATTGTAAAATTCATTTTGATGTGATTTCGGGGCGTTGAATCGAAGCCCTGAGTTGAAAACATCATGAATTGCTTTTTCAATCAAACTGTTTTAATCATGCTTTAATTAGTTTTTCGTGAGGTTTACTAAACAACAACAAACATCGACGGTCATTTGACAGTTGTTGCGGACGGGAACCGATTTTACAGGGATCTTCCTGTGCTGTGCACTTTCGGTTGCATAAGGGTAGCCGATCGCATTAATATGAAATTCAGGTGGAATCAAAATTTGACGTTTTATCATTATAGTTTGACGTTTAATAACGTCAAATGTCGCAAGTGTCAAAGTTTGTCACTATGACATGGCAATTAGCGTGACGTTCAACCTCTGCAACCACGAGGTTGTCCAGTAGGTTCAAAATTCTTGTGAATATGATGGCATTATAAGTTTGATCAAATAAAACCAGAAAAAGCATTCATAATGTTGGAATCTCTTGAGCCTTATAAAGACCAGATAGCCTACATAGCCATCTTCTTAGGTATGGTCAAATTATTGACTGGGTTCTTTACATGCTATGAAATTTACAAAGCGAAGAGTACTGAGCATCAGTCCTCAAAAATGGTCATATACAGTCTGTCCACGTAAGTGAAGACATTGCTCATCTATACTTAGAATAGGTACTTAGAACCATATATATATTATCTAGATAATATATATATGCTTAGAACCGGCATTTCTTTAGACATTTGCTTGGCTTGAAGCTGGCTTTCCTCACTGATAACAAGCAGAATATCTGTTCAAACGTAATTCAATCCACCGTGGATGGTGTAACTGTGATTTTACTCTGCGTTTACTCTTGTGATGTTTGCAATGAAGTGATGTATCCTTTGGCTGAAGGAACGACCATAGTCCTTCTGGGTTTCGCCTATACGATGGTAGAAGATCCAGAGAAAGTCTCCATGAGGTTTGGTGCAGGTTTGCATGCGATGTCTTTGCTTGTTATAGCGGGTCCTCTAACCGATTTGGTATGTGGTTACAAACAGTAGTGGACAAACTTTATTTTTTTTTGTTTTATTTAGAAAAACATCATGAAGAAGAAAGATTCCAAGGCGGTACCTTTACCCACAACAATATTGACGATAATGATTGCTTCGTTATGGATAACGCATGCAATGATTGAAGCAAACTATACAGCTATGGTTAGTTCGTTAGTATTGTTAAATTTCAATAGGAATTCGTAGAAATGTATAGGCAACCAACGCGACGCGTTAGCCTCATAGCTGTGACAGCTTGCTGTTGATGTACTCTATTTTTTTTAGGCCCAGAATTCTATTGGCCTATTCCTTGGTTGTATGCAGTTGAGGACTTATATTAAAGTGAAAAGAAGTCTAAACCGAGATAATTACGATTCGGATGACGATTAAATGAAAAAATAATAACCCCATTAATTCATAAAAGAAAATAAACATTTTACAAAGAAATATACATGTCTTTATTTAATAATACAATAAGATAAGCTTTTATTTTGCTTGTTCTTCAGCTGGTGGAAATACATAACTGGGATTCAACTGGCTAAAATCTATATAAATCCTCCTAGTTTTTACATCTAATAGCCCAATTAACTCTTCGAAACTAGGTCTCTGGCTTGCCTCTTTGGACCAACACCTCAACATCAGCTGGTACAGTTCATCTGTGCATATTGCAGGTCTCTGTAATCGTGTACCATTCTGTATATGGTAAACTAGCATGTTATCTGCAATTTGCTCATAGGGAAATCCACCTAAAGTACCAATTTCCCACAAGACAACAGCAAAAGACCATACATCACTCTTGCTGTCATAGAAATGGTCTTCTATCGCTTCTAACGCCAGCCATCTTAGGGGTACCTTCTTGAAGTTATTGGCCATATATGGGCCACTTCTTGACAGGCCAAAATCGGATATTTTTAGGATCTTTTTCTCGTTTATCAAGATATTTCGGGCAGCTAAGTCTCTGCAATGTATGTACAAAATAAAAAACAAACGCTCAGTGGTAAGCCTTGGTGGATGATTTATTGAGCTTATGTGTGGTATCATAAGTAACAAGTGGATGTAGGTCAATGAGAATGCAGCAAATTTAACCTCAAAACAGCACGATATTTAACAACTAGAACTGCTATTCTTGGGACCTTTGGTACTTTCTTGACAACCTTTCGCTATATTCTTCACAGCCCTTCGCTACAGTTGTCGAATGGTTATGTGGCAACGGCGCATTTAGCAAGTGATCCAATGGTCGCTTAACTCCTAAGCACACATTATCAACTCAAATTAATCAATTACTAATAAATAATTACTATTATAAACGCACCATAAGCGTAGGTTTTCATAGCGAGTAGAGAAGAATATCATTCGTTCGCAAATAATACAAATGCGAGTGACTTGAATTTAGAGAAGGGTCAAGAATAGCGTTACAGAGTTTTAGATCTTTGAACACAATACTTACCTATGAATTACGCCGTGTTTTTCTAGATGTGTCATCCCTTTGGCTATCTGTAGAGCAAAATTCTGAAGTTCTCTATGGTCTAAAATACGTTGCAAATCATGACACAGAAGTTCTTCAGTTGAATATTCTAAATCTATGTTGATTTCAGTATTTTCTGCTAATATGGTATTATTATTAGGACTCTCTGGTACTATATAACTACAATAAACATTACATAAAAATTAGAATTTCAGTGCAAATACGCGTTTTGAGGTCCTGAATCAATTACGATTATTTTTGAAAATGTCTCTGTGTCTATGTATAAATGGCTGTGAACACGATAGCTTCCGAATGGTACAACGGTTTAAGATAATAGTATATTATAAAAGTTTTATAAGACGTCAAATTGGCGCATGAGTTGTTTGGGGCACGAGGAGCGCCAGCGACGAATGCCCCAAATGAACGAATGCGCCAATATGTCTTATAAAACGAGTGTAATATACTATTTTTTCTACTTTGCGTCATTAATTTTATAAAAATTTAGAAGTATATTAGGTAAAATTCCAATCTAGAGTATTTATGGGTGCAACCGTTGGTAACACTGTCATCTGTCACTTAAATTCAAATTAAAATCAAATCAGTGAAAAAGTAATTATTGATAATTATTATATACCATCATATACTAGTAGTACGAAACCTAGGATGCAACACGCATGTTTAAATATGTATAAAAATATACATACTTCGCAGTTTGTGCGATTCTAAAAAATCAGTTTGTGCTTACTTTTGTGGTTATGTGTATTTTCGCTTGACATGCATTTGATATCAATGTCACCAATCTTAGAAAAAAGTTACTAAAAACGGTGTTACAATGTGTGCATTGTGAATGCAAAGTAGAAAAAATTATTTTTACCCATTTAGAATTATCAGGGGACGAAATTGATTGTTTTGGCATGGTGACAATCTGATAACCCAAACTGGCAAATGTTACATTTTCTGCATTTTTAACAACTACATTTTCAGGCATTCAAACTACTTTGACCTGATGAACAGATATCAGCTCGCACGCCAGTGACGTCAAATACATATGCGAATTTACAGGTCAATAATTGGATGAAAGTAGAATCAATTGTATGCACATGGAATCATAGAAGCAGTGTGACAGTAACCGCAGCATGAGTCGCGATGGTTGCAAATTTTCAAATTTTGATGTCGTCATACTTACGCATCAGAAAAACATGAGTCAACAGATGGATGTCTGTCTTTGTTCCACTCACTTCTCAAATCCAATAAATAATTCTTCAAATCACCGAAAGGGATGTACTCCATGACCATCATATACGGTTGTGACACAGTACAACATTTATACATTCTGACTACATTACAATGCTGACCGATCTTCTTCATAACGTCTATTTCAGATAAGAAATCGTCGAGTTCTTCTGGCGTGGCTCGATCTACAAGTCAAAAATCAAATTTTGCGCCGAATACCATTGACATCTCATTCTTTAGGTTGTCTGCCGTGCTTGTCAGAAACAAGCGCAAAATTTAAACACCTGTCAAACTGTTTTTCTAACCCTCAAGCGTACCTCTCATGGTTTTTACTGCGACTTGCATCCTAGTACCGTATATAAGTGCTCTTGCGAGAAAAACATGCCCGAAGGCACCTTTTCCGATTTCATTTGACAGTTCGATGTTTGATTTTGAAATTTCATATGGATCTGCGTTGTTGTTCTTTACTAATGCAGCGATCTCTGTCTTTCTCAATGTAGTTCTAGGGCATTTCTCTATCTTTTCTATGCTAATACCATAACCGCGTTTGAAACTTTTCACGAATTTACACAAAAGGACGCAGACTATTAATAAAACACTCAAGATCACGACGAATTTCTTTGCTGTGCTGAAAGAGTTTACTTTTTCGTCGACGTCAGGTTTGTCCTTTGCTATTGTTTGTCCTTTAGCAGCTCTTCTGGCAAAATCTCGATTTGTCCTGTAGGGTTCATTGACGCTAACCAATTTAAATACGTAGCAGCCGCAATGTTTTCGAAAAACGAGTGTTAAGCATATTTGGTTGCCTATATAATCCCCTAAGAAATATCTCACGATTGTGATGTTTATTACTGTTGATTGTATCTGCTGGTAATCGTAATCATTGTAGCACTCGTGTAAACTACAACATAGAACCCCTTCGTTATGATTCAAAGAATCAAACTCGTTATAAGCGAGTTGTTTATTCGAAAAATTACGTGAACCAAAACGGTGGAGTTTCCGAGTCTTTGTAATTAGTACAGAGAATCGGTAATTTTTCGATGAAGCAACAGGTTTGACACTATTCATCCTTACTAGGAAACATCTAGTATGTAGGACGAGTCGAGATCATTCCAACTTAACTCGGTGATTCCCCTCTTGGTAATAGTATTGATATTGTCAATTGAAACAGCATTAGCGTCGCATAAGCATGTCTCCCTATCGCATCCTATAATACAAACGCGAATTATCGTCTTTAACTTTTGGTTGTTAAAAATTGTTAGGTTACCTTTCCATGCGGGTTGATTGAAATAAAAATCTGAAAATAACAAAATTGAGACTTTTTGTGGTGTAAGTGCTGAATTCCTAATTCTGGTTATTTTTCTAACCTGGTAGACGTCGTTGTAATCCGTATAATGGGCGTCTTTTTCTGTCGTTGAAGCACACATTGTACGAACAGTTGCGGAATAATTTGAATGCGCTCGTGGTATTGTACGGAATGACTAGATTAGGTGTGCTCTAAAATTTTTAATTTTAGTTTTGGATTATTAGTTATGTGGTTTTATTAGTACAGTGTTTAGATGGACTGTTTGTGTGAAGTCCGCTGTTTGGGCGTAGCCTGGCAGACAAGAAAAATCCACAGTATCAACCGCTAGTGTATATTTTCCTAGCGGGAATGCGTGATCTAAAAAGAAAAGGGTATTTTTGGATATTATCTGTTGTCACATTGTTAGTGAAATCTGTGTAAACATTACCTGCTATCTTGAACTGAAACTGTAGGAAGTTCTTGTTGCAATTTCTAATTATATCTACATCGAAGATACCTGTGAGAAAATTTGTTTTACGCAACAGATGTCTCACAAATTTTTTCTAATGTCAATGGACTTACTGTAATTTGTAACCGCTTCTGGGCATCTCTGAAACAATAAATTTTCTTTCATTCTTCTTTTTATCAACGCATTTCGACTTTTCACAGAGACAACGAACAGAGTTTTTGCTAAGCGATTAAGAATCGAATCACATGCAAGAGTTTTGTCAGTTAACGAGCGTATCAAACGAGCGAAGATAACTATGGTGATAACCATGTCAACAAAAATGATTTTGATATCAAGAGTAGTATCAAATGTCAGTCATGCCCTTGCCTTTACTTTTCAAATTATAATCGAGATATATTTTCAAAATCATAGGTCGTAGTCGAGAATTGACAAATAATCCTTCAAAATTATTATTATGGGTGATAAAGGCGTGTGCGCTTTGTTCATGGAGACTTCCGCGGTCCGAATCAACATCTGTCTTGAGATTATGATTGAACCTTTATTTATTGAACATTATTGATTACATTACTGAACATTACTGTTGCACGTCGCTTTTGATATCAAGAGTAGTATCAAATGATAGCTCAGTATGGATAACGCAGTATAAATATGCGGCCCTAGTCATGCCCTTGCCTTTACTTTTCAAATTATAATCGAGATATATTTTCAAAATCATAGGTTATAGTCGAGAATTAACAAATAATCCTTCACAATCATTATTATGGGTGATAAAGGCGTGTGAGCTCTGTTCGTTAGACAATATTGTTGTAGGAGTTCATCGTTGATTGCCATAGAAACTAAGAGAAATAAGTCAAACATCTGTATGTTTAGATTGGAGACTTCCGCGGTCCGAATCAACATCTGTCTTGAGATCATGATTGAACCTTTATTTATTGAACATTATTGATTACATTACTGAACATTACTGTTGCACGTCGCTTTTGATATCAAGAGTAGTATCAAATGATAGCTCAGTATGGATAACGCAGCATAAATATGCGGCCCTAGTCATGCCCTTGCCTTTACTTTTCAAATTATAATCGAGATATATTTTCAAAATCATAGGTTATAGTCGAGAATTAACAAATAATCCTTCACAATCATTATTATGGGTGATAAAGGCGTGTGAGCTCTGTTCGTTAGACAATATTGTTGTAGGAGTTCATCGTTGATTACCATAGAAACTAAGAGAAATAAGTCAAACATCTGTATGTTTAGATTGGAGACTTCCGCGGTCCGAATCAACATCTGTCTTGAGATCATGATTGAACCTTTATTTATTGAACATTATTGATTACATTACTGAACATTACTGTTGCACGTCGCTGTTGATATCAAGAGTAGTATCAAATGATAGCTCAGTATGGATAACGCAGCATAAATATGCGGCCCTAGTCATGCCCTTGCCTTTACTTTTCAAATTATAATCGAGATATATTTTCAAAATCATAGGTCGTAGTCGAGAATTGACAAATAATCCTTCAAAATTATTATTATGGGTGATAAAGGCGTGTGCGCTTTGTTCATGGAGACTTCCGCGGTCCGAATCAACATCTGTCTTGAGATTATGATTGAACCTTTATTTATTGAACATTATTGATTACATTACTGAACATTACTGTTGCACGTCGCTTTTGATATCAAGAGTAGTATCAAATGATAGCTCAGTATGGATAACGCAGTATAAATATGCGGCCCTAGTCATGCCCTTGCCTTTACTTTTCAAATTATAATCGAGATATATTTTCAAAATCATAGGTTATAGTCGAGAATTAACAAATAATCCTTCACAATCATTATTATGGGTGATAAAGGCGTGTGAGCTCTGTTCGTTAGACAATATTGTTGTAGGAGTTCATCGTTGATTGCCATAGAAACTAAGAGAAATAAGTCAAACATCTGTATGTTTAGATTGGAGACTTCCGCGGTCCGAATCAACATCTGTCTTGAGCATGGATTAAAAACAAAGGTTTGTTCCTTTTATGAACGTAAACGCGTCGCCTTCTGCGCATGTGTCATTTAGGCAACCAACATTGCATGTGTCATTGAATTTGAAAGTAGTTATATCATAGCTACTAGCAACGTAGCACAACATAGGAAGACATGTATGCATTTTTAAGTACATATGTAATGGAATAAAATAAATTTCATTGTGCACATTTACTATAGAAATAAAAAAGCAAAACATTAACAATTTAATCTTTATTAATCAGTGTTCTTTTAAATTAGGTAGAAAAGCAAAATTGAAAAATTATTCCTTTTCGACCTGTACCATACCAGGAAAATATTGTAACCGAACAAATCGGGAACAGGAACAAACAAAGCGGGAACAAATACAATGAAATCTAAAATTCACAAATGTGATATATTCTTTAGACTTACTAAGATGAAATATGATTCCCTCAGGAACGCAAAATACACTACAGTCACGAAACATCATTCAAAATTACATAAACTGTAAATTGTCAAACGCACTTAAATACCGTTTGAAAATAGGCTAAGTTATATAGTAATAATAGGTTGTCTATATCTGTCAGAAATTATTTGAAATATTCCAGAGCGCCACCTATCAGTACAAAAATTGACTATTTGGCATGTACATTCAGTAGCCTATACCGCAGGCGTGACGCTGGCATGACGCTCATCCCTACTCCACATGCGTAATGCTAATGCTACCTGTCTGATTCTTCCATGGTCTTGAGATCATGATTGAACCTTTATTTATTGAACATTACTGTTGCACGTCGCTTTTGATATCAAGAGTAGTATCAAATGATAGCTCAGTATGGATAACGCAGCATAAATATGCGGCCCTAGTCATGCCCTTGCCTTTACTTTTCAAATTATAATCGAGATATATTTTCAAAATCATAGGTTATAGTCGAGAATTGACAAATAGTCCTTCAAAATTATTATTATGGGTGATAAAGGCGTGTGCGCTTTGTTCATGGAGACTTCCGCGGTCCGAATCAACATCTGTCTTGAGATCATGATTGTGTTAAACTGTCATAAAATTAGTCTCCGGCATGTTTAACGGTGGCAAATTGAAATTGAGGGGTGTCTGGCAAAAACAGCACTAGTCAAAAAAAATCGAAAAATTAGTTAGAGGCACCATCATGTAGTATTTAGCATTACGCACGCGATTTTGTTTGTTTTTCCAAAATTTTGATTTTTTGACTAGTGCAGTTTTTGCCCGTCAATTTAATTGACAACTTTTTATATTTATTTTTACCTCATTTTCTCCAAGAGCGTACTCCAGTAGTACAAAGACAAACAAGAAATAATACTTGATCGTTGAAACCATTGGTACACTTCACACACTAAATAACTAACCACAAATTATAGTAATCTCTTTATACTTAGTAAGCAGTAGTGTTCTCAGTAAAAGCCCTGAAATACCAGTGAAGAAAGAAAAGTTTGTTTGGTTCGCTTAAGTTGTTGAAAATACAGCCTAAGCACCTTTTCTATTTTAACAAGATCTCCCACCCAAGTAAACAAACATTCACCGGATGTCTGCACCCAGTTTTAGAACGTAACTAACAACTCTTAGTAAATTTATTTCCTCTACATCTGCTAAGCTATAGATCTCGCTGAATGTTTTTCATAAACTGATGTTTAATAGCAGTCGTGATGCACAACTTCTGCATCAAACGCGCTCAAGTATTAATCTTTCCATTCCGGCCTAATGGATTTTGCGATAAAGCAGGCAGTGAAATATTTACGATCGGTGGAAAAAATTAATAGCAAAACAAAGAGAGCGCGCACCACGGCATTTACTGTCGTCCAACGACAGTAAATATTGATCAATTCAGGAGAGCATCCGTTATAGAAAAAAATCACGTAGGGGACGTTCCAGAGTGATTATTTAGATCAAGTTACCTGGGTGGAGTACCTAATTGGTCAACAAATAAACAGATGTGAGTAAACAGAAAAATGCACACGGTAATATAATCTGCTTTCTTTAACAATAGAAAATTATTTTCTATCAACTCAAATTACTCTGTAAGCAAATATTTATATGAAAATGGCATTGACAGCAGCTGTTATTTTATTGTTTTAGAAATGCCCAGAAGCGGTCACAAATTCCAATTGATCATTTATACTAGAAAATTTTCATAGGACACCTGTGCCTTATAACAAATTTTTCCACAGGTATTTTCGATGTAGACATGATTAAATTATTCTGCCATTATTCGTACAATGCCTGATTCAACGACAAAAAAGACGGCCGTTATAAGGACTGCAATAACATCTACCAGGTCTGTACACTTACCTCACGAATTCAAATTTTTATTTCAATCAACCCACGTGGAATGGCTAGCTAACAATAATTTAATAACCTTAAAGTCAACGATGATAATTTACGTTTGCTATATTGTCAAATTTAGTGTCAAATTTGTTGCTTCATCGAAAAATGACCGATTCTCTAAACTGATTGAGCCCCGGAAACTCCACCATTTTGGTTCACATAATATTTCAAATAAACATCTCGCTTATAACGTTTTTTAGCTTTTAGGCCGGGTTTATTCACCTATTCATAAAGTGCTTAATAACTATCTGCCTGATAAACTGATTTTGTTGCCCCATTTCTAGAGTGAATAGTTAAGATGCAGTTATCGCGTGCAGAACCTAAAAAAAAAGGAGTAAGCGATAGAACTTCCGTCGGAAATACAATGCTTGTACGAATTGTAATAGCAAAACCAAATTTGAGGTAGGTATTTGACAGATCGCAATACAGAACTTTATGGGTAGGTGTATAAACCTATTCTTAACCGTCACAATCTTGAGTTTTTCCTTAGGGGAAGACAACAAAACGTGTCTAACGTTGATGTTTCGAAAACAATGCAGCTGCTACGTATTTAAATTGGTTAGGGTCAATGAACCCTACAGGACAAACCGAGGTGTTGGCAGAAGAATTGCGAATGAACAGAAAGGAACAAAACAAAACGAACGATGACAAAAAAGTAAACACTTTGAGCACAATAAAGGAATTAGTCGTGATCTCGGATGTTTTATTAATAATCTGCGTTCTTTCAAGTTCTGCGAGTTTCAAACGCGGTTCAAAAGTTTTTCGCTTGTAATTCTTTTGGAAATTAAGTTAACCTAAAAAAGGAGAAACGTCACTATTGTCTGGCGCGAAATTCAAACACAATATGAAAATAAAACTATAAAAGTAGTAGAAAACCATATAATATGGCACTTAATTAAACAATCACAATTTATTATGATTATAACATACTTCGTCACCGTCATGTAAAAAAAATTGTACAAACCTTAAAATATACAAAAATGCGTATTTACAATTTATACAATAAAACAATAATAAGTACTAAAATATCAGGTACAAATTGCGTAAATGGCTGAAAATAAAAGAAAAAAAAACCTTCGAAACTTAACGTATATCACAAAATCAAAGTTGAATGTTTCGGACAATTGACCGCCGCGATCGCCAAATCTAAATTTCTTTTTAGACGATTAAATTTCGCTCGACACGACCGGCAAGTATTTTGGCTCTTCGTCTCTCTCGTGAACAAGAATCGGTGGTTGATTTTCCTCGGAAGTTGGCGGGAAAACGTACATGGGGTTCAGCTGACTAAAGTCCACATAAACGCAGTTCTTTTTGACATCTAAGAGGTTAACTAATTCCTCAAATGTTGGTCGTAACTGCGGGTCAGCTGACCAACATCGCAACATGATGTTGTACAGCTCATCCGTGCAGATCTCTGGTCTGCTAAGTCGCCTTCCCATTTGAAGGTTATAAAGTAACATCCTATCCGGTACGTCACCATACGGAAAAGCACCTAAAAGAATTGAGAGTGTTTTCAAATGTAGAAACCAAAAAATGTCATGTCAACCTTTTTTCGTTTACTAGGTTGCTAAACATGCTATTTGACATTTAATAAACGTCAGTGCTTCGTAATTTGATATATCCTTATCTCACACAAACGTCAAAAACATGCTTACCAACAAATTTGTTTTAATTGTTGCCTTCCTCTCTAAAAATTTCCAAGGCAACAGTTAAAGCAATCACCATAAATAAAAAAAGTAGTAAATCTTAGATAGTTTGTTTACATTATCATCCTTTGATTAAGAAAAAGAACGTCATATTTACGGCCTGTATTGTACTATTGCCAAAGAATTCTAAAATCGAACCCATTGCAAAGTTAAATCACATTTTTTCGGTAAACACTCCATTGTTTGTATTCTTAGATGCTTACAACCAAGTCAAGATTTACTATTGTAATACTAACAGTACTATAAATCGAGTAAACAGAACTTGAAACACCGTTAGAGTTTTTTTATTTAGAACGTCATTCAATAAAGCTTTCTTTGACTACGTGCCATTAAGCGTTTTTCTCTCGTAATACTGCCATTGAAACGATCGAAAAAGCAATCAGAAACACCTACATTCTGGTAACGAGGGAGATAATAGATTTTACGTCGCTGCTAGCAGCAACAGCAACTAGCTGCCAGTAAAACAGCCTAGTGTGACCATAGCATAAGAGAAAGCCTGTAACATTTTCCTTATTCTATTGTCTGATTATTACTAAAAACAATCCAGTTCTTCCGCCGATAATTCTAAATATGTATACCAAATTTCAATTTCAATTACAAAATTTCGGATCCGTTGTATCGTTTGGGCGCGATTGTGTTCACATACATACATACAGAGGCGTATTGAAAACCCTTTTTTCCTTCGATTACAATGCTTTGCTGTGAGGGTAGTGGTATAGAATATCTGTAATAGCTATGCCATAGGGGACCTTACACGATCAGTCAGACTGTCATTTCTGAGACCTCATTATATTGTGACTAATAGCTACATATAATGTTTAAAATAATTATTTGTAAGACTCACTTGATCTGTGTAACCAATAAGATTGTTTGTGGCCTAAGTTTAGAACAGCCTGTGGAATAATTAAGGACCACCGACAAGTTTTATGCTTATTTTGTTGTAAACCCAAATTAATTATTAATGGTCCTTGATCCATTTCGTTATGCCAAGGGCCAAGGGTACAACGCTCAACGTTGACTTAACAGGGGCAGATTTGGATATATTATAGATATAGGATATACTCGTAAATGTGATCTGGGTGCTTAGTTAAGAAAAGTTGTTAATTTGTCGCTATTTTATTGAGTTGAACAGTATTGTACGTACATATATCGTCAGTCATAGAATAGTGAACAATGTCATGTCATGTGAACCGCTTATTCCATTGATCTGTAAATTGGTACACATGTTTAAAGTCACTGAAGGGTGAGCTGTGTGTATGTCTGTGAACACGATAGCACCCAAACGGAACAAAGGATTGGGCAGAAATTTGGTATAAGTATTTAGAATCACCGGGGGACGAACTGGATTGTTTTTAGGAACTATAAGAGTTTATAGAAGCAGTTTGGCAGAATTCACATCCTTCGTCGCTGTGTCGCGAACTGTCAGATTTTTACAATCGTCAGTGCACTGACATGATATGACATTTGTGTTCTTCTATGACTAACGTCAGGTTGGGGTCCACAGTGACTGTGGCTTCACGAAATTGAATAATACCAAAAGTGTTTAGACACTTGTGGTAAGAATTTAGTTGGAAAGTTGGGTGGGGTACACCACGATTTTTTTATTTATTCATTAATATGCAAATAATAATGTTGGAATTAGATAGACATACAATTTATCAGTTATATGGTTTCTACAATAATTCTACAAATCACTATTTTGACTACTGCATTAACAGATTGAAAAAGATCGGAGCTTTTGGTTAGATTTTTTGCCATTTTTCGTATTCAACATTGCTAAGTCATCTTCAACATTTATGTCGTGGTCAACGAAAGTCTTCACGGCAGTCATCAACCCAATGATACATATAACGATTTACACCACGGCAATGTAGTTTTAAAGAAAATATTACCCAAAAGGGATTTCAAGAATGATGCGGATTGTGAACAAATTGGGATAGTATTACGTACACATTGGTGGTGAATCTGGTATAAAAGATCTTCAGTAGATTATGGTTAATGTTAATAGATCGAGTTGGAACTCTCTAACCAGAGCAGATATAAAATTTGTCAACACAACGGGTTTTGTCTTATTCGCAGCCTTTCGCGGAATCATTTCAAGGACTTTAGCTTTCTAATATATAGGCGCCCGCAGAAATTATTTTAGGGGGGGCAAGACCATGAATTTTATATACAGTGTCCTGAAACTCAAGGTCAAGTACATGCCAGGAGAGACGGTGGTTTGTGTACGTTCTGGCAAAAAATAGTACAAACAAATGTCTATCACTTAGTTGAGTGATAATTGGCACTTTTTCAAACAGGTTTCTCGACATCCTAAGTATATCACATCTTTAGTTACTGTGGCAACAAATGATCTAATTTTCTTACAGCTTTTTCTAATATGATCTTAAATAACCGTACCATTAACCGCAATAGCAAATCGATCAAAAAAATGTGACATTGATAAAAAATAAGGCAGTTTGTTTGAGTTGTGGTTTGAAAAAAAATTTACTCTTTATTACAAAAGAAATATGAAACTGTGGTAGGCTAGGCAAGTTATTTTAAAAGATGGGCCATTTAGTTAGGATTTCAAAAGGGTAGGTACAACACAAAGGCAAAAAAAGATGAGAATTTTTATTTGAAATTATTGCAAGAATAATTAATCACTTGAGGAAATAAATTGAAAAATAAAACGAAAAGTATGAGAGTAAAAAAGGTGTTTTTGTTTTACAAATTCAACTGCTTGAATTATTGGCCCTCAGCACCAATACAGGCTCGTCTGCATCTTTTTAAAAATGATCGTTTGATAAAACGTGAGTAGCGAGTAGCATTAATCTTTTCTGCTGCTTGATGTTGGCGCAGGTCGACGATATTTTGAGTAACGTTGGCATAAACTTTTCTGCAGCCCCACTAAAAAAATATCTGGGGTTGCCCTCACCCTACTTTCCGACTAAATCGTTGGCACAATGAAGTGCCTAAACACTTTTGCAATTATTCAATTAATAAAAAATTCAAGATACTAATGGGGTGGTTTGAACTGGGAGATCATTCCCGGGGGTTTGCGGTCGGGAAATTCCGGGAAATAATTTTGCCAATCCTGCTTCCCGGGATTCGCACTTTAATTCCCGGGAGTCTGAAATACTAATTTCCAAAAGGAATAAAACAAATCTTCTGCAGTCCTGCGGCGCACTCGTTGATCTGTCCCCCTGTACAGTACAGGGCAACTAATCGCCGGAAGAATCCGCAGAATCCAGAACCTCTTCAAAACCCAGAACATTTTCAATTACTTTTACTTCCCTCCACAAAGATTTTCATTTTTCTCATTTTGTTCCATTGTATTGTACTGATTTAGTTTGAAGTATATATGTGACCTCGGATGTGAAAAGGGTCCTATCGTGACGATTTCTTGCACGCTATTTTCGCACGTAAGGTCTCTTCCGATAGGTACCGTTATGACGCACGTTATTTTCGCACGATAGAACCTTTTTCTCATCCGAGGTCACATATTTATATACTTTGTATAGGAATGTGCGTTTATTTTATATAAATAATACATGTTATTTGTTATTGTCCGTTGTTTTATTGTTCTTTCCTGGGAAATCCAGGGATTGAGAAAAATGCTAATCTCGATTCCCGGGATTGAAAAAGGCAGTAAAACGGTACCCGCTAACCCACCTTATATACGCCGCCGCATCCAACGACAGAATCAAATTGCATGTCAAATAAACAAAGTCAACCAATGAGAACCGGTAATTTCAAATATCTAATTCGCCTCATCGGGCGAAAGGTGGTAGAAATTTGAATTAAAACAATCGGGATAAAAGCGCCATCTACATTCGCTCGTTCAGGCCAATGGCGCATTTCATTGGCTATTCGCCTCAACAAGCGAATAAGTTCCGCTCTGGCAGTAGAAATTTGAATTAAAACAGTCGGGATAAATAGCGCCATCTACATACGCTCGTTCAGGCAAATTCATCGACAGTTATGACAGGCGCCATTTCTTGAGAGCTGCAATAACATGGCATTAACCAGTTTTCAACAGACGATGAAAATTGGCTATTTTGTTCCCATAAGACATATAGGCCCTTGGGTACCACTTGGGTACTAGCATACCAGGCAAATATTTGCTTAGCCAAGTGGCAAATAAGAAAATAAATTAATAGTCGCAATCTGCACAACACAGGTTTATAACGTCCTTTTATAATATTTGTTATCATTCTATCAAGTTTGACACATAAAATCGCACGTGATTTCAAATAGACCAATGTAAATTTTTCATTGAATTTTAAATTTGAAGCTTGTTATTTATTTCAACAGATGTCTTGTTATCCAACAAGTTGCAACCAAGAAGAAGTGAAGAACTATCTGTTTACTTACCCAATGTTGCGATTTCCCATAGAACTATGGCAAAGGACCAAACGTCAGTCTTATTGTCGTACACATGATTTTCTATTGCCTCCAGAGCCATCCACCTGAGAGGTAACATTTTTTGTCTATTGTTGACGTAAGGACCCACGCGAGATAGCCCAAAATCCGATATTTTCAGTATTTTACTTTCGTTGACAAGTATATTTCTGGCAGCCAAGTCCCTAAGAAGAAAATAATTCAAATAATACAAAACAAAAACAAAAACTTTTATCAAATTGTTTGTGTTGGAAAGCATGCTGTTTGACATTTCTTAAGCGTCAAACGAAATAGGGAAACTACTGTTATATGTCAAAACATCAAAAAAAAAAACATGACTACCAACAATTGAAAATACAAATTCGCTTCTTACCTATGCGTGATAGGGATTTTTTCTAAATGCTTCATCCCTTTAGCAATTTGCAACGCGAAATTTTGAAGTTCCCTGTGATCCAAAACGCGTTCCACGTCGAACGTGAAGTTGGCCACGGACGTCGGTGTCATCGTGACGTTTGAATACTGCGCTGAAACGTCAAAAACACGAATTTAATCAATAAAAGATACAATTGAATAACTACATTTTGACTTACTCGCTGTGGATTTCATTGTAGTTACGCTACATGGTGTCAAAGGACTTTCAGGCGAAATATACGAGGCCGACCTGCAAAAGCATTTCAAAAAATCCTCGAAAATTCTCACTGGTTATAAAATGCAACATTCCTGATCTAAACTACTATGTTTTCTTTCTAATCATAAAATACAACATCGATGACCTCAGACTGGGTGAAAATTACATATTCTTAATAGTCGTTACAGTATTTTATACTGTCAAAAACTAATACATGCAGATTAATTCTTAATGACATGGATTTAAAAATTAATCTGCTTTTATTTTTGTCAAAATGGATTAATTCTTAAATCCACGCCATGGGAACTTCTTGTACAAAGCGGGATATTTTTCAATGTCTGGTCTGTCCCGCCAAAATCTGAACATTTGGTCACCTTGTTTATAACCCTAGTCATGTTTATAACTCCACTTTTTGATCGTGTATGACTCACCCGTCAGAATTATGGCTAAAAGACAGCGCGACGTTTCTCCTACGGTACCATTGGTTCCTCAGGTCCACCAGGTAATGTTTCAAGTCACCAAACGGAACGTATTCCATTATCATCATGTACGGTTGTTGCAGTGTACAGCATTTATACATGGTGACGATGTTTGGATGCGTTCCTATTTCTTTCATTATTTCGATTTCTGCTAGAAAGTCTTTCATTTCATCTTCGGGGGCTTTATCTAAAATAATTTTGTTCGACAATATCGTATTTTATAACATCTGTTATATTGTTATATCAGTTAACATTGACGGTTGGAACGCATGTTTTTTGACGTTTGTATGTTGTAAGGTTATGTCAGATGTCATGTTCACCAACCAACTGTGTTACTGAATTTTAGTGCTCATTTTGTAGGAAAATAATACCTCTGAGGGTTTTTATGGCTACGAAATGATCTGTGCCATTGATAAGTGCTTTTCCTAAGAAAACTTCCCCGAAAGCCCCATTTCCTATGCGATCCAACTTTGTGAGGTAGTTTCTAGGTAATTCGAAGTCATCAGTTTGCCCATCCTATACAAAAAAAGTTTAAATGTTTTGTTGGTGGAAATCATCAAAATATTTGCGTTAATATTATCGTTGGGTAATCTAGAACCAACAAGCAATTGCGACTAGTTTATAATATTGTATTGCAATCACTATCAATTGCACACACAAATAAACATACATTTGCTTATCTACCCTGTATTAAATATACAGGGTGGATGTTCAAAGTTCTAACAAAAAATACGTACCGCAATTTCTTGTTCGACGTACAGAGGATTTGCTTCGGTTAGCCTCCTTCTGCAAACAAAAATAATCCATATTATATTAAATTAAAATATTTTAATTACAATATTTCTCACCCTGTACAGATACCATAAATATTTGTTGAATTTTGCCGCCTATTCAGTCTTCTATTGATGACTCTCGAAACAATTAAAGCCTTGACAGTTCCTCTGCACTTATCAATGTACCAATAAGCAATGATAGTAATAAGTAGCGCCACTAAGACAACTGTTGAGGAGATATGCAACCATGAGTTATTTTTAACCTAAAAATGGAATTTTTTATAAAAAATATCAAACAATGGAACAAAGGACATACGTGATGGAAATGTTTTTCTATGGCTTCCCTACCAATATAAGTACAGTTATATTTATTGAGGAACGTCACTAGCAAGCAAAATTCTTCTAATTTTGTATCAATATTAACCCTTGCTGTTTGGTTTAACAATGCCAATGGTGTAATTTCTACAGCGTCTATTGCAGTCTCTTCAGAACAGTTATAAATACTAAAAAGAAAGACTTATGATCAACACATATACTAGCGCAAGAAGAACCGCCATCCTAAAAATTTGACAAATTTTAATCTCCAATAACTTTTGTTATCTTTACTGACATAATATTTGGTTTTCTAAGTTTAAAACAACCTATGGATCAATTAAAAACCTTGGTGCTATTTTCGGATACTCAGTTTCAAAGCCAAACGAATCAGCAATGTATTGGCGTTTGTGTAAATTTAACTTGAACTTACACTATGAATCAAACAGCAGTATGTTTAGAATTGACAGGGGGTTTATTATAATTAGCCCAAAGGCTCGAATAATCCAGCAAAGATTTCAAAAGTTATTATTGAACAACATTTTTGGCTGGTGTTTTTTTTTTGGGTATAGCATCAAAAAAGGAAAACAAAACTCACTGAAATGATACATTCTTTATGTCATTCACGTCGCCAATGCTTGAAAAGTTCCAAGTGACTTCGAATGTGTTGTCCACTAAATGAGTTGGTGTTATATTTGGTTCTGGTCTTAAAATATGACAATCGCAAACCCCATCTACACATACTGACAAGAAAAAATATTATAGAAATTTTCAATGGTTTTTACAGGGTGTGTAACTTACATGGTATTGTATTCGATATTTGTTTATATTTGGAATATACTGTCGATGTTGCGGTAACCTCAATGGAATAGGTACAATTACCCTTCAGTTGGAAGGCTTCGTCTTCATCTTTCGGTACAAGCAACTCCGTAGTATCCTAATTAAAAAAAAAATAGTTCAACATGTATCACGCAATTACTATACCCATAACTTACCTGCGATACAAAGCTATCTAGGTGTGGTAGATGGGATGAGCAATCAGAATTTGTAGAGTTCAGAGCGACTATGACATTATAACCGACATTAGGAGCATCTGTAATTTTATTTTTTACGGTTAAGAGAGCTTGTACATGGTCGGAGTATGTAATTTTCGCAAAACAAACAGTAGATACGGAACGTGTAGTTTAAAAAACAGCCCGATCACATCTATATCTCTAATATAATCAAATTTCACCTTGTTAAGTCAACCCGTTATCGAGAAATCTGGGATGGAAAATGCAATTCATCTGTGCATTGCATAAGTGCCTTTAAAATTGAATTTTGATATACATACACACATCTGCGGTTCTAATGTGTTATTTGTAAAATGCATTAAGGTTTTACGTCTGACATCTGGACTGATGTTGGCAAGAACTTAGTTTTATGTACGCAATTTGGCACATTTAAGTCGTTGATAGTAACAGTACTATACAAACAAAGAGAATTGTCATGTCATATTGGAAGGAGACAAAAGCGTCTCGTTTGTTGCTTATTTATAATTTTGTAATATATTCAAATCGAAGAACCATTAAAATATTGTTAATTCGTGATAAAAATATGTCAAATTTTACTCACCTTCCCAGCTGATGAGGTACTGCAGTTTTCTTATAGTGTGATTGTAAAAGACATGAACGGAAACGTTTCTCAACTGTTCTGCAACAAGAAGGAAATTAAGATATAGGACTAAAAAAAATATCATAATTTTGCTTACCGGAGAAGAGTGAATCAGATTCTAAGTCGTGAAAATCATAGTCAAGCTAAAAAGAAAACAAACTACTTAAAAAAACTACTTTTTTAAAAACTAAGCAATTTAATTTATAACAAGAACACAAATAAATACATATCTTGATATTTTGTTAGGGAAGATGACAATAATAAAGAAAAACACTTCAGTCTGAATGTGCGATAAAGTAAACAATTTATATTATCTGAACAGATCTATAATTAAATTCAACAGATGCTTCATGATTCCATCGAAAATAATTACTCTTGCGAAGGCTACAATACGCAAGATAATGATAAATAATAACTTCCCACACAATACGTAGGTTTCGTAAATTTGACTAACCAAAGTCCAATACCTTCAAAGTCCAATACTTCCAAAGTTCAATACCTTTTGCAATCTACTATTTATTTGACCAGCACTTCAAACCGTTATTTTTTTCGTTCCGATATTCGTTGCGGCAAAAATAACGTTTTTTTTTTCGGTTTTTTGTTCAATTCCGGCTAAAACTAGGGATTTTTTAAGTAGATTTATGTATGTTAAAAATGTAATTTGATTTCTTTTTGCAAAAGGCACAGAGGTTAGCAATATAATTAATATTAGGTATAAAACAGATCATAATGCTATAATTTATTTAAGAAAATCCGGGGTGCCCCCCACCCAATTTTCCGACTAAATTCTTACCGCAAGTGTCTAAACACTTTTACTATTATTTAATTTCGTGAAACCACAGTCACTCTGGACCCCAACCTAACGTCAGTCATAGAAGAACACAATGTCATGTGATGTCAGTGGCACTGACGTTTGTCAAAATCTGACAGTTCGCAATACAGCGACGAATGCTGTGGCTTCTGTCAAACTGCTTCTATAAACTCACTAAACCGTTCATCCAACTGATTTGTAATTTGGTATATATGTTAGCGACAATGTGTATAATTCCGCATTGTATACAATGCCTAGGCATTCTATACAATACCGCAAGGAATTTGGCAAAGTATAAAATGTTTACGGTTTTGCATACATTGCCTATGTGATGATTGGCATTGTGTAGAATGCCTAGGCATTTTATACAATGAGTTGTGAGAACTAGGCAGAGTATATAATAAATAGCTTTTCAAAACTTGAAAAAGAAATAAAGATATACACTGAGAGAAAAGAAATATAAAATCAAATAAATGTATTTCTTTGAACATATTTCTTTCGAGGAAAAAATGTATGTTTGAAACATATAAGTATTTTTAAATTTAAAAAAGTGAGCTGCATGGGCTGAGAGACATATTTTATTTGAAGTATGTAAAAAGAAATAGTTTTCACCGAAAAAATGATTCTCTTACACCAATCGGTTTTCCGTGATTTCCTTAATGTAGAAATTGTTTGGGTTTAATTGCAGAAATACGTTTGAATGAAATCTGGTTTTATTTGAAATAAAAGGTCGGCCTTAAAGTAAGTAAATATTCTATTTGGAAAAAAAAGATAATATATTTGAGTAAAAAGATTGTGTTTGAATAAAAAAAAAGAAATTGACCTAAATTGTTAATATTTTACAACTAGCTGTTAATACAACTAGGGAATAACATATATTTTTGCAAATTTGTTGAAAGTTACAAATTTGGAACGATATGAAAGGGATATGAAACACAGAAATTTGGAGATTTATGTTTCATCCAAAATGTAATAAGCAATTCTTATTTTTGTAGTGCGTTTTTCGTTGCTTTGCACTGACATTTTTGGTCGGAAACTTTGATAAGAATCGCACTTAAGTTGTTAAAATTTATTTTTGCAGACTGAAAGCTTTTTTATCATAAATAAATATAATACATACTCCATATAATCATATGTTCAAATAGACTGATATTCTAATAACAGAAAGATAAATGAAGATTCTAATACAATATAAATATGTATTTAATCTGGAAGCAAATTTTTCAAAAATGCTTTTTATCACAAGTGAAAATAATATTCTATATCACAACTTTAAAGCTAAAGCAAAAAATAATACTCCAAAATTTAAAAATAAAATATGTCTAAGTACCTATATTATTTTTAATCTTAGGTACACATAATTATTTATTGCAACCAGTTGAGCTTGAATGCCCTTTTTTAAATATACAATACATTATTTTTTACACCCACATTTGTTATTTTGACTTCATTTTGTACAAGAAAATGTTCTTGTAAGTAATGTAAGTTCTTTGTCCATTGGTACAACTTCTTTGTTAATAAAGTTTTTGGTGCAGAGTACAATCTGTGACCTAGTGTACATCCCTTTTAATGTGTCATTTCTTGTTCCATGCTTATAAGATTCGTTTTCTTCAATACATTCTTACTGCCTCTTTTATTTTTATCAACATCAGGAATCGGAATACGAACTCTTGAGCCAGAACTAATTGGGAAAAATTACTTCTGGGTGGATTTCGTCCTGTATCTCCAAACTGTGCTTAGCTTATTCATGATTCCTTAATACTGCTTCATTCTTTTTGCATAGTGGACACAAGCAATCACAAGTTTGTTGTCCTACGTTGCCATGTGCAGTTTCCCTGAGATCGCAGCATAGCAAGTTGATATACGAATCTCTTTGCCTAAATAATAGTTGGTATTGTATAAAACGCCTAGGCAAAGCATGAAATTATTCCTATTATATACAGTGCCTAATGCATTTACGAATTGTATAGAATGCCTAGGTATTTCATAGAATGTCGAATTATATAGATTGCCGCTAACAGTGTTCACAGGCATACACACGTGACAATCTGACAACCGGAAGTGATTTTGACCAAACTGATACCACCTCATCCTGCAGTGTTTTTAAATATGTATACAAATTTACAAATTAACAGAAAATAAGGGATGAGAGGCTTAGGCGATATATGGGTTTACATCGATTGGTTTGTGACGTAATGGACAACTGGCGGCATCATACCGCGTTAGCCCACACGTTATTGTTTGAATATTATCGTCCGGCCCGCGATTGAAGAATAAATAAACAAGAACTAGAGAAATAAACCTCGTAGGAAAACACAGGAATACGTGATAGTATATTATATTTATTTGTATCGAGAGGTGCCTTGTATTGTTAATTATTCCACAGGTATTCCAAACTTACGCCACAAACAATCGTATTGGTTACACAGATCACGTGAGTCGTACAAATAATTATTTTAAACATTATATCTAGCTGTTAGTCACAATATAATGAACACTTATAATAATCGATTGCATATTTAGATATCATACAATATTATATTGCAATTTTCGATAAGCTGCACTTACTCTAAAATCAAATCATTTCCGTGATAATAGTACGTTGTATTTTAAGAAGTAGATTGGCTATCTTTTTATTGGAATATTAAAGTAAATAAGATAACAAAAATACCATGATGCCATGATAATAAGAAACGTAGATGTTTTGCGAAAAAGGTTATTACTAATGTTACTACGCTAATGTATTACATCCTTATAATAAAGCCCAACCACAAAGCTCAAACTGTTGGCCCATAAGACCCCAGCTGAGTAAAAGTTCCCCTGACATTTGCCACCAGTGGAGTGTACGGCAAAAAAAATAATAATAATAGAACAATTGTGACACCCTGGAAGATGTACGGGCACCTGAAAGCACACCTTAGAGATACGGACAGTCGATTTTATTTTGAAGTAACTTAACTAGAGTGTTAATCAATGCTTGATCTCTTATCTCTGCTAGGGGCTTAAGTTAAAAATCTCTATCGTACCAAGACTGGCGTCTCTGGATCGACATTCACCACTGATCCGCAGAAATACGTATTTTAGGAATCGTCGGTGGATGCTGTCGATACTACAATGATGAGCGTTCTATACGACACAAGCATATTCCAGTCTAGAGGTGATAAATGCCATGTACAGTATTCTTATAGCAGCAAGGTTATTGAAGGATTTCCTAGCACTCATTATAAAACCGAGTAGCTTTCCTGCTCTAGTGCATACATTATTGATGTGAGGCACAACCGTCATTGATGCATCGAACAGCACGCAAAGATCTCTGCCATTATTACTTCGCTGAACTGGTGCACTGTTAATTGCATATTCATGCCATACTGGAGTCTAGCTTCTGGTACACGTCACTGCATTTTGTTATATAGGTGCCATTGCCAGCACATGGGAAAGATGGAGGTATTGAACTTCGAGATAGTTCTAGGTATATACTCCTCGCTGATTGAAACCGATCTTCAGGTACGAGGTGGGCGTCATCACGAGTTATCACGATTTTACATTCACTGTTACAGAATATGAGATCAACCAGTCAATGTTGAAAGTTGTAGATATATTTATATTGCTGAAGCTGTAATATATTGGAAAATAGGCGTATGTTTGAAACCTTTCTGTTCATGACTGTGCAGTTGTCTTCAAAGTGAGGGATGTTGAAATCGTCAATAAGAACGACTTTTTCTCCAATCAAAACCGACTCTAGTCCAGAAAGAAGATCTACAACCGCGTATGTAATCTCCCCGGATAGTGCGGGGATTACCACGCGTCAGACCAACACGAACAAAGTGCCTATCGGATCGAATTACATTATAAGATGGATGAAACAGCTCATAACTCTTTACACCATCGGATCCGTGAGCCAACTCTCCGTCACAGCAGCAACATCGTCACCCAGCGTGCAGCAATTTCAGTAGAATATCTCTGTTTTAGTGTTTAAACCTCCGCGACATGGACATAGACGATACAACGGGGTCATTAGGGGTAATGTTCGGCTTAACTTTTCGACTCGATAACTGACGGAATGCCATTTTTGACTTCGCGGATTTAAGCAAGACGTCGAGGTGGCGTACCACAGAAAGAGAAGACCACGGAAATGAGTCAAAAAAGGTACATAAATGGGAGTGAATTTCAAAGCAGACTCAAATTCGAACAAAATCACACCGATTCGTTAGCGTTAGGTTATATGTAAACAAATAACGAAAGTGTTAAATTCTAATAGAAGATAGATTAAACAGTGATAGTACTTACTGATTTTATAAAATCAAAGACAAATATCAAGATAACAGGTTACCGCAGCAGTAAGCGCTACCAAGCGACAATCTAGAAATTATCATCCACCATAGGATAAAATCTGTTAGGAAGGTTAGGTTCAGACTAAGATCTATAGCACCCTATAGATGTGTTACATATCCCGTGAAATTTGACGAATAAGACTCAAATTTTATGTGTAAATGACAAAATTTACGTACTTATAGCAAATTCCTGTTAAGGATTCGACTTGGAGTTGTTTGCTAAAAGTCTCTTGCGGCAATATTGGTTCCTATACACGGTCCAATATATCAACGACACGCAGATGACGAATTCTTCGATATTTCCCAACTTTGTACACACAGACAGATGGAGATGGTTATTGTACCAAACAAAGCCATTTTTATTACCAAACAAAGCGGCGAGATAGTCAATATGGCCTGCAAATCAATTGCTATTGTGTACCAATGGTTTTATTATAATATAGTAGTCGATACGATACGATACGAGTATGTAACAAAAAATATATAAAATATGTAACTTTAGATCAACAAGAACGGTTTATGAATTGACGTTTTAAACGTCAGACGTAATCTGAACGTTTTATTTTCGTTATTTATAGTGCCAAAACAAATTTAAGTAACAAAAACTGGTCAACTCTAACACGCCTTCGGAATTGACAACACATCACATACAAATTTAACTCACGACAAAACTGGTCAATTCTAAACCTCTAGTAGAACATTGGAATGGCATAGATAGTGCAAACATTTTCAAATTTCGGAGTAGCCAACGTACAATATTTTGGCAGCCGCTGACGTTTATTAAAATTTGGCTATTAAAAACCATAGCAATTATGGCTGCTGCTATTGTCAGGCTGCTTTTATGAACGCTTATCGAGACTAAAACGTTTATTTGTAAATTGGTCACTGGAGACTGGAGAGTGAGATGGTATCAGTTTAGTCATGGTTGTCACATTGTCACAAAAAAACAATTTAGTTTGTCTCCTGGCAATTCTAAATATGTATACCAAATTTCAGCCCGATCCGTTGTACCGCTTGGGCGCTGTTGTGTTCACAAATAGACATGGCATAATCTAATTACAGGAAGTTACATGCGTTTTCTTAGAGATTCATCCAACTTTGACCAAATTGATACCAGCTCATCCTCCAGTGTCTTTAAAATACTTTAACTATGTACATATTCTAATTTGCAAATCAATGGGAGCGGCAACCGTCGCTGTGGTTGCGAATTGACAGATTTTGGTAACCGTCAGTCAAGCCGTCAGTGGCCACTGACTCACTGACATGACATGACATTCAGTCGATCCATTTCCGCTAGCATGAATCGGTAGCATTAAAGCGCTAGCGCTAACTTATAGCGAAAGCCTGGCTGAATGCCCCCATTTTATCCAACCACATAAAATATAACACAAACGTTAGAAAGACTGAGATAGCTTTATGGGATAAAGCAAATGCCGACTGAGATGCCGCTACTTTTTAATCTCTAACGTGTGTTATTTACTCGTTGATTTACTAGTTGGGTGATTGTGTTATTAGACTGACGCTAGGGCCGAGAATGGGCTTTGGCTTCACGAAATTGAATAATAATATATGTATTTTTCTACTTTGCATTCACAATGCACACATTGTAACACTGTTTTCGTTGTTACAATTAGCAAATTGTAACACCGTTTTTAGTAACTTTTTTCTAAGATTGGTGACATTGATATCAAATGCATGTCAAACGAAAATACACATAACCACAAAAGTAAGCACAAACTGATTTTTTAGAATCGCACAAACTGCGAAGTATGTATATTTTTATACATATTTAAACATGCGTGTTGCATCCTAGGTTTCGTACTACTAGTATATGATGGTATATAATAATTATCAATAATTACTTTTTCACAGATATTTGAATTTAAGTGACAGATGACAGTGTTACCAACGGTTGCACCCATAAATACTCTAGATTTGAATTTTACCTAATATTCATAGATACTTCTAAATTTTTATAAAATTAATGACGCAAAGTAGAAAAAATAGTATTACACTCGTTTTATAAGACATATTGGCGCATTCGTTCATTTTCGTTCACAACTCATGCGCCAATTTGACGTCTTATAAAACTTGTATAATAATATACTATTTTCTACTTTGCATTCACAATGCACACATTGTAACACTGTTTTCGGTGTTACAATTAGCAAATTGTAACACCGTTTTTAGTAACTTTTTTTCTAAGATTGGTGACATTGATATCAAATACATGTCAAACGAAAATACACATAACCACAAAAGTAAGCACAAACTGATTTTTTAGAATCGCACAAACTGCGAAGTATGTATATTTTTATACATATTTAAACATGCGTGTTGCATCCTAGGTTTCGTACTACTAGTATATGATGGTATATAATAATTATCAATAATTACTTTTTCACAGAAATTTGAATTCAAGTGACAGATGACAGTGTTACCAACGGTTGCACCCATAAATACTCTAGATTGGAATTTTACCTAATATACATACTTCTAAATTTTTATAAATGTTTGGGGCACGAGGAGCGCCAGCGACGAGTGCCCCAAACAACTCATGCGCCAATTTGACGTCTTATAAAACTTGTATAATAATATACTATTATAATTTAGTCGAAAAATTGGGTGGGGGTCACCTCGGATTCTTTTTTTTGTGTGACTGAATAATATGGATGAAGGATGAACGTTCTTTATTATCAGTCATTTAAACTCAAAAACTGGAATTTATTGCTTAATTATAATTTCATATTATGTATCTAGAATACTATAGCTTGACATGTTTATAATTTGAAGTTTTCTTGTGCAGAGTTGTACATAATGTACATATTTGAGTTTTGTGCGTACTTTGGCATCTGTCAACTATCTGTCAAAACGTTTTGTACCCGATCAAGTTGCAGTAAAAACATCGAGATACAAAAAAGAGGAGACGCTATCACGTGATGACAGCGGTACCAGTTTGGCCATATTGTTCCCACACTTTTGTCTTTCGTGTTATGTGCATTGCGGTGACTGTATCTTATGTTAATTAACAAAACTAATATGGTTTCTTGTGCTGTGAGTGGTTGTACCAGTCCAGACGGCGCGGCGTGGATAAAAAATCATCTGGAATTACTTTTCATGGGTTGGTGTAAACTGTTTACAGGCTTTTGCATGAGAGCTAGGTTCCATCTGGAAAATCCCTAGTATATTTTCCAATAATGCTAAGGGCTATTATTTTTTAATATTCATAAGTGAAATAAGAACAAAAAAGTTAGATTTCTGCTTGAACCGCCATATTGTTACTACACTAAGCTCCGCCTAATGATACCGTTTGCCCTTGACCTACTGAATAGTAATAGCGCCTCCTTTTTATTTTAACTCAATGGGTAAAACTCATAGACAAAAATTCCGCTGCTGATCGTGTATTTTCGATAAGATTTATTGAGGAAACGAAAATATGTTTTCAGAAGCTGCTGACAAAAAACAGCATCCGCTGTTTTCTTCATCTGTAAACTAACGAGTCATGGGCAAAACTGACCATACTGTTTATTCCCCGTCAATAACTTAATGCCAGAATAGCACAGAACGGGTACAAATTGTATAAACAACTTAACACATTAAGTGCGAAAGGCACACAGGGCTATAATCTGTATGATATTAAAAGATTGGTCGTAAAATGTGCTAAACTAATAATCGTGTCGCATAAAAGTACGGATTCTTGCAGTCCTTTAGCCAATAAAATGTTATTCTCTATGTGAGAAAATAGGTCGTAAAAAATGGTTCTTTATTGTGAAGGGTAATGACCGTTTGTACCGTATTTATTAATGCCCGTTTGCACCGGTTGTGTTAAAAAAGGCTTAAGTATGAGATCGTACTTATGTCATCGATTTTGCTTGCACCGTCACATATCCATTACCTAACTACAGTTAAGAACGACCTAACTTAAGCCTAGAAAATCGACGGCTTAAAGCCAGCGTAAATATAAGCTTAGTTGTGATTGGTTGATTGTGGTGTAGACACACATTGCACATGAAATGTCGTTTTAAGAAATGTCAAGACAGTACCTATATGTGTCAATTTATCATGTTATCAAGCGATTTTAGGAGTTTGTAATGTAAAATTACAGTTTTATAGTGTATTAGAAATAATGGTTTCATTTTGATCATAAAATCTTTTTTTTGTGTCGTAATTTTTGTAGTTATGAAAGTAATTCAAATTTGCCGCCACATTAACCTATTGAAAGTTTTGACAAGTGACGCAATACTGTTGATTTTAGAACCAAGTATCTCCAAATATAACTAGAACTTTACAGTGTTGCCAACGTCAGAAACCCTTAAGTAATGCTTAAGTTAGGAAAAGCTGACATGCGAACGGTGCAAATGATGCCTGACTTAAGTTAGGCATAAAGATAAGCTGTTCTTAAATTTAAGTCGTTCTTAATAAATACGGTGCAAACGGGCATAAGAATGACTTAAATTTAAGAACAGCTTATCTTTATACCTGACATAAGTCAGGCATCATTTGCACCGTGTGCATGTAAGCAGGTCCTAACTTAAGCATTACTTAAGGGTTTCTGACGTTGGCAACACTGTAAAGTTCTAGTTATATTGGGGAATATTTGGTTCTAAAATGAACAGTATTGCGTCACTTGTCAAAACTTTCAATAGGTTAATTTGGCGGCAAATTTGAATTACTTTCGTAACTACAAAAATTGCGGCACAAAAAAAAAGAATTTATGATCAAAATGAAACCATTATTTCTGATACACAATAAAACTGTAAATTTACATTACAAATCCCTAAAATTGCTTGATAGCATGATAAATTGACACATAAGTACTGTCTTGACATTTCTTGAAACGACGTTTCATGTGCATTGTATGTCTACATCGCAATCAACCAATCACAACTAAGCTTATATTTACGCCGGCTTTGAGCCGTCAATTCTTTAGGCTTAAGTTAGGTCGTTCTCAACTGAAGTTAGGTAATGGATATGTGACGATGCAAACAAAATCGATGACATAAGTACGACTTCATGCTTAAGCCATTCTTAACACAAACTGTGCAAACGGGCATAAGACTTGTTTACTTGTCAAATTTGGGTGGGTAAAACCGAAATTTTGGGCAGGCTGTAATCGTGATGCAGTAAACAATATATAAATATTATATAATATAATAATACAGGCATTGGTCTTGTGATTAGCTCTAAAAATATTAAAAAAAGTAAACAAAGGCAATTGTATTTTATTAAATATTATTTCTGGTATTCCCGTCAATAAATTTTAGTATAAAATGTCGTCTTTGATGTGCAAAACCCACTTCAAGGATCATTTTGTATTGAATAAACATTACCATACTGCAAACTAACGTAACTTGTTATTGTCATCAATACAAATGGCATAAATACACAATTTTAATATTTACCTTGTCACTATATTGTATGTACAACGTTACGCAACTTTTTTCAAACAGATAAAGGTACAAACTTAGTTCAGAAAGCAAATAATTAAAAAAAAAACTCACCTTGGCTATACAAAGATTTAACACGAAGCTCAAAATAAAGAAAACGCAGGAAAACCAAATCGGGAAATTATAATTTCCCCTTAGTTTTCGATGACACTTCATAGTTTTCACAGTTGTTGGATCATCTTGAAATGTATGTGTCCCATTTTCTCACTTCAAAAAAAGAGCACAACAATCAATCATTTGTCACTTTGTTGTGTAAAAAAACACATATTTAACTAATAAAAACCACATTTTATACGAACTGTGAACGCGCTCGCAGATATTCGAAAACTGTGCAAAAATTGCGTACGCGTATATTATCGATTCGATTCTTTAAGGATGCTGTAACTCGTAGACACAAAATATGTAAACATGCTACATACATATGCGAGGTATGTGGCTCTTAAAGAAAACCAGATACCACAGCTTTTTGGACCGATTAATTTACTTGTCTGCTATATATAACAAACTATATAACTTGTAGGAGTGTTTTTACATTAAACTTCTGTCTCAACAATAAGCGATAAATTGCTTAGATATAGACAAATATATATATTATCAATCTTACGTATGTTAACAAAAGATACAATCCAAATTATGATACATACATAATATCGAACAATGTCATTGCGATTTTTCCGAACGTTGATTTTACCTATGTATAAGTATAAAGTATATATCAGTTCTGTTTATATTTATCGCCTTTGAAGTTTTTAAGTGCTTGCTAATTTTTTTCTAGAGATAAGAATAAAAAGATGAATCTTATCATAAAGGATAAAGTACATACTCAATTTATACGTCAGGTGTATCAAAACTGTTTGTTCATGTTGTCCCACAAGCGACGAACAATAAAAAAAATACGCGAGAAGTACATATAACGTTTAAATTTATCTAAAATATTAGATTACACAATAACGGGAGAAATTTTGCAATAATAATTTTTTTAGCTAATGCATATTTGAATTTTCTGCGGATATACATTTTGACGTCTGTCAGTTATGTGTCAAATCTCAAATGCTACAAAAACAGAAACTTGAAACAGTTTTAAAAGGAAATGCACATTTGTGTGTAATATTAAGTACTTATTAGCTCCTAGACTATAAAATTACTTTGACGTCTGTCAAAACACTTATGTCAAAGCGGCAAATTCAAAATTTTGATAAGCAATCCACAATTTACCTAAGTTGCAATAAACTCAAACTAAAAAGTCATTTTTCACCATTTTTTGCACAAATTTACACGACCGCGTCTCTACTAAACAAAAATTGATAATTTTCCGCGGAAAAGAGCCGAAAGAGTTACCGCACAGTGCGATTAAGTAAATAAACAGTTGAGTGATAAGAATATCCCAGCGAAAGAAGTGTACACACACTGTCGGAGCGCGTGTCTAAACTGTGTCACATTGCCATTTTGACTTGATTGCTATATGATTATCTGGAAAAGATTAGGGAACGCAACGGGTTCTATATCTATAGATATGATATAAGGGTGAGTTTGTCGTATATTTAGCGAACCATTGTGACGCAAATCGGCGAATAGGGGGTGTGACAATGTTTGACTTCTTGTGATAATCTCATCAAGTTGAGGAAATAAAAAGCATTTGCTGAACATAACAATCTTCCGTCTACAAGTACAGTCGTACTTAGCGCTTTAAGGTGTAAAAATATTAATATTAATTAAGTAAATTTAAAATACAAAACGGAAATAAAAACAGCCACTTTGTCACGGATGACAGGAAAATAAATCCTTCACATATAAAATATGTGTACTAATATGTGATTAATATTCTCCACCTACCGTTACAAGACTCTAACTAACGCCTGCGGCCGCTGCTACCCGAATCAGCGCAGCCAAACAAATCCGTTCTCCATGATTTTGAATCTCCCTCGCTTAACAACTGTCAAGTTTGACAGATGGCAAGCATGCTATTCCGAGTTTTTACAATCTCAACGCATCTTATCAAACCGCAAGCACCTTTTCATCAAGTTCTATTGAAATTGTGCACGTCTATCAACGAAACTATGGACTGGCAAGCAGAGAAACAGAAATACGTCGCCTTAAAAACTCCAGAGGCGCAGATAGGCAGCGTTCATATATCCCGTATACCGACTTGGAAGTCGATTTTGGAAAAAAATGAACCACTAGGCAAGAAAATACCGATTTTAGGGAAATACTCAGTGGAAAGTGCGCTTAACGGAAAACTAGTTGATAAAGTTTCTTACATACAAGGCGATATAACAAAATTACAGGTTAGAAATTGTTTATTTACTGTATGATAGTCCAATTTAACCATATTCTTTTAGGTTGACGCTATTGTAAACGCTGCAAATAAATCCTTGCTAGGTGGCGGGGGTGTTGATGGAGCGATACACAGAGGTGCTGGGCTCTTCCTTCTCGACGAATGCAGAACTTTGAATGGTTGCAATGTTGGTGAGGCAAAAATCACTGGAGCATACAAACTACCCGCAAAATGTAACTGTCTATATAACCTTTAAATTTTTCTTTTTCCTACAAATATTTTGGTTATAGATGTGATCCATACCGTGGGGCCACAAGGTGAAAAACCGGACTTACTTGAACAATGCTACTCGAATTGCTTGAAATTGTTAATCCAAGAGGATTTGCGTACCATCGCTTTTCCATGTATTTCGACGGGAATTTACGGTTACCCGCAGGAAGCTGCTGTGCACATTGCCTTGGGAACAGTCAGGTCATTTCTTGAGTCTCACCCTACGAGCGTCGATAGAGTTATTTTCTGTTTGTTTACCGAGCTGGACTTGGCTTTATACCAAGGTGCCTTACAATCCTATTTTCCTTTGGAGTGATGTTAGTTGTGACATAAAATTGATGTTGTAAACATTTCCTGGATTTGTTGTTTATATTTTTATAGTTATTGACTTGTGTAAAATTTTCCACATGATACTAATAAGATTTGTACTTTAATTTTTATTGTTTTATTGACAAAAATTCAGTATCTTGACTAGTAGAACATAAACTAATAGTAAAAACTAAATGTACCTTTCCGACAAGTGTGTAATCTAAACACTTACTATTAATTAATATCTTACTATTAATCAACCAAACGTCAGTCATAGAGTGACACGATGTCATGTCATGTCACTGGCCACTGACACTTGTCATAATCTGCCAATTTGAAACCACAACTGCAATTCTGTCAAGCTGCTTCTATAAACGTTTATAGCGTCTAAACCGCTCATCCCATTGCTCTGTAAATTAGTATAAATATAATATTTAAAGTTGCTGGAGAATGAGCTGGTATCAGTTTGGTTAAAATCGGATAAATCCATAAAAAAATGTATGTAACGTTTGCCACTTCCGGTTGTCAGATTATGCCCAAAAACAACCCAGTTCGTCCCCTGGCAATTCAAAATACATATACCAAATTTCAGCCCGATCCATTGTACCATTTGGACGCTATCATGTTGACAGACATACACACACACACTAGGGATGTGCCAAATCGATACTTTTATGTATCGAATTGATACTGATTTCGTTACTTTTCAAAACTCATTGATGCCGACACTAAAGGAAGACTTCAAGTTTATTACTTCTTAACTTTGAGTTTACTCAAAATGTTTTGCTCATATAATCATTACTAATTATGAAACACTGGTGGATTGTCATAAAATAACATATTTCAGACTACTAATAACATACATTTTATAGCTCCCGCTTGAAAGAAAAGTTACCGTTTTCATCCTAATGCAGTGGCATTTTTTCACCAACTGGGAAATTGTTTATAACCTATGTAAAAAGTAAGAACAAAAGTTGTTTCTATATATATATATTTAAATAAATAGTAAGAAAATAAATTTGCATGTCGCAGTCAGTAGGTACTGGCGTCAAACCGAGAGAGAAACTTTCCAACGGTGTGGACAGACACTGTATGACCTCGGGCTCTAACCAGCCCGGCTCACAGCAACAGCCTAGTGTATCGGTGTAATTTTATACATAGTAATCAAGTAATCATTTGCATTTTGATACTAGATACTCGTTTCAATAATTGATATTTGGTATGTGTATCGGTAGTAACAATTTGGTACATGGTAATCACTCGCATTTCGATACTTGATATTTGATACATGTTTCGATACTTGATAATCGTTTCTATGCTTGATATTTAACACCAAAATTGATACCACTGTAATACTGATAACTGAATTATTAAGTTTTGTTCATATGTGCAGAGCTGAATAACAACATTACGTGTTGTGACTGATACCTAAACTGATACATTGTACCAAATACTTTTTGAAATAAGTATCAGATATTTTTTTCACATCTCTAACACACACACACACACACATACATTTTCCAGAAATCATTGCAATCGATTCAAGGGATCTCAAAACACATATTTCCTCTGAAAATTCTTCCGAAAAAAAATTTCCTGGGATTACAATACTTTCCTTCTAGGATACTAGTCGGAAAGTAAAAAAGAACTCTCGTCCTCATTAGGCGATGTTCGATTTCACTATCGATCTTATATGCGTATTGCTCGAAAAAGACCATTAAAACTCGAGTCCGTGGTAATGTGCCACAGCCATTTACAGAGTGCATCCCTTCGGAAAATCACTTTTCTTCGCTACTTTCCCAGGATATGTATGGATTGAGGTTCAGCTTATTACCTGGGATATAGATCAATGACACAGATTTATTTTAGCTTAATCGCGGTTGCTGCGTCCCAACCCCATTTTGGCTTATAATTTTAGTGATTTAGGGTGTATCTATCAATGTAGGTTTAAAGTGTTAGTTAAGATAACAAGTTTGTGATTATTCTAAATTGATGTAGATATCAAAGAATCATAATACATAGATTCACTTGGAGTAAACGATAACTGAAAGTTAATCTAACTACCACTTTAACCCTGTATTGATAGACCCACTCTTAGTGAATAAAAAGAACTCCAGTGTGTCATAATTTACATAGACACAAAAATTTAACCAACTACAAACTAGTCAATTTTAACCTCTGAAACTTGCATAATGAAATAAGGCAAAGAGAAACCAAAATTTACTTATCAAATTTCAGAGTTGCCATCCTTACTCTTTTTAAAATGAAATGGAATCATCTTTTAAGTAGTTCTTAATCCCTTGAAATATACACAAAAATAAAACACGAGAATAAGTTATCCAGTTTATTTATAAGGGAATGTCCATGAACAAACCATCTTAAAAAAATCCTACCACCACTGCAAGAGTGGGCAGACCTTACTTACTTAACAAGTGAAATCTATGCTACCTCACAACGTATATACGTCCAAGTCGAACAACGGGAAACAAAAAGAGAAAGAACTAAAAGTAATCAAAAGAAAAACTATCGAAAAGTCACCTAGTTACTATACATCACGAGACAGAATCATCGTCATATCCAATAATTATAATAAATAACCTAAATAACATGACCGCTGCAATCCTTCTAGAAACTTAGGAGACGAGAACTTTTTACTAAGGGGGAAAATTGAAGACGCACATCGACCGCCGAAACTTAAAATTTTCATCTTCTTTTTACGATGGAAATCCGCTAGCCGGTTGTCCCGGTACAGAATACTGCGGTCTAAAGTTGGCAAAATTGGCCGCAGCTGCCTGGAAACCAGCTAAATTACCAGCGTTGAAGCCAGCCGGAAATGGACTTATCATTTGCGCTGCAAACAAAAAAAAAAAAAAAACATTCTAAAAATTACTGTAACAATATAAATATGAAGCGTTCATATCAAAAAACAGCATTTGTCAAGAAAGCAAAATTCTCAGGAGAACAAGAAAACAAAATATATACTGCTGTATTTACAGCATAGAGAATATTTTAAAAGCAATATTTACTGTGATTGTAGGTACTTTTGTCGAAAATAATAGATGTATTGTGTAGATATGATAAATAGGAACCAAATGCTGCTCTAATATCTAAATTCGATTTTTGTGTTGTTTTTGAAATCAACTCTTCATATATACAATACATAAGTATATGCAAACAATAACAAAAAAAACTTTTTAACCTCTACTGCTGAAATTTTAGTCCTATTAAATATACTTTTACAGCTTTCTTCAAACTATTGACATGTTTAACGTTTTTTATCATACTCAACCAAAATTAACATGAAACCAAAGTTTCCTTGCGATAAATTGTATGAAATTTCAGACTTGAAAATGGCGTTCCACTATGACATTAGTGCGCAGACAAATTCTAAGTCTTACCGGTCGTGGGAGCGTTGCTCGACGAAGTGGCGGCCAGCCTCGACAGTATGCTCCTCTCGGACATCTGCAGACGCTGAGCGACAGGCGGAATCCTCGCGAGGGTGGCGGGCAGACGGGACACGTCCGACTTCATGTCCGACAGTAGCTCTTCGAGCTGATTGAGAACCTTGTGAAGAACGGCATTGGCCGGCTTATTGCCCGCCAACGACTCCTTGCTGAGGTGCTGGTGCGACTCGGCCAGGCACTCAACCTCGGCAAAGCGGGCGTTCAAAGACATCGCCGGATGATTAGGATCTTGCGTCAAGTTGAGGTACGCCGCTCGTCTAAGCTGCTCCTCTATAACCAACGCCTGTTCCAAAAGCTATGCAAACGCAGAAAAGGAATGTTCAGTTCATAAAGTTCAAACAGAATAGTAAAAATAGTTTACATGTTTTTTATTTTTAGAATAGAACAGAATAGAAAAAGTAAAATGCTTATAATACTTCTTTTGTAATTTTTATTACGTATTTAATTTTATGGCTTATTTTCCAGAAATATATGCTTAAAAGCCCCACAGTCAGTATATTACGTCAAATTCCTCTTCTAAAATTTTAATATTTATCAGATGTGTTTTGAATGTTACATACCTTAAACCTCCTCGCTAAAAATTTATTTTTGATCTCGAGGAAGTTGCCCTTTCCGACGTCCATCTTGAAAGGCTCGTTTATAATGGCAAACCGAGTGTCTGCCTGAATGTCTTGCCAGCGGCCGTAGCCATGTGTAACAATACCGGCCAGCAGCCAATAATCGTGCCTCCTGTGCCAGATCTCATACTCTCGTCCGGGCACAGCAGCCTAAGAAAAAACATGGTTACACATTTATCAAAACACAATAATAATAAATAAATTCTTACTTTTTCTTCATTCAACCATAGGGTATGTAGTTCTGTAAATCCTCCATCCGCGATGTTAAACATGAATTTCCTCTTGGCTCCGTCTTCCGAGTCCCCGGCATCGCTCTTCTTATCCTTCTGAAAAAAGAAAGATGGGATAAAGTAATAATTATGTCTAGTACATGTAAGACTTTCTTGCAAATCATTGCTTAGTACAAAGTGATTTACTATGAAATTGACTACATACAATAATGACAGCTCTGTCAAACTTGACATTACAAAACTCCTACCTTATCGTCAATGAGCACAACATCATCTTCGTCTTCCTTCTTCTCCACCTTGAGTTTCTCATCTTTCTTTGTCTCGCCTTCTTTCTCAGTCGTCTCTTTTTTCTCTTCTTCTTTGGCCTCATCCTTGTCGTCTTCTTTCTTAACCTCTACCGCGGGCACAACGTCTTCCTTTTTAACCACAGGCGTTGCCGTCTCATCAACTTTGGCTGCCTCGTCTTTCTCTGACGCCACCTCACTGGGAGCTTCACTCTTCACCTCGCTCGTGGTCGAGTCCGTCTCAGCTTTTACGCTATCCTTATCCTTGTTCTCCTCGTCAGGTTTTGCATCTTCGGAAGCAATTTTATCTTCTTTATCTTTCTCCTCTTTAACCTATAATTAGACAATTAATATAGTAGAGTGGTTTTAAACTAAGTAAAGCACAGAGACATATGCAACCAATTATACCCAGTGCGTGGTTTATAATTGACCCGCGTATATTTGGTTGCATACGCAACTGTGCTCTCCTTGGTTTGAAACATCTATAATTATTGATAGAATATAAAAAAAAAAACTAACCTCCTTATCCTTTTCTTTATCAGCTTCACTCAAGGCTGGCGCAGGACTTGCAGCTGCGCTTGTCGCAGGTGTAGCGCTGGTACTGGTCGTCGCACTTTTAGGCGTTTCCGCGTCATTTCCAGCAGTCGAAGCGGCAGATGATATCGCCGCGCTTTTTGCTTCGGAAATCGCCCTACGAATGGCTTCGGGCATGCTGTAATCGCCGTTGATGTGTTCAAATTCTTGCACCTTAAACATGGAAAGTGTAACTAAGTAATAAAAGAAACACTTGAAGGTTCTATTGAGTTTCAAGCACTCAATACAAAGTAAGTTTACGAATGGAATGTTTGCGTTAATAGTTTACCTTTTTTCTAATGAGAGACATAACCCCTATCCGGGTGAGGACGTGTTGTCTGCTCAGGCCTTCGCGGGGCACTCCGTCGGCAAATGTCTCTGCGTTGTCCGCACCAGGTTCGCATAGATGTCTCATGAATAGGGACACGTACGCCTTGAAGATCTTCTCCGATTTGCCTCTCAGGTCGCGGACCAACCATTGCGAGTTGAATGCGTCTTGCGGTGGCATGCCTAAGATGGACAAGGTAAAATTTTAATCAACTAACAATTTAAGAGTTTTTTTTTTTTTTAATATCACGCAATTATTTCTGCAATTTCTTCCTTGTGTTGAGCAATATTATTAACAAAGACGAAGATTATTGACACTTTCTGCAATTCTTAGTGCATTTTATAGTAAACATACTATACTTTTTGTTTGTAATAACAGAAAATAATTCAATAGTATAATTGTGTAAAAAGCTATTATTTCAATTTTTGCTTGATGTGCAGTAATATTGATGAGTTTCACAACTTTTTCTGCAATTTTTTATTGTAATTAATCTTATACATACATACATCAGCATATTAGCCATATCAGCATATATAAATTTTATTGAACACCCCACATTTGATAGCCTATAAGATATTCTTAATGCGTGGTATTCAGAGGACTTCCAGGTGGTACGTCAATGGTATGAAAAAATTTTGACATTAAGATAGTGAATTTTTTAAATATCGGATAATATAAAAGAATCTGTCATTGAAAAGGTAAAAAAAGTCAATATTTTGCACTGCAGATGACGATGAAGGTGACACATAAAAGCAAATATTAACAGTGCGATGTCAGAGAGCAATCTTCTAAAGGTGGCTCTACACGCAACGGAAAATCCGAAGGTCTGCCTTGAGGCGCTAGGCCTTCTCTCCATCCACATATAGAGGTTTTCCTTGAGGTTTTGCGCCTCAAGGCACGCCTTCGGATTTTCCGTTGCGTGTAGATCACCTTAACAATCTCTGTATCTGTCAGTTGAATGCTGCACTATAATATTACATGGCAACAGTCATATTGGGGTCATATTGGCAGCTAATGTCACAGTAATTGAAACATATACACAACGAAAGCTGCACTGCTACTGCATAATAGTCTAGTAAAAGGTATGATGGGAAAATTATTATCCTACTCTAAAAAAATGTGGATGAGGCAGGAAAAAAATTAATACACAGAATAAAATTGTAATAAAAAAGTACTTATTGTATTATTTTAATTGTTGTACATAGAGGACATTATTTGTTGCATGTATCTTTGCATTTGTTGCCGTCTGACATCCGATAAAACTAACGCCGTTCCTTTTGACAATATCTGAGAATAACTACCTCTTTTCAACTTTCCAGTGACCAAAAATTGCGGTTTTACTTTAAGAAATAAGCAGACCAGTATGAATAACCACTACAGTCTGATTTTCAGACATAGGAGCACTAGAAAAAAGTTCTATCACACTTATTGCGTGATCTCTTTTTGTAACAACAGATACTAAATATGCTATTATTTCTGTATCTTCCTGTTCATGTTAATATTTGAACTTTACTAATCTTTTTCTGGTATACCTTGTATCAAATTAACAAATTATAAACTAACAAAACTCACCGTATCTCATGATGGCGTTCAGGAACGCTTTCCTCTGCCTTGCATTGAAACCCAGCACCTCAATATTTCCGCCTACCCTTGCCAACAGTGGAGGCAAGGGTCTGTCCCTCTCGTCCTTCCGTTCCATCCGCCTACGGCTTCTACGGCTCAGGTCATTCTCGTTCTTCTCATCAAAATCGTCGTCCTCCTTATCCTCATCCGAGCCCGCAGAGAAATCCGAATTATAATCGGAGAGGTTCTCCTGCCAGTTGGTGTCGTCCCTCGTATCCGTAGTCATTCCGCCGTCATTGTAATTAACAACTTTCCTGACTCGCTTTCCTTTACCCAAGGTCCTCGCGATATCCTCTTGCTGTTGTTCGTAATGATGCCGGAGCAATTTTATCCAATAAGCAGGATCGGTATTCTCCGCTTCCTGTTTGATGATTTCCGTGTCGTTCTCTTCCTCGTTGTCGCCTTCTTTCGTGACGTAACTGGCGACTTTGAACGAACTTAGATACTCGTTGGCCCAGTTCTCTTTCTGTTCGAGACCTTCTTTGGATCGGTCGAGGAGTTCTTCCACTGCTTTGTCATCGTAATGGATCGCCTCGTCTTCTTTGCTTTCGTCCTCCTTGAAGAGTTCTTCTGTACCAAAACGGAGAATGTCGTCTAATTCTTGTTTGGTGAAATTTGTGCCCTTTCCGCCCATACCGGGACGGACTACTAAATGCGTGAGCATCATCTTGCGTTTGGCCACCTAAAATTTGTGAAATTCCAATTATATATTCTTTTATTATCTCCAATTCTAGCAAATTGCATGGGCCTTGACTACCTGGTGACAGTCGTTTGCTTTGGGTCACCAGTTTTTTTTTTTTTTTTTAATATGACGTACTGAATTTGTTATAACTTCAATGCTAGCCAAGATAAATGATTGATCTGTGCACATTATGAGTAAAAAACCATACAGATTACGTAAATAAAAACGATTATGTATCTAAACAATTTTGAACAAATATATTAGCTAAATCTCACCTGTGTTACTCTCTCCTCTACACTGTTCCTGGTCACAAACCGATAGATCATGACCTTGTTGGCCTGACCGATACGATGGGCTCTGGAAAACGCCTGAATATCGTTGTGCGGATTCCAATCGGAATCGTAAATAATAACCGTATCTGCAGTTGCCAAATTGATACCCAAACCGCCGGCCCTAGTCGACAGCAAAAACACAAACTGCTGAGCGCCGGGGGCGTTAAATCTATCGATCGCCTCTTGTCTGGCGGAGCCCGTGATTGCCCCGTCAATCCTCTCATACTTATAGCCCTCTCCTTCCAAATAATCCTCAAGGATATCTAACATCTTCGTCATCTGAGAGAAGATGAGCACCCTGTGACCTTGCTCACGGAGCGTTTTTAACATTTTTGATAGAAGAACAAGCTTTCCGGCGGCTTTTATAAGCGACTGTGTCTCGTAGTTGCCGTGGGGTCCCAATGGGGCCTCTTCGGATGCTGCCGGGAACAAATACGGGTGGTTGCAGCATTTTTTTAGGTCCATCATAATGTTCAGGAGGGAGACCGATTGGCCCCCGCCTTTGGGGTTCAAGGCTTCAAAATTTCGGGTTAGGATGTATTTGTAGTATTTTTTCTGCATGGGGGACAGCTCAACACGAACGATGAATTCAGATTTTGAAGGCATATTCTGCAAAGCAAAAAGAAAATTTAAAATAGAATCGAAAAGAATATACACAAATGTGCCATAATCCATAATTTATGAAATAATCTCTTTTCTAGGGCTGTCTAACAAGTAGTAAAAAAAGAGTATTCACCTTTAAGACGTCGGCCTTCAAACGTCGCAACATGTGGGGCCCGAGAAGTTCGTGCAACTTCTTCACCTGGTCCTCCTTCGATATATCGGCAAATTCGTTCTGGAATGTGGCCAGATCATTGAACTTCGTACTATTCAAGAAATTGAGAAGATGGAACAATTCCTCCAGGTTATTTTGCAGCGGGGTTCCCGTCAGCAGCAATTTATAAGCAATATTATAACCTGCTAACAGTCGGAAAAACTTTGACTGGTTACTCTTCAGTCTATGCGCCTCGTCCACAACTAGCACAGCCCAGTCTATAGAACCGAGGCAAGCAGCGTCAATCGAGACCAGCTCATAGCTTGTCAGCAGCACGTGGAATTTTATTGAGTTTGCCCTGATTTTCGAGGCACGACCGCCTCTTGACACCGCACCCTCCTCGAAAGTGAGCTCATTCTCGCGGATCACTGCACGGCAATCTTTGTCACCTACACAAAAAGTTTACAATGTAAAAATGTATAGTGTAAAATGTGCAATGTAAAAATGTACAATGTAAAAATCTACAGTGTAAAAATGTGCAGTATAAGAAATGTACAATGTAAAAAATGTACAGTGTAAAAATGTACAAAAAATGCACAATGTAAAAAAATTGTACAATGTAAAAATGTACAATGTAAAAATGTACAATGTAAAAAATGCACAGTGTAAAAATGTACAGTGTAAAAATGTGCAATGTAAAAATGTACAGTGTAAAAATGTACAGTGTAAAAATGTACAATGTAAAAATGTACAATACAAAAATTTTCAATGTAAAAATGCACAAGGTAAAAATACCTATAAGAAAATATGCTTACCAACATAAGTGATACAATAGAAGTCGGGAGCCCACAGTTCGAATTCCCTCTCCCAATTGATGATGGTGGAGAGGGGAACGCTGACAAGGAAGGGCCCTTTGCAGTGGCCCTCTTTGTACAGCGAGTAGAGGAACGTGATGGTCTGGATCGTCTTTCCGAGACCCATCTCGTCGGCGAGGATGGTATCGATGCCTTGGCCCCACGAGTAGCGGAGCCAGTTGAGGCCCTCCAATTGGTAGGGATGCAGCTGCATGCCGCACTCGTTAAGGTATTCCGGCTGCTTGTCAAACTTCTTCTTCAGGTCCGTGATTGGCTTATCCGGTGGTGGAGTGTAACGACGGCTATAATAAATAATAACAAAATGATATAATAAAAGAATGATTGTAATTTTCTTTGCATTGGCACCGTTATTCTATTTAAAAATATGTATTGGTTCAGTTACGGCTTTTCTAATTTTTAGATAGATTTGTGTATTAAAAATGTTATTTTATTTCTTTTTGAACAAAAACACAGATTACTGGGTTTTTTATTCAAATATGGTTTAAGTGATTGAAATATACAAAACTAAGTAGAACATGTTTTATGATTGAACTTGTTTTGTGATTGATCTACTACAGAGAAATGTATACCTATATGATGTTGAAATAACCATTATTATTCTTTGGTTTGTTTTGAAATCAAGTAAACAAAAAAACATCAAAATGAATAGTACTTCCTTAGCAAATAAGCTCAAAATTCAACATCACTTACGGTGTTGTCCTGTCATCGTCGTCCATAACCTTCTCTCGTTGACTCTTCCGCGGCTTACCCTTCTTACCCTTCTTCTCGTTGGTGTAAGCCGCTCTGAGATCAAGGTAATAGTCAATGGCAGTTTTGAGCGCGGGCACAAGTTCGTCGCCCTCCTCTTCCCACGTCGCCTGGTCGTAGGGCAGTTCGCGCCACTTGACCAGGTAGAGCGTGCGTCCGTCGCGCATAGTCCTATGATTGATGACGCGGTGCACTACCAGCCACTCCGGTTTCACACCGTACCTGTAGAATTTCTCTTCGAGCTCGTCGTCCTTGACGTTGCCCATCGCCTGCAGCCGCTTGTGGCGGTTGTCGGCTTCGTCTAACGGTTCTTCTAGCTTGGGCGGTTCCTCCAGGTCGTACTTGCGGATGTAATTGCGGAACATCAGCGGATGGTAGACATCCAGTTGGAGTTCCGTTATCCACGAGCAATGCCAATATGATCGCTTGTGAGAGAAAACAAAAAATTACAATTTATGAATTGTTTTTAGAAGCAGATACAGATGGTTATTGGATATTCTCTATCTCAGAAGTTATGGTGTTCCAAAATGGGAAAATGGCAAAGTGTGGCCGATTTAACTAATCTATATGGACAATTGAAATGATTCCGGATGGGAAATTGCCCCAAGGGCCTATTTCCAAACACTCCGTTGCTCTCAAATGAGCAATTCTCAAATAAAAAAAAAAAAACGAAAAGATATAAAAGATACTGTTATTATCTTTATAATATACAGGGTCCGGCACTAACTTGGACACAAATGGGAATTTTTTTTATTATCCATTTCTCAGAAAATTTTATTCTTTATGAAAGTTGGCGGTAGGTCTGAAATCAAGAATGCCATCATAAGATCTTAAAAATATCGCACCATATACTGGGTGTTTAAACACCACTTTTGTAGCGGCTAGTGATTTGAAATGATTCTCCTTAAACGGTTTCTTAGATATTTGTTTAAATTTCATCTAATACTCACGATTACAATAGCGTTTTGAGCGCTTCTTTAAAATCATTGCAAAAATTACCGCTTTTTTTTGTGCGCTTATGTTTTTTTCACGCAGTAAATATCAAAATATCATGCAATACGCAACACAGATAAGTAAGATAGCTTCCATTTACTTATTATTATTGATTGTGGGTGTGCTGACAACACTAATTTATCAGCTGTTCACGTATTTGTATGTTATACACCTCAAAAAAATGGCGACTCCAAAAGGAAAGCATAATAGCGTCATGAAATTGCTTTATTAGTGTGTATACGCACATGTGCACGTGTGCATTTCCATAATTAATTCAAATTCTTTTGGTTTAATTGTGTATCGAATGAGTGAACTGGGTGAAAAATCATAAGCGTACCAAGAAAAGGTAATTTTTGCAATGATTTTAAAGAAGCCTTCAAAACTCCATCGAAATCGCGAGTATTATAGGAAATTTAAACAAATATCTAAGAAACCGTTTAAGGAGAATCATTTCAAATCACTAGCCGCCACAAACGTGCTCTCAAATAGTGAAAATTTGAAAAAGAAACAATCAATTTTTTTTCTGTCATAGGTGACTGTGATTTTAAATCTGAACGTAATTATTAATTCTAAGCAACATTCCCAAATAAAATATTTGGATAATATTAATATTCGAGGTACTTTACTCTTATGTGCGTTTAACTTTTTTTTAAACACCCAGTATATGGTGCAATATTTTTAAGATCTTATGATGGCATTCTTGATTTCAGACCTACGGCCAACTTTCATAAAGAAGAACATTTACTGAGAAATGAATAATAAAAAATTTTCCCATTTGTGTCCAAGTTAGTGCCGGACCCTGTATAAAGACAAAAAACCATTTTAACGTTTTAAGTTTTGCGTAATTAAAACTTGCAAAGATCTCAACAGAAAAGTAACAAGTTTACTTACCTCGTGCCATTTCACAAAGAATTCTCTATGTCTCTTTACTCTAGGTTTCTTTGATGATGTGGACGCTTGGTCATCTGGCTTATTGGGTTCTTCTACCCATTTCCATGTCAATATCTTGGTCACTTTACCAGGTAGAGACGGGCACTAAACATACAAAAATATATAAACAACATTTTCCACTTTTTGATGCATTTATTTAAGACTTAATATTTAGTAAATATTTAGTAAAAGAAAAGGTGCTTATGAAATCAATTTTCAATTATCCAAAGACCTCAATTTTGATAGAAAAAATCAGAACTGTCAAAATAAAATGTCGTACATGAACATAACTTCCAAAAAATCAGAACTGCCAATATAAACAAACATTAGCTTTGTTCGTTGGGTTGTCTGAAGTCTGCTTGGGTTAGAGCACGATGACGTCAGGAACGCCTAGAGTAAAGTCAGAGCAGGCTGCTGAGAGCAGTAATATCAGAACCCAACAAACGCATGTTCCTCCACTTATGTACTTGCTGTGTGATGCTGACAACATATGTCATCATAGGATGATCACAGTCGAAAATTAAATTTAGTAAAAAACACACAGTAAAATGGAACGAGCGGATAGAGAGGACGATTTTTTCAATTGTCTTTATTGACGGCTTAGCAGTTACTATAAGTATATGTTAATTACGAAAGACAATCGTCATGTTGTAAACAATACACCACATCAGACGCGTCGTCTATTAACACCAATACAAGACATTTGTCAGAATACACCTCACTATTGATCATTCAATCTTTTAAATCTGACATTTTTTGGTTACCTGCTCAGAGCACAAAATCTTACTCCTACTATCGAGCAGGGTCAAGTTATGCTTAGGTCACACTGCCCTAACTTGCCCGAAACCCAACGAACAGAAAACAAACGCCCAACGAACAGTGTTAACCTGCCCCAAGCAGTTCCAAGCTGCTCTGATATACCCAACGAACAAAGCTAATTATTTGAAAATGACATTTATGACAACTAGCTCACATAATTTTAAATAACTTAACAAGCAAAATAATCCAAGCAAGTATAGATGTTTCAAACCAAGGAGAGCACAGTTGTGTATGCAACCAAATATACGCGTGTCAATTATAAACCATACACTGAGTATAACTAGTTGCATATGTCACGTGCTCTATTTAGTTTAAAACTACTCTACTGCTTGTCATTATAAAGGACACTAACATAACCTAAAAAAATTAATCAGAACCGCCAAAATAAAGTACCGCACACAAAACATAACCTCCAACAAAAGAGAAAAAAAAAACTTTAAAATTTAAAAACAAACTTACACTACATCTTGGGCACTTCCAATCACCGTCGGGAATCTCTGGCAGAGGTGGATTGAGGCAGTGCGTGTGGTAGGCGCTGGGACACGAGTCGCAGCACAGCAGTTCGCCGCCATCCTTGCATACCCTGCAGAACTCCTGGTGCTCGTCGTCGTCCTGCTCGGCGGGGCCCTCGTTCTCGCAGTGCGGACAGCTCCATTTGCCTTCGGGCGTGTCCTCAAGTTCCGGTTCCAAACACACAAGATGGTAAGCCCTCGGGCAAGTGTCGCACAGGATAATTTCGCCCCCTTGCTGGCACACCTCGCAGTAGTCCTGGTGCTCGTACTGCTCCTCACCGTCTCCCTTACCTGTCACTTTAAGTGTGAATAAATCGCCCGTACATTATTTTTTTAATTAAATATTGTTATCATTTAAAATGAGAACATTATTTGGTTATTATTATTATTATATAATAATATAATAATACAAAGGCAAAATAAGGCAAAATAAACAAAAGAAAAACAGTTACCTTTGACCTTCTTTTTCTTCTTGGTCTTATTGCCAATCTTAGTCTTTGCCTTTCGTTTCGGAGGAGGATTCTCCTCCGTTTCCTCGGTGGTCCCCTTGTCATCCTTCTCGTCATCTTTCTTATCCTCGGCGGCCTGCAGCATCTGCTCAAATTCGGCATCAGAATCTCGGTCGGAACCATTTGGAGTTCCGTTCTCTTCGTCTTCGGAACTACCACGCTTTCTCTTTCCGATCTTTATCTTCAGCGTTGGTACCTTGCTCTGTTTCTTAGCCTTTTTCAATCTGAAGAAAAAAAAATACTTAATGATCAAAAAGGGAAAAGAGCAAAGTATTTGGGAAGTATTTTGCAAGTGTATTAGGCAAGAATTGGAACATGAAAAAAGAAAAGGAAATAGAATGTGCAAAAGAAACAAGAAAACAAAATTGAAATTAAAAAAAAGCAATAGAAACAAGAAAAAAATAATGGAAACTAGAAAAAATAACTAGGAGAAACTAGAAAACAGAAATAGAATTATAGACAGAATAGGAACAAGTGAAAAGAATAGGAACTAGAAGAAGCTGTAGGAACCAGAAACCAGAATTGAAAAGATACAAAATTATGTAAAACAAAAAAGAAGAGCAGAAACTAGCAAAAACGAACTGGAACTAGGAAGAACAAGAAAAAAGAACTCAAACAAAAAAAATTAACTAGAACAAGAAACAAAACTAGATCCAGGGACACAAACAAGAATACAGAACATGAACTAAATCTAGGCACACTAACAAGAAATATTAACTGGAATAAGAGACAGGAACAAGAAAAAAGAACTGGAACTAGAACAAGGAACAATAACAATAAAAAAAAAAACAGGAACTAGAAACAGTGACAGGAACAAGAAAACAGGAGCCTTATTCTGCAGCATTTAGTGATATCGCAATACGTCATATCGAACAGTTAGCGACATCGATAGCGGTATTCTACGGTTTTAGTCGATATCGACTGACGTCATCACTTCTCGGCATGTCGATATATTTAGCGAGTGCTTCGGAGGTGTCGCTAAGTTGATTCGATGTCGATACGCGTACATAACCTCAATTTTTATAGTTTTTATGAACAATTTAGTTGTTGTTAGTTGTAGTTCTGTTGTATCGTGGTTTGTGTCTTTAGTATAGTGAAGTAGTACATTAGTAAGCGTATTGAGTACCTATAGTGAAAACTACCCTTAAATAAAAAAGATCTTCATAAATTTACCCTTCTAATTATTTCATTATCTTTTTTCTCATAGAAATCATTACATACTATAAGTGTAGTATTTATAAAAATTTGTCAATTAATTTCCATTTGTTTGAAGAAATTCTATTTGTTTAAATAGTTTTTATCGAAAATCCGTATGAATTCTGTTTTCTGAGTTAAAAATGGCAGTTCATTATCTTAGAGTGACATTATTCATTAAACAATCTCTTCCTATTGCTTAAATAACAAACTATTATTCATTTTCACCTTTTTTGTAATTATGGTAGAAAAAGCTTTTTTTGTGAAATTGACTTATAAATTACATGTTCGATATATCTTAATTTATCTTAAATATATATTCCATTTGTCTAATTTTTTTTTGCAATTTACCTAAAATTATTTTTTTAGATCGGTCTTTTAGATCGGACAATTCTAAACTTGAATTGACACTTTAACCACCGCCGGTAATGTAGTATTCTTTATATGCAGCAATATAAACGCTACGATGTATCGACATCGCAATAAATTGTGATATCGAGAATCTTAAACCTATAGCGATATCGAAATATGACGTCATGTCGAATCGAAACCATATTGCGATAGCGACAGTCGCTATAATCGTAGAATAAGGCTCCAGAACAGGAAATAAATCAATGCACAGTAACAAGAAAATATCTGGGAAGTGTCTAAACATTCAGTTTTGTGAAACCATAGCCACTCTGACCCTACCTAGCATCCGTTTCTATTACAAAATGATATTTGTATGTTAAATGTTAAATGTTACAAACTAACATTTAATGTCATGTTGTGTCAGTGTCACTGACATTTGTCAAAATCTGACAATATGCAACACAGCGACAAAAGCTGTGAATTCTGTCAAACCGCTTTTATTGCTAATATTGCGAATAAACCGTTCATTCCACTGATCTGTAAATTTGTAGGATGAGCTTTTATGAGTTTGATCTCAATCGCATGAATCCCTAAGAAATCTCAATTTTTTTTTGTCAATTACAATACTTCTAGGGTACTAGTCGGAAAGTAAAAAGAACAGAAATTAACAAAAACGAACTGGAACTAGGAAGAACAAGAAAAAAGAACTGAAACAAAAAATGAACTAGAAAAAGAAACAAAACTAGATCCAGGGACACAAACAAAAATACAGAACATGAACTAAATCAAGGCACAGTAACAAGAAATATTAACAGACACTGGAACAAGAAAAAAGAACTTGAACTAGAAGAAAGAATATGAATTAAAACAAGGAACAATAACAACAACAAAAAAAAACAGAAACTAGAAACAGTGACAGGAACAAGAAAACACAACAGAATGTAAATCAATGCACAAGAAAAAATGAACAAGAACTAGAAAATGGGACACGAACAAGAAAAAGTACTCAAACTATAAAAAAATAACAAACCCTAGAAAACAGAAGTACGAAAAAAAGTACAGCCTTACCTGGAGCTGCGTTTCTTCTTGGAACTCTTGGAGTCGTCATCATCATCGTCCTCTTCATCCTCATCCTCCTCGTTGAATTTGGGAGTTTCCCTGGAGGCGCGGGACCTGCTGGGCTTTGAATATTCCTCAGAGGGAACTGGAGTAGTTGGCTCTTGAGTTTCGGACTGGAGGTGAGGATTTTGGTTGGAAAACTCTCGCCATTTTGCCGCGACAAGCATCATCAGCTTGGACATGGGGACTTTGGGATTTTCCTTGGCCAGGAGGGGCCGCACATGCTGCTGAAAGAGCTTGTAAGTTGTCAGGTTCTGGTAGTCGGAGTCAGAGTATTCAACCTCGACGTCGGTCAAGCCGAATGTTGAGCAGACCTCTTCGATAGTTGGCATACCAGCTAAAAAGCAAAAAATACAGTTTTGAATAAAAGTTAATAAAACAAGTTTTTAACACTAATAACAGAACTGTCAATTTTCTTAAATTTTTGAGCAATCATATAAAAGAAAAACATACCACCGCCTCCGCTACCTCCTGCAGGTTCTTGTACAGGTGTTGATGGGGCAGAATGTTTCATAGAGCTCCTGGATTTGCGTCCTTTCTTACTACCACCGGCATAATCAGAATCCCCATTATCTTCCTCTCCAAAATCACTCTCGTCTCCGCTATCATTCTTTTTCTTCTTCTTTTTCTTTTTGCCCTTCTTCTCCTCACCTCTGGCCTTGCGTTTCTTTCCCTTTTTCTTCTTGCGAGCGTCCTCGGGATCGTAGTCATCGTCGTCCTCCTAAAATGATCAGGGATTAGCGACTAGCATTCGCAATGTTTTTGGATAAATTACACTTACGACTCCCTTGTGGGCTGCGTCGTCACTCTCGGGGGAGTTCTCGACTTGCTCTCCGGCGGCTTCCTCGGTGGGCTCCTCGTCCCCTGAAAACCACATGTCAGTATCAGTCAGGAAATTATTTTGGAGGGAAAATTCGAAATTCCTAACCAATAAACTGGCGATTGGGAATGCCCGGGTATTTTGATCTCTTTGTTTGACGGCATCCATTTTGTTAGGGGGTCTGTCAGAAAAATAATGAAAACCGATTTCCCCCGCGCGTGAGTAATGAGCGATTATCACATCGCCGAATTACTACATTCTTTATGCACAATCGCCAAAGTGGTTACGTTGCGTCAAATACCTACTTGGATCCGTGTAATTACGGTTGGAGATTCCTTCAGAAAGGTCCCATTAAAAACTCGAGCATTTTTGCGGCTGGCGTTCGTTTCATCTAGCCAGCCGAAAAGGCAAACAAAACAACAAACTTACCGGCAAAAGATTCCTCTACTTCCTCGTCGGATGCCATTTAAATCGCCGTTTGAGCACTTGTTCACGTTTTAATAATTACACGGATTCCTGTGCTGTTTGTTTAGAAACACATTTAGTTAGAAAAACGTGAAAAACGGTAGCGGCATTTCTTTCTTCCCGTGTCTAGTTGTTCTTTCCCCTTCCACTTTTACGCTAGGAACTTTGGACGTGAAACGCATGCGCTCCCAAATCGCCGAATACGAATCGGCGACGCGATTCCGTAATTATTCTCTGTGCAATTATTCTTCTTCCTCTTGAATGCATTCGCCAAGTGCATTTTATTTCTACATTTTCTGCCGTGCAAATATGCATGTAATTTTTGTGTATGCTGTTGCAATCGTATGCATGTTATATGTAATAACTAGGAAATATCTTGGATTTGGAGTTTAGAGTTTTAATGGAATGAACTGAATGGGAGATTTATTTCGATTTGTGCAAAATATTGCTGTGTATGCAACCCAAATATCTCCGTTGCGATAGCGGTTGCTTATTTGGTTATTTTTCAATGATTGTTCTGAAAACATATTTTGATACTTTCCATAGAAAAAATACGGTTTTTTTTTCGAGATAGAGCGTGATGGTGTGATCATGCATATGCATATCATTGGTTGTGTCTTGTGACCAAAAAATGCAAAAAAACACTATCGCGGTGTTCTCACGTTTTAGATTCTAGAATCTAGTATTCTAGAGCAACGAGGTCTTAAAAAAATGATCCTGGAGCAATTTGCTAGTTTCCTTTGGAAGTAGTAAACATAGCAAAATTACTGAATGAATGCTCTAACTCCTAAATAATCATGAATAAGCAACCACAATTACGTAATAAAAACCAATTAACAAGCGCTGTTTCTCTTAATATCAAACAGTCTTTCAGTTATCTCATATGAACTATAAACACAAGATACACATTAACAAAAAAGTAAGTAAATTCACATAAATAAAACAGTTTGAACCGTTCTTACTCAACATTCGTGCTACTCAATCGTAAAATCGTATATAATCAAGTGCAAATCGAATAAATATCCAATTTCGACCAAATTAAAGGACAAATCACTTCACAGGCTAACCACCTGTTACCCAATTTTCCGTTCAGTGAGTCCAGCCTTCTGAACACTGGCGATAAGCGAATAACCATCCTCAAGAAACCTCGGGGGCAGCTACAACCACCAGTCTTTCTCTAGCCACCATGCAAAGAGCAGAGAAACGGTTCCAGAATGTCATGCGAAAAATTGAAAGCTCCAAGGTTTCTTATCAGACCCTAGCAAAGTTAGAAATCACAAAGAAGATAACGGAAAAGAGTGAAAAGGAAAGAGTTAAATTGTGGTGGTTATTGAGTTTGTTGATTTTTTTTGGAATTTGTGCGTTTTTGTATGACTATCATACCGAAGAGGTGGGTTCTATAAATTCGATTTAAAAATATGCAAAAAGCACTAGTAGTTGATCGTGCATAAAAAATCTAGTGGTGAAGATAAAGAGTAATTGACACTTATTATTTGTAAGTGTAAAGTAAAGGTTTGTTATTGTTTTCATTATTAACATTTCTGTCGTGTCTAAAATGATTTTTTGGTTTAGGGAGCCAAACTACATACGAAAAATGTAGTGTCGTCAAATGTATTTTTTTTAAATTCTTTTTGTAGAGTAGCGCTGCGCTTTTTACCGCCATTTAAGCAATTGTCAAAATGTGTAACAGTTTTTAACAATTTGTTAAGTTATCTCTTGTTGTAATAGGCTCCAGTTAGACTATCCTAACCACTATTGTAACACGCAACATGAAACGTGAACCCACGTGCACCGCTGATGGGTTTGACAGCGCCACCATCTATAGATTCGCGACATCTAGGTTTCCAAAAATCTTTTATGGGCAGGAGACCTGAATATTCTGTCAACTACTAGCGTTTTTCTTTTATTTTTGCTTAACATACATTTATAAATACACCAGTTATACTGATTCTTCAATTCTGGGAAGGGAATTGTTGATAATTGTCGACATTTTACACTCTGTTGCAGTCGCATCTTTAGGACTTTTTCACACTAAAAAGAGAGTGGTTTCCTCCCGGAAATTAAGAATTAATTGATTCGGACAGCGGTCTGTTGTCTAGATATATATTATATACAGTTATACTTTTCAATAAAATGTGTTTTAGTGTTTTCTTGAATTCCCATTCGACTCAGCAAAAGTATTTCGAGAACCCGTCGACTGCGACATCTGTATAAACGTCACACAAGTAGACAAAGTGTCCAATATATCTCCAGAAGATTTCGAAGAATTCTACGTCTCTCGTGGTAAACCAGTGGTAATAACAGACGGAACAAGAAATTGGAAAGCCGTAAAGGCATTCAGTTTCGACTTCTTCAAAGACCTGTACAATTCGGTTGGCGATTTAGAAACAATGAAGCTAGAATGCCAATTCTTCCCGTACAAAACCGAGTTCAAATCTTTAGCGGAAATTTTCGAGATGAGCCCAGAAAGGGCGCGATTTGAAGTTGGCACAAAACCGTGGTACGTCGGCTGGAGCAATTGCAACGACGAAGCAGGGAAGGAATTACGAAAATACTACGCTAGGCCGTATTTTCTACCGGAAACATCCGAAAACATCGCTTTGAATTGGATTTTTATGGGTGGAGCTGGGTTTGGAGCACATATGCACGTGGACGACGTAAACTATCCTTCTTGGCAGGCGCAGATCAAAGGACGAAAGACATGGAAATTTGCTCCACCACCTGAATGCTTGTACAAATGTCATTCAATGGAAGTTACCGTCGAACCAGGCGAAATAAGTAAGATAAAAGTTGAGGTGAAGAGAAAAGAAACCTGTAAAACTTTAAAATTTAGTTGTTGCAGATACCAACAGATGGTACCACGAGACACATATCTTGCCAGGAAGCATCAGCATTACTATTGGATCGGAATTTGATTAGAATATTTATTGTTAAACATTACAAAATACTCACTTATTATAGTATTTAAAATTTTTTGGTTTGTTTTTTACCAACAGTTAAATGCTGATGTTGTAATCAGTATCACCCAACTTTCCGACTACATCATTGACACATTTTGTCACAAAAGTGTCTAAACACGTTTGCAATTATTCAATTTTGTGAGTGACAAAATTTTTCAATTCTCAATCATAGCGACCAAGGCCACAAATACTGTCAAACTGCTTCTATAAACGTTTATGGGGCCTAAACCACCTAAACCGTTCATTCCACCTATGATTTGTAAATTGGTATACATACTTTTTAAATGACACTGAAGGATGAGTCTGTTATTGATCAAAGTCGGTTAAATCGGTCATATAAAATAAAAGGAAACTATTTTTCGCTAAAATAATCAAACCTTTCAAAATACAATTTGTACGATTCATGCATAACTTTTCTCCGATGTTTGATGCATATTTAGTTCTGTCGTGCCACGTCGGTCTGAAGCAAAGAAAATACACTATATAGGTCTGAAGAAACCGATTCATATCTTTTTCAGTTGTTGTATAGACGAACCGCGATACTTTGATCATTGCTTATCGAACTAATATATAAACAATGCTTTGATGTTCACAGGACAAATCACAGGAGATCTATTTAATCCGCTTGAACGGGCGAATGTAGATGGCGCTTTTTACCCCGAATTGTTTAATTCAAATTTCTACCACCAGAGTGGGACTCTTTCGCTCGTTGAGGCGAATAACGGTTACGTCGAACGCCATCTTTTGTTAGATTTGTGTAGGTTTGTTGTTAGATACCCTATCCATAACCCTATCAGCTGATTTGTTTTTGAGGTTGGTTTTCCATTTCGGTTTACTATTCAATAAAATTATTACAATATTACATGATTTGATATTTTTTATTAAAGTAATACGTTAAATACTATAAAGTATAATGTATACTAAATAATAAAATTTACAAACATTGACTAAAAAGTCACGTGTAAAATTGATAAAAAATAAAACAAAACAATTTGATCCACCTACCTACACTTTAGTAATTAAGTACTTATGACGAGATTATTCGAGATAACTCGAAACCTTAAAAATTCCACTCAAAAGGCAACAATAATTATTGAAAATAACAAAATTTCATCTCTTATTAACACCTCTAATGCAACAATACCTGTAAATATAGGTGTTAATAACAGCCTAACCAGGCGTATCTTCTGTTATTAGAGCAAATGTTTATCGCAGCTTGTTTACAAACATGTGATTTATTAAGTTATTTTTACACTTGGAATACATACTTAAGTCACAAGTTGGTTGCAACAACGATAACAGATAATCTACCCATTACTTAAACAAATTTCACATACACAGGAACCTTAGTTGGAATACTACAACAGTCTTAGCTGCAAGTCTCGTGATTTTTTAGCGCAAAAACGATTGTGTTGTGAAGTAACAGAAATGGACACCAGAGAAAATTTGAAAATTGTGTCCTTGGATGTTAAAGATATTCGATTTCCGACATCTTTACATGCTCATGGATCAGATGCCATGGTTTGTAATATATATCTACATACTTTTCTACTAGTTGTTATAAACAAAAAAAAACGAAACAATAACATCACGTGATTGCTAAAATCATGTGATTTATTTATTCGTTTATTATCCTTTTTATTTTCTCTTTAGCATACAGATCCCGATTATTCTTGTGCCTATGTGACCATCAAAACCTTCAGAGGTGACACCGCGAACGGCCTGACCTTCACATGCGGAAGAGGAACCGAAATTGTGGTCGCTGCTGTCAAATCTTTATCTCCGCTTGTAGTAGGTCAAACCGCCGTTGATATTTTCAAAGATTTTGCCGCATTTTGGAGATCGCTTACCAGCGAAAGTCAAATCAGATGGGTAATGATTTTGAAAAATTATAATGAAAGATAACTCTTTTTTTTAACAACCTGTATATTTCGTATTGTTAATACAGGTTGGTCCGGAGAAAGGTGTCACCCACTTGGCAGTAGCAGCGATAGTCAACGCCCTCTGGGACCTGTGGGCGAAACTACTCAACAAGCCGATTTGGTTGCTACTGGCCGATTTTGAACCAGAAACACTGGTTTCCACCATTGATTTTCGTTACATTTCTGATGTCATCACAAAAGATGAGGCGGTGGAAATTTTGAAAAAGGCCGCCATTGGTAAAGAGGACCGGATGCAATACTTGCTGGAAAATGGATACCCAGCATACACAACACAAGTTGGTAGGTATAAGCATGAAGCTTCTAAATCGGTTGCAATTCCTGAATTTCATGAAGCAACAACCTTTTGAATTATGGAAATTCAGTCTATCAGATGGAAACAATTTGTTTTAAAATGGCAAATGTAGTATTTTTTTACTAATTATTAGTACTAAAAATTAATATATTGATTTGACTTTAGGATGGTTGGGTTACTCTAAAGAAACCTTAGTCGAACTCTGCCAAAAATACTTGGATCTGGGTTATGATTTCTTCAAGATGAAGGTGGGAAAAGACTTAAAGGATGACATAAAAAGATTGGAAATAGTTCGTCAAATAATCGGCTGGGACAAAAAACTGGTAATTCCACACAAAAATCCCAAACAAAACCATGATTTCTAACATTTTCCTCACAACAGGCTGTTGATGCAAACCAAATTTGGGATGTTAACGAAGCAATTGAGTGGATGAAGCATCTCGAACGATTCAAACTGACCTGGATTGAGGAACCCACGTCACCCGATGACATATTAGGCCATGCTGCCATTTCCAAAGCACTAAAACCTCTGGGAATTGGCGTAGCAACTGGTGAAATGTGTTGCAACAGAGTCATGTTCAAGCAATTTCTCCAGGCAGATGCTATGCAGTATTGCCAAATTGATTCAGCAAGAATTGGTGGGATAAATGAGATTTTAAGTGTGTATTTAATGGCACATAAACTTGGAGGTAATTTTGGCAAGATAAAAACCAATCAATTTTTGCCATAACAAATTTCTAGCAAAGAGAAAACTACCAAAACCATTTTGTTTTCTTGTTCATAGTTAAAGTTTGTCCACATGCTGGCGGCGTTGGTTTATGTGAAATGGTACAACATCTACAAATGTGGGATTTTCTATGTTTATCTGGTACCATGGACGACAGAGTTATTGAATATGTTGATCAGCAACACGATCAGTTTGAGAGTCCCGTGATAGTGGAAAAAGCAAGATATCAGACCCCAAGGGTAAGAGTGATTGGTTTATCTCTCCCACAAATGTCAACGGTTAACTAAGATGTCGACGTTGCCAAACTTAATTACAAAATATTCAAATCTCCCGCGCTAATGCTATAAAAGCTGTTGTAGTTGTGGTTATAGAAATTAACGCGTACCTAAGATGGCGACGCTGTCAAACCATATATTTATGTGCATAAAGTGCGTTCGCGTAAAGGACAAAGTATTGGAACTATAGATATCTGTATATATAATCTAGCTTGTGATTGGCTAAAAATTGCACCAAGCAATGTGCTCGACATGACCTAAACTTTAAACTGATACAATATCTAGTAGCTCCAATAGTAAAACTGTCTTGGATTGTTCCGCCCACCACTTCGTTCTAAACGCGAACGCACTATATAGTATTAGCAACAAATAATTATAAATGATAATTAATAATTAACAAATATCTAAGAAGTGAATTGAAGATAACCATTCTAAACTATTAGCCGTTACTTAAGGATGGGATTTCACGGGATTCCGTGAAAATTGACCGCTAGATGGCGACCCCTACCCTATATCGGAATTTTTTGTTCGGAGCGTAATATCAGGCAATATTTAGAGAGCGACGGAATATCTCCGCGCTGACCTCTCCTAACCGCTCACCCCCTAGCCCATGTATGCACTCTCAAGGTCCCTAAAAATATATTCGTTTTCATCGTCGCCCGGTGTTTGATGCGGTGTTTGATATATGTATACCAGAAATAGCTGCACTATAGATGCCGTCAACGTGTACTTTTGTATTGTCGTGTCAGCTTTGCTTTATTTTACATGTATTTGTTATATTTTAATTTGTGACTTCACGTTAATGTTATACGTTATATAAACTGTTATTGTTTGAAAAAATGCTTGTTTAAAAGTTCCGAAATAGAACAAAAAAGATCAGAAGTGTCTAATATTAATCTTTGTTGAATTCCAATAAAATAAAAACGATACACTGCCTATGAGAACACAATCAAGGATTATAAATTACAAAGTAATCTTATGAAGCTAGAGAGTGGTATAAAATACTAGGGCAATTCCATGTCAAATCAATATAAGGACTGGATTTTGATAAAGCCTTCCTATATGTTGTAAGCACAAAATATACGCTTACTTAAAATTTATGCAATTTTATATTGGTGTTGTTGATTATAAATTATTAATCCGAAATTTAAAAATATTTGAAAGATAATACAAAAATATATTAGACAAAATCTAAACAAAAAAATCCTGGTGAAATGTAACATTGAATATTCTGAAATGTGTTACTCCTTGTGTATATACGTACCAGAATTTTTTTTAGGTTATAGAATCAAAAGAATTTTGACGTAGAGCTGATTTCAACAAGAAAGTCACGTCACGTGGCTTTCCGCCAAGTTGCGCTGTAGACCACTTTCCATTCAGCTTTGGTAGTAGATCGCCGCGCAGGTGTACTGGTGGGGGAGTGACGTTCTTAGTTGAAATCATCTCTAATCATGCAACTTTTTGTCGTTGAAATTCTGAACACCAGCACATAATTTTGTTAGGTTTTAGTGGCTATTTCAGGCAACCATTGCGGCGTACTAATATACTTTTTATTGTGAAAGGTAGCAAAGTTAGTATATATAATAAATAAAGTATTAATAAATTGTGTCTAACTGTGAATGTGTGACAAAAATTGTTTACTGTTTCACTACAAACTAGTGAATGACTCAGTCATCAACTAGTTCTTAATTAAACTATTAATTAATAAGAAGGGTTAAAAGATTTGTAAGGACCCCCAAATTTATTTCACATTATTTGATGAGCTGAGACAAGTGACATCTGGGTCACTTCTCTAGTTTCGACAGGATTACCTGCAGTCGCATTTTAAACATTTGATGCTGCAATTTTTGATATGACATGGGATCGCCCAGTTGTAAAACATTCCAAACTTTTGTAATGAATTTCGCATTTTGTGTCAATCAAATTGTATTGCGGACTTTTTTTATTATACAGTAGTAAAAAGTAGTAGTGATTGGAGTGGACGACAATTTTTCCATAAAATGAATCAAATACAAAACAGTTTTCTACCGCAAAAAAGAAAGCGTCGTATTCTGGCCGTTTTAGTACCATCACTATTTCTTTGGGAATCGTGAGAATGAGTGCATCAATACCTACATTAAATTAAAACTGTTTCAATAATATAACTGTCATGGTTAAAAGCAAATTGAACTGAAATGTTCTGGTTTTAGCACAACTTTCATGATTTAGGGTGCACTATAAACTATGTGTAACGTCATTGGAAGTTTCCCTCTGTATCATCTGTGCACGAAATACAGAATTGTGGTGACTCCATCTATTCGAAGTTCAATGAACTATTATATTCCCACGTTTCATTCAAACGTCGCTAACCTCAAAAATAAGAAGCTCTTTTCCGCTTCAGGGTAATTTCGTTTCAACGGTCGATTTTTGGATATTCTTTTGCTTAGTTAGGTAGGTGGTTTTGTTATGCATGCTACTTAATACATGATTTCCAAATTTAAAAGTAACAACGCAAGTTATTACCCCTTGTTCAATGATTACTCATTTTTGCCTCATTAATCTCTTTTCAGTTTTCATTCTCGCCTATTAAGTAGCATAGCTACAATCAGTTATAAACTATTGAGCGTAAGAAATCATTAAATTAAAAGCAAGTTTTCACGAATAGCCTGAAGTCAAATTCCTTTATTTTGGGTACGTTCAGATGTAGTGAAATTCTATCCTTACTTAGGATAGTGAAAATTAGAAGAAAAACAGACGACATAATATTTCCAAATAATGTTTCTCGGTATTTAAAATTAAAGATAGTTTACTCTGCTGCCCGAGTCATACCTTTTAATCTACCCGGTATATGGTGCAACGTTTTTAAGATCTGGTGATGGCTGATCACCAGATGGCTGGATGATCAACATGTTTTGAGAAATGAATAATCATTTTTTTTTTTCATATGGTCCGGACTTTTCTTGACACGCAGTGTATTTTGCACACACCCCTTTATCACTTTCATTTAAATTATTTTTCATAATATCATATTTAATAAAATGATTAATTTTAAACACTTTTTCAGGTTGCTGGATACAATACAACATTAAAACAGGAAGCTATTGAGCAATTCGAATATCCTAATGGTAGTGAATGGCAGGATATGTTCTCAAAAGGTTTATTCCACGACCCCAGACGTGGCAGTCTTTGAAAATTTATTATTAAGAAATAATTTGAGTACTGTATACAAATATCTGTTATATAACCAGTATTACAAATTAAAACTAGTGTAGTGTACACATTAACACTTACACATGTATAAGTTTAATCATAATAAAATTTTAATTACCCTACATAGAATTTTATTTTTCAACATTTGAATCAAAATGATGGAAGTGAAATTAGCAGCAACCAACACCACAGCAACCGCGCATCAACCGCGTCGGTAAAGCAGTAAGCAGGGCATCCGGCACCACATTTTTATCTACCATCAGAATTGTCAAAGCGAGTAAGTACTTTTAATTTATATTTCCTTATAATTATCATTTTAATAAAAACTAAACAATTCGATTAGTTTTATCACACTCTCACTTAAAACACACTTACCTATAATTAAATATATGCTTAAATAACCAGCCTTTTGGTAGGTTATGTATAGATTAACCATGTTTTGAATATAACATTTCTAACACAATATTCTTTCATTTTCAGTTCAAAATGGGTAAGATTATGAAACAGGGTAAAGTCGTGTTGGTCCTAAGCGGCCGATACTCAGGCAGGAAAGCCATAATAATGAAGAATTATGATGACGGTACCGCTGACAAGCAATACGGTCATGCCTTGGTCGCTGGTATCGATAGGTACCCGAGAAAAGTGCACAAGCGTATGGGCAAGATCAAGATACATAAGAGGTCTAAGATCAAGCCTTTTGTCAAAGTAAGTCTCGCAATCTTTTGATTTTATGACGTAGTTACCGTTTATGTTTGGACTCGTAGGTTTTGAATTATAACCATATGATGCCGACGAGATACACTGTCGACTTGGCTTTGGAAACCAAGACGACCCCAAAAGACCTTAAGGATCCGATGAAACGCAAGAAGATCAGGTTTCAGACCCGCGTCAAATTCGAGGAGAGATACAAGCAGGGAAAGAATAAATGGTTCTTCCAGAAGTTGAGGTTCTGAATTGTTATTGGAGGTTGTTTTTTTAAATAAATTATGACGCAATGTTTTTGTGTTTGATAATTGTAAAAAAAAAATGCAAAAGATATGGATATAAAATTATTTATTGTATAAAAATAACTTAGTGATAAAAAATTGGAATAAAATAAGGTAAAAGATTCAGTTCTTCTTTGTGAACATGAACTGGGCTAGCTTTCTCTGTTTCTCTTTTGTTTCGGGTTCAGTTTTTGTCTCAGGTTGTTTACGTTTGGGACCCTGTGGAACAAGTAAAAACGCACATCATAAAAAAACAACTGCATAAGAAAAGAAAACATTCTCAAAAACAAAAAAAACTTACGGAATTGCTTTTTTCAACTTCTTTATTCTGTGCGTCAAAACCTGCAAATTTATCGGTAAGACTTAACGGATTAGGTGTAATGTTGACCGTGTTTTGTTTCTTCGTACTTTTCAAGAATGGATTTATTGGTTCGTCACCGGACAATATAGAATTCTATTTAAAAAAAAAATATAACAATGTTGCAATGTGTGTTTAGTTCTTCTAAATAATATGCAATGCTTTTTTTAGGTGGGGTTGTTTTAAATAATGTAGCTTAATCACAACACTTTTCCCTCTTACGTGGCTTATTATTTTGACCAGGGTTGTTATAAAAAACGGTTTTTTTTAAATTTAAAACAAAAACAGTTTTTTTTTAATGTGTTTTAAAACATGAAACAATGTTTTAAAACACCTCCAAAAAAAAAAAAAAAAAACATGTTTTAAATCATGTTTTTTTTTTTTTTTTTTTTTTACTTTTCAAGACAAAGTGTCAGAAAAAATAAATTGTTGGTTTCGAATATAAAGGGATGCTCATGGAGATTTAAGAATAATAGAAAATCTATCCTTTTACAAATGTTGGCTCTCTTGAGTTGATAGTAGGTTCTCTGTTCCATTTGGCGTTGTACTGGGATTCTCTGACGGTTAGGGGAATACCTCACGGGTAGTTAGTTGGATTTAATACAAAACAATTATTTACTATTATTTATTTTAAAAGGTTTTTAACACCGTTGTTTTTAAACAACCCTGGTCAACATACAACACTTAAGGGTAAGTAGTCTCTAAATGATTCTATTGAATGTAGTTTGGAAATAATCAGTAACAGTAGAAAAAAACATGTTTTAAAAACTTTGTTTTAAAACATTTTTAAAACAATGTTTTAAAACATAACAACCCTGATTTTGACGTACCTGCGAATCATAACACGAAGAAAGATCATGGTCTGTCGTAACAGTGGTTGTACTCTCGTTCTTCCTGCTCGTATTTAAGCTCTGATTTTCGTTGTTCACCATGTAAACTTCCGTTGGGGGTTTTGTTAGTCTACTTTTTGGGGTGTTCCGCCCCGATGAGTTCAAAACTAACTTCCTATTAGGCCTGATGATATTTTGAGGAGTTGAAACTGACATATCCTAAAAAAAAAAAAAGTTTACCATTGCAATAAACACTAACAAATTAAAACTTACAAGTTGGGATTCCTCGCCTTCTCCTAGTTGTAACTGCGAAGCGACTTCCATCAATTTTTCCGATAGCCTCCGTTTATCCATTTTAGTCGAATATTTCACTGCTAAATTTACGATTTGTCTATTACCGAGCATTTCGACTAGCTCCAACGCCCTCTGGTCCAAGTTATTCTTACACGCCAACTAAACAATACACATTTAGCAAAAAGTAATGATAAATGTTTAGACAAAATTACGGCAAATGTTTTTAGAGCGGTCTCCTTGTATTTCTTGTCTATTCCTTCGATTTGCAGTGTGGTATAAGCAAACAAATTGGCTTCTAGTTGTGATTTTTCACTCAATAAATCGACGAAAGGTGGTTGAAGAATTATTTCGGATAGCGTCGGTCGTGGGGTGAAACCAGGATAGTTCGAACCTTTGCAGCGAACGCCTCGCAGCATTTGTTGGGATTCGAAAACACCAGTGACAAAGAAGCCATCACACGGAGATTTTCTCTGAAAAGGAATAATGATTTTATTAAAAGTTCTATCAAATAAATGAAAATAAAATGTTCAATACTCTAATCATAATATTCTATATGCAATAAACAGAAGAACCCAAAGTCACAAGTTTATTTACAATTTTCGTTGTTTTATTTTTACATTTTCAAATGCCAAAAATTATTTTTTTTTTCAAATGAAACATCCTTGTTATGAATACCCCATTGGAAAGAGAATTGTTTTCTCTATCAATCGATATTAGGGTTCCTTATACATATCCTCTGTAGCTATTGAGATATTTACTGTGTTTATTATTATTTATAATTTTTTTATAAGGTTAAAGTAGGAGAAAAAAGTATTATCTATGGCGCAAGTACATGTTTAAAAAATGTACTTTTAATTTTACATTATCAAAATATATCTGCTCCATTTAAGCTGACATTCTCATTTTGACATTTATCTGTTTGATGACTTATTATTAGAGAGTCTACAAAATAGTTTTACCATTGCGCATACCGGGCGTGTAGTCGACCAAGCGAGGAATGCATATTGTTGTCTAAATAGCGCCTTCTTGATGGCAATGGCGGTATGCCTACATATCTCTCATTAGATGTATGTATGCCATGGGGTTTCCACAATTATTGTGTACATATCACGTTTCATAAACAATAAATAGATTTAAAACATCACCATATGAATAGCTTACTGTTTCATTCCAATAAATGATAATAATGGATCAAATCTCCAAGAAATCTCAATCAAATGCAAACATCAGAAAAACAATTCTAGATAAAAAAGACAATTATCTTTCCAGTGGTGTATTCATATACAGGTGTCCCACTTGAAAAATATCTGGGGTGGCCCTCACCCAACTTTCCGACTACATCGCTAGCACAATGGTCGAGTTCACCAGACAAAACTGTTTACGTTTGCAAACGCAATCGGTTTATGTTTGCAGTTGGCGCTCTGGTGAACGGCTTTCAACACTAAATGGTGTTTTGACTGACACATAACCAGAGAGCTTTTAGTTTTACCATGGTGACACTAAATCGTTGTATATGAACAACCCAGTTTCTGTCATTTTGACGTTTGTCAAACAAGTTTGCGTATGGAAACGGAATAATTTGATAAAATGACCAATTTTTTTTCTGTCGATTACAATACTTTCCTTCTAGGGTACTAGTCGGAAAGTAAAAATGAGTTTTTGACATTTGAAACGGATTTTTACATTCTGAACCACTTCTGAACACCAGTACATGATATAACGTAAGAGTAGACACCAAACATTAAATTGTTTATACCCTGACAAAAATGGCAAATACCAACAAATACCATTACAAGTTTAAAAAATGTCGACTAAATGAAACTTCTAAAAGACCAGTTCCGTGAGACATCCTGTATAAATTGACAATTCTATTTCTGAAATGTAGTAATTTAAGACACATTTACTTTAATGGACATTTAAATATTTTTACTGTGCAAATATATTTTTATATGTCAAATATTTTATATTATCTACTAGCTATTTAAATTATACTGTTGTATAGATGTTTCAAACTAAGAAGAGCACAGTTGTATATGTAACCAATTATACACAGGCAATTTATAAACCATACACTAGGTATGATTGGTTGCATATCCAACTGTGCTCTTCTTAGTTTGAAACTACTCTAGATACATACATGCTGTGTTGTGTCACATATCGGCAACCACAAGTTAGAACAAAACGGATAAATAAACAACATCTCATTCGAGTCATACACGACAGGGTTTCCAACATCAGTGAAACCCATCCAGAATAGGGTACACTCAGGTCCCAAAGTATTACCCAAATCTGTCCTCACTATTGAGACACCTAAAACCAAACATTGAACAAAATTCTCCCTCTTAAAAATAAAAAAATTACCTTCAAATTTCACTAGCATAAATTTGATACTCTGGTCGTCTTTTCTAGGCGTTGCATCGTGATACGCCATCAGTATCGAGTACTCGTAAGCGGACATACACACCAGAGGACCGGGAATCGAAAAGACAGCACGTTGCGTACCATAGATGGTACAGACATGGATTAAGTAGTTCGTGGTTGCAAACGCAACTAACCTGCTAGACGCCGCAATTGCTGTTATGTTTATAGGTTCCTCTACATTTAAAAACCATTCTTTGCTCCCCCCAGATAATGGGATAACATTGAATTGGCTGGAAATTAAAAGAACAAATTACAACAAAAAAAAATCAAATTTTTATTTAAAACATACAGGGAAGTTGCTAGAGCCAATGCAGCCGTGCTTATCGTCCCCATGGTGTAATTATTAAAGTTCTGGACCATCATACTGTTATGAAAGGTCGAATCATGGAAATCGACCTCGATAGATTTTGATGAATTATCGTCATCCTCAGGTGAACCGTAACAACGTACAATGCCGACGTCATTGTAGCAAAGATAACGAGGATTTAAATGCTCGGGGGTCGAAGAAGGCATAAAAGCACTCTGCATGGGGACTTCCGGAGTCCTAGGTCTTGGTGTAGGCACCGAACACGCTGTAGAAATCGACAAAAAGTGTATACTTCAAATTGTATAAAAACGAGAATATAAACCTTTCTCTATTTCTTCGTCGATGTCATCGTCATCGCCCATGACCTGCTTCTTCAATTTCTCTAGAGACACGGCGTTCTCGTTGTCTTCATCGTCGTCCTCCTCAAATTGAATATCGCCAAAATCGAAGTTGTCGCTCTCCTTATTTTCGGACATTTCAACGTCACTTCCCTGTTCATCCGCGATGAATTTCTTGTTGCTGGTCGACATGCAATCTGTGACAACTCCCAGTTGGCCTTCGACATCGCAAAAGGCAATTTCCCCCAAACCTGTATGAAAAGATTAAAATTTATTCATGTTAGATTATACAGACTTGTATTATTAGTAACAATGTTTTAAAAAAATTAGTAACATGTTTTTTTCTACTGTTACTGTTTATTTCCGAATTACATTCAACAGAATCATTTAGAGACTACCAGGGGTTTAAAAATAACAGTGTTAAAAACCTTTTAAAATAAATAATAGTAAATAATTGTTTTGTATTAAATCCAACTAACTACCTGTGAGGTATTCTTCTAACCGTCAGGGAATCCCATTACAACGCCAAATGGAACAGAGAACCAACTGTCAACTCAAGTGAGCCAACATTTGTAAAAGGATAGATTTATATTATTCTTAAATCTCCATGAGCATCCCTTTGTATTTGAATACAATAATTTATTTTTTTCTGACACTTTGTCTTGAAAAGTAAAAAACAAAAACAAAAAAAAACACGTTTTAAAACATGTTTTTTTGAGGTGTTTTAAAACATTGTTCCATGTTTTAAAACACATTTTAACAAAAAAACTGTTGTTTTTGTTTTAAATAAAAAAAAAACGTTTTTTTATAACAACCCTGATTAGTAGATTTGAAGTTACACAGCGAGAATTATTTGAGTCGTCATGCTCATTATTATTAATAATAATAATGATAATAATAATAATATATTTTCGAATATTTTAGTTTATTACAATAATTACATTCTACCATACCCAGGCATGCATAGCAATTCATCAACTCAAAGGAGCATATACTTATATTGTATTGTAATTTATGACATAACTTTGTACAAAGTGATTTAAATATATGAATATGAATATGGACATTATATTCAAAGAATCGAATATTTTTTGAAATGTATACTATAAATGCAGTATTTTTACCTGCTGGATTCCAGACCATAGCACAGATGGCGGTCGACATGGGATGTACGAAATGCTGAACGACGTTCTGAGATTCCATTTCCCAGACAATCACGTCCCCCTTTTCGGTCGCAGCGGCTACAAAATTTCCGCATGGCGAATACTGCACAATAGAATAAGCCGCCTCTACGGAATCTTTGTTGAGAGTGTAACATTTCGACCAGTCTGTGGTGCTCAAAATTACTACTGTGCTTGCTTCAGGATACGCTACATATTTCCCCATATTTGGCTCAAAATCCAAACGACCTAAAGAATTTTTTTACAATAAGTATTTTTACAACACTAATTCCAAAAAAACAATAAAAAATACTTACATAATAACTTCGCATTCATAAAACTGTTAATTTTCGGGGCACATTTCAATTCCTTTAGTAATTCTTTTGTTTCGACAAGCCAAAAACGTAGATATCCATCTCCGGAACTAACGCCTAACAATTTGGCATTCGGACAAATCGCGATGCTCAACGGGGGCCCCGTCACCCCTGAGAAGTTCAAATGTTCACCATTTTCCTTCGTTTCGCCTAATTTTATCATCTTCACTTGCATATCTTCCGAAGCTATTGCGATAAACTAAAATTTATAAACTTGTTTATCACACATATATTCGGTACCTTTTGTCATTTACATACATCGTGTTCCTTTCCGACAGCCATGTGATTGACTGGGGCGCTAAACCGTGTTAAAATACTTTCACGTTCACCGTTCGGGTAAGACAATAACTGTACGCTATTGTTATCAGTTGCAATCTGTATTTGGTTATGTTTCTGACGAACACATAATGCCCATTCGCCTACGCATGTTTGAAAAGGATCGTAGTCGTCTATATTGGACCATATTCTTATATCTCCGTCGGTACCGCATGTTATAAGTCGCCTAGAAATTTTTTTACACTAGAATAAATTGGAGAGGTAGTATTAAAAATAGGACTTACTCGCCGTCTGTTGAATAACAAACGTCCGTATGACCCGGGGAATGCGCATACCGAGTCTCGGGCTTCTTTGCACTCATTTTTTGGGTTTTTGATCAATTTTAATGGTGAATTTTGTGTAGTATTAGTTTTTAAACGGCCAGTTTGACAGTTTTGGTATACATGGAGGTTCCGCGCGCAAACTAGCAGGGATCCAACTTGAAATTGGTTTGAGGTTTTAGTGAATGATACGGCGAACTAATTTATGATTTTGTGTTATTTGCGGTTTATTCTGTGTATTTTTTGTGTGGGTGTTGATTTACGTAAAGTTTTGGTTTTAATTATGTGGGGTTTGTCTGGGGAAATTGAGTGTTGTGTTGATGTGAAAAGTAACTAGATCGGCGCGGGTGCGTACGTACGAGCACGTCTTGAGAAATTTTAAATCAATTAAGAATAATTTAAGACAGTGGACCTCTTGTTAATCATCTCACTTTGTGTTTTTCGGCTGGGAAATTTTGCAAATCGCGAGTCGTGTATTTTCTACAGAATTTTCCGTTCGTCGCGTTGTGTATGTGTGCGATGCTTGTGTATGTGTATGTGTGTGTGTGTGCGTTTGGGTTATCTTGCCGTGATCCGCCGCCATATTGAAGTGTATAAGTGGGGGATGTTAGTGAGGTACTTGGCGTTGTGCGAAGAAATTATAAGGAAAGTGTTGTAAAACGGTCGATTTAATTGCCGTGTGCGCGTAATTTGTTTAGGGTAGAGTACGGGGTTAAATCGCGTTCGCCATTTAGTGCGGCCTTTTGTGAACAACGGGTAGAAAACGCGACGTCCACAACGGAAACTAACAGCGTGGCCGCCGAGGCTTCTCTTTGTTTCTGTCATAGGTTCGTTATTATAAGGTAAGTGTCGCATACACAACATTCTGTCGGCACGCTCGTAATTTTGCCAACTCCTACGACGAAACGGCACATATCTACCGATAATTCGGCTAAGATTTGTCGTCCGTTTTGAAATTACGGAGGACCGTGCCTCTGAGACCGATATTTACCGGCATTCTCGCGCAAATCTCGCGAATGCGGTTTTAAGATGGTCGGCATCTTCCCTCCAAAAAGACTATAGTCTCGTCCGTAGAAAATTTCCGTAGATTTCTTGGTTAGAATTGATGGATCGCTCAAACAAAACGAGAAACTGCTGTGCGCGGTGTTTTTTTTTATTTACTAGGTCAAGTTTTCGCGGTTGGCATTCTTACTTGGCCCGACCACTATTGCATACACAATTTGCATTTCAATACTAACTACATGGTGTGTGTGTGTGCCTCGCTCAAAATAACGACGTCGCTTTGTTATCGAATTAATTACGAACTTTCTGACGGTATTTTTAGAAGTGGGTTAGTGTATTTTCCACTGCGCTTTTATTTATTCGTTCGCTTTAAACAAAAATCGCACTTTTCGATTTTCCTTCGCTGTTTTTTGCGTCCGTGTCTCTCAACTTTCTTCTTTCTCGTGCGTTGTACTAAGTACCGTTGTCCTTTTTCTCTCTGCACCTAGCTTGTTGTTTCATTCTACCCGTATAGTCGCACGCCAAGACTGCCGACAATGACCCGCATTTAAGACGGTAATTTCGTGTACAAAAAGAAATGACGGTCTGTAGACGACTTATAAAATATTATTAAATTACCACAATTGCCTCGCTATAGTAACAAATAATGTAGAAATTATTTTCTTAGTAGACATAACATCCAAAACTCTACAAGATTAAATCATGATTTAGCCTAAACTGTCATTAAGCCGACATTTACCCTAAATTGTAACTATTTTCCCGATGTTGTAGTCGCATCTGTTCGGTCAAAATCGTTAATTTTAACCTAAATCATAATTTGCCAAATCATGATTTACTTTATAGTATGTCCCGGGTATTAGAGCTAAAATGTATATTATAAAATAACACACGAAACAGTATTACTAATTGTGACTGAACACTAGTGTGAAAACATCTGTTATATACCAAAAATTAACTACACCTCATAAATTTTTAATGTGAGCATTTCATTATCGTTTATAATGGAGCGGTTAATAAATTTTGTACCTCATTTTAAAGTGGCAATAATCCACACAATAAACACGATTTAGATTTTACACCTTGTGTAATACTTGTACTGGTATAATTAGATTTTTAAATGCACATGCGGTATAAATTTCCATTGACATTAGCTTAAAAACTGCTTATAATTATGTAGCGAGTAAATTGACGAATCGTGCACATCATCTTGAAATGTAGTTTCATTGAACATTTATATCTAACCTTGGAAGGCTAGCAATATAGCACTACTTTCATCAGAGAACTATTAGAAAGTATCAAACTGCAAGTGTGGATCTTAATATCAGCCATCAATTTCTAATTTTTATGTCTTACTGACGTATAATGACAGGTTTTATAACTGTGATAGACGGGCACTTTACACCCTAGGGCAGTGCTTCCGTAAGTAAGGGCTCTGGCTTATTCACCTACATGTAAAGTCCTGTATAGCTATGTGACAAATAAGTTGTTTTGGTTGCCCCATTTTTTTGCATTAACATGCTAGTAAGTACGACTTCTCTACACCATGGTTAGTAAACTATTACTCGAATGAGTTGCATCACACGAATAAAATTTTTTCTACTTTGCATTCACAATGCACACGTTGTAATACTGTTTTCGGTGTTACAATTAGCAAATTGTAACACCGTTTTTAGTAACTTTTTTCTAAGATTGGTGACATTGATATCAAATGCATGTCAAACGAAAATACACATAACCACAAAAGTAAGCACAAACTGATTTTTTAAAATCGCACAAACTGCGAAGTATGTATATTTTTATACATATTTAAACATGCGTGTTGCATCCTAGGTTTCGTACTACTAGTATATGATGGTATATAATAATTATCAATAATTACTTTTTCATAGATATTTGAATTTAAGTGACAGATGACAGTGTTACCAACGGTTGCACCCATAAATACTCTAGATTGGAATTTTACCTAATATACTTCTAAATTTTTATAAAATTAATGACGCAAAGTAGAAAAAATAGTATATTACACTCGTTTTATAAGACATATTGGCGCATTACCTATCTATACCTATAACGTTATTTTGTGTCATATACTAGGTGGTTCACCATGTTTGAAAGATCTTAATTGTATTACAGGTGTTCCAAACTTAAACCACTTCATGGTTCCGCAGATAAAATGGGTTGTAGAAAAACTGTGTCCTTTCAAAATTACAACAGTGTATATTAATTTAATACATCAACAGATCAGCAAGAAACAATGTATCTAAATATGATAAATAATCTATCTCATATATTTACGAGACTAGAAATATTCTAAAGTATTGACGCAAAGCAAACACTAGTCACCTAATATTTAAACAAAAGGATGATTTGCAAAGTCAGCTGAATGTACATTTGCCTTTTGAGCGATGCAATATGCATACAATTTGTGCATTTAGGCGATTTTAGAACGGCGTGTATGGCCTTGAAATGTAATGTCAACTTTCCACATAAACGGTGTAGGAACATACGTGTGTACTTATGTATGAATGTATCAGGTTGCGGAGCGACCAGCTATTGCATTATTGCATTTGCGTAACCAGCCTTTCCGAGAATGCCAGAGACGTAAATAATTCGGCTAAAACAACTGCTTTACGCCTAGAATTACAATTAACATTAAAATGAGCATTGTACAGTGTGTATACTACTGCATTTCATTGATTGAAAGGATTATATACGCTTTATACTGATAATGTGTTGTGAAATCTGTCGACACTATTCGCAATAGTTGTCTTATCGCTTGCCTTTTTTGCACGGTTTACCTGTCTGTCGGTTTCGTAAAAAATAACTGAGATTATGCGACACGTAAAGTATTTTGTCACAAATTGGTGAGTGCACACGCACACACCCACAGACAGAGATACCGTGCGTTAATATTTTACGCAATAGTCGCGGTGTATATGACAAATAAATTCCGAATGTTTACTTTTTTGTAGCAAAAGGTAAACATGGCTTATCTGAAACGGTATTTTGTAATACCCGGAGAACGTTACTATAGTGCTGAGCGTTTCTAAAAAAATATTTTATTTTTTTAGTCTATAAAAAATGCCTTTTTTCTACTTTGCATTCATTGTGACACCGTTTTCGGTGTTACAATTAGCAAATTGTAACACCGTTTTTAGTAACTTTTTTCTAAGATTGGTGACATTGATATCAAATGCATGTCAAACGAAAATACACATAACCACAAAAGTAAGCACAAACTGATTTTTTAGAATCGCACAAACTGCGAAGTATGTATATTTTTATACATATTTAAACATGCGTGTTGCATCCTAGGTTTCGTACTACTAGTATATGATGGTATATAATAATTATCAATAATTACTTTTTCACAGATATTTGAATTTAAGTGACAGATGACAGTGTTACCAACGGTTGCACCCATAAATACTCTAGATTGGAATTTTACCTAATATACTTCTAAATTTTTATAAAATTAATGACGCAAAGTAGAAAAAATAGTTTATTACATTCGTTTTATAAGACATATTGGCGCATTCGTTCATTTGGGGCACGAGGAGCGCCAGCGACGAACAACTCATGCGCCAATTTGACGTCTTATAAAATTTGTATAATAATATACTATTTTGTTCGAAACGATTAATTGTGCCGATCGATAACGAAAGATTTATATAAGTCATAATTACGCTAAGAACAGTGCCTTAAATTTCATGTAATAAATAATGGTTCGGTTAGTAGGTACCTCGTAGCAAGCGATCAAAGTCAATTCGGCCAACACAGTTCAGCGAAAGTAGTGAAATTTTATACCGCCGCGCGCCAGTCACTTTTTAACCGCCTCCTATATAAATTTTGTATGTACCACATACTCGTTACTCTCTGTCTCTCTATACTTGTTGCTTTCTTGTTATCGTTAAAAGTCAAGGAGGCCGCTCCATGTCGACCTGCATAAACGGAACAATACGCAGTCCTACTTATTATTATCAAGCAGGCGCAGGCGGTTACACAATTTACGGCGACTGCGGCTGCACAGAAGAAAAATTGCGGCGGGGGGGGTTGGGGTCGCGTTGCGTGAAGGGAAGGGGGAGGTATATTCGCTCGCTCTCGCGCGCTGTTCGCGACACATAACCTCAATTTGCGGAATAGCTATTAGTCATTGCGGTATTGTGTGTGTTTTTTTTGTTTCGATCGATTTGTTTTGATGTTTGCTCGGGTTAAAAGAACGTTATGTGCAGATGTTGTTATCGTGTTCTAATGTTGCGATACAATTTTGTTGTGTTGTGTAAATTGTGATTTGTTTTTTTTATCGCGCGGAATTATTATTGGAAATCGAAGCGAGGTTTGACTTTGATTAATGGATGGTTACTGTTCATATCGCAATGTGACGTAACACAGTTATTTGCAGACATATTAAAGACATATATGTAATTTTCAGGTGTATTTAAAAAAAGTTAGTTCGAATACCAAATATGAAAATACTTTCAACGGATTATTTGCCGATGCAATAAATTTGATTAAGACATTCACAAAATGACTTTTTCTACTTTGCATTCACAATGCACACATTGTAACACTGTTTTCGGTGTTACAATTAGCAAATTGTAACACCGTTTTTAGTAACTTTTTTCTAAGATTGGTGACATTGATATCAAATGCATGTCAAACGAAAATACACATAACCACAAAAGTAAGCACAAACTGATTTTTTAGAATCGCACAAACTGCGAAGTATGTATATTTTTATACATATTTAAACATGCGTGTTGCATCCTAGGTTTCGTACTACTAGCATATGATGGTATATAATAATTATCAATAATTACTTCTTCACAGATATTTGAATTTAAGTGACAGATGACAGTGTTACCAACGGTTGCACCCATAAATACTCTAGATTGGAATTTTACCTAATATACTTCTAAATTTTTATAAAATTAATGACGCAAAGTAGAAAAAATAGTATCGCTGGCGCCAAACAACTCAAACAACTCATGCCAATTTGACGTCTTATAAAACTTGTATAATAATATACTATTGTGAACTCCCAATTATTCACCCGTCTTTAGCACTGTCGGCGACGGGTGAATATGTTCAGATTTAAGAGAAATTAGTAGAACTATGTAACAGAATCTGAAGCATTGTTTTTTGTCTCTCTTATTTCTCCATTTAACCGTTAATTGTGCAATACGAATAACAACCGTGGAATTGTGGACAGCGATGAACGGATATAAACTTCTGCAACTAACTTAAGAGGAGAGTTGAAGGGGTGTGGGTACTTCAGCTTGGCCGAAGTGTAATTTCCCGTAACGAACTCGAGGACGACTTTTCCTTCCTTCGGTACAAGTTTCAGGACTTTCAGTCGCAAGTATGATTGCTTGAGATTGAGCACGGAAAGTTTTTGAACTCTCGGAAACTTTCCACCGAAACTTTATTCTCCATATAACTGCTTCTATCCGCTATTTATTATTGATTTTACACACTCTTTGTATGAAGAAGTTAGTTTTCTGTAAGTCGTATGACGTTTTAGTGGTCTCATTAAATTCTTACCTAAACTTTGGTACATTTAACATGCATTTAGCGTAATAATACAAACAGACATTGTTAATTGATTTGGCTTAAAAAGTGAGTAACTAGTAACCCTAGGTCATTAATTTGGGGTGTTACAAACTTAAAGTACCAAAACATATGTGTATGTAACATGGATACTTTCAAGTTGACTGCTTGAAATAGCAATAAATAACAGTAAACACGTTCACTTTACGCAATAGAGTTTCTCCTTTCGTCGATTCGTCCTGCACAGTGAAAATCCTTGAATGGTACCGATGAGAATCGTTCAATGGATTTATCCGTATTTGTATGTGTGCAAAAGCGATAAATTTGCTATCTGGTTTTTAGTTTGTGTGTGTTTCTTATCTCGACAGACATTTGTCACCGATTAGCAACGTAAAAATCCGGTCAAAAATTCGATTTCGCTGCGAGAGGATGCATGATTCACACAATGCTTTGATTCTCTATAATAAATATTGTATGTGCGATTTGATATAGATGTTAAGTGTATACACTCACCGTAAAATGTTTCATACGTCAAGTCACTACGTAAAAAATTGTGCACTTTTTTACCGCGACGTAAAAATTGTACCGTGAACGCAACAAGTCGTCTAAAGCCGACCATACACGTTCAATTTAAACTGACAGGTTGAACTGTTCAGTTCAACTGTACAGTTGTAATGGGTCGGAAATCCATTATTTATTTATTAAGATATGATCAAATTAAGCGAGATATTTGTAAGAACATTCGGGAATGTCAAAGGTTTTTGCTAGGGTTGAACATCTGGTTTAGGATTTGACCGCGTGTTATAAGTTTAAAATTGAAGAGTTGTCATTGGCTAAGAAGAAATGCTTCCGGCTTCCTTTGGGGTCGAGGGATGCAAACGAACAGATCTCGCGCTTCTCATTTCAACCACCGTCATGTAAAGTACACGTTTTTGTGGAGCGTTCTTAGGCACTTAAGTTTATCCCTGGTAAGTCTTTTCAACTCGTCTCGCATTTCATTGTAAATTAAATTATTCATATTTCTGCTAAAAGTGTGTCTGTCTAAATCAACTCCTAGGTTTAATTTAAACGTCAATATGTTCAAAGCTTCATTCATTTTTTCTATGTAACCTATCAAACGGGATTGTTGATTATTATTGTTAATAGATGTTATTGTTTTGATAAGTGTTTCGTTTCATTTGAGTAGTCTTGCTTTATCAGCCCTTATTAAATGTTAAATACTTAAACGCGTCAGTTAGTAGTCAGAAAATGTGTTCACGAGGTTCAAAAAAAGAACCCAGTTAGTTTTGCCTTCGAATAAATTGGAAGAGATTTGATGAATTAGAATTTTGACCAGTAATTAAAGCCCTTAAACCGCGCTTGGCCAAATGCTACCATGTTAGGGAGTCGCGGTTGTTCCCGCCATTTTGACCTCCTACACAGTTTAACCTCTGTTGTTTAGTGGAGATCAACTGAGACTGAAATACCCACATACGTAGAGGTTCGTCAAGAGATTAAAAAACGATTTTGCAACGTATTGCATTCAAGATTTTTTGTGACATAATTTTCAGATTTTACTTTAAAAAATAATAAACTCCATCAATCATGAAGAATAGAATAATTTGATATAAACATCTTGTTATCAGCTAGCCAAGAGCTATTGTTCCTCTATGTGTGTGCACTCGAACTTGTGTATAACACCCTGTATATGGATTTGTCATCGTTAATTTTGCTGGTGAGTGTACATTTTCTCGTCGTGATTCTGCAAAATTATAGCCGACTGTTCTATGTTTATCCTAACGCTATTTCGGGCGTAAGTATTATTTTTGTTTTAGCGGATGCCGCATTCTTGACTAATGGCGTAAATATATTGACGATCTGTTGTCTAATTTTGATTTATTTATTAGTGCATCATATTGTGTACATAAATTACTCATAATATTTTGTTTTTACAAAACCATGATACCTATAATATAGGACAGTATAAGGTCGAACCAAAATTCTGTAAACATTAGAATGCGCAGTAGATCTAGTATTAGATCTACGTTGCTCCACTCATCATTTCGCTCAGATCTCAGGTCAACTTTACACTTGTTATACCCATACTACATGTCCCTCTGTTTCTTGAGATGATATTCCAGTGGACAGTGTCCTCTGAGGAGTCCCCTGATCATCCTGAGATCAGGTCTTTCTGGCTGGGGAAATTCTTTGGCTTTAGAGGTAGAGAAGGTAATGAATTTCTTTACTTGTCTCATACCGGTGGATGTTTTCCAGTAAGCTTTCATTGCTTTATGTTCCCATTTTTGTACCATTCTTCTTTTGTGATCGTTAGTAATTCCACAGCTGGGTTCACCCAAAATGGTACAACAAATCGGGCTGCAATTTATTTGGTATACATATTTAAAATTAACAGGCTACGAACTGTTTTGGTGATAATCTAACAACCCGAAGTGACAAGCATTTTCTTAGACATTCAACAAACTGATACCAGCTCACCCTCCGGTAATTTTAAATACATATTAATAGGATGAACAATTTAATTGTGGTAAGCATTTATTGAAGCAGTCTGGCATTAGCCGAAACCTTAATCGCTTTGGTGCGAATTTACAAATTTTGATTAACGTCCGTGGTAACTGACTGAGATCAAGAGTGGCTGAGACGCTGCGAAATTGAAGAAATGCAGAAGGTTTGGACGCTTCAGTGTGAAGGTAGTCGAAAAGTTAAAATAATTAACGATATTAATTACGATTTGCGTATCAGCTTTATTCATACTTTTCCCTCTCTTAGTGGAGTTTGAAAAGTTTCGGGCACGATAATCGTTAAAAGTTTTGATACCGCTGCTGCCGTACACAAGTTCGCAAAGCTCTCGCGCTCCAAACTTTGTTTTATCGATTCTGGTGGCGTGGGGTGGCGGCGTGCAGAAGAGCGACGTCGTCGTCGTCGTCGTCGTCGTTGGGGAGGGGACGCTCCAGCGGCGTCGCGCGCGCGTCGCCCCCAAAACCAACTTTTCCCATAAAGTATATAAACTTACACTTTTGTAACAACTTTAGTTCGCGCGCGCGGTCCGGGGCGGGGAAAACTTCTCGCTCGGCCGCCTGGCGCTAGTTAAATGTTTTGCCGCAACTTTTCCGCCCTTTCCCAAACTTTTCCATGCTACTCCTACTACGAAGTGGGGGGAGGGGGGCGCAAAGCTCACCTTAGACAACTTTTGTATGTCTGTGTAATAGGTTTTGACTAACTGATAAAAAATTCTTAGATCAAATTATTCTATACTACCTGGGATAATAGTTATTTATAAAGTAAGGTAACGGCACCGAGATTTTATAAGAGAGTTTGAATAAAATGCTTTTATTTTAAAACTACCGCTTATTTGAACTGTATAATTATATAATACAGGGTGTCACGAAACTCAATGTCAAGCGGATACCAGGAGAGAGGGTGGTTTATGTACGTTCTGGGAAAAATATTAAAAGAAATCTCTAGTCGGGAAAAAAAATCTCCGATTACATAAAAACCTCGCTCGTCATGCAAATTATAATTTTACGATTGCAGCGCCGCGGCTGACTTGCGTAATCAAACAATAGTCGTCAATTAGAATAACAATCTTGATCGGAAAAGTCGGCTTCGTCGACTCAAACCGCTACTTAAACGCCTAATTAACGGAGTTACGTAAGCAGCGCTAAGGCCGTAAGCAACAAAAATTGCAACGAACCGAAGTCAGCTAGCATGCAGCATACATAATAAATACATCGTGCATTACTAGGTTAACATATAACCTAACTCCTACCACGTTGCGTTACCTTAGATTACACAAAAAATGTGTCATTATTATACAACTCGAGTAAGTGAGATACGTCATGAAAAGTTCTTGACAATTCGGCAATCGGACTGCAATTTGGTATACACATTACCTAGATATTAATATTACCAACGGACAACAATTACCAGGGCATAAACTACCGGGGAGAAGTTAGCAATAAAAGTTAGCAACAAAAAAAATTTCAACCGATTTAAATGAACTATACCTCATTAGAAAGCCCATAACGTACTGAATGTATGGTAGTTATGGCAACTGGATCTAATCATAATTACTACCTAAAAAATGCAAAAGAATGTCATTATTTTCCCAAATGTCGCCATTTTACAAGTCGCATATCTCCGTTAGTACTGAACGAATCTTGGAATATATAGCAGCAAAAGAAAGAACAAACCTTGCTTTAATTGTCATAGTTGTGGCAACTTGAAATCAAAACTATTACTGGTAGAAAAAAATTAATGAACATTGTCGGTTTTACGCTCGACGATTCTCGCACGGCTGCGAATATACAAACTGCATAAGTCAGATTTTCACCTGATCTTAACTATATATATACCAAACAAAAGCAGAAGATTTCCGCTACCTATGGGAGTTATGGCAACGTGATATTACGCTAATTAATGCTAGAAAATAAATAACGAACGTTGGACCTTATTCTCTCCTATATACGTATACGGTATAGGCCTAGAACCAGCAATAAAAGTTAGCAACAAAAAAAAATTCAACCGATTTGAATGAACTATACCTCATTAGAAAGCCCATAACGTACTGAATGTATGGTAGTTATGGCAACTGGATCAAATCACAATTACTACCTAAATAAGTGAAAAAGAGAGTCACCAGCAATCGTCGAGCGTAAAACCGACAATGTTCATTAATTTTTTTCTACCAGTAATAGTTTTGATTTCAAGTTGCCATAACTATGACAATTAAAGCAAGGTTTGTGCTTTCTTTTGCTGCTATATATTCCAAGATTCGTTCAGTACTAACGGAGATATGCGACTTGCAAAATGGCGAAATTTGGGAAAATAATGACATTCATTTGCATTTTTTAGGTAGTAATTATGATTTGATCCAGTTGCCATACATTCAGTAAGTTATGGGCTTTCTAATGAGGTATAGTTCATTCAAATCGGTTGAAATTTTTTTTTGTTGCTAACTTTTATTGCTGGTTCTGGGCCATACCGTATACTCTATATAGGAGCGAGGAATCTTCAACGTTCGTTAGCTGTTTTCTAGCATTAATTAGGGTAATATCACGTTGCCATAACTCCCATAGGTAGCTGATATCTTCTTCTTTCGTTTGGTATATATATTGTTAAGATCAGGTGAAAATCTGACTTATGCAGTTTGTTTGTTCGCAGCCCTGCGGGAATCGTCGAGCGTAAACCCGACATGTTCATTGATTTTTTTCTAAGAGTATTTGTTTTGATTTCAAGTTGCCTTAACTATGACAATTAAAGCAAGGTTTGTGCTTTCTTTTGCTGCTATATACTCCAAGATTCGTTCAGTACTAACGGAGATATGCGACTTGCAAAATGGCGAAATTTGGGAAAATAATGACATTCTTTTGCATTTTTTAGGTAGTAATTATGATTAGATCCAGTTGCCATAACTACCATACATTCAGTACGTTATGGGCTTTCTAATGAGGTATAGTTCATTCAAATCGGTTGAAATTTTGTTTTGTTGCTAACTTTTATTGCTAACTTCTCCCCGGTGCATAAACTTGGTTTTTGGTGACTAAAACGGGATGTGGCAAATATCACATGCTTTTTTTAAAACATTAAACCGATTTAAACCAAACTAGTACGGGTCAATGAGATGAAGTTGCAAATTGGCAAATTTTGAGCCACAGCGGTTGTGGCTTCGGGAAATTGAGAAGTTGAAAGTTTTGATGCGGATACAATGTGCTATTTTGAGTAGTGATAAGTAAAATTATGAAGTAGATTTGCGTACACGGAATTTCCGGGGTTTGTTCGAAAGTGGCGACGCTTTGCGGCGTCCACAATAACTGCATTAAACTTTGGCGAACAGATCGATACGGTTAATTTCGTACGAGGAAAATCTCTCTCTCTCTCTCTCTTACTGCTCTCTTGGCTGCGTTCAGCTACGGAAGGTTCAGCGCTGTGCGAAACAAACTTCGACTCCTGCTAGCTCTAACCCGGGAAAGTTTTCCCCGTTCCGCTGAAACTCCGCTGGATGGAAATTGTTATAGAATTGCAGCAAACTTTACCCGGAAAACGCCCGCGGGTGCTGTTTAAAATATTAATACAGGTGTCCCGAATGTAGGGTATATTCCATTTACTTGTTTGATAGACTTTTGATTGTTATTACCGTGATAATGTAAAATAAAAGTAATTTCCGGAAAAAATAACGAGGAAAAATAAAAATAAGCCCATCTCAACCCATTTATGATTGTATACGTTTATTTGCGATTAGAATTAGCTTTCCACTTGATCTGTATATGTCCTGTTTTATTTTGGAAGTACATGCACCTCTTCGGACCTGTTAATCGTTACGGAATTGCACTCAGAACATTTTTCCCAAACTTTCCCTAATCGCGGCGCCTTTTTACTTCCCGACTAGTATGTCATACGTGGGGTTTTGTCTTTTGCTTTGGGTTTGCGTAGAATAAACGGTCGCAACAGATGGCAAAGAACAGCACAGGGTATTTGTTCAACAAACGTTTTGACCTGATCGGGTTTGTTTCGAGTTTGCTTGTGAATTATGAATAGAGTTTTTTTCTGGAAGTTGAGATGCTTCCTAACATTCTTAGGTCTGGGGGCGGAAGTAGGATTTTTTTGCTACAATAACGAACTTTGGTTCTATGTGTGGAGGGGAAACAGCTTTCCTGGTTTTGTAGTATATTTTAGAATATCAGTCGAGGTCGTGGTTTAGAAGTTGAAAGATGTAGTCGTTACGTGTTTTAGGGCAATAGGCCCTTATCTTGTGTTTTGTTTCTGTGTGTGCCCGTGATGCCATCTCTGCTGATGTAAATTTGCCAATAACAATTTAGGTAATTTTTATAAAATAATTATGTCTCTGTCATCCGTTTTCTCTCCAACTATTATCATTGTGTCAAGAGTTTCAATGATTATTGTACACTCGATCTGAAGGGTTTTTAATCTTTTTGTTCATTTTGTAAATATATTTGTTTTGGTTAGAATTTGACTTTGCACACCCTAAGGTTATACTTTGTGTTCATTTGCGATTATTATTGTGCTTTCTAAAAAAATCTTGCGATACCAAACTCTCAAGGTTTGAAAGAAAGTTCTCGCGTCCTCCGTTTGGATTTGAGTTAAAGTAAATTACATTTTTGACCGCTCTGTTTCCATGCTACCAATAAAAACAGACAACAGGTCCCAACCTCTTACAAGTACCCTAGCAGAAAAGTATTGTAATCGACGGAAAAACAAATTCGGGATTTCAGCGAAAATACTCATTTTAGGGTGCCTTGAATCGATTACAATGATTTCTGGAAAATGTATGTATGTGTGTATGTATGTATGTGTGAATGTCCGTGAATCTTTTAATGTATGTAGTTGAAATGAAATGTTATGTAATGCTTGGTGTAAGTATTGCATCGATTTTTGATATAACACTGAATGGAATATGGTGCCATTATCCGCACTTCATTATGCTCTGCTTTTGGAAATACACCTCTACGTAGATGCTGGCTTTGCATCTATCGGTTTAAAAATAATACATATTAGTCACCTACATACGTTCTTACAATAATAAGGTTAACGGCAAAAGAATTTGTTTTTCTTCTTTACAAATCTAAATATGTAGATCTAAACATTGTTACTTGCATGAAAACAAAACGTTTCTGAATACATACTTCTTCCACCCACACTAAAAAAAAGTATTTGGTGAATTTACTATAAAACGTGTGTTACCTGTGGAATGACAGCAAATTTACTTTACAAAAATTAACTTTACCATCCAAAAAACGTAATTTTACCAAAAATAAATGAAAATTTACAATGTACCTATGATCAGTAGAGAGTCTAGAAAATAGTCACTTCAGCACTACGAGCTTGTAGTCGACCGGCCAAGGAATGCATTTGTACTTCGCGACCATGAGTGTGCTACTGGTACTACACACGGTACCGAGGCACGCTGATGTTTTCGACCTGCTGTCGCGGATTACATATGTGAAGTGACTATTTTCTAGACTCCCTAATGATCAGCAAAAATACTGTTTTTAGCAAATACATTTCACATTTATTTTGTAAATTTACAACTAAAGGAAGGTAAATAATGGTTTACTATCAAGTATTTGTATCTAATATTTTTTTGATGTCAACAAAAGACTGCATTGGGAAAATTACTTATGTTAATACTATTGTAAATTTACATTACATACATTTTTTATCAAAATATCATTGTAATTGAAAGAAAGCCTTGTAATATCAAATTTTAAGAAATACACAACTAAGGGCGGATGTCATTAAATTCACATCCGCTTTTATCGTTTTAACAGGGTAACGTTTGGTCTCTGAGCGTCTTCCAACACCGGCCGGCCGGCGTCACCACGTCCCCGTTTTCACAAGCGAGTTAGCAATCCTCAGGTCGCGCTAAAGTTGATTAACGTCGAATACGTTAACGTCATAACTTTCGCCGGCGACGCCGAGCTCGCAAGCCGGGGTCGGGGGAAGGCTGATTATGTTCTAGGATCGAAACGCCACCACCGTGGGGGTGAGGCGGTTAAGGGTTGCAGATGGGGAGGAGTGCGAAGTTGTACTCTAGAACTGGAGTTTGATGTAGCGCTTACAATATTAATGGAATACACGGACGCCGTTAATTACGTGGGGGCTGAAATGCCACCACCACCCTCTATTCACCAGGGCAACCCTTGTATTTAGTTATGGCTGGTGCATGAATACGAGGAATGGATTTGTGTGTAGTTGGAGTAGTTTTGTTAAATTATAGTGATCGACGGAAAGTAAATTCGTGATTTCGGGCCCAAATATGCGTATTTAATAACGTTTCCAATTTTTTTATTATACTGACTGAGCTGCTACTTCTACTTCTTTTGGGTGCAATGATACAAAACTGTCGTCTCATTTGTTCTCATTGACATGGTGTATGGCCACACGTTGCGAGCAATGACTCCTGCAACATACAAGCTATGAGCGCAGATAGGCTTCTACTATATGCGCCGATTAGACATATTGAGGTAGTAGAAAAATTGGATTGAGGCCACTCTACTTGGATTTTTGTACACCACCAAAAAAGCCTATACTATTCTGTGAATCCTAACAACTTTGATGTTCAAATTTTGTTATTAACCGCGTTATAAATTCACCGAAATATACATGGCAGTAATTAATATCGTCATTCATCGGTTTTCAACCGCTCGCTACTGGACTTAGTGGAGCGTGTCGCGCTCGTATAGAGGGCGCTTGCCGACAACAAAACAAAGATAAACCGGCGGCGTTATGTGTGTTCGAACAAACTTTGTCGTCGGCGCGAGTCGCGCGCTGTTGCTGCCTGAATCGGGTAGTATTTATACCAGGGTGGATTTGCCGTTGAGGGGTGCCTTCGGGGCACGGAGTTTGGGGTAGTTTTACCTCGGACAAGTACAGACTACAGTTAAACTAATTCCGAACTCCGTGCCGCCGAAGTTGGCAACTATTATTGCTCGATGTTTGGCACTCTCTCTGTCTTTCTGTGTGTGTCTCTTTCTCTCGGTTTATAGATTTACAGGGGTAGTTTTTGTTGGGGAAAGTTGTGTTTTAAAATGTAAATATGAGAACCTTTTTTTGTTTGAGAAAATAAGGCAAAAGTACTACGCAGTAGGTAGTAAGTAGTAGGTAGTCCTACATCTTCCAGTTAATATTCAGAACGTAACAATTGATATTTAGAAAGCTGCAATTGATATTTAGAAAGCTGCAATTGGGTTTCAGATATTTTAAATGATATTTAGAAACGAGCAAATGATATTCAGAATGTAGCAGATATAATTCACTTATTGCAAATGATATTCACAAATGATACCCAGAAAGTAGCAGTTGTAATTGAACTATTCCAGTTGATATTCAGAAAGTAAACTTGCCCCTAGGTCATCCCCTGGTCCAAATACCTATACCAACATTTGGCTAAGTTAATAAAGTTACTTTGGTTATTAATTTCAGCTCAAATCGTAAGTTCAATGCAAAAATTAGCTTTTAGCCTATTAGTTACAAGTTTGGAACCAGTAGACACATTCAGTTATGGAGAGTAGGTACCGTTCATAGCTAGGAGTCAATGGATCTACATATAGTATAACCAGCACATGGTTGAACCTTTGGTAGTGTGTGAACCGGTCAGGTTAGGGGTCATGCACGCTCAAGTAATTCTATTCTAGTGAGAGATTATCCCAAACAAGCTTCAGGTCAAAGTATGTACAGTAGAGGCTGGATATAGTGAAGTGTGTAATTGACGCAAAGCTTTGCCACTCCATGTTCATTATTTATCGATCAGTTAAAAATGGATAACAGGGATAAGTAGATAACTACAAGCCATCTTGTAAACTTGGTATAATAAATCCGCGTCGACATTGGTGTAGCTACTAGGCTTAGTTGCTTGTACTAGTAGCTACTCTAACTAGTTTACTGTCACAGACAGAAGACAGTAGGTGCTGAATGTGTATTTATGTGTACTAGTACCAGTACAGCAACGCAAACAGAATGAACACTCGTCAGGGTCGCGTTTCTAGATATTCAAATCAAATAGTGTATTGAATAAAACGTTGCCAAATATGTGTGTACAAATTAGCAAATTTTAAAATTAGTATCTCACCCAAAGTAAGACCCATATACTATACCCATGTAAACGCGGTTTAACAGTGAATAAGTGTGTACCGAATGGCATTGCAGATTGTAAAAGATAACCTGAAACTTCACACACGTTTGACGTCATTGTTTTAAAGCTGACGCTCGGCCTGAAGACGGTCTGGTAATTCGAAACTATCAGCCGTAACAAAGTAAAAAGCATTGCAAACACAATGTGTATTATTTATTTATCTACTTACACAACGATGTTATGGAGAACTTTATCGCCCTACTATTTGTTGTCTTTTATTTTGTTTATAATATAATTTGCATAGATTTTATGCTAAATGTACATAATTTTTTATCTGTATACATAGTGCGTCAAAGTCTACCAAAAAGAAGCGATTATCTAAGCATAATTTTTTGTGTAACTTGTTGAATAGACAAAAGTGGGCAACTAAAATACACAATAGTGCAAAAGTTGTGATAAACTTTGTTAGTGATCATGCAGTGTTGTTAGTCACGAAAGAAAAAAGTACAACTACAACGAAAATATTACTATAATCTAATCTAGTGTTTGTTTATACGCACACAATTATGTAAATCATTTAATACCGAACGGAAATTTTCAATTATTTCGTCGAACATCTCAATCTCATTACAGCAAGCATTTTTGCCTGGTCAGCATTTTTCTCCATCGAGATTTCCGACTACCGAGAAACGTGATTCATCCTTGCAAATTGTTTTAAATTTCCTATTGTTTTGCAAATCGACTAAATATTTTTTCTTCAACACATGACACACTTAGGTAGAGATATTATATAAACAGTACAGCGCATTGCAAACTGTATCCTAGCATTGCTTAAAGGCGATTCAAGTGCGATTCTGTGCTTTATTAGTGGTCACTTCGGTTTTTCTCGTAACCCCCTCCCTAAATTTTTAGGGTCTGCTTACCTGTTGCCGGATTATCCCCCAGGGTTCTACGCCAGTACCAATCATGTGTTTAGTCGAAAAGTTTACTACAGGCTGTGAAACACGTGGTATATTTTTAGTTTTTTTTTCTCCCAATATTTGTGATTGATTATGGTTTTGTGATAACTAATATTTAAGGTACTTATATTTATTATTAATATTAGTATTATATTTTTGTTAGGTTGTATTTTGTGTTTATTGTTGAAGATCTTTTTTCATATTAACTGTTTACTTTATAATAATTTGTTGCATGCCTGTTACCTGATTGTCGACAATAAAGAACATACAGTTTCGTAGGGTTATTGCCTGAATTTGGAGTTTGACCTCTGTTCTGTATTACCGTTACGTAGGGTACCGTTATGTCTTTAGTCTTTTCGAAAGTTTTTATTGTTGGTATCGGGGTTTTCTGTATTTATAATAGAAAAAAATCTACAGGGGTTTTTACCGGTGCTATTGTTCTTTGATGCGCACGTCATTCCGAAAGTTTACCCTCAAAATGGTCCAAAGTAATCTAAAATTGTTTATGATTGTCCAAACTAGTCTAAAAGTGTTCAAAATTATGCAATGTTTTCCAAAATTGCCAAAGACCTTAATGTTTTTTTCTTATTATTTTCAGAAGTCGCCTTCATGCACCAGTATGGAGTGTACAGTCAGTCGCGCAGCATAACCTAGCCGTGGCCACGAAGGAGGATATACCACCACCAGTGCCGTTCGTGCAGTGGCCGGCAAACTTGTGCAAAAGTGTCGCCAAACTTCGTAAAACCCCAAGTGCCGCTGTAATAATATAACAACCGCAAAACCCAAACCACAATTCAAACAAAACTAGGAATAAGTGAACAAGTGTTAAAACCAGTTGTAAAGCAAGTGCTAAAGCCGAACAAGTGCGCGATACTTATCCTCAACCAAAAACACGCGAAATCTTTAGTTTATTGTTGCATGCATTTTGCGCCGCGTCGACCCACTGTTAAAACAAATGGACAAGCGTAAAATGATGGCAAAAAGGCCCAGGGTTGACAATATGCGCGGCGGTCCGATCACGAACGGGCCGATGCAGGCGCGTCCTCTGGTCGCGCTGTTGGACGGTCGCGACTGTTCCATAGAGATGCCCATCCTGAAAGATGTTGCCACCGTGGCGTTTTGCGACGCGCAATCCACCAGCGAGATACACGAGAAAGTGCTGAACGAGGCCGTGGGGGCGTTGATGTGGCACACGATCATCCTGACGAAGGAGGATCTGGAGAAGTTTAAGACGCTCAGAATCATCGTAAGGATAGGCTCGGGGGTCGATAATATTGATGTAAAGGCGGCCGGGGAACTTGGGATAGCGGTTTGCAATGTACCGGGCTATGGCGTTGAGGAAGTTGCCGACACGACGCTGTGTCTCATCCTGAATCTATACAGGCGCACCTATTGGTTGGCGAATCTCGTACGCGAGGGAAAGAAGTTCACGGGGCCTGAACAGGTGAGATGCTTTTTTTTTTGCTTTACGACTAGTACTCTAGAAGGAAAGTATTGTAATCGATGAAGAAAAAAAAATCGGGATTTTAGCGGAAATACGCGTTTTGAGGTCCCTGAATCCATTGCGATGATTTCTGGAAAATGTATGTGTGTATGTCTGTGAACACAATAGCGTTCAAACGGTACAACGGATCGGGCTGAAAATTTGCATACATGTTTAGAATTGCCAAGGGACAAACTGGATTGTGTTTGGTGACAATATGACAACGTGATAAAGGTTACATGCGTCTTCTGATGGATTCATCCGATTGATATCAAGATATCAGAACATAGCAGATGTAATTCGTTTATTGCAATTGATATTCAGCTATTACTCATAATATTCAATGAATCAATAAAATCAAATATTTAAAGGAACAATAACTGCATATTTAATAACTATCTTTATTCTTGTTATTTATTTCCTATTCTATTCTTCATTCTTCTTGTTATTATCTTTGGTAAGCGTGCATGATATAAAAATTCGTCATTCGTCATGTGCCATCCATTTACTGTATACAACCCAATGTAGAGTTCCTCAAAAATTGTTGCGGTTGGAGAATTCTGAATAACATTTAATTTAATCTGAAATATATTTGCCACTTTTTGAATTACATTTGCTACTTTCTGAATTACGATTGCTACTTTCTGAATATCAACTGAACGGAACAATAGATCGGGATGAAATGTGGTATACATATTTAGAATTATCGGGGGACGAACTAGATTGTTTTTTGGCGATAATCTGACAACCGAAAGTGGCAAGTGTTAAATGCGTCTTCTGAGAGATTCATCCAATTTTGACCAATCTGATACCTGTTCATCCTCTAGTGACGTTAAATATGTTTACCAAATAAGAGATCAGTGGGATAAACGGTTTAGGCGGTATAAGGGCCTTCCCATACACGAGCGAGCCAGTCCATTTGGCTCGAGTCCGTTTGGCCTGAGTCACAAAATAGGTCCCACACACGGCCGATCCACAGAGCCAGAGTGGCAGTCCTAGTTGACATACAAGCTGCACATTATAATTCTTTGTTATACTCCTTTAAAGTTAATGGTATGGATGAATTAGAAATGTTATGTGCTATAACTGCTTGTATTTTCATAAAAAAAATAAAAACCAAATGGGAGAGATTTTTTTTCTTGCTATTAGAACAGAGTGTCATGTAAAATAGGTCCAACATCTTTTGCTTGAACCGTCGCCGTCGTATTGGCGTAACTATCTCCAAATGGATGAAACGACGTGCGATAAGTTACTTCAAAAAGTTACCTTATGCCAGAAGTAAATTTATTTAATTCCCAATATTTTATTGTTCTATTTTATTTCATTAACAATATTAATTAATAACAATTAATAAATGCAATATAACATAAATTGACGAAAATTTAAATTAATTAATTAAAATTAATTAAATTTAAATTGTATTGAGCAAAGCGAGAGAAAGAGATCTTGCCACAGCTGCTTCGTTATCAATACAAATCCAATATTTTATGGAGGCCCTAAGAGTTTATAGAAGCAGTTTGACAGAATCCACAGCATTCGTCGCTGTGTTGCGAATTGTCAGATTATGATAAACGTCAGTGCCACTGACATGACATGACATTGTGTTATTCTGTGACGGACGTTAAATCATCGTTAGATTGTGGTTCAGAGTGACAGTGGCTTCACGAAATTGAATAATAGTATTTAGACGCTGGTGGGAACAATTTAGTCGGAAAGTTGGGTGGGGGACCCTGATATTTTTTGTTCATACATTTCGCCCGAGAACCATAGCATCTTTCTCCACTTTATAGTACATATAATATACTTATATTGTGAAACTTTCATTATTGGTGAAAATGCCCTTTTATTTATTGTTTGTAACCGAATACTGATATATAGCGATATAGGAAACTCCAGCGAAAGATATGCCTCGCTCAGATTTGAACCTGGAAATCCACGTTTCCGGCATGTTGCTTTACCGAAAACGTGGATTTCCTGATCCAAATTCTGTTCGAAGCATATCTTGTTTCGTCTGTTAGGATTTCTCTGTATCGATCTGATAGCTATGTATGTATGTACGTTGTAAATGTTACATGCATTTTCTTAGGAATTTGTCCGATTTTGACCCAACTGATACACCAAATGCACCAAATTACAGACCATAGCCTTCGTCGCTGTGTTGTGAATTGTCAGATTTTGACAAACGTCAGTGCCACTGACATAACATGACATTAAATGTCAGTCTGACAAATCTCATTATGTCATACGAAACAGACGAGTCCAGAGTGGCTCTGTTTTATTGACTGATTGCAAAAGTGTTCAGACACCTCATTGTGCGAACAATGTAGTCGGAAAGTTGGGTGAGGACCACCCCAATTAATAAGGCCCAGAAAGAAAGTGATCATAGACGAGAGAGGCAAATGTTACAACCATTCATCCTCCCGTAACTTTAAATATGTATACGTTGTATACCAATATTAAGATCAATGGGAGGGGCGTGGCTGCTATAAGCGTTCATAGAAGCAGTTTCATATTATCCGCACCCTTAGTCGTTGGGGTTGCAAATTGGCAAATTTTGATAAACGTCAGTGGCTACTGGCATTACTGTCTTGTACCTAGACTGCCTATGGCTACACGAAATTGAACAAATATATGTGACCTCGGATGCGAAAAGGGACCTATCGGAAGAGATCTTACGTGCGAAAATAGCGTGCAAAATAACGTCACGATAGGTCCCTTTTCGCATCCGTGGTCACATATACGTATAAATAATAATTATAATGATAATAATAATAATCTTATTATTAATACCTCCCAACAGTTATTATTATTATCGCCCGCATCTGTGGAACGTCTTATTATGTTTGTTTTTCTTGTTCATCGTCTACGGCCCAGTATTATAAAGCATATCATCTACAGACTTTAGATACCAAAGAAGTATTTTGTTAGGTTGCCATGGTTACTCCATATTCGTTGTGTATATAATCATCGACGAATAACTATTCGGAGATGATTTTCTGTTTATAATACTGGGCCTTAGACAACAAAATTGCCTAGTTAAGACTACTTAATGCAGGCTGTAACAGGTTTGAGTTCACAAATATGAGGGGTAGTAAGTTTTGGGTAGCTGATAACATAATTTTTATAAAAACGTATTGTATTCGTGACTGAAAAGATTAGTAAACTGCATATCATATAAACGGGTCAATGTATCTTTAAACGTTACATGCTAAACAAAAACGTAAAAGTAATAAATGTCATATAGAATTCCATCATAAATTTTCGATAATTTTTTGCTGAAAATTTATCACTAATTTATCGAAACCATTTTGAATCCATTTAAACTACCATAATCATTACCTATTCATATGCGCTACTCAAACCATATTGCACTTTTGTGGATTTAAATGTGTTACACTCTTAACGTAATAAACCGAAAAAGCAACCTCTAACGAAACCCTTCTTCTTCCTCAACCACCAGGTTCGGGACGCAGCGCAAGGATGCGCCAGGATACGCGGCGATACCCTCGGCATCGTGGGCCTCGGACGCATAGGATCAGCAGTCGCGCTCCGTGCGAAAGCCTTCGGTTTCAACGTGATCTTCTACGACCCGTATCTCCCAGACGGCATCGAGAAATCCCTCGGCCTGACACGCGTCTACACACTCCAGGACCTCCTCTTCCAATCGGACTGCGTCACCCTTCACTGTACTCTGAACGAGCACAACCACCATCTCATCAACGAGTTCACCATCAAGCAGATGCGACCGGGAGCTTTCCTGGTGAATACGGCGCGGGGGGGCTTGGTCGACGATGATGCCTTGGCCACGGCTTTGAAACAGGGAAGGATAAGAGCAGCCGCGTTGGATGTGCACGAGAACGAGCCCTATAACGTGTTTACTGGGCCGTTGAAAGACGCACCGAATCTGCTGTGTACACCGCACGCGGCTTACTATAGTGACGCGTCCGCGACCGAGTTGAGGGAGATGGCCGCGAGCGAAATTAGGCGCGCCATCACAGGGAGGATTCCGGATGTGTTGAGAAACTGCGTGAATAAGGAGTACTTCATGGGATCGTATTCTGAAGGTACAGGTAATGGGAGTTTTTTGTTGACGATGTTATTGCTGTTTTGCGTGTGTGTGTTTTTTTAGCTGGAGATTTTGTTGTTGGTGGTGAGCTTTGAAAACGGACAAGATGTCAATGTAATGCCAAAGAATAATGTAATGCCCTGTACATTCGATTATTTCGATGTGTCAAATTAATTGTCAAAGGAGATTCGCTGTTCAAACTTAAACGTTACATATACTTCTTATAAATTTAACTTGGGCGTAGAGCGATAAATCAAATATACATACGTTTAGAATTGACAGGGCTTTAGTATCATGTAAAACTCGATAAAGTGATAGGCCCTAATTAGGTTACCTTGATGTTTGGAAAAAAACGAATAAATTCTCCATTTGACGCCCCTGTTTGATATATAACTTTTATTTCTTACATATAAACTGTACTTTAATGAATAATTTAAGCCTTTCTCAGTTAGTGATGTTCCGATACCATCAAAGTATCGATAAATGAGTAATACTCAAATCGGTTTTGCGATACTACTCATATGAGTACCCCAAAAGTATCGATACCTACTCATATCGTTACCTACTCATATCCATATTGATACCTTTTACTTGATTGGCCATTTTAAGTAGTTGATTAAAACACGTTAAATATCTTATATTTTTATTAACGATTATAATTAAACAAAAGTCTTTCTTTTGAATATTGGCCAAAAAAAAAGACGGTTTTTCGAAATATTTAGGTCAGAACTTATTCGTCTTATGGCTCATAGTTCCACCAGCCTTTGAAAATAAACATTCACAGGGCACAGACATTGCAACTATGATGAGATATTGTTGCACGTATTTGTATAAGCACGGATAAAGTGCCTTTTAAAGATAAAACTGGGTTTGATTCGATACCTAGTAAGTATCGATGCTAAATGTACTCAGTATCGAAACAAAATTATCGATACTTTACTTGTATTTACTTGTATCGGAACATCACTATTCCCAAGGCTTTATGCGAAAAAATATTTTCTATTTCGTATAGAAGGGTAGTAGCTAAAGCTAGGGCTACACTTAGCGTTTTTACGCAGCGTATAGTACGGTGCGAGTACGTTGAATGATCGCAATGCGTTGTTTTAAATGGGCGCAATTAGACCACTGTTTCGGATTGTGATGTAGTTGCGTCCATTTACAACAACGTATTGCGATCATTCAACATATTCGCACCATAATATACGCTGCGTAAAAACTATGTAGTACTACTACGTAGTAGGTAACAGTTCATTATTTTGTGTTATTATTGTCCAAAGATCGTAATTAAAGATGTCCGTTTTCAAAGCTTCCAAATAGAATTTTGGGATTGTATAGCAATGCTGAACCTGTCTGTACAGTTTAATATTACAGTATAACTTCGCTAATCCGGACATATATCGTTCCTGACCTTGTCCGGACTATTGAGGTATCCGGATCACTGGAGGTTTTTTTCTTTTGTTGGGAAGGGTCATTTTTTATGATGAAGATGAAAACAACTGGGAATATTTGAATATATGTGAGCCCGGACGCAAAAAGGGACCTGTCGTAACGTTATCTTGCACAATATTTTCGCACGTAAGGTCTCTTCCGATATGTACCGTTATGCTGCTCGTTATTTTCGCACGATAGGTCCCTTTTCGCATCCGAGGTCACATATAACCAAAACATAAAATTAAAAACTAAATTCTGAACATAAATGGATAAAATAAGCAAAAGATTTCAGTTATTTTTTAAAAATATATCAATCTTTGTTTATATTCTTTTGGATACAGCTACATTAGTAAATTTTTCTCTGGGCCTTTTGAGAAGCAGAATTTCCATGGGAAAATTGTTTTCTGCAGACCACCTGATGCCCAAAGAAAACGCGTTCGCAGCATCGACATTAGAGCTTTTTGGGGCCTGTTGACCCCTGTTAAAAATGTCTTAACCTCAGGCTTAAAATATTTTTCGAAACATTCAGTAAGCAATGTTCTACTCATCCGTCCTTTATCAGACGCCTTGTACACAACTGGTATTGAGCTCATTCTGCATTTAAAAGCATCTAGATTTGCCGCTATTGCTAATATTAAGTGGCAATTTATGTGATCCGGTTGCTTTACAGTAAGGCATAATATTAAACAATCTTTGGTATTTTCTACCTGGTTTTAACTGCAAATTATATTTAGTGTCCGAACTAGGGAGGTAAAATTTCTAAAATGTCCGGTTGACAAGAGCGTTCGGATTACTGGAGTGTCCGTACTAGAGTGTCCGATCTATCGAAGTTGTACTGTACTTAATATCAACATTTAACAGTATGTTTAGCATTGCATGTACATAAATAGTACAGAAAAATATTATTTCGTCATTATTAAAAAAACTAAATTTTACACATATTTCTCAGTTCGTCTACATTCTGTATCACATAAAGTAATAATAATAATAACAATGATAGTAGTTGAAATAAAAGTAATAGTGTTTAACAAGTGGAAAACACCTGCTGAGAAATTTGTGTAAGGATCGCTTTTTTATATACTGGGCGTAATAGACTTAACTGCACAAAATTTGATAACAAATATCGTATATCAAATTATTCTATTCTCCCTAATAACGGAAATATTGAAGGTCACAGTTAACGACAGTATTGTTGTTATGGTGGTTAATGGATAGTGCTTTAAATGGATTGAAAATGCTTTTAAAACAGTTAAAGCTGTATTTGTATTTCAGAAGGGCAAAACCATTTTATGCACAAAACCATCAATTTTTATGAAATATAATGTTTAGTAAATGTTGTCTTTAACTTTGTCTTTTGATATGTCGGTTTTTTTTTAGGAATGGGAAATCTACCATTCCTCATTTTTTGTGCATTTAAACCTGTTACACCTTGTATATCATTTTTTTGTAAACGTTATTATTTTGATTATAATTAATCGTAAGAAAAATATTAACGTTCCATTTTACCGACCATTATGTTTTTGTTTAAATTGTTGTAGGGGCCGTTCACACCCTTAAAGATCTTATTCATCCAAAACCAGATATCTCTTACGGTGTTGTAGATAGTGAGTTTTACTATATTTGCTCTTTATTATTATTATTATTATTATTACCTACTATTATTAATAATATTATTACTTTATTATACATAATACATGCTTCTAGCGCGTTTATAACTCTTGCTATGTTTTTTTTTTCAAAATTTAACATAAAAGAAAAACAGACAGACTTTAATGCAAATTCTACTAATTTTACAATTTTCAGTAATAATTTGAAATTTGAGAATACATATTTCTGCATCATATTTTGTTTAATATTTTGCATAACGTCGCTTAGATTTAACAAAAATCAGGCTTGCTCATCTTCAAAAATGCAATTTTTCATTCGACCCGCAATTTGACGATGGGCGACCTGTATAATATGAGTATACAGGGTGACTTTGTAAATGTTGCCCTGCGCATTATTTAACAATAGCATAATGCGCAACGCGAGCGTTATTTTGCATGCTAATCTGTTGATCTGTTGGCGTTCCGCGCGACTATCTAGTTTCACCCGCGACGGGGGTGAACGGCGGATATTACCAGGGTGGCGCGCTCCCGGTCCAGCAGGCGCACTCGACGACGACGCACGAGGTTCCACAGCACGCCGTGCCGCAAAGTGCGGCGCCACCCACGCCGCAGCCGCAACCTCCATCAGGACCTGTGCTGCCCTCCCACAGCCTGGTGAGTCGTACTCGTTGCTAACTCTAACCTAAAAAAAAAACCCTGCTTGATATCGTTTGTTTGTGCTTTTTATATACATATAATAACAATTTGATCTTGTTACTAAAACTCTTGAATCATTTTTGAAACCTAGATTTAGCAGATTTTGTTATTAGCAGTTCTTACTGTTATTTGGGTACAAGTGTTTTAGTAATAAGTAATTGGGAAATGGTGCTGTTATCGGTAATTTGAAAAAGCATGAGTTGGTGTTTTTGTTATTAGATAATTTTGGGGTTATGATTTATATTATATTGTAGTTCTAGTTAAAGAAATTTGGAAAAAAATCATCATCAAATTCATAATATGTATAAGCAGCATGCATTTTGCGAAATAACAGCTTCTGTACCGTTTCTTAGAAACCGCAATTTCCAAAGCTAATATATATAAATGTGAATACAATGTTTATCTTTGTAAAAATATAATGAGCATATTTGAATGTTTGGTCATTAAAAAAATACCTGAGTAGGTATTTTGTAGCAAGATGTACCACCTCTTCTCCATCTTGGGTTGGTAGTGAGCTACACCTAGTGATGTAGCTCTAGTGAGCTGCATCTAAGCAAAATTATTAAATTGATACATACATATAGAATATATAAGAGAAAAGCTGATAAGACAATTTTTATTGTAAATAACTAGGCCTAGAGAAATATTGCAACCTTTAAAATGTTTCAAGCTTGCAATTTTGCATAAAATTTGCTGTATCAGCCTTCTCACTATCTGTTGAACAAGAGGATTCCGAAAATATTGCTGACTGGGCCGAGTGAATTGCTTTTATGCTTACATAGCGTTTGTTCCTATTTTATCAGAACTGATGATTTTTGATGACGACAGCGGATTGTTGTGTTGTTTTGTTTATCTGTCTTGTTTATCTGCTTGCTTAGGCAATGCTTATTGTATTCCCTGTTATGTTATCCAAGAATAGTTTTTTTTTTTTTAGTTAGTGAAGTTTGTGTAAAAAAGGGCAACACTACACAAAAAAAGAGAAAGAAACCAATTTTAATTTATAGAGAATTCATCTTTACATTTTTTTATAGTTTTTTTTCATAACTTCTTAATTAAAAACCAAATTACCAAATCGAAAATTTACAGCTGCTAATGCCTTGTGATGGACTTACTTCTCGCTCACCGACAAGCTTTCTTCCGCAAAGTTTTTCCAACTTTGCAGCTACAGCCAACAAATAGATGCCAACCTCACCCTGTACATAGGATTACGCTTCTTCTTAGTTCAGTAGTTTTATAGTTTAGTTGACTAGTTTATTTAACCCCGATGTAGACAAGATGTTGAGTTTTTTTTTGTGTTGAGAAAGTGTGACAAAACCTAGCAATGGCAACAAATCCAAGAGAGCTTACTAAAAGGACAAGGTAACCTTCACCGCTTACAATTGCATGCTTTTTTTCTGTTGTGGATGCGTCTGTGTATGTTGTTGTGTTGTTTTATCAACATGTTTTAGTCGATTGTTTGTTGTAGCCCACTGAACAAAGCTGAATTTTAATATTAGAAAAGTAGTTTGCAATATACATATACACCCTGTGTACTAACATAAAGCTGATGTTATCAAATTTGTTAAAGTTTCCATTTTTACGTATCTGTGCAATAACACCCAATCTCCAGTTTTTTTTTTTTTTCAAATTTTAAAATATTTGAAACTCAATCTTTTGTTTAATATGTATTGTTTTTTTAATTTTTTCTTAAATTTGTGGTGGCTACACACGAATTGACATACATGCATATAAAACGTCAGAAAATGTATGTAACGAAAAGAACAAAACTGGTCAACTCTAACCTATGGGTTTAGATTTTAATTGTCAAATTTCAACGTTGCCAACCTACATTCTGGTCCACTTTGGACAGTTTTCTGTTTATTTTGGTCAATTTTGTATAATTTGAGAAGATTTTATGGAAATTTTAGGCAATTTTGGATAGTTTAGGACAACAGTGGGAAAATTTTGGTTCACTGTGTGTCACAATTTGGATCGATTGTATACATTTATAAAAATTTCCGGCAATTTTATAAAATTAGAGACGATTTGGAACAAATATGAGACAGTTGGATGACTTTTGACAAAAAAATAAGTATTCTCCCAAATTTTACTTAATAATACATATTTTCAAATTTTTTATGAAAACAAATTTAATGTGTATGCATTGACTATAGTGCATTTAAAAGTAATTGTTATTGTTTTAATATATTTTGCTGTAGGTAAGGATAATATTAAACAACATAATATTTACCCTGCATATAAGTATACAGGTAATTTTCTAAAATGTATCAAAAATTTATATTTTGTATCTTTGGTCAGCTTAGTTCGTTGGGCTAACACACAGACAAAAAGGAAGAACTAAGAAACACTCGTACATATTTTTCTCTTATCTCTCTTCTAGAAAAGTCATTGATTTTCTGAGAAAGTTCATTTAGGTCTAGAGATATAAGGTAGAGCTACTAATTACAAAATATAGTAAGTAAGTTTTGCCAACTTCTGGGTTATTCCTCGACCTTGCTAATTTTCTGTTGTGATTTCAGCCGCCAATGAGCAATCCGGACCCGACAAATCACCATGCGCCGAAACCAGAGCCCTCGGAAGTGCACTAACGACTGGACTAGGATGGGACTAGGATGGCCGAAACAGAAAAAACTTCGTGCGGAAAGAGTGGGCTGGACTTTTGATATTTTCTTATATTATTTTTTTTATCAGTTGTTTCTCTTTTCTTGCGTCTCTTGAGGTATATACATATCGTGAGCATAGATTTTATTATTACATCACATTTTTAAGTTTCTCTCTCTTTCTCTCTGCCTCTGTATCTCTGTTAATTTTTTGTATGATTCTAAAAAACTGTCGCTTCTGTTCTGAAATCTTGTTTATGTAATAACGATAAGGATCTTTTTTTTTATATAAAATAAGTATTTTTTTTTAATAGAGATTCTTGTATTGTATATATTATATATATGATAGCTCCTCTATATGCAGTGCTGCAGTCCCTTTTTTTTAATTTTGTTTTTCCGGCGCGCGATTAAACGACGAAATGTGATGTGTCCCGTTTATTACATAAGATATTTATATAATAGAGAGAATCAAAATAGGAGGTTTCAAAATGGAACGGACTAGTTTGTATAAATATTAAAAAGAAAATGAGAGAACAGTTTAATAAAATATTAACTAACTACAAAAAAGTACGAACACGATACATTACAGTTTTTTGAAATTAAGGAGACGATATTGCCCCCCCCAACTTGTATTTTGTAAAGAGAAAAAAAAACAATATACGAAATGCTTTTTACTTGTATTACAGATAGGGATGTCCTAGGCCGCATAAAACAAGTACAAAATGAGTTATGCGTCCCGGGATATTATAGTTTTTAAGGAATAACAGAAGAAAAAGGATTTTTCATGGCATAACAAATTCTTTTCATTATTATTATGATCATCATTCTTATTATTTCTTCATGCAAGTCATGCAAAATCCTTAGTTTGTCATTATCTAAGATATTTTTTTCTAATAAATAATAAGTGCATTACTTCTATGATGGTTTATAGAGAAACAAAAAAAAAAACACGGGAGAGACGTTTGTTTTTTCTTTATTTTTTTTTTAATTGTGCGAGAGAAGTGAGGTTTAGGTTATCGTAGAGAATGTGCTGCGTAGCCCTGAATGACAAAACTTAGAAAATAAACGGATGAATGAGCAAAAAATTGACTATTATATATACATTATATATAAGTATATACGTATATATGTACGTATATATAAGGACCTTGGTTTGAGATGTTTTTATTACGGTGGCACGAGGGACGACATATAAATGAGGTGACCTTTTTTGGAAAGATGCAGTGCGGCCGCCATATATTTTTTCTTTCGTACAAAAACTGACAAAAAAAAGCTCCTTGAAAATTAACACTTAGCTATGTTAATTTTTCGGGGCTGTGTACAATGATTAATAACAAAAAACAAGTAGAGGTATTAGCATTAGTGATATAATTGCGACTGTCAGAGAGTCAGTGATCGATATGATTATTAAAAAGCAATGCGATACTTTTTCCCGTTGCGCTCTAACCTCTTTCCGATACTGGAGAAAATAATCGTCACTAAAATCTTGTAACATCCTGTATATGATGGATCTTGATATACAGGATGTTACAAAGTTGAGTTCTCTAATGTCGTCGATATCAAAACTTGCCTTTGCCAAACATGTGAAACAAAAACAAGTACCACAAAGAAAATTAACATTCCATCCACTCAAAGAGACGGTGAAGACAAAAAGTGCTTGTCATTTTCAACTAACTCCGTGGTTTGTGCTATTTTGCTAAGTATATTTTTATATATATTAAATGTAATATGCTCGATACGATATATAGTAGAAAAATAGACAACCACCTACCTACTAACAAAACTCAAATAAACGCAGTTACAAAACTCGTGTCTTTTTGCGACTTGACGCTTATACCTGTGACTTGCAAGAGTAACAGAGCGCACCGGGAACCCCGATCAATACACAGTAATGTCACAGCATGTCAAAACAAATTGTAGGGCTATTGGACTTCCACAAGATTTTTTTGAAATAAATACCTTAAAAATATCGTTTGTTGTTTATTTGGTTTTGTTCCTTGTGTTTGCCTTAATTTAAATTTCTTTTTATTTTGACAGTTATGTAGTTTGACAGTTGTCATGCAGTTTGACTTGTCTTGGACAAGGAAAGAGTTGGACTGGGCATAAACATTGCATTGGTATGATTTTTGGGTTGTTTGCTAAACTTTTAAATTAAACCTACCATTTTGCCAATAAAAGTGATGGTGAGGTGGGCAGCATATCACAGCGGAAATTGTGGGGCAGAATCCACAGAGAATAAAATTTTGACATATTATCACCAAATTTGTTTTTCATTTTTTATTTACCAGAATGTGTGCACAGTTATCACATTTTCATTTGATTTACCAATAATGTGCATGACAATAGTCAATGATGAAGACCATAGGTGTATCAAATGTTTTCTTCAAAGCCAATAAACTATTACTATTATAAATGTAAATGATTTTTTGACGTGATACATGATGTAAAACATGATAAAGAAATCACTGGCCCTGCTGACATTTCATGGTACATAATACATATATTTGTTCGATTTTTTGATTTTCGATGTGTAAAGGTGCTTTCGATTTGACCAAAAGGGCGTCTCAAGTGCATAATGCCCCACCATAAAAGTGTTCGATTTGCCAAGAGCATAACGTTGGACAGCGTACGAAGTGCACTCCGTAGGCAGTGGTGGGGAGCGCTCCAGCGTGTAACGCACCCAAATCGAAAGCACCTTAAGTAACCTTTCTAGCCCCCCTCCTTCCGACTCTACACGCGCAGCCGCGATTGCCTGGTCTTTCTCTATCCTTGTTTAAGGCTGTCCTTGTCTATTTTGACAGTTTTCCTGTTTCTTTGACAGTTGGCTAATGAACTCAAATGTAAAATGTTAGGTTATTAGTAGGGCAACCAAAAGTATGCAAGGGCATATCTTTTTTCTATGGTCCTTGCATAAAATTGGTTAGATATAAATCTGTTTCAGAGAAAGCAGAACATTTTAAGACATATTTGTTACGGCATATTTTTGCATATTCTGCCAAAATTTGACATAAATCCATATTTTAATAATTTTGCATATTTTTAATGCATATTTTGATCATTTTTTACATATTGGCCTAATTTTAACACACACACACATTTTAATGTGTATATTTTTTAAATATTTCATGTTATTAATGCACCATCAAGGTAGTTAAATACATATTGTATCTCTATTGTGTTTGGAATAAAATACAATGATCAAATAAAAATTCCATTGTGTACAAAGATTTTACTTTATTATGAGCTGCCCAGTGAGAGCATATTTTCAGTTTTTAGAGCATATTTTCATTTCAATATAGCATGTTTTAAGAGCCTGATTTTAAAGCGTATATTTTTGAATGTCCAGTATTTACACCTTTTGGGGCATATTTTCAGTTTTTTCAGAGCATATTTCCTTATTTATAGGACATATTATAAGCGCTCAAAAGAGTTTTTTTTTAGAGCATATTTTTGGTTGCCCTAGTTATTAGTTAGTTAATAAATAAGGTTTGAGATCCAGCTCATATATTTCCAGTCACTGTCTAAAATTACACATATTAACACACAATAATTTTCTAAAAAATGTTGATTTCCAGTCAAATTTATCACACTGCGTCATGGTAAAGATCAGTTTTTTACTGTTTATTGTTTTGTAGTCACCACAGCCAAAGTCAAACTTGCGCTGAACTGTTACCTTATGATGGCTAAGACTATAACTACCACTCCTGTCGAATCTAAACCCTTAAATCTAAAAAAATCTAACAGCAACAAATTTTTTATTATTACGTTATATTGATACAATACGACAGACAAGACAACACTACGCCAGCCCGTGAACGCCGCTCTTTCGGAACCGACTATTCCTGACGCCCCTTGTACCGATGGGGTTGCCCCCAATTTCCGTTTGCACCTTGATGAGCGTCTTGCCTTTGGTCTCGACAACGCACTTACAGATAAAGATCAGACAGGCCAGGGACAAGATGGTAAAAATGGTCATCGTTCCGCTACCCTTTACCAAATTGGTTATCTTAAAATAACACCGCGTCATTATAAACGTCAACGCCCATTGCGTAATGTTAGCGATTAGTTTTGCTCGCGGATACACCTGACTGGGTACATAATCCATGAGCATTATATCGCCACATGAGCTCAGCCCGACCTCGTATGCGCAGATTAAACTGTTAACTAGAAGCATGTATGTCCAGTTGTTTTTTAAGATGTACATGACTTTACGCTCTCGTAGGTAGTAATACGCTGATAGTAATGATAAAATTGATGTTACCAATGCAGAGCTTAAAATCAATGGTTTTTTCACCCCAAACATTACACTGTAATGTACCCAAGTACTGATGAGCGAGCTTATGAACATGTTCAAGCTGAAAATGATAGCGTCTATATTCCTTGATATCACGTCTATCTTGGAATCCATTTCTGCAGATCCTACTGACTTTGCGTACACATCCGATAACGTTCTAACCATCGCTGGATTGTAATACAAGAATATGTAATAGCCGGACACAACTTGGCTTACATTTACTCCTACAATGATCAAAATCGCTTTAAAGACGACCTTCGATAGAAACATGTAGCGATAAGTCGCTGGATCAACTTTCCTAATCTCAGAATCTTTCTTGATGTTTCTCATCTCTATGTATATATTCTCTTTACCTCGGTACCAACTCAATGCCTCCTCTGCTTGTTTAATGGACACATCGTAAAGATATACAGGACTTTCCGGGCATATAAGCAGCAAAACAAAATGCAGTGCTACGATGAAACAGTTCAGTATCGAGAAATACACGTCGGTAATCAAATAACCACATATGTAGGCTAAGAGCACACCCAGATAAACGCAGGCCCGGAAAGAAATCACCATGTATCTCAGTCGCAGATAATGCACAGAATCGACTAGTAGTGTTTCCCCGCAAACTCTGTAACTTATTGCGAGGAAGCCGCAAAAGAATCTGCCTGCTAATGAGACATCGGTGTTTTTCACTAAGGCTATCACAACCCATGTTATAAATAGCAATGGTGACTGTATTGCCATAGTTTTCCTGGGGCCAATCTTGATGTTAAAGTACGACCACACGAGGACTCCAAACGAACAGCCTAGCGGCGCCAAGCTGGCTACCAATCCGACCTCTAAACGGTCCGTACCCACTACGGTGTCGACGTCGAACTTGTCCATTGAGGCTCGTATGGCCGGACTCGACCAGCCAACTACTGTGCCGAAAGATATTGATGAGACGCTTGCTGAAAACGAGATAAAAATCGATTTATATGTTTCCAATAAATATAGAGTAAAAAAAAAATGTTTCTGTCTGAAGTTAAGTGTTGAAAATTATAAGTGCAAATCGTGTTAAAACTATTGAGTCTGTAAAAGAATGGTTTCTTTCTTTTCTTTCAATTGATTTATTTGTTTTAAATTGTTTCATACATATTTTGCACACAAAAAAGGCACAAAACATATTACTAGATAACCAGACAAATCTGTACTGCTAACTTTACAAAAACACGATAATTACCTACAACCCCTGCATATAATTGCGTCAAATATCTCCCAGCGTTTTCAGTTTCTGCTCTATTTCTTAAAATCTCTTCTGTCATATGATAGGGTCCATCAGTGTTATCATTATCGTCTTCAGAAACCGATTCTCTCTCTCTAATAGATGATCCTGGAGGTTGATACATAATGTTCTTTTCTTCTGATAGAACCACGAGTCCTTGGAATTTTGATCATCGCCGAAAGAAAAGTCAGAAGTCAGTTGACAGCAGATGACCGACGCAAACGTCACAAAATTACAGCGTTCTACATATTGCGGTTTGACCCATCTTTGGCCACCAAATTCAACAATAGGTCTGTTCACGCGCTGTTCACGCAGTGAAAAAAACTAGTTTGACATTTTTAGAACAGAATAAGCCAGATATGTTTCGATGGCAACAATAAATAACAATGACAGATTATTTGTGTCATCCAAAAAAATAGTAACGTACTAGCTCGCACAAAGCTAATAACATTTTATAATTCAGTCTATAGTTTTGCTTCGAAAGGTTTCCGGGCGTTTTGAAAATTGGTGATTTTATATATTTCGGTGTGCGAATTCGAATTATCTTTGCCGCTCGCGCCGTCACACTGCTTCATTTTCAACTTCTAGGTGTACAAAATTCTAATTTTCGGTTAAATGAACTGAATAAGTATATAACCCAAAAAAATAGTAAAATAAATCTTGGACGCAAAGGGAATGTTTTAAGCGGGTGAATAAATAAAAGCGGTTTTAAAAATCCGAAACTTAGGAAATTTGATATTATATCTGCCAAGACGTAAAAAAATTGTGTACAAACTCTAAGATTTAAAATGGTGTTTTTTGGGAGGGTTGAGAAAAATAGATAAAGTAAGGTTGATAATATGTACATCTGAGTGAATTAACTGTTAAGCCATTTAGGCTTAACACTAGCTGGGCAAAATTATTTTCTAAGGTTTTCTGTGTCATGTGCGGCAATTTGCTTTATTTATGTAACTTTTTGTATTTCGATTCTTTTAAATTATTTTTTATAATTTTTTTTTAATTCTTTTTTTTAATTTTTTATTCAGCGTATGTGAAAAGAATCCATTACATACACTTTTAATTAGACGACAATAAAGTGTCGATGAAGGTCTTGGATTTTGCCAAATAATGTTTTGGCCATCAGTCAACCTCATGCGAACAAACGAAAATACGAATAGGAAGTCATCTGTAACAGAAATGTTCTCAAATTTCTGTTTTTAAGAGCTCCCGTCACATCCCTATTTGCTGATTAATGTCATTGATGAATGAGAAACACTGCTTATGAATTCATTTTGCGCGTTAATTAACCGTTCAGCAGATTTAATCTAAAATGGCTTGAAGTTTTCTTTCCGCTCGAGTTTCTGTCACAGATATATGTTCGTCGGAAGGATAACAAAACTTTTTCGATTTGCATAGTGTATGATATGATGGAAACACCTGATGTCCTGCCTTCAAAGACTACATTCGCGTGTACATTTAGAATCAACGTAATAAGCTAACGCCTTGTCTCCGTTGAACTTCCTACCACGACAAATATCGCACCTGCAGATTTTGTTTAGCTTTTGTCGTAAGAATCATTTCTTGATTGAGGAAGCAACATTTCTCTGACCCGACAAACGATTAGCCACTTCTGCAGCTGTTGCCAATTTAACCCTATGTTTTTTTGTCTTATAAGACGCGGCTTCATTTTTTTTGTGGCCGGCCTAGTGGCTTATTCTCTGCTGATGACGAGGATGCACAAGGCCGATTCAAGTACACCTTTATGTTTGCTCCTTCCAACCAAGTTTTGTTTTTATTTAAAAATCGATCCAGTTTCATATTGGATTCCGTCCATCTTTCAGCAAATTTTGATGAAACATTTGAAATTTTCAGCTAATGACATTCAATGATTCATTTGTTATACCCACAACATCGAACTTATGTCTAACATAATCCACTAGACGAGCAATTCGATCTTCTTTGAGATGTTTCCGCCATTCTTCGAAAAACTATTTTCGTCATCAAGTACATGTTCTAAAAAATTAAATAAAAAAAATGGCTGTCAAATGTCTGTACTTCAAATGTCTGTACTTTCGTCTGTACCACAACGTTTTTATGTACTTTTAAAAACACTGCATAAATGCAACTAAACCATGTAAACAAGTGGACTTACCTCATTACTTCACTTTAATCGTTTATAGCTCATTAGTGTGGAATGTTTATCACCCTTTTTACCTGAAATTGGGACTTTGGGGGTGTTGTTTACAACATTTGACCATCAAATAAATTCTCAGAAATGACTTTTGTCCTAGCTTACATTAGGCGATTCACTGTGCGTCATATTGAATTGGCGCCTAAAAACAGTTTTTTTTTTGACAATATCTCTTTTCCTACTCATTTTACTATAAAAATCAGTTATATAATAAATTAAATAAGAGAAAATTTCCTATAATTTATGTCATAATCTTTTTTTGGTAAAATGGATAGTTTCAACGTACATTAGTTTTGGCTAAAAAACTCATTTCCACACCACCATAATTGGAACGTTTCTTTCTCGTGATATCCTCAGTAGGCCTAATCCACATGCATATATCATTCTATAATTTAGCGCATTCTCATTCGCTTTGCGGTTCTTGATGAACCAGGTACTGCAAGTTCATCGTCTTCAGTACTGATCAGAACGTTTTAGGCGCAATTTTTGCAATATAGCGGCGCGAGCGGCAAAGATACGAGGTGGAAAAGCAGAAATTCGAAAAGAGCACATCGAAATCTATAAAACCACCAATTTTTCAAACTCCCGTAAAACTTTCTAAGTAACCTCTTTTTTGAGCATCAAATGACTGAACTATTATTCGAGCCGTACATTTTACAGTAACAGGAATATCAAAAATTGACTCCTAGAAAAATTTCCCATCGGATACCGTGGGGTTGATCGATATAAAGCGATTAGATCGCGGATAATAAAGAGTAAAATACGCAGAGAAAAAAGTATATCTTGCCTTCGTGCCGCACTGGTTTATCCAGACCTTAACGAGTGAGATAGTGCGGCGTTGTATCGGTAGGTGTCGCCGCGCACGTCAAAATAAATATTAGTAGCGCAGTGAGCGTTGTGTGTGACGAACATGGCGTTTCTAAAGTTTATTTGTGATTGATTTTTCCGCTGAAAATTGCACGCAGCAACGGTGAAAATGTCCATCTGGCAGCCTGTATTGGAGGAGAAAAGCTATGGCGTGGGTAAGTTGATCATTTTTGCGGTCTATTTTACGTCAAGTGAGTGGATAACATAACCTATGTTCCCTGTATCAATCCACTTGTTGATTGACCTCCCGCTTCGCTTGTTCTCGATTTATTAATTATTTTTGACGGTGTGTGTTATCGCTATTATGTAATTGTTATAGGTATAGTTACGCGTGTTTGAGAGAGTATTTTTTGTTTTTTTTCTGGATTTTATTAAACGCCCCTCCCATTTTTTATCAACGTTATAATGTCGAGTTATATACATACATCGAGGAAAATTGTGATTCAGAGAGACAAAGTTTAGACGATCAGTAGTCAGCGATAGTTAACTACTACATAATTGCATTTAATTGTCTCACGGAGCGTTAGTGACAGTAATAGAACCGATTGATATGCTAAATTGTCCCAATAATAATGAACACAGTAATTGTTTCTCAGTATCTGGGTGTTGTTTTTCGTCTTTTAACAAATTATCCTGTATTTTTTTTTAGTTTTGTGATAGCAAGTTATTTTGCCTCTCCTTTCTTTGCGGTTCTATTTAATTTAATGCTGGTTGCTAAATTAATGATTATGGGTCGCATGTAGAGAGGATGTATTTAAAAGGACGAAATTTTCACGAACAGTAGAACAATGCGAATGATGTTATATTGGCGGCCTAGTACGTGTTTATTTTATTAATTAATTGTAATTCTTGTGTTATGCGTCATTTAATGGCTTTACTGTAATGAATAAGGGTGCTTTATGTTTGTCATTACGTAGGTATTTGACTTTTACACATCTTTTAAACTCATATAGGGGTTAATCATATATACAGGTGTCGTTATGTACGTTCTGGCAAAAATATTAAATATAAAATCTCTTTCACTTAGTTGAGTGTTAATTGGCATTTTTTTCAAAAAAGAAAATGACATCCTTTATCACATCTTTAGTTACTGTGGCAACAAATTTCCTAATTCTCTTGAGTTTTTTTCTAATATGATCTTAAATAACCGTACCATTAACCGCAGTCGCAAATCGATCAAAAGCAAATTGTGACATTAATAAAAATAAGGTAGTTTGTTTGAGTTGTGGTTTGAACAAAAAATGTCACTTAACTTTGACTCTTTATTACAGAAAAAATATACTGTACTACTCTCGGCAAATTATTAAAAAAAGGGGTTGTTTAGTAGCCATTTAGGATTTCAAAAATGTACACCTGCTACTTTTCTGCCCCCCAAAAAAATTGAGAATTTTTATTCGAAATAATTGCTAGAAACTCAACCTAGCCTAGCTAAATTGAGGAAATAAATTAAAAAATAAAACGGAAAGTATGAGGATAAAAAAGGTGCTTTTATTTTACAAATTCAAATGCTTGAATTGTTTGCCTTCGACACGAATACAGGCTCGTGGGCATCGTCTGCATCTTTTTAATGCCTCGACCACGAAATCGGACGCATGGGCGTTTTTGCTCATAGCGTCGAGCGGGTGAGAGCGAGAGCCTGTTCCAAATGCACGCGTATAGGAAAGAAAAAGGAGCTCTACGCTTTTTACAACTTTGGTACATACCAGTACTAGACATCCCACAATTATGGAAAATTGTAAAAATATCTAACATTGCTAAACATTTTTTGACTCATCGTGTCCGTACGTGTTTACAGCTTAATAATAGGATTTTGATGAATTTTGATGAACATACCATCATGTGTAATAATTACGTGATTAACAATAGTTACCAATAAGCTAATAATAACCTTACATATTCAAGCAATCTACAACTTTAACGAAGATGGTGAAAAGATGTGTCTCAACTGTGGAGACGCCGTCCACCTTTTTGAGGAGTGTGAGGACTGGTTCCGGGGTTGTCTTGTCAACAACCGGAGGGTGACCGGCGTCTTTCCTAAGTCTTACGTCCACTTGATCGAGTGCAAGATTGATAGGAGCTATAGTGACCTCATCGACAGTTCTGATGATATCACATCCATGCCTATTTTTATTCTGAAGCAACCACCTATTGTACAAGAGATTACGTCTGTGCTTCGGGAATGGAAAGAACACTGGAAAAAGTTATACGTTGTGAGTATTTCATTACTTGAGTCGCAGTTAAATTGCGTGATTTTTCTTAGTTACCGATGGTATAAGTTATGTGTTTTTAGTCGCTGAACATCAAAGATTTTGAAGATATCCAGAAGAGAATTTATGAACTGCTGCGCTATAGAAGCAAGATAATTAGTGGTACTTTACCGACAGACGAACTAAGGAAAATAACCAAAGAAGCAGCGACGGAAATAGATATGGGAAATAAATTATTAGGCCTGGATATGGTAGTCCGGGACAAGAGCGGAAATATCTTAAATCCCGATGAGACAAGCACGATAGAATTATATAACCATCACAAAAATGCCACGGATAGGATGGCCATCAAAGACCATGTGAGTAGACATTTTCTTGTTATATTTCTTTTTGCATGCATTACTCACCAGTATTATCTCAGCTGTTCTGGGTCTTGTTTTTTTGTGCTTGTGATAAGAGATACTTTTGTTATCACGTTTTTTTTTTTTTTGAGCAGAATTTGTTATCTAACTTCTGTGTTCTATAAATCATGCATTATACAGGTTGAGATAATGAATATCCAATACACATTGCTCTGCCCTTTCCAGAGAAAATGCAAAAATAAAATTGTCGCATTTTTTTTGCATTTTACTCGCATAGCAATAGATGTTGCTCCAGAAGTAACTTACTGTGAAACTGGGAAATGGTTATTTTTGCACCATTTCATCACAGCACGATTAGTGATGCATGTTTTTTTTTACTTTCCGACTAGTACCCTAGAAGGACATATTGTAATCGACGGAAAAAAAAATTTCGAGATTTCAGCGGAAATATGCATGTTTGGGGTCCCCTGAACCGATTGCAATGATTTCTGGAAAATGTATGTATGTATGTGTGTATGTATGTATGTGTGTATGTCTGTGAACACGATAGCGCCAAAACGAAACAACAGATTGGGCTGAAAACTGGTATACATATTTAGAATTATCGGGGGACGTATGTATTAAAACTAAATATTGTATTAAAACTCAAGTTAGGGTTGAATTTTAATTTATTTTACGAACTGGATTGTTTTTGGTGACAATCTGACAACCGGAAGTGGCAAATGTTACATGCATCTTCTGAGGAATTTACCCAATTTTAACCAAATTGATACCAGTTCACCCTCCGGTGACCATAAATATATATACAAATTTATAGATCAGTCAGTGGAATGAAAGGTTTAGGAGCTATAATCGTTTATAAAAGCGAGTTGACAGAATCCACAGCCTTCGCCACTGTGTTTCAAACTGTCAAATTTTGACAAACGTCAGTGCCACTGACATGACATGACTAAATGCCATTACGACAAATGTCATTATGTCATAGAAACTGATGTTAGGTAGGTGCCAGAGTGGGTATGGCTTCACAACATTGAATAATTGTGTTTAGACACTTCATTGTGCAAAAGATATAGTCGGAAAGTTGGGTGAGGGTCACCCCAGAGATTTTGCTAATGCATTTCCGAGGTGTGTGGGAAGGGCGGAAAGTTGTTTTCAAGTGCACAATTTGGAGTTTTTTGCTATAAATAAGTACATTCAACATTGGCAGTATTTGGGACTTTTTGTATGTCTGTGTTTACGACTGATATCAGTGTGAGAGGACAAGAATGACTTTTAGCCCCAGACATGTCCAGACATGTACAATAGCATGGTACTCAACATTCGCGCAAAATAAATTCACACCTTGTTTTGCATAGCACAATTATTGTGCTATGCTGTGCTGGTATCTTGTGGTGGTTAGGAGGACTATCACTGCACTGCGGGTTACTGGTTACTGACTAGGGATGGGCATTCTCAATTCTAATCTTATCTAGTGAAATCAGCTCCTAACTAGCAGCACCCAGCACCAGGAGGTATTAATTCAGGGTAAACTTCCATGTTAATTGGATCAAAGATAGTAGACTTTTTCCGCTTTATTCTCAAACCAATTATTTTAGAATAGCGGGGTCTTTTCATTTGGACCTAGAGTGGGTCTATCAATACAGGGTTAAAGTGGTAGTTAAGGTAACTGCCAGTTTGCGATTACTTCAAGTAGAGATATGTCTAATAATTCTTCCAATAAAGTCTATATTGCTGTCTGTTATTATTTATTTATTTTTTGTAATTTAAGGACGACTACAATGCAAATCCTGTCAAATCTGCCATACAACAATTTTCACACATATTCATAGTGTCTGTTAAGAATTTCACCTGCAAGATGTCCGAAGACGCAGAACTTTTGATGACTCTGTACGACGCCAAGGAGAACAAAGCGATAACAGAAAATTATGTTGTGCGGTGGTCCAAGGATGGCTTGATGAGCGATATTGATCAAATGTACAATCTTAGGGTTATGTTCACGGTAACTAATCAAACCATTATAATTGTGATCGAAAATAAATAAAAGAAAATAATATAATTTTTAGGATCTTGGTAAAAAGGACTTAGAACGTGAAAAGATCTACCTAGTGTGCTACGTAGTGAGAATCGGTGCCATGGAATTAAAAGAACCCGATCGTAGAAGTTCTCAGCAGGTTACACCGAAGAAAAATAACGTAAATGCGATGAAGAGGCCTTTTGGGGTTGCCGCCAGGGACATTACCTGTTTCTTTAGTGGTAAAATGGAAAGTGATTTGGAGCAAGAATACCAAATTCCATTCTATAGGTAAAAAATTTTGCCTAATCTATAATTTAATCTAAAAATTTTTTTATTCAGTTGCGAACGTGATAATTTGGAACAGACGTTGCGGAAAATTATTAACAACGCAAAGGGTAACGAGTGCAATAAACAACCGGCATTATTTGTCAGTTGGAAATTGTTACACGGTGATAGCAAACAGGTTAGTTTCTTTTCAATTTAGAAAATGTTTGTTTTGATTGTCATGTGGAAAGTGTTTGTACATATAATTTTTTTTATGATACATCAGTGGCCCATAAATAGATTGCTAAACTTTTGATTTTATCCACGCCCCTAAGCTTTGCGCCTTTTGTCAAAACCTCGCCCACTTTTGCCTGAACCCCGCCTACTTTGGCCTAAACCCCGCCCACTTTTGCCTAAACCCGCCTCTTTTTGTCTAACCACTGTAGCCCCGTTAGGCCAAAACAAACTTTTTTTTTATTTCTCTTAGGTCCGCGAAGAAAACCCGCACATTGTCCTCGGAAACATTGCCACGGCCCGGAAGATGGGTTTCCCGGAAGTCATACTACCTGGCGACGTCCGAAATGACCTATACCTTACCCTGGTATCGGGTGATTTTCCGAAAGGCGGTAAGACGAGCGACAAGAACGTTGAGGTGACCGTGGTAGTTTGCAACCAGCAAGGGACGGAAATACCGGGAGTTATCTTCTCCGGAGGGGGCATTCCTGCTCTGAACAAGTACCAGTCGGTCGTCTACTACCACGAGGACAAGCCGCAGTGGCACGAGACTTTTAAAGTTGCAATACCGATCGAGGAATTCAAAACTAGTCATTTGAAGTTTACATTTAAGCATCGGAGTTCCAACGAACAGAAAGATCGGCAGGAGAAGCCGTTTGGGATGTCTTTCGTTAAGCTTATGCAAGAGGATGGGACCACGTTAAGGGATAATTACCACACCATGGTTGTTTATAAGATCGATTATAAGAAATTTGATGCGACTAGCGTCGAGTATCTCGCGTTGGCTTCGACGCGAGAAGAGTTTGAGTTTTCCGGGAATAAAATTCAAGCTACCGGTTTGAGTATTAGCAAGGAGTGTTTTGTTATCGCCAGTAATGTCTGCTCGACAAAGTTAACTCAAAATGGTTAGTATTTAGTTTGATAATCAATAGTAATAAGCTAATTTCACCTTGGTTTTAGTTGATCTATTGGGTTTATTAAATTGGGCGTCTCATCAAGATACGTTAAGGACATCTCTTAACTCCTTGAAGGAGGTCATATCAAAAAATGGTGAAGAGGTCGTGAAGTTCTTTCAGGATATTCTGGATGCGCTCTTCGACATCTTGATGCACAATGCGGACACGGAAGAGTACGACGAACTGGTCTTCCAGTGTTTACTGTCTGTAATCGGGCTTGTCAGTAATGACTGGAAATATCAGCATTTCGAACCGGTGCTGGACCACTACATAAAAGAAAGTTTCAGCGCGACGTTGGCTTACAAGTAAGTTGAATTTTCCAAAGTTGTTATTTAAGAGAAATATAAAACCACCACAACCAAAGTTATTTTTATATCTATTTCACAGATAGATTCAGATCAGTCCTGAAAATTACAGTATTCTGCCTGGTATGGTTTAATCAGGGGAATTTTTCAAAGTTGCATTTTAATAGAGAGAGTTGATACATATATCACGGTTTTGTGTAAAGTTCACTTCAATTATCTAATTTTAATTTCTCTTTTAGGAAACTCATAGGCGTACTTCAGATATACATTAGGGAGGTAATCCACCAGAAGCAAGGTGTGGGTGATCTATTGTATAAATCGATGCGTTCCCTGCAGTACATCTTCCGTTTTGTGGTCCAGTCTCGTCTTCTGTATATGTCGGCGATGTGTCACGATGTCGATGACGATTTCTCGCGCATCCTAAAAGACCTGCTTGACAGCATCATCAATCTGATGACGGAGGATCGAAACGATATCCTGAAGGAGCAAGGGGCGTGCCTCAAGTATTTACCGAGCACCATACCCGATATTTTGCGAGTTTACGAACCTCGGAAGCTCAGGTATATAAATTGTCAATTTGGAATAAAAAATGAGATGAATTATTTTTTTTTTGTTGTTTTTAGTGTGTTTTTCTGCAATTTAATGCAGATTATCCCGCAGAAAAAGTTGACAAAGCAGAAAATGATGACAATCAATGAAATCGTGCACAGTAAGCTTTTCCAATTTCCGGAATGCCGACGTGTCCTGATGCCTTATATCACTAAGCAGATTAAGACGTTAGTTGAGAGGACGGAAGAGGTATTGTGGCTAGAGTTATCGTTTTGAGTTGTTTTTATTTTGTTTGATTTCATTTATTATTTATTATTATTTTTTTAATGCACAATTTATTATTCCTTATATTTTATTTTGCTTTTGCCTAGTAATCTTAATTTGTGTACATGTATAAATTGTGAATTGAAAATATTCCTGTAGACAGGGCCGGCCCGGGGGGGGCAATGTATACCTTTTGTACAATAATAAAATTATTACAAAGTATCGGCGCGGGTCTTAAGAAGCATGGGGCTCTGGCCGCTCGCAAACGCCTCGGCCTGGCCCTGCGAGTAGATATGAAGCGCTGCATTGAGATATATAATTTACGTGTGGTAGTTTTTGGTTAAAATACTTCAAATTACAAATGTTGGCCAAAGATAGCAAGGTGCACTTTGACAAGCTCTAATTTCAAAACTAGTGAACAAATTTAGATGCCAGTTGGCTTATTGGAAAGATTTACATTTTTTACAATCGATCTATACCCCATTTCAAGAAACAGTTTTTTTTTTAGTATTTTTCCTTTGGCAAACAAAGACGTGTTGACCGAAGATAGCAATAAGCTGCATTTTGACATGCTGCAACAGCTAAACTAGTGAATCGATAAAGTTTTTTTTTTGTTCCAAACTTTGTGATCACTATATATAGTTTTCAATTTGATCCCTTTTCAATTTACAAATAATTTTTTTGTTTATAGTTAATAAATAAAGGAAATACAATTTTTTTAACCATTAGTTACCACATGCAGCTTTGCAGTGCATATTGTTTTTTTTGCATGTTTTGTTATGAGTTACGCACATGTTTTGTTTTATTTTGTTCACCCACCAGTATAATTTCCATTTTGCGTTTGTTTTCGGCGTTTTTCGTTTGTTTTCAATGTTGCATGTTTTGTTTGAAAAATTCTTGATTTGTTTTATACATATGTATTTACTTATTTCTTCACTATCTTTTTTTGCACATATATGTTTTATTGATTGTCGAAGTTTTGAGAACATTTTTGTGACTTCCCACTATAATAATTTGAAAACATTTCTTTTTATTACATTTGGGATAAAAAAATGTTTTCAGAGTTGCATATTTTTTAATTGTTGGTAAATGTTAAGCTGCAAAAGGATATTGATTAGTAAGTAAAATTTAGTGTCATTGTTGATTGTATTGTTTTGTTTGACGAACGGAAACAAACTTTCATCTCAGCTCCCTTTACTTAAAACATCGTCTTTTTTCTGCACAGAGTTACTTTGGCCACCTGAAATATTAATTTTTGACACACTCACTGCTCCCAGTTCTTAGCAATGCTGACTTCTTCCACGTAAGGTCAGATGTTGACACCTCTATATTTTTTCTTATAGTGTATGTATTTTCTTCGTCTCTGTGGTAACATCTTTCCCCTGCTATACTTTGTTTCTTGCTTGTGGTTTGCTTATTTTTGTTGATATGTTATTCCTTTTTTAACCCCTGGTTAGATTAGATTACTGTGTTGGCTTTACATTCTATTACCGGATTTGTCTACGTTTTGCGGGTAAAGATTGCCAGTGCTTGCTCCGGGTTTTAGAGGTTAGGGTAGAATTTGCTTGATTTTAATTTATTGAGGTTTTTTCTTTTCAAGTGATGAGTAAGTATTTTTATACGAGTTTTTAGTTTCTTTTGAGGGTTTTAAGGTTGGAAAAAATCACATTAAGATAAATAAGAAAGCTTTAAAATTTAATTAATTATTAACAGAATTGTATTTTTTTCGGACAACATTATTTCCTTTGAGTATAATTTAAAATAATTGAAATGCCTAATAGGCAATTTGATTCAGCAAGAGATTAACCATTTATCAATGTATATATTTAAATGCCTGTCTTATAAAATATTTAAATACACGTAAAAACTACAAATGAGCAAAAATATGATTACTTTTGTAAAAATATAATGAGATGTTAAATTGTGTTTGATCATTTTAAAAACAATAATCTAATAAACAACAATTTGGATATTTGATGTGCACAATAATAATGTACTTGAGCCAAAATAATAATGTATTTGAGAAAAATAAAATATTCTTCACACTGAGAAATTGTATCGTAATTTTACGAAACCAACATAAATTTATATTGTATTTTCACGAAAAGGTCATTGTAACTTAAATAAAGCAGCTATATCCCATGGCGATTTAAGTAGATACGGTGGCCTTATAACCCTGCTTGTGGGCGAGGTATGAGTTCGCTACTTTTTACAAGTTTGAGAGGGTATAACCACACGGACACGCCTACCGAACAACGTCATCTGTAGACCATTTACTATTGGTCAGTGATGAATGAGGTAACCGTTCTACTTAAATAGCCATGGCAATATCATGGTAAAATCACATCAATTTGTAAAAATAATTGAATTTCCGGGTAATTTTTAGACTTACAACATTTCTGTTGTAATTTAAACATTGATTTATATGTAATTTTACAACCATTTTTCTCAGTGTAGAATTGCTATATTGTGCGTAAGTTCCAGTTAAATGTATACATACAGATAAAATATATAACATATAAGAAAAACTGTTGGGAAGACAATTCTAATTGTACATAAACTTGTAAAACCATAAATGGGGTGGGTTGGGCTCAATCTGTATTATTTTAATGCACAAATAAGAAATTTTAGGGAACCAAATGAATGATGTATTGCTCTATTTTTCTATCTAAGTTGTGTGCATTTAATGTATACAATACATATTATTTAAATGCAAAAAAGTCATTTTTTTATTTCTGTTTCTGTCTCTCTGTTTACCACTTATATAAGGAAGTTACTTTTATCTAAAAGCGTTTAATTTAAAGCTTAATTAAAATCACCTCAGAACAATCTTATTTCATTTCATTTTGTATGTCCTAACACAGAAATTAACATCTTCTCATCTCACATTGAGAATGTCTCTTTAAAATTATAACAATTAATTAATTAATGAATTGGTTGTTTTTACTTAACATCAGTGTTACTAACATAACAAATACTTGGTGATGGATAGCTTTCGTAGTAGTAGTAATGGTAGTGGTTTTTACTAAGTTGGTATTTGATAGATAATAAATGAATTAATTAGTTTAATGTAGTCTTGAGTCTTGACAAATTTAACATAAATTATTTAGCGTATAGTTGTGTAGAGGTACAGTGGGTCTTGTAGGGTCAAAGTGTCCACGGAACGGAGTGGAGAAAAAATACTTCCATAGCCAAAGTAGCTCGCGTGCTAGGAGAGGACAAGTCGAAAATTCACCAGCATAAAGGATATTCGGAAGAGGTCAATACGGCTCTGCAGGTTTATATTACTAATACGCATGTTTACGACCGACCACAATCTCCCGAATTGTAGTTTTTATGTTGTTTATGACAATTCTTAACACTTAAAACATATATCAAAACATTAAGCACATTTTACATGAAAAAAAAAAGGACTTACAAGAACAAAAAAACCATTAAGGATTGTCATTTCAACAGCTAAAAAGCCATTAACCATTTTACGAAAACAACCTGACTTGACAAATTTTACCTCACGACGTAAACTATGTCGAAGTGTTTTCGTTGCTTTAGAACGCATTGTAGTAGCTAGTTATCATTTTCATTTAGTCTGGCCTTCTTAGAGTTCTATTCCAAAAAGTCCCGTTCAATTTTAGTTTCCATTTTTATTTGTTCTCTTCGGTTTTTGATTGGGCATTTTTCTTGATTTTCTTCCCAGGTGGAATTGTGTATAAAAATTCTCAGCGATATCCTGGATCTGTTGTTCCACGAGAAATTGAATGGCACTGCCGAATACGACGACATAAACGAGATCATGATGGTCGATTTGCGGCTGGTAATACAGACGCACGTTCACATGACGAGACATAATCCGCACTCGGTAAGTTTTTTTTATTACAACTCTTTAATAATGTGTACATTGACAAGCTGTAAAATGGCAAACATGATACACTTTGACTTGCTGTAACTAGTTAACAAATCTGCAGCCGTATGCACACGCATACGGCATGCATTTGTCCACGCGCGCTCAGGAGAGATGGAAGTTTTCGGTAGCATGGCTATTTGCATAAGACCGACACCATCCATCGCTACACTTACCACGAGTGCTAATTGTAGCGATGGTTTGTATCGGTCTTATGCAAATCACCATGTTACCGAGAAGTCCATCTCTACACACTGCTTACCCGTGCAAAAATGCACATGGTGTGAATTGGACGCCTGGTAAAGTTGTTTCAACCTTCAGTTGAATACTGTGAAGTTGCGTTTTGTTTATCTGCATAGTGGACCAGATTAAATTCAGTGGTTTGTTTGGTCAATGGTATAGATAGTGTCTTGCAATAGAAATTGACCAGTGCAGAATTCTACATCCGTAGTAATTAATAGCTGATGCTAGTAAATAATAATAAAATTAATAAAATCTCAAACGTATCCCAGCATGTGTGTGGTTATATTTACAATGTTTACTTTTTGTGCCAGATGTTGTCCTATAAACTGTACCTGCTGTAGGTGTTATAAAGTTGCAATAGGTTTATAACAAAAGTTAAGTTGTAAAAACACCCATGAAGAGGATAACAGATTTCATGGTGATAAGGTTATGACAACTTGCGTACCAACACAGATCCCAAAGAAAAATGTGGATTTTGTTATCAATGACAAGTCTCACTCGTCAAATGTACCCAAAGGGTTTAAAAGTGTTTGTGGAGAAATTTTAACCACAAACTTAATTCTAAAATTTACTTTATCCGCAATTCTATTGTTAGTTAAATTAATAGAACATAAAATTTAGCACTTTCCAATACTTTAAACTTGCAAATATATGAAATAAACTAGTTTTCTTTTGTTTATTTGCGTTTAATAACTCCTTTGGAATGAGACACTTATGGAATGCCTCATATGTATGGTGGGAGTGGTGATGGGTGTGCCCACTACGTGCATGGTTTTGGGAAAAAACCCTCTTTCCTTTTGTCACATAAAAATTTTCCTCCCATCTAACACATTGGCTTACTGAAAAGATCAACGTTTTTCCACTCAATCTATACCTCATTTCAACTTAGAAATAATTTTCCTTGTCTTCTTTTAGAAAAGTGTTGTTGCTGTTATGATTGAGATATTCCGGCAAATGACCGACAAGCACTACGAGGAGTACATCAAACAACTAAACGAGCTGATCGACAAGAAAGATTTCCTATCGGAAATCCTCATCGTCTTCAAAGAACTCGTCAGCGAGTCGATCTTCCCGACCGATTGGTCCGAGATGATTATGTTACAGAACCACGTAATTCTAAAAGCTCTAAGATTCTGCGCAAGGACGATACGAGACTTCTGTTTCGAGAACTTTGACCCGGTTGCTTGGAGCAACTTTTTCCACAGCGCTATCGCCTTTATGACGCAACCTGCCTTGCAGTTACAGAATTTCTCGCCGAATAAACGGCTGAGAATTTTGCGGAGATATAAAGACATGCGTCGAGAGATGGGCTTTGAAGTTAGGTCCATGTGGTTTAATCTAGGGAAGAATAAGTTGAAATATGTGCCGAGCTTAGTTGGGCTAATGTTAGAAATGACGTTGATTCCGGAAACAGAATTACGGAGAGCGACGATACCAATTTTCTTTGATATGATGCAAAGCGAGTTTTACTCGTCCAAGTATCTAAACGAGAGTTTTGGTGATACAAAGCGGGATTCTTCGCATATCAAAGGCAGTTTTTCCGAATTTGAAAACGAGATTATTGTAAAACTAGATGCTCTGGTCGAAGGCGGAAGCGGAGACGAACACTACAAAGACCTGTTCTACGAAATAATGACCGAAAACTGTCGACAACACTCTGCTTTGAAAGACGGTATTCGTTTTGTGGAAACTATTAAACGTCTTATGGAGCGTCTTCTAGAATATCGGAACGTTATACACGATGAAAACAAGGAAAATCGTATGAGTTGTATCGTGCATCTATTGGATTTTTATTCGGAGATCAAAAAGGAGGAGATGTATATTCGTTATGTGAATAAGTTGTGCGATCTTCACGTGGAATGTTTAAATTTTACGGAGGCTGCGTTCACGCTTCAGCTGTACAGTAACTTGTTGAATTGGTCGGAGGACTTGCTACCTCCTTTGCTGCGTTCCAGCGGAAAGTTTAACGAGGTGAAGACGCATAGGATCCTCAAGGAGACTTTATATAATCAGATCATCGATTTTTACAGTAAAGGAAATGTAAGTTTTTTTACTTTGACAAGCTTTATAACATCAAAAGTACTAGAAGTAGTACTAGAATCTAAATGCAGATTAGTTTATTGGATAGATTATTTTTTATAATTGATCCATATCCTATTTTAATTTTGAAATAATTTTTTATAGTATTTTTTTTTTTTTTTTTTTTGAAAAAGAATTATGTTTGGCCATTCAATCCATAACCAGTTTTAATTTAGAAATAAAACATTTTTCTTTTGAAAGAAAAATGTGTCTACCAAAGATAAGAAACAAAGTGCACTTTCACAAGCCACTACTACATACTTAGTGACCAAATCTAGATATAGGTTGGTTTATTGGAAACATTTTTCCAAGGGATCCATACTTCATTTCAATTTAGAAATAATTTTTCTTCTTATACCATTTTTGCATCTGATAGAATCATCTCTAAACTTTTGAGAGCTGATCATGCGATTTAGTAAGTTTCCTAGAAATTCATGTGGTCTTGTGGAACATATTGTAATTTGAATATTTCATATCACAGACTAAGTAATTTTATTCCAGAAAATACTAAAAGTGGTCTTGGAACATTTGCCACAGTGCCAAAAAAGAACTTTTGTCCACTAAACTACAGTTAAGAAATACATAATATCTCTAATCCTAAACCCCATGCAATTTTTTCAAATCGCATATGTATAAAAAGGGTATTATAGTATTTTTCCTTTGAAAAAGAAATGTGTATTGATCGAAGATATCAATTCAATAAATTTATTTGTTCCTAGATGTGGGAGTGCGCTCTAGAGAAATGTCAAGAATTAGTGAAGCAATACCAGGATGAGACATTTGACTACGAAAATCTAAGCAAACTACACAAGAAAATGGCCGAATTCTACGACTCGATAATGCGTAATGTTAGATCAGAACCTGAATATTTCCGCGTCGGATACTACGGCCTTGGTTTCCCGAAATTCCTACAGAACAAGGTTTTTGTGTACAGGGGTAAAGACTACGAGCGACTAAGTGACTTCTCAACCCGTATCACAAACCAATTTCCGAGTGCTCAGCTTCTGATGAAGCTAACACCGCCTGATGAAACAGTGTTGGAATCAAACGCACAATGTATCCTTTTTTAAAATATAATTTTTTTATACTCATATTACGCATATATCTCCTTAGTTGATTTAATAGACATACAGATAAATAAAGTACATCCTGTAATGGACGAAAAGAAGCAGCGTTTTTCTGGGAAACCTATAGCCGAGCAGATCGTGACTTATTATAAAGTCAATCATGTGCAAAAATTTAAATACTCGAGGCCTATAACGAAGAAAGACGCAGACTGCGCGACGGATAACGAATTTGCAAACCTTTGGCTGGAAAGAACCGTAGTGACAACGACTTACCCCTTACCGGGTATCTTACGATGGTTCCCTGTAAACTCTTCCGAAACCTATGAGATCTCGCCATTGCGGAATGCCATCGAGACGATGGAGACCGCAAATAAGGAGCTGTATGATTTAATTACGAGGTTCAATCGCGATCCGAACACAAACGTCAAGGGTTTGAGTATGAAGTTGAACGGTATTATTGATCCCGCCGTTATGGGCGGGATTGTGAACTACGAGAAGGCGTTCTTCACAGACGAATATAAGGAGAGAAATCCTGAAGATGAGCCGCTGATTCAGAGGTTGAAGGATTTGTTTGCGGATCAAATTCCGCTTTTGGAACTGTGCGTCCAGATTCACGGGAGCAAGGTCGATTCTTCGCTGCATGCTCTTCACCAGCACATTGAGACGTGCTTTGTGACGATGAAAGAGGATGTGATTGCAAAATATGGTCAGCGGGTGAGTCCTGAGTTGCTTTTAATATTCATTGTTTCATATCTATTAAACAAAAACTCCAAAATTTATTGAAATCAATCCTTATGTTGCAGTGTTGGCTTTTAGAATCTGCAGAGTGAGCTTTACAACTTTTTTACAGTCTTGTTTCACTTTTAATATATGTACCTTTTTTGGTTTTATATCAATTGGTCAAAGTTTACAAAAGTTATGAATGTCAGTCCTAGTCTGGAATATTTTTATCCTTTTAGAAACTTTGGAGCACCCTGTAGAGTAAACTTTAGTTGTTGTTGTTTACAAGTTGTTTACATTGTCTTATTTTACCTTTAATATTTCTTTTATAGTTTCATATCACTCAAATACTGCGAAAGTTATTGAACGTCAGTCAAGTCTTGGTTCACTATTATATTTCTTCTATTGATTCATATCACTTGGTCAAAGGTTGCAAATACAATGTTTTGTTTTACTTTTAATGTTTCATTTATTGCTTTATATCAATTGGTTAAAGACTAGAAAAGTTATTGAATCGTAGTATTCGTTTTCGTAAGTCGTAAAATTGCAGTGTTTTTTTTTAGAAACTTTGACATACGACGTCAACGACCATAAAGCAGTCAATGTTTTGCACTTTGTTGCAAGAGGCATCTTCAGGACGTAACAGTAAGACAGCTACGAAGAGAATGAATGTGTGTGAGGAAGGGTGAGGGTATTTATAGGTACCTGGCGTAGGTACCTGCGCAGGTAGTCAAACAACTATTGGTTGGGAGGGCGATTGGGGGTAGCTGTGATTGGCTGTGGTGGTCGTAAAATTGCATTCCAGCTGTGATGCAAATTCCAACCGTCACATCTGTTGAGATTGGAGGGATGTTTAAAGATTTCAGTTGCTTCATGGATTCTACGAGGGTAATAATGTGATTCCTGGGAGATGATTTTTGTTTGGTCGAAAAGTATTGTGTGACCCATGATGTGTCTGTGCTCAGCAAGAGCCGAACTGGTGATCTGGCGCAGCCTTGTACAACGTTGATGTTCTGAAACCCGAACGCTGACAGAGCGCTTTGTTTCACCAATGGCGACACTGCCACAAGCACATGGGATATGGTATACACCTGGGGCAAGTTGAAAACATCATTTCTTCAGTCGAGGCCTCCATTGTCAAACTCCCTATAGACATATACCGATATGAAACATCCAAAATATTACAAAGCGTTAAACGGTGTAAAAAAACCGACATTCCATTACCCCATTCCCATGCCCATTCCCACCACCACCCAGCTCAGAAACAAGCCGTGATCAGCACACTTGTAAAACGAGCTATTTCAATAACCCACCCCAACAATCTCCACAAGGAACTTGACCAGCTTACCAGAGTCCTATTCCAAAACAGTTAACCTATTACGTCCGATCGTTAGTCTCACTTATGCCCTGTCTAAATTTCTCGTACAAGTTTCGATGTAGTGTCCTTGTTTAGAAAAGTACCGATTCCTGACACTGTCACTATTATTGGAGAATTACTTTCCTCCGCAACCACCTGGTTATGCTAAAATGGTAGGCCGATGTCTGTCTTCGACCTATTTCCAATTTCAGGACAATTCTACGAACAAATCTTGGGAGCGATCATGGGTTCTTCATTATCCCCTGTCGTAGCGGACGTTTTCATGGAAGCTTTTGAACAACAGGTCCTAGAATCCCACCCATTGAAGCCAAAATGTTGGTTCAGATACGTGGAAGATACTTTCGTTATCTGGCCACATGGACGACAATGCTTAGACAATTTTCTGCAATTCCTAAACACCCAACACACAGACATACACTTCATCATGGAAGTAGAAACAGATGGCTGTCTCCCATTTTTAGATGTTCTTGTTTTGCAAAACCCCAATGGTTCCCTCAACTATACCGTATACAGGAAACCCACCCATTTTGACAGATACCTGAATACCCATTCCCACCACCACCCAGCTCAGAAACAAGCCGTGATTCGCACACTTGTAAAACGAGCTATTTCAATAACCCACCCCAACAATCTTCACAAGGAACTTGACCAGCTTACCAGAGTCCTATTCCAAAACAGTTATCCCATTTCCTCCATATGAAAAACCATCACTAAACATCTCAATAATACATCGACACAACCAAATCAACAGCCTGACTCACCAATCGTAACTGCTTTTCTTCCCTACATCCAAGGTACGACTGATCGCATTTGGCCTCCAAAAGTAGAACATCAAGCCCATTTTCAAGCCCTTAACCATAATTTCTGATATACTGCCATCCGTTAAAGATAAACTTTTTCCACTGCTAGCCCCAGGTATATACCGTATCCGATGTGCTTGTGGCAGTGCCTACATTGGTGAGACAAAGCGCTCTGTCAGCGTTCGGGTTTCAGAACATGAACGTTGTACAAGGCTGCGCCAAATCACCAGTTCGGCTCTTGCTGAGCACAGACACAACACAGGCCACACAATACTTTTCGACCAAACAAAAATCATCTTTTGGGAATCACATTATTATCCTCGTAGAATTCGTGAAGCAATCGAAATATTTAAACATTCCTCCAATCTCAATAGAGATGACGGTTGGAATTTGCATCACAGCTCGAAAGCAATTTTACGACCACCACAGCCAATCACAGCTACCCCCAATCGCCCTCCCAACCAATAGTTGTTTGACTACCTGCGCCAGGTACCTATAAATACCCTCACCCTTCCACACACACACCTTCATTCTCTTCGTAGCTGTCTTACTGTTACGTCCTGAAGATGCCTCTTGCAACAGAGTGCGAAATGTTTTTTTCTTGGAAAGATTGAAACACCTTGTAGTGTACTTTGACAGTCGCAAAGAACTTTTGAATCGTTAAGCAAAATAATTTATCCTAAACCATTTATTTTCAGACTTGCGACCTAAAAGCTGAAATATGCATCCGAAGACAAACAAGCTATACGGTGGACAACAACTCCAATTTTATGAACGAGTATGTATTAAAGAAAACTCTTTATTTCTTTATTTGAGGGAGCAGGGTAGTTTGGGTAATAGTAAGGGTAATAATACTTAGGGTATGCATGGAAATTTATATTATTTATGTTAAAGTAAAGTTTAAAATATTTATTTTTATTCTATTCTGCTTAAAACGTATATTAAGCATAAAGGTTTTTTTTTGTGGTACTAAAATGGTTTATTATGGGATTATTATTATTGATGCTTGGAATTTATTTTTCTTTACGGCAGCAACGGTAGGACGTTTTACAGTTCGATGCGTGCGACTCAGGTGCCTCAGTCCTTAAAGCTAGCGATGCCAACTCCAAAATCGAGGTTTGTAGCAGTACAACAGTTTGAGGATACGCACAGCATGCTTTGTAAATACTAACATTGCTTTGGGTGCACCTTTTGGTTACGGTTTTTCAATTGGTGCACTCATTTTTACTAACCGATGCAAACTTTCTTTTTCAGACACACGACGTATATTAGAAACCAGCACTAACTCGTCAGACCACGCACTAGGTTTATTAATCTTATAGTTTAGGGAAATTTATTTAGGGCAATTATTATTTATTTATTTCTAATCTGCATCTGGTGAAAATTTGGAAAATTGGTAAATATTCTCTCGATTATTTTATTCTATATTTATTTTTTCGCTGGGTTAACTCACTAACGCTAATAAGTTTAATACAGGGCTTTGAACCATTATTGAACCACAGTTCAGTTCCAATTCTCGTTCCAGCAAAAATAACGCTTTTGGGTAGCCTGTAGTTTTGTCAAAAATTACAGGCTAACTTTTTAAATAAATTTATGTATATTAAAAATGTAATTTTATTTCTTTTTGCAAAAAGCACAGGTTAACGACAAATGATTTTTCTATTTTGTTGAGCAAGCAATTGTCGATAGCAAGACATAACTTTGTGTTTCCCTTGGACTTCTATGAAATTTAAATCATTTTGTATAAACTCATCCATGATTTCTGTTATAGTAGCTAAATCTTGTTTTTTTAAGAAAATTTATTGAAAGTTCCTTTTGTTCCTCATCTTCAGAACAGCTAATTTTGTCATCTTCTTGTTCTACTTGTCTGCACTTGTTCTACTAACTCTTTAAGATCATCGTTCAAAGACTTTCACCAGTTGCAACCTGCAATAATTGTTTGATATCCTGTACATTTTTGTTATCCAACCCAGTTTCATTAGCTAGTTTTAGCTAGGGCCATACTTACAACTTGCAGTTGCGCAACAGATTTGTTACATGTTTGTGTTGTATGAAGTGCTATGGACTTGGGCACACATGCGACTACAACAATTGTAGTTGCTTGTGTGCCCATGTCCAAGCATTTGGTTCTACTGCTGAAAAATTTGCATAGTGATCCAAAATTTACTTATGCACTCCAAAATTACTTGTAAAGATGATTTTGGAATTCTCTTATTCATAGCTCTTGGGGTTTTGACATGATAAACGAGTTGTGGTTTTAATTTAAATTCTCAAGAAGCGTTGTTAGAGGTGTGAGATGATCTTTAGCAGCTTTAAATCCTGGCACTCGCTTTTCTTCAAGGGATAAAAATGTAAGTTTTGGAATTCTCTTCCAAAACAGACTCGTTTCATCAACTTATTCGAGAGGATAATTTCCTCTGCAGCTGCTTGTGCATCTCCACTTGCCGCTTCTCAAGGTATCCATATGTTATGAAGACTTCTGAATGTGTTTAAAAATTCTTCTCGCTGTTTCCATTATGATTGTGTGACTTAATGGCATATTGCATTCAACTTCATTGTCAATCAAGATGGAAAGTTTTTTTTTTCATTTCCTCAATCACATTTTTTCTGGTACGGGTTGTTCTTGTTGCAGAAGTCTTTGTTGTTGTAGTTACTTTGTTGTACTACTCGTTTTTTCTTTATTTTTTGAAATTGTCCGTATTGTTGGAATTGATAAATTTAATGCAGTGTAAATAACAGATTACCCTTCACCTGCATCTGCAATCGTCTGAGCACCTGTATTTTAGGTTTGAATTAGATATTTCATCATTTTCCTCTTGAATCTATGTGGAATTTTAATTGGTTTGGGAGGACGTTATTCTAATTTTCTGTGAGTGATGTGCTGTTGTGGCCAGTCGACGGACGTTGCTCTGTAGACAATTGCTGTTTCGAGTGTTACATATATGTCCCAGATTTCTTGAGCAAGCAATATTTCAAACTTCTCTTTGCGGGATAATATTTCCGGACATATCGTAATTTTGGTTGTAAGCCTTTTCCAGTTGGTATTTGAATTTTTAGGACCAGATGGTCACCATAGTTTGGTTCTATTACTTTCCTCTGTGTTTGTGGTAAGTTAGTGAAGACGTTGTGTACATGGGTTTTGCTTCATCTTGTCATTTTGTCGGTTGGTTGAAAATTGTTAGGCTATACGAATGCATTAAGTTTGTTAGAAGCATTTGTCTGTTATTATCTGTGTGGAAATTGATGGTTAGATCCCCTGTTACTATCTCTTTTGTGCCTGGTTTGTTTCTCCTGGTTAATCATTGTGTCTATTGCCCGTGTGAAGTGATCTATGTTTGCTTTGAGTGTTGTTTTGAAGTTTTGAATGTCGTTGAACACACAAATGCATATTCCTCCCTGCTTATGATAGGTTCTGTGGAAGCAGCTGACCTTGTTATACCTAGTTGTACACAGATTAGGTCTGTCCCAACTGTTGGAAACTGTTACCGCAAACAATATGTATTCAGCACTGCTGATAATGACGTTTTGATGACTAGTATCCAATCAGGTTTGGCTAATCTGACAGAAATCAAGAACAGAAGGGAGTTCAGTAGAACGAAACCAGTATTGAAAAACTAGTCCTGAGAGTTTTGATGACTTTACCATGATCTTGAATGCCGCAGTCTGTGTAGATTTGATTTCTAGTTTTTCCATGTTGAGTGTCTGTATTTTAAAAGTGGTAAGGTGTTCTTGTATATGTTTTGGTGCCGTTTTGTTGTGCTTAATCTTGACACAATAACAGTTCTTTTTCTTTCGACAGCTGACATGTTAAGTTCTGTTTTTGTCTTTGTCCCCAATATTGTCTTCGTTTTCCTCTTTTATGTGTCTGAAATTTGTTGTTGTACTGCTGTGAAGGATAAGATATTCGTTTATGTTTATCTCTGTAGGATGTCTGCCATCTCTCCATCCTGCTTCTTTGTCTTCTGTATTGGTATCTATGTATGTGCTTTCATTTGATTGTTCTTCTTTGGATTTTGTGTACCGCTTTCCATACTTGTTGGTAACTGCCTTTCTACAGTGTTAATAAAGTATAAAATAGATTATAGTAATATAATTTATGTAACATAAACAATAATTTATGTAACAAAACAATATAATATACTTTGTAAAATCAACAACACTATATATGACAAAACTATACTTGGCGCAAAAAAACGCACATAAAAATTCACAAATTTTGATTTCCAATTTGTGTAACCTACATGATGTTTTTGTGGCCAAACTTCCAATACCCTCTGGAATAGTTAAGGTTCTTGGTCACATTTTGGTCTATTCAGTTTTAAACTCAAATTAATTAGGAATGCACTGTTGCTTGTATCATTTTGATAATTGACCGTTTTCGATTTAGTTTCGGTGTTTGTTCCGGCTAAAATAACATTTTTTTTTTCGGTTTTTGGTTCAGCTCTGGTTTGAAGCCCTGGTTAAAGCAATCAATAACAATTGCATTTCTTGTCGCTTTACATAGGTAGAGCTTACTGTATCGCTTTCTCTGTAGTTTTATTATACGATCATTCTAATAATTCATCATCTTTGTCTAGTAAAACTCTTTCACTCGGTGGAAGCAAGACGAGCATTCTCTCGCCGAGTAGGGCTTCGAACAACTTGACCATGTCGAAGAAACGCGGCACCAAGACGCCCAAGGAAAAACGAAAGTCGAACAAAGTGGACAGCATCCACAGTCCTAGTGTTATCATGGGATCGTCGCAATGGTACGCCGATGAGATTTCTAGTCCGAATGGGACTGCCACACCCGTTATAGAATTAACACAAGACGTAAGTTACTTTTTTATCAGTTACTTCATTATTCACTACACACTGTAGAGCAGGGCTTGGCATTGGATGTCCGCAAAAGAAATAGTGCCTGCATTCAAATATCTAAATTCTAAAAACTAGTAATATGTACTAGAAGTTCAGAACGACTTTTATGCTATTTCGGCCTGCAAAGGACGCCAAATTTGGGAGCCATCTTCTGATAGGCGGTCTCACGGTTGTACAGTTGTTTCAATGTAACTTCAATACCGTGAAGTTGCATACTTTTAAGATGCACAATAGACCAGTTTTCATGCATTGTCCTAGATTGAAAGATTGGAACTCATTTATAAAATATATCCTGAGATAGAAATTGAAAAGCACGAAATTCTATGTTCATAGATATTAATAGTGAAAAAGAAAATTATTGTAAAATTCTGTTTCCTGATGCTAGTAAATAATAATAAAATGAATAAAATATCAAACATATCCCAGCGTGTGTGGTTGTATTTACATTTGTCAGTTTTTCTGCCAGCTGTCATTCTATAATGTACATCTACAATAGATATTAAAAAGTTGGGGTCGGGTACAGGCATATTAGGACAACTCATACCGGGACACCTCATACCGAGACAACTTATACCAAAGGACAACTCATAGCAAGACAACTCATACCAATAAAGTAGCAACAACAGCAGAAAGACATTAAACATACCAAAAACAATGGAAAGCAAAACTATCATAGATATATAGATTAGTTATATATTATACTAATATAGGTACGCCACTCCCCCCCTTTGAGTGATAATTGATAACAACGCCACCTAGGCAACTGGGAGCAAAAAGTATAGACACAGGACCGGACTATCCGGTCCAGGACCGACCTAGCCATCACTGGAAGCGGTATATTAAAGATTGTTATTGTTAAAATTAGAGAATCATTAATGCAACATAATTTCTCTGAATAAAAATATATTTTGTTAAACAGCAAATACTACATATTACACAATAGATAACACTGGAAATATGTCTTGATAAACCCAGACACAATGATATATTTCTTCAACTGGTCTTTAAAGATCAACTCTGCAGCGGTAGTATAAACTAAAATAGAACAATGGATATTATGATTATGTAATTATAGTTTTTTTAATGATATGAACTACAAAACAAAGTGCAATTTTCTTTAATATTGACAAAAATGCACTTTCTTTCTTTTTATATTCATGGTGAAGAAAACTTCTATGGGTATAAAACTGGGTGGATCTCTGTTCTTAATTTTCATGTATTTAAATGTATTTAAAATCTGTTTAAAAATTCCCAAGTATTAAAATTTTTGTTTTCTTTCCATGTGAACATACATACTCTTCGAAACAAACATCTTGAAGTAGAGTATATATAATTTTCTTTTATATATCGGGAAAACTAGTAACAATTTTTACCTTCTGTAAATAATTAATGTAATACGCAATATTTTGTGGTTCCTCCCAGACATATCGACCGAAAAATGATTTCAGCATTTCCTCAAATTATTAAAAATTCATTGAGGAGATCTCTCCAGATTGTGACTCAACGTTGTTACGAAAATAATCTGGAAATTTTGCTGCATTTTGCCCCTTAATTGTACAGCCAATGCCCATTTCGGTTGAGATATTTTAAAAACAAAAAAATTGTCTTATGAGCGTTATTTTCTGAAATGTAACAATGATAGTTAAGTACTTACCTTATTTGCTAAAAAAACGAGCAAAAATCCAATAAAGCAACAAACAATAAACTTTAGAAAACACACTGCAATAGTGCGAGAAAAGATGGCTCAAGAAGACTCTTGAAGTCACAATGACACCTCATTAGACGGACAATTCAACATGGTATCTATGGCATTGTATTTCAAATATATCAATACAACCCAACCCGACAACCCAAAACGATCTAGTTGCTAGTAAATATCTTATGCCGCCATCTGTTGCACAGAAAGCATAAAAAAAATCAGTTGCTAAAGTAGATATGATACACCGTCAGCACCATCTGTGCAACTGGGAGCAAAAGTACACCAATTATCCAAGCGTTACGTATCAGCGCCGTACCCCCGGTGACTATATTGAAAATTGCAAGGCAAAAAATCTGCTGGGAGACGTTTAAAATATTTCCCAGTAGTACCTTAGACGGATTGAGACCAAACTCATAGCAGCTCATTCTCCAGAGACTAAATATGTATGAAAATTTGCCGATCATGAGGCGCTATAAGAGTTTATAGATATAGATATATGTGTTACGGTCATAGTGATAAATAGGTTATTATTAATAATTACCAGTTATTATTAATAATAGCCAAGTGGTGAGGTTAAAGTGAAGATTTTATCACATGAACCGGCTATTATTAATAATTTCCAGCATACTGCGGTCAATGTGATATATTTCAATTCGATATTGCATTAAGGTGATGCTACAACATAATGGAGCATCAGATTTGTAATTCTGTTAGTTTCTACATAATTTCCACATAACGAATCTATTCACTGGGTTTTCAGTGTTGGGCCTTTAGTGACGTTAGTCCTGACGTGGTCCTGACTGACTTATTTAGTCACTACTCATGACTAAAATAAGGAAGATTATCAAAACGAGACTAAAATTGCCAATTCATACTAATTGCATACACGAGTGTAACTCCTTGGTTCATGCTTATTTGCGCAATTCTTAAAAGCTAAGTAAGTAACACATTAGAAACTCGGTTTGTATTATTCTGTCAGTGCGTACATAGTGCTTCTGTATTTTGCAATTCGTGGCAAGAAAAATTATTTTTATTTATAACTTATTTATTATCTTTTTAATGCAAAACTTTAAAAAATGTTTTATATTTAATTTTGAATACAAAAGTCCTTCTAGACTTTTATTTTTGTTTGTGGTAGTACAACAATTACATTATTTGTATTTGTTGGTGATAAATACTTTTATAATAACCGCCTTATAAAACAGATTATATCCGGATTATATACAGATTATATATAGGTAATGGACAACCTAATGTAGGGAAGATTAGAGCAAGTTGTTACAATGTTTAATCGTTTATTTATAAAATAGTACTTTATTGTCAAACACCAAAAGTAAAAATACCGTGCTAGGAACAGAACCATACAAAAATGTTTGCATCATTTGTGCGGTGCAATTTATGTAAAAACATCTATGTAAACTAGTCTCGCCTATTCTTGCATGTATTTGCATGAAAATACAAGATTTTTTTTTATTAAATCTGCAACATTTCAAGATAATTGGGATTTGAGAATTTACTTAATAAATTGTAATTGTACATTTACAAAAAACTACCCACATGCATTAAATATAAAAATGGGTGTTATTGATAATAAAATGGTTAACACTCTGTATAAAATGTTCTTTTTTTATGTTTTCGTCATTGAGCCCTCCTTGGGTGTATACCAAATATCATTACCAATTATATCCAGTAGTTTTTAAAGTACAAGGGGGACAAAAGAAAATATTCTGTATTATCAATGTTTTATATTATCCGTAATTTTGGTCATTGGGCTAGCCGTACTAATGATTTGTGTCGACTAAATAAATATACTAGCTTCTTCAAATAAATATTCTAACTTCTTTAAAGATTGTCTACAAAATACCTTTTGTAAAAAGTAATGTTTTTATCACTTTTACCGTGCCCGTTAGGAAATTATTAATAATAGCCAGTCCATGTGATTATTTAAGTGTTTCTAATCACATTGACCAAATGATGCGGTTATTATTAATAATAGCCGGTAATTATTAATACAAACCAAATTTATCACTTTAACCGTAACATATACATATATAAAAATTGTTCAACATTGACCAATCTTGCCGAAAAATGTGTAAAATTGTCAAAAAAGTGTCCATAATTGTTTATTTTTTTTAATTGTTTAAAATTGACCAAATTTGTCAAAAATTATTGAACATGATGTAAAATTGACTAAAATTGTCAAAATGACTCACTTTTCACAGTTCACTAGAATTGTCAATAATAGTAAAAAATTATCAAGAATTTCAAGTCTTGACAAGAATTGTACAATATTACCGAAAACTAATTTTAAATTAAAATAATAATTTTTGAAAATTATGGAAAAATATAAAAAGTTGTGGAGGGCAGCAATATATATTTATCTTTTCTACAATATTTGCATGAAAATAATGTACCAAAAAATTGTAAAAATGATATGAAATGAAAGCCATACCATAATTAAGATTTTTTTAAAATTTAATTAACAAATGTATATACCCCTTGTTGAGAAATTGTGCTCCAAAATTGACCTCTCTTTGCGCATCGACATCTTTGCAATGTTTACTTTCAAACATTAGTACATGAAGCACATAAATTCGATGTACCAATCAACCCTCATCAATGCACATACTGAGCAGATCTCATTTGTATCAATGTCGCAGAACTGGTATTTGAGATGTGCCATTTTACAATAAGTTCGTGTTGACTCCACAACATTACGATACGGATTATTTATTTTGTGCAAAATGTTCAGGTTTTGAATATAAAACCAGTTACAATTATTTGCAACCACCTACAATTATTCTTAGTTGTACGTGTGAGGCCCAACCTGCGGGGCAAAGGAGCAATATATCGATAATCAGAACAACCAGTACCATATTTAACTAATCAATTTCGGATTGATGCTCTCCACTCCACCTTGGCCATTTCACTCTCCATCAGTCTTTGGTTCAGAAAGCTCTCTTTTTTCTCTTTAATCACGATAATCAACCTCTTTGTCGCTTCCACCATCCTTCTGTCGAGTCAAAACCCGTACTATGCCTCCGAGAGAGAACGAGACAGGTCAGCCCAGTTGAGTTATCTATGTTTGTATGTGATGTTTATTGACCACCGTGGAATAGCCTTTTCTCATTTAGTTTGAGGGTTTTAGTTTTATGGCAAAATATTATGGAATAACTCACTACAACAACTGATGCCGTTCTCTTAGGTTATTTTTTTTTCTCTCACAGTTTTTTCACACAACTACAAGGTTATATCTGTAATACCAACATAACAATATATTCTAAACTCTCTAGTATTTACCATTGTATCCAATAGAGGGCGTAACTAATACTATTTCAACACTCCCCCGCAATGGTAAATTTCTTATTTCTTAAAGAGGTAACTTCAAACATCTACAACTAAGTAAATATATGGAACACACTTAGGTACTTATTCTAAATTACATTTGCTGCGAAATTTCTGGAATAAAGATAAGGATAGTGGTTTTGTAAGAAAATCAGCAACTTGATTAGTCGTTGAAATATATGTACTTTAAAGTGATGACCTTATCCTTAACTTTATCTCTTACAAAATGATATCGAATATCTACATGCTTCAACCTCTTATGGAATTCTGGGTTCTTACATACTTTAATTGCTGATTGATTGTCCTCGAAAATTACTACACTGGAACAATTTGCTTGAGGTATTTTCAAATCAGAAATCAAATTTTTTAACCAGCATGCTTCGCTTACTGCTAGACTAAGAGCAACATACTCTGGTTCGGTAGACGAGAGGGCAACGGTTGACTGCTTACGTGAAGACCAACTTATGACACAGCCAAACACTTTAAAAATGTATCCCGAAGTTGACTTCCTGTCAGTTCGGTCGCCCGCCCAGTCAGAGTCTGCAAACCCTTCGACTAAGTTCTTAAAATTATTTTTATGGAACACTAAAGATAACTCCAAAGTCCCTTGCACATATCGTAAAACCCTTTTAATTGCTTGCCACAGCTGTGAACTTGAACAAGATTGATATCTACTTAGTATGCTTATACATAAACAAAGGTCAGGCCTGGAACACAACATTGCGTACATTAAAGATCCTATGGCTCTACGACAATTTTTTTCGATTTCTTTACTCTCAGGTTTTTCGCGTTTTAACTCATCATGTCGAAAGTTGGGTTCCATAGGAGTGCTGCATGGCTTGCAATTTTGCATATCAAAACGCTTTAAAATACTTTTAAGGTATGTGCTTTGGTTTATTGTTATTTGATTTTGAACTAAGTTCTGTGTTATGAGCATACCTAAAAAATAACGAATATGCCCTAAATCTTTCACCTTAAAACTTTCATTTAAAATTTGTTTCATTTTACTTATTTCTATTTCATTATCCCCTGCCAAAAGTAAATCATCTACATTCAATAAAATAAATATTCTAGAAGATTCAGTAACTTTTGTATATATACAATATTCACTTTCAGATCTCACAAACTTTAGGCTAAACATAACATCATTGAATTTTTTATACCAATTTTTTGGTGATTGTTTTAGGCCATATAAGGACTTTCTTAACTTTACGATTTTTCCTTCATTTTTACCAAAACCTTGAGGCAACACTATGAAGACATCATCATCTATATCCCCATTTAAAAAAGCACTACAAACGTCTAGTTGATTGATCTTGTAGTTAAAATTGTTACACAAAGCTAAGAAAATCCTCAATGAAGGCAACTTGGCAACAGGGCTATATATATCATTTGTGTAAATATCAGTTTGTTGGAATCCCCTGGCTACTAAACGAGCCTTATATATGTTGACACATTTCCCTTTTCGTCCTTCTTCTGTTTAAAAATCCATTTACACTGAATGACTTTATTCGTTATTTCACTTTCACTCACTGAAAACCATGTTTCATTCTCTTCTAGCGCAGAAATTTCAGCTTCTACCGCCTTCTTCCATTTTTCACATTCATCAGTCGCCATCGCATCATCATAGTTCATAACCTCGATTTCTTCGTCACTCACTGACCACAACACTTTATCCAAGTCCATCTCATAGTCGTCGTATCTTGTATTTCTTCTTCTTTCTCTTCTTAATTCGTATCTATTATTTACAATCTCTTCTTGCACCTCTGAATCATCACTATCAACTTCAAGATACTCGCTTCCATCGCTATCATTTTCAATATTTTCCTGGATATTTTCTGTGGAGCTTTCATAGTCTTCATTCGGACTGTCATTATTCTGTGCTTCTTCTTCTTCTTTGTTTCCTCTATTTTCGGTGATTTCTTCAGTAATTTTCACGGTCTCATTTTCAGTTTTTGCAGGTAAGAAAATGACATCCTTGTGGGTCTCTACTATTTTTTTGTCTGGTATATAAATTCGGTAGCCTTTGATATCTTGTCCATAGCCAACAAACAACCCACATTTACTTTTTGGGTCCCACTTGAGCCTGGTTTCTTTAGGTATATGTACAGCCACTGTACTGCCAAAAACTTTGAAGTTATGTATGTCTGCAGTTTTCTTATACCACAGCTCATATGGACTTTTTAGTTTTTGAGGGCTGGGTCCTGTTCTGTTCAGGGTGTAAGTCACCGCATTGATTGCTTCAGCCCAAAAGGTTTTATCCATCTTCTTGCTGCTATTTAGCAAAGTTCTTGCCGCTTCAACAAGGGTCCTCATCTCCCTCTCAGCCCTTCCATTTTGTTGAGGTGTGTAGGCTACAGTACGTTGATGTCTTATCCCTTTTTGCTCTAAACTTTCTTTTATTTCTTTATTTATAAACTCTAGACCATTATCTGTTCTTAAGACCTTTATTTTATGTCCAGTTTCTCTCTCGGCTAAGCTTATATATTTTTCTATGCATGTCTTAACCTCCGATTTCTGTTTCAAGAAGTACACATATCGGTATGATGAAAAATCATCTTTCAGCAAGAGAAAATATCGAGATCCTCCTAGTGACGTATTCTCCATAGGTCCACATACATCTCCATGCACCAATTCCAGGGGTGCAGTCGCTCGTGACTCACTATTTTCAAAAGCCAAACGGTGTTGTTTGCCAGCCAAACACGCCCCACAAACAAACTCTTTCTCGCAATCAGTGTACTCAATCTTTTTTCTTTTTAGAAACTCTCTGATATGTTTTAAGTTCTGGTGGCCTAATTTGTCATGCCACTCCTTTATACTCTCTATTGTTTTTACTTTCATGCAAGTATATGTGTCAAGGTCATCAGAACAGCTGTTTCCTGGCAGGTCTGGTTCAGTATCCGTAGAAAAACATGCTGATGGATTGTATTCCTCATTTTCAGTGGTAAAATGCATTTTATATAGCTTGTTCACCCTGGTAGCTAGTGCTCTAACCTCACCAAAATTGTCAAGAAATTGACATTTCTCATGGTCTGATATCATATAATAATTTCCTTTATCCAGTGCACATCCAGCCGAAAATAAGTTGAATTTTAGTTCTGGGACAAACAAAACATCTGATAATGTGGTTTTTATTAATTTTTCTCCATTGTACGCCCACAGAGTAATTTTGCCAATTCCTTCAACATCCAATTTTTGTCCATTTCCCACTTGAACCTTCTTTCTTACTTTTAGTGGATTTATATAGTCGAAACTACCTTTTTTCCAGCACATGTGCTCACTGGCACCTGAGTCGAGACACCAGTCACCAGTTCTTAGATTGTTGGTAAACACCATAAATGCATTGTTGACACATGGTTCATCCATTTTCTTGCTACCTGAGGCCAATTCTTTTCCCTTTTTAAGCCAACATTCATCAATAGTATGGGATGATTTTTTACAATACGTACAGTATTTTTTCTGTTTATTTTCTTCAGGTGGTTTTTCTGTGTTTCTTTTTCTAAAAAAGCAATTTTTTGCTAAGTGGCCTACCTTAGAACAAATGTGGCATCGTTGCTTTATGTGTACTCTACTATTTGAAGACCTTGTATTCAAAGCAGTTGTATTTTCGAAAGATTTCATCCTTTCTTCTTCAAGTAACAGTCTAGACATCAATTCCTCCAATTTTTGGTTATCCACAGGCACAGACTCCCAAGCAGATCTAAAGTGCTTAAAATTTTCAGGCAGTGACATCAAGATTTTTGTTATTATCATTTTTTCGGAAAGGGTCTCCCCCGCTGCTTTTAATTTTGTTTTAATGTCCTCTATTTCAGATATAAAATTTGATACGGAGCTGTCAAACTTGAGTAGAAAGAATTTTTGTTGTAATAAATGGATGCTCACCACGGATTCCTTGTCGTATACTGTTTTTAATTTACTCCACATTTCGTATGCTGACTCACAGGACAGGAGGTGAGTGAGCGGACCTTGTTCCATTTTTGTTACCAAAAGCTCTTGTGCCTTACCATCGTCTTTAAGCCATTTATTTAACTCATCGTTTAGTGTCGACGGTTTGGTTCGGGTTCCACTGACGATGTCAAAAAGACCTCGCCCTTTTAGCATTATAGTAGTTTGAAATTTCCAAACAGGCCAGTTATCTCCACTTAATTTTATGGTTACGTTTTCACTACTCATTTTCGTCGATTTTATTTTCAGTTTCTTTATTGGTTTTTGCCGCCCGAGCACCCTCTTGTTGTCGCCGAAATTGTTTATGCTTTTATGGCCTTTTCTTCCACTTGTGCGTGGGCTGGGCCCATAACCTGATGTTTATTGACCACCGTGGAATAGCCTTTTCTCATTTAGTTTGAGGGTTTTAGTTTTATGGCAAAATATTATGGAATAACTCACTACAACAACTGATGCCGTTCTCTTAGGTTATTTTTTTTTCTCTCACAGTTTTTTCACACAACTACAAGGTTATATCTGTAATACCAACATAACAATATATTCTAAACTCTCTAGTATTTACCATTGTATCCAATAGAGGGCGTAACTAATACTATTTCAACAGTATGTATTGTTACTATGTATTTTTATTCATCCACGTTTCTATTCTCAATTTTTGTTTGAAATGCCTTATAGTTGACTCCAAAGCGGCCGCTGAGATCGGAAGTAGAAAGGGAAAAGCGTCTCAGTCGACCAAACAGCGGACAGTATTCAAGGCCTTCGAGTACATCACTTCCTCTACCAGTGAATAGTTCGGGCAACAGTAGCAATAGAGATTCCTTAGGTAAGGCATTCGTCATTGATCGAATTTCTTAATTTATTATTTATTGTTTCTTTATTGAATTGCGTAGGGACGACAGATTCAAGTATTAGCGAAGAAGACATGATTCCACCGCCTTTGCCGGCAAAGCTGAAGGAGCCGGAATTTTCCAGCTTGACGTTGCTGGCGCCGCCGGAGAATTACAGTTTCTTGCATTCGAATCGTAACTCGATGAGGTACGCGAGCAAAACTTCGGTCAAGTCGACGGAGCTTGAGCCGATAGTGTTGGAACCCGTGGAACCGCCTCCAACGCCCCCGCCGAAACCACCCAAGAAGAAAAAGCAGTGACCGAGGGATGGTGTTTAGCTTTACCGCATTTTTATTTCATAGTTTATAATTCATTATTTGTAAATAGCGCGCAAGCATAGAATTTTGTATATTTTGATATCTATTTATTGATAGTGCTATATTATTTTCGCTATGAGTTGCACATGGTTATGTAAGCACGAGGTGGAGAAAAAGAAAGAGATATAAATGCTGTATAATTAATTATTTCTTATGTTATGATGATGTATATGTGACATGTTACCGAGAGTGCCATTTTTCTATATTAAAATTATTTATAATGTAAGAATGTAAGACTTACGTAGCAATTAAGATTTTTTAACCAAAGACAATTTATTAATTAAATATTTTAGTGAAATGACGAATTTGTTTTGTCTACTGAAATCACTATAAACAAATAATAATAATATTTATTGTGGAGTACATAAATTACATTATTTTTGCACTAGTCAACAAAAGAAATAATAAAAAATAGAGAATTACACTGTTAAGCAGATCAGAACTAATGCAGTCTTGAAAGTTAACTGAAGCCAAAAAGATCAATATTTTGCGGACAATTATTTTCAATTTAACTATAGGATACAGACGCACCGAATGGGGAAGTTTATTAAAAAGCAGTACTGGGCTGGTACAAGTTTTCTGTGTTGCATAAGTTGTGATCATGGACCGTGTTGACAGTTACATACTGAGATGGATTCTCTTTTATATATATGTATCGTCGCTTCAGAGAAGTAACCTAACTCAAAAAATTGAACTTACAGGAAAGTGTATACATATAAGATATGAATGCATAAACCAAATCTAATAAGATATAAGAGGCATTAAGTATATAGAGAGCCAGAAAGGTTCAAATATAAAGAGTTTTGAATAGTGGCTTGTTATTTTCGCGATAGTGGACAACGATAGTGCCTAGTGGGTTTAACTCTCATTACTCTCTGCTAATGCAGCATACCCTTGCAGAAATCCGTAGGACAAAATTGACTAAAACAGCCCGAATACACTCCCATCAACACTGATCTGAAAACCCAACCAACCATGTTGCCGAGCAGATTTGTCAGTTGAATATTCGTGGTCGCAATGATGGAAAAATGTCAGATGGGGAACAAAAACAATACCTAGCAATCAGGCAAGACTACAGTTATTGAAAGTATACAGTGTCCATGTTGTGAAGATACTATCCCAGATAACAAACGCATATGAGATGCATTTTGAAGTCATATCATATGATATCCTGACAGGACCAGTGAACGCTTCCAGATGGTTGAATGAAGTTTATTACCAATGACGGGACAGGTTGTATTTTCTGTTTGGTGATATATTTCATCGATCACACAATTGGGACTTGTTTGCAAATCTTTCACTGCTGCTGGGGAGCATATGTAATTAGGCTGTTCCAATTTGATGCATTTGATGAAGTCTTCGTTGGTTAAGAAGAAATATGCTTGGTTGTTGTAGTCGACAGCTATTATCTCGTTAGGGACGTCCATCACCCAGTATGACCCATTTTCAATTGTCACCGGGATGGGATCTACCTTTATGACGACGAAGGACGTTATTTCAACCATGGGAAGGCTGCTGAATATCTTGATGTTTTGTTCGTCGTGGACAACATTCATCCTTATGATCGGTGATTTACTTCCACCCAACATCAGGATATTGATGTTGGGTGGAAGCTTGTCATTGGCAGACGTCACTATTTTATCCACATGGGCTGGTGTCATGAGGTCGTAAATATTCCCTCGATTTAGATGTACCTCCATGAGTTTGTTGTAGTAGTTGTAAACTTCAGTTATGAAGTTGCTTGCTACTTGATACGTGCTTAAAACATGGACATGGAGTCTGTTTGCGTCTACCCTGCTGTACCAATACTGCATGCTATTTATAGCCTCTAATGTTTTGTTCAACTTGAGCCTGAACCGTTCTAGTTGATTATTGATTCTTGTTTCGGTGTCGTTGAACGTGGAGAGTGCTGACAACATGAATTTGGTCTGATGAGTTGGTGTTGATTTTTGTCAAGGTCTTCGATATCCTTGTAAACTTCATCATTGACTCCGAAGACTGAAGTTGACAATTTCCCTAGGAGCTCGCGCTTCTGTCTATTTAGGATTATTCCTTCCATTCCATTCTTTATCCAGAGCATTTGGTTTTCTTGATCTTGAAGGTGGTGCAGTAAATTTTTGCATTGGGTCTCGGATGACATAGTTGTGATTTCCTTGCAGAATTTCTCGAACTTTGAGACTACGTCTGCTGTTGCTTTTACATCGTCGCTGAGTTTCGATTTCTCAAAATTTTGCTTCAATTCTGAATATGCCTCGCTCGATCTTCGAATGTCCGATGTGTTGGGCGTACAATCCCGGTTTTGGATATTGCACGGTGTAGGCTGCTTGAGCGGTGGATATCATGTGAGTTATCAGTAATGCAGTGATGAAGCAATGACGAAAAGTGGGTTCTTTTCTCTTGGCGGGGTTTTCTGAGCATCGTTTGTTTTTGATTACTGAGACATTGGAGTTGACTCTTCTGTCTTGGGCTGCTTCTTGATTGTCATCTGGTTGTGACTGGGGTAAGCGAATTAGGCTGTGAATTGCTCTTTTTATTGCTCCCCCGCTAGCTCTTTGAATGTTAGCCGCTCGAACTTTTCCATCACTTCCGGTATGGATGTCTGTGATTCGCCCTAGGGGCCACTTGCTTGGATCAATCTGTTGATCCTTGATTATAACCATGTCACCAATCTTGACACCTTCTTCAGAGTGTTTCCATTTGTAGCGTTGTTGTAGACGACTGAGGTACTCTGAACTCCAGGAATTCCAGAAATCTTTCTTCATTTTGATGTCGATATATGTTTCGAGGACGTAAAATAATAGTCTCACAGCCCGTTTTCAGCACTTTAATATAGAAATAATGTATACAAAATAAAGTTTAGGAACCCGGTAAGAAACTACGTCGACTTCGCGCTACGGCCCGCACTCGACTCCACTCTTTGCCAGTCGATTCGTTTAGGGACGGGAGGGGAGGGGAGTCAGGCTACGTCACAACAAAATTTAAATAAAATAAACTATAAATTCTTATCATTCGACCATCCTGACACCTTTTCTCTCCCGAGAAAACATTACATTTCTCAAAAAAAAACCCAAAAAGAAATAAATAAACATAACATCTTTTCATCATACATAATCTTCAAAACGTTTTGGTTTCTTTAATAACCTCTGAGGTCTTGAACCCCGGTGATTCTTTTCTTCCTCTTCCTTTTCTGTGTCTTCTTCTTCTTTCTCGACGTCTTCATCTTCCTTTTCCATGTCTTCTTCGTTCTCGACGTCTTCATCTTCCTTTTCCATGTCTTGTTCTTCTTTCTCGACGTCTTCATCTTCTTCCACGTCTTCCTCATCTTCAACGTCTTCCTCGTCCTTTTCCGCTTCACGGTTATTGAAAATCTTAAGTTGACTTATGTGAGCCGTGGTGTTAAATTTTCTGCCGCCCATCTCCTTCACGTTTGTAATGCGATAAGCATCACCGAATAACTTTATAACAAACGGCCCTTTATACTTAGGCTGTAGTTTTGTGGGTCTTCCATCGGCTACTGTTGCACATTTCATCAAAACAAGGTCGCCCACGTCAAGACTATCTGGTTCATAACGCCCTGCATCGTAACGTAGCATATATTTGTCTTGAGCCCTTATTATCCTTTCCGTTAGACCTGCTCTAACCTCCGATGGTGGTTCCCACACTGGCTGTTCCTGATGACGAACTAGGTCCTCTAGGTGTCTGTCCTTGAAGTCCGGATTATACCCCAATGAGTAGTTCATAGGCAGATTTCCCAGTATGTCGATTGGGTGCAGTATTCAAGTGCTGTTCTACGGCAACCAAGGTGTCATCCCAAGTGTTGTCATTCTTCTGACAGGTAGCCATAACAGCCACAACTGTCCTCACCGCTCGTTCCGCCATACCGTTACTTTGTGGGTGTCTCGAAGATATTAAGGTGTGCTTTATACCTCGCTCAGCACAAAATTCTGAAAATGAAGCAGTCTGCCTCGGAGCAAATCTGTCTCGGCACCCCGAATTGTCTTATGACTGTTCTGAAATGAGTTAGGTTAGCACGCGTTTTCGTCGACGCACAGCAAATAATTTCACGAACCGCGTCAGTGCGTCCACCACCAACAAAACGTGTATATTACCGCGCCGACTAGTTATAAACGGTCCGCAATGATCCACATGTACGCGATAAAACGGTCGGGGAGGGACTACAAGCGGATGTAGCATCCCTGGCTGTCTACCTCCGGGTATCTTATACAGTAGACACTTAATGCACCCGCGGATGTGTAGCCGCACGTATCTTCGCAATCCGACAAACCAATAGTTTTGCATTATTTTCGCCACAGTACGGTCAAGTCCAAAATGTCCGCCGAAATCATGATACCGCACACACATGGCTTTCCGCATTGTTTTAGGCAATATGTAGAGTTTTTTCCGTTTACCGTCCTCTTTGGTAATTCTAAAAAGTCTACCGTTTACAAGTTCATAATCGCGTACCGCACCTCGCTCTTCCGCACTACGCGCACTCTCGTCCAGTTCAAGGATCCGTATTTGATCAGATAAGATTGGGTCTCCTCGTTGTAGTAAAGACACTTGTTCTTCTTCGGTGCATATCTTCATCACTGGATTTGTTGATCCATCTGTCCGCACTTCAGTCACCCACTGGAGCCCTGGACAACGCGTCAACATGTGCCATACGAACTCCTGGTCGATGCCTTATCTCAAAATCGAACTCTTGGAGGAGTTGGAACCATCTAGCTACCTGGCTATTGGCCGTCTTCTGTGAATGCATATGGGTTACTGCTTCGCAATCCGTTACAACGACAAACCTTATTCCATATAAATAATGTCGCAGGTTTTCCAAAGCAAACGCCACTGCCATTAGCTCCAATTTATAGGAATGGTAACGAGATTCTACCTCAGTGGTCTTCTTGGATAGGTAATACACCGGGTGTAAATTGTCTGCGCCTTCTCCTTGTAGTAGAACTGCTGCCAATCCCAATTGCGAGGCATCCGTGTGTAGCTCGGTCACATTTGCCTTTGGATCAAATATTCGTATGACCGGGGCTGACACCAATGATTCCCTTAGATCGTCAAAGGCATCCGTATGCACCTTCTCCCATTGGAATTGTCCCTTCTTGGTGAGGTCAGTTAGAGGTCGTGCTCTCACGCTATAACCGGAGATGAATTTTCTAAAAAATCCCGTCAATCCCAAAAATCTTCTTACTTCCTGTATATTTTGTGGTTTCGGAAAGTTCTTCACGGCCTCCACTTTGCCACCAGGCCTCAAGCCATCTTCAGTAATGATCACACCAAGGAACTCAACCTGTTTCTCCCCAAATGGGCACTTAGAAAGTCGTAAAGTTAAATTGGCCTTCCGCAAAGCCTCAAACACGATTCGAAGTTTGTCAAACATCTGTTCCCAATCCGACGCTGCCACCAAAATGTCGTCTATGTACCATCGTACGATATCTCTTCCCAATGGTCCTAGTACACGGGACATCAAGTGTGAAAATTCAAATGGGGCGTTCATCAAACCGAACATCATCCTCGTAAACTGACCTCTGTTATCTGGCGTAACAAATGCGGTCTTCTCCTGTGCTTCTTCCGTCAAAGGGATTTGGAGGTAAGCACTGCCCATATCCAACGTGGTAAAAAGTTTAGCGTCCTGCAGTCCTTCGAATAGATCGTCACAGATGGGTAGGGGGAAATACACCATTTTGGTCTGCCGGTTAAGCTGTCTGCAGTCTACCACTAGTCGGGCATCACCATCCTTCTTACACACCAGGAGACATGGTGAGGCGTACGATGATGTTGTTTCCTCAACTAGTCCGCATTCTTTCCATTCTTTCACTATCTTCTGCATAGTTTGTCGTTCACTGAAACTTGCCTTATATGGCCTCTGTCTGACCGGTACTCCTGTGTCATGGATATCCATTTTCATCACATTGGTAAGTCCTAGTTCTCGAAGATTGAATGCAAAACAATCTCTGTATTCTCGACACATCAGTACCAACCTTTCTCGTATTGATTCGTCAGCTTCGCAATGGACCGTCTTGGAGTTTATGTCGGTGACAGTTTCCTGATCTTCTGAAACATTACTAGCATTAGTATGACCATAACGTATACTTGCCACCTGGACGCTTTTTTCGATGTATAGTTCCTTCTCAGAGGTGTTGGCAATTGGAACGAGGAATGTCCCTTCTTCGTTACTTGCATGGACCAGACTGACCATCCCATTTGGTATGCTGACAGATTCTTCACTGGTGAGAACTTTTTCAGGAGGTCTCTCAATTTCCAGATCCCGGAATGGGTCCTCATCCTGCATCCCGAAGATCAATCGGTTTCCCTTCTTAAGATAGACCACCTGTCGCAGATCTGTAAACGTTCTACCCACCAACAAGTCCACCATTTGGATTTCGTCACGAACTATCTGCAGTTTTACTTCAGCTGAGGCACCATCTATCTTCAAATAGCCCAAAACCTGACCCTTGGATGTTTCGACAGGTTGTGATAGATTTCCGTAGCCATAAAGGTTCACCTCGACCGGATCCATCGACAGACCCATCCTCTTGGCCACACTTTCCTTCAGCAGGCATACCGCACTTCCTGGATCGATGTGAGCCTGAATTTGACGGCCATTCAGTTCCACATACCACACGTACTTGTCCATCGGATTTTCTGGTTCTGCATCCACGAGAAGAACTTGTTTCGAAGGACAATCCTTTTTAATGTGTCCAGTCTTTTTGCACGCATAACACACCCTTTCCGTCTTCTGTTGACAATCTTTGGCCACATGTCCTGGTTTTCGACATCTGAAGCATGTGCGCTCATCTTTTTTGTCATTGTGGTCTTTGACAAATCGGTCACTATTCTTTTCACTTACTGTATGTCTCACCTCTGAATGCTTTACTGTTCGAATTTTCTCCAACACAATCAAATCATCAGCCAATTCATCTACGTCTGCATGATTTTTAATTAAAAGGCCTGCTGCAACACTACTATCTCGTAGTCCAGTGATTATTTGTTCTTTACACTCATGGAACGGTAACTTTAGGGATTTACACAAAAGGTATTTTCCATTGACGTACGCGGCAACCGACTCTTTTGAACCTTGTACTCTTTGTTGTATTCTTCTCCACCGTTCGGCCATGGTTATACGTGTTATGAAGGATCTCTTGAACGTTGTTTCAAAATCAAGCCACGTTGTAATGGTACCTCTTCTAGCCACATGCCCATCTTTAGCGGATCCGACTAAGTGTGTCCTCGCTACCTCCAATTGATAATTTTCGCTCCAACGATTTAGTAAGGCACTAGTATTGATTTCGTCAAGCCAATCTTCCGCTCTTATAAAGTCGTCGCTACCATCAAACTTTCCAATGAAACTAAACCTAGTTCCCTCCAAACCCCGTTGCTCCATGGTTTGCATCAAACTTAACATCTTAGTCATTAAGAACATATTCGGATTGCCATTACCAGGATTTACTTCACTTGACGTTTCCGCCGCGCCATCTATCGGGCTCTTCGCCAAACCGTCTCGCAGGATTCGATTATCGACACCGTCACCATCCGACATACTACCACCAACGCCATCTCACGCTCGACTGTCATCGTCTCCTCGAACATCTCCAGCACACCCTTCGTCCGGCGAATGGACTGACCCTCGGCGATTAGCACGCTCTAAAAACATTTCAGCTTCACGTACGCCGTACATCTTGCGAAGGTTCACCACACACCATTTCGTCCAGATTCCCGAATATCGTATCCCACTTCTGTTATGATGTCGATATATGTTTCGAGGACGTAAAATAATAGTCTCACAGCCCGTTTTCAACACTTTAATATAGAAATAATGTATACAAAATAAAGTTTAGGAACCCGGTAAGAAACTACGTCGACTTCGCGCTACGGCCCGCACTCGACTCCACTCTTTGCCAGTCGATTCGTTTAGGGACGGGAGGGGAGGGGAGTCAGGCTACGTCACAACAAAATTTAAATAAAATAAACTATAAATTCTTATCAATTTTGAGTAGTAATTTCCAGCGATATGCTAGATTTCCATCGATATTGGTGGTGACTGGGGTTGGAGGTGTTATTATTGCTCTTCCTATGAGAAAGTGTCCAGGGGTCAGTGCTACTGCGTCATTGATGTCATTGTTTAGTGGGCACAGCGGTCGTGAATTTAAACATGCCTCAATCTGGTGTAGTAGGGTTGATAATTCTTCATACGTTAACGTCGACGTACAGGGAAACCAACTTAAAGTTAACCTGAGACCTGCGCGAAGAACGGCATTCGGCGAGAGTGAGATGCATATACGCAGCGCGCCTGAACCTATCGCGTGGACGTAAATAAATATTCAAATGCTGCCGCGTAGATGAACGTTCTTATTGCGCACGCTTATCATCGTTGCCTCCACCAAAATATGGTGGAGGGGACCACTTGTCCTATGCGCATCCTGATGTTTACAAATTTTAGGTGCTGTTTAGGTTGGTTGGGCTGTACCTACTATTCGCTTGAAATGATGTTTTATTGATTTTACACCAGCCTCCCATAATCCTCCAAAGTGGGGAACTGCCGGCGGAATAAAATGCCACTGAGTTCCCAGTGCTGTGACTTTTTCCTGAATGTCGTGTGATTGGGTCACATTCATAGCTTCTTTTCTAGGATATTGCTTGCTCCCACAAAATTCGTTCCATTGTCGCTGTAGATGTGAGCGCACGGTCCTCTTCTGGCTGTGAATCGTCGAAAGGCTGCTAAGAATGCATCCGTTGTCATGTCGGTTACGGCTTCTAGATGAATTGCGTTTGTAGATAGACAAACGAAAATTGCAATGTATCCTTTATAAGACTTATGACCTCTTCCTTTGGTTGTTCTTACTTGTAGTTCTTACTATTAGTTTGGACACATGATTATGATGCGGCAGTATTATTGGATGTTTTTCGTCGTACGACAAATGAGATTTGTCTAATCTCCCCCCTACTCGAAGTATTCCATGTGCATCAATAAATGGGTTGGGATTGAGTACCTTGCTGTTGTTATTCAATCTCTTGCCGTGCTGTAGCTGTTTGATTCCTTTCTCGAAGTTTTCTGATTGTGCTAGTCGTACAATTTGGATCATGGCTGCGTTCATTTCATCGACTGTCAGAAATCCATGTTGACTTGAAACTTTTCTGGTTTTCTGGATGAATCTCTTGCAATATGCCATTACTCGCACCATTTTCTGAAGGGAAGAAAACTGCGGCACGACATTGCCTTGATCTACCTTGATTGTGGTTTGATGACATCTTTTTATTTCTTCTTTTGTATCCTTTGTTTCTGTCGGTCTTGGCCATTCATTTCTATTGTTCAGCCATGTCGGGCCATTCCACCATAGAGAATGACTTCGCAATTTATCGGGACTGATTCCACGCGATATAACGTCCGCTGGATTGTCCGCTGTTTTGACGTGATTCCACATGAATGCTGGAACTAAAGTGTTGATTTCCCCCACTCGATTGGCTACAAACGTCTTCCATCGTGATGTATTCCATCGTAATCCATGCTAATGTAATCATGGAATATGTCCAACCATATACAGGTACATTGTGAGTTCTAGTGCTGCTGTGGTCCTTTTTATCAATCTTGTTAGTAGTGCTGCGGCGCATAGCTCCAGCTTTGGCAACGTTGTTTTTGCTCTTGCGGGTGCTACTTTTGATTTGGCGACCAGGAGCGTCGTTGTTGTGTGGCAACTTCCATCTCTGCTTGTGACGTAGATGACAGCCCCATAAGCCTTTTCGGATGCGTCACAGAATCCATGTAATTCTAATTCATGGTGTCTCCTGTAGCTGATCCATCTTGGGAGGACAATTTCTTCTACTTTCGGAAGTTCTTTATGGAAATTGATCCACGTTTCCTTGAATTGTTCAGGAACTTGCTGATCCCATGTTAGATCTTGGAGCCACAGTTCTTGAATTAGCATCTTAGCTTGTAGTACTACCGGAGATAGCCATCCTAGCGGATCCAACAGCTTTGCAACTTCCGCTAGGTTACATTTTCTGCTTCTGTTATGTTCACTTTGAAGCGAAAGGTGTCACTATGGGGTGCCCAGTGAACCCCCAAGGATTTCTTCAAACCATCTTCTGATATTTATGTGTCAGTTTCCTCTTTTAGATCTTCTGGTAGGGATATTAATAAATGTTTCTTATTACTGGACCACTTCCGTAGACGGAATCCACCCGATTTCATCATATCGATACGTCGTCGACATAGAAGTCTCTTCGCGCTATTTTCGCTGCTCTGGGGAATCTTCTCTGTTCATCGTTTGCTAGTTGATGCAATGTCTTTACGGTTAAGTATGGGGTCGATGAAGTCCCATACGTCACTGTGGTTAGTTGATATTCTTCTATCTCTTGAGACGAATCGAATTTCCATAATATTCTTTGAAAGGGTTGATCGTCTTTGTGAATGTGGATTTATCGATATCGGCGGTGAATGCAACTCTGTGTTTTCTCCATCGTAGCAGTATATCACACAGTTCTTGCTGTATTCTTGGTCCAACATGCATTGTGTCGTTGAGACTTGTTCCCAGGGATGTTTTGCAGGATGCATCAAACACTACCCGCAGTTTGGTTGTAGTACTTGCTTCTCTTGTTACTGCTTGGTGAGTTATGTAGTATTCGGCTGGCATATCTTGGGGTTGTATTTTTCTCATGTGACCAAGTTTTAAGTACTTCTCCATAAACTGTTTGTATTGGAGCCCCAGATCATGATTTTTAGATAGCATTTTTTCCAATTGGATTAGACGTGCCGCTGCTCTTGCTTTCGAACTGCCTAGTGATGGTAAGTTTTCCTTGAATGGAATGCGCACTATGTATGACCCATCTCGCTTTCTTTGGACCGTATTGCTAAACATTTCCTCACACAGTTTGTCTTCCGTTGACTGGGGTAGTTTTGTACTGACTTCTAACTCCCAGAATCTGGATAGGTCCTCCTCTTCCTTACATGTGATCATGCTGACTATTTTGATGTTTGTTTCATTTCCTTTTTTAATCGTCCCTGATAAAATCCATCCCAGGTGGGTATTTTGACCTAGTATCCCTTTGATAGGACCAGTAAGTCCAGATCCAATATAAAGTTACTCGGGAATCGAGGAAATACTTGCAGATGGATTTTGTATTTTGATATTTTTGGTTTCCCGTTGCCGACGCCGGTAATCTCTACGCGAACCTTCTCTCTTGGCTTGGACAAAATTTGGGCTGCGTCTTCCGTTATGAAGGAAGCTTGTGATCCTGGGTCAATAAGAGCTCTCAAATAGATTGGATCTCCGGTGACTGATTGCGTTTTAATCAGAGCCGTATGTATGATGACGTTTCTGGCATATGTGACACGTTCCGGGACTTGGGCATTTTTCTTTATCATCCTGTCTTAAGCAGTTGAGACATAGGTTAGCTGTTAGAACTGTTAGATTCTTGAATTTTTGGCAGGCCCTTATTGTGTGATTTTCCTTGCAGAGGGTGCATTTCATCGGTCCGTTATTCTTGTAGATTGTTTGACCAATGATAGTCGCTTTCCTTTTGGCGTTTGCAATTGCTTCTAGAGATTGTAACCTCGTTTCCAGGAAGGTCATAAGGGTAGAAAATTCCTGGATTTCACTTGGATTCTTCAGGGACTGTTCGTATAATTTGTTTGTTTCAGGGTCCCATTTGCGAACAATGATGCGGCTTACGAGTGGTCCCCATAACGTAGTTGGAATGCCTAAATTATTGATTGCTTCCAGACATTCTGTTGTAACATCGTGTAGTTGTTTTAGCTTTTCGATGCATTCGTCCTTTACGTATGGAAGGTCCAATATTTTGTCTATCATCTTTGACAACCGAAGGCGCTTATTATGATATCTTTTCTGGAGTAGATCCCATGCGGTCGAATAGTTCGCTTCGCTGATTTGTAGATGTTGAATTAATTTGCTTGGTTCATTTCGAATGTGTTTTCAGATACTGCATCTTTTCTGTGTTTGATGGCGTTCTATTTCAGTGAATGACCTTGACCGTGAAATATGTCGAAGAAATTGTTCCAATTTTCGTATCCCCCATCGAAGAAAGGAATTTTTATCTTTGGAAGAGCGATGACATTGGGTCGCATTTCGGTTGGCAATTCTTGCATTCCGTGAAGTTTATTCTCAATTTCTTCAATCACTTTTTCTACATATTGTTCTGTGTTTCGGTATTCATTGTTGGTAAAATATTCCGCCTCGAATGTTGTCTCAAATACTAATATTTCTTCATTTAGCTCTTGAATTGATTCCCACGTTTCGTAGCGTATTTTGCTTTTGAGTAAAACAGTTGCTCTACCCTCACGGATTGCTTCTTGATTCTTCGTGCTTGCTCGATGTCTTCTGGATCAAACTTCTAGATGGATTTTCTTTCTTCCAGAGCTTTGTTTTCTCTTTCTGCGTCTTCGGCTAAGATGTTGAGGTCGGTATTTGGTTTTCTTGCTTGTAAATTCAGTTTAATGTTTTCTATGTGCTCGGTGATCTCTTGATACGCCTTTTCGATTTGTGCGATGTAATTGGTTTGAAAGTAGGTGTGATCTTGCACGTTGATGATTTAGTTATGTCTCTTCCCACAGGGTGTCAGCTGTAGTTTGCCTAGTGTCGGCATACTATGCAGTTTTTCTTTTGGAGGAATCCTTCTTCATGTTTTTTAGCATTGTCATGAGTTGGAGTCCCAGGTCCTGCTGCTGCAGGGCTAGTTGATTTATCTCTTCCATCATGGGTATCGGTTGAATGACGATTAGTCTGGAGTTGCGCTCGCTATTTAGTGAGCTTGCGGTTGTCTTCTTGAGTTGACTGTGACGGGAATGTGTTCCGGTTGTCTTCTCCAAGGGCCGCTATGTGTTTCGCCTTCTAGTGACCTAGATTGTGCGCTAGGTTTCTTCTCCAAGGGCTACTTGTTGTTCCACATTGTTGTGAACTAGCTGGGACGCTATTTCTTCTCCAAGGGGTTGTGGGCTTCTTTGAATTGACCGGGGCTGGACTGTGATGCCGGTCGTCTTCTCCAAGAGCCGCTGTAGGTTTTGCCTTGTTGTGAAATAGCTGGGGCGGTAGGTTTCTTCACCAAGGGCTTGTTGTTCCGCCTTGTTGTCAACTAGCTGGGACGCTAGTTTTCTTCTCCAAGGGGTTGTTGGCTTCTTTGAATTGACTGGGGCCGGACTGTGATACCGGTCGTCTTTTCCAAGAGCCGCTGTTTAATCTTGAAGATAGTGAAGAAAAAGTTCTTGATGTAATTTTAAAAACTGTTTTATTAGCAACTCATCGAGACATTGAGGCGTTAACCACTAAAAACTAAAGGAAAGAAGTCGCTTATGTGATATAGGGGCACATGCCCACTACTCTAGTCAAGTGGAATAGTTCCATGCAGGTATACGGCGACGTCGTAATCTTAGTATACATAAACAAACAAAGTATACACATAACACTTGAAAGCAGTTTAACATTTATATATACAGGTCACCCCATGTTTAGCCTATATATAACTATACTTTTATATAACATTCCGCCCGCCTTGAAAGGCCTGGCTTTCAACAGAAAGAAAAATATAGCATAAGTAGTCCTAAGCAGATATTTATCGAATAACGATATGAACCAAACAAACAAGACAAAATTTAAAAGTAATAGTCGTTAAACACTTAAATCTACTAAAGACAGTTCAAATATAAATTTAGTCTTCGTCTATCGGAGCGCACAAACTTTTACAACCGCACGTTTCACTATAGTGTCTTTGCACTTGACCGATACAACGCGTATAACAGCGTCACTTCCTGGGTGAAGGGCGACGACTCGTCCTAATTTCCAACACAGTGGTGGCATGTATCCTCCCGGAGAAAAACAAGAGTCCCAATTTTTAACAGAATGTTATGCACCTTCAATTTGACTCGGTCCTGCAACTGGGCGACGTATTCTTTGTTCCAACGAGACGAAAAATGCTGAGTGAGCTTTTGTAGGTATTGGTACCGTGATAGTTTATTGTCGGGTAATTTGTCCATAGAGACGTCTGGAGCGGCCGTAAGTGGTCTTCCGATTAGGAAATGACCGGGGGTAAGTGTTTGGAAATCATTGCGGGATCGTTGATAGAGGAGTAATGGGTCTGGAGTTGAGCACAGCTTCAATTTGGTTAAGAACAGTGTAAAAATCTTCAAAATTTAGTTTTGCATTTCGTATTACACGCTTCAAATTATAATTAACAGACTCCACACCAGCCTCCGAAAGGCCACCCATATGAGGATGGTTTAGCAGGAATAAAATGCCAAGAAATATCTTCCGTACTCAATTCGTCAGAAACAGTGGCATGTTCTGCTTTTAAAAAGAGTAGAGATGCGGAGGCTTGCTATGTCTAGCAATGAATATACGTAAAGTGGCTAAATATGTATCGAAAGTTAGATTGCTGACTAACTCCAAGTGAATAACTTCGGTAGCAAAGCAAACAAACGGACTTATGTACGCGTTTGTACATTTTGCACTTCGGCCATGTTTACTTTTTAAATAGTTGTCCATTATGTCAATATCTAATGTTTGATGTAGTGTAACTAGAGACACTGGACGCATTTCGATCTCCATTTCCTTTAATGTTGGGTAATTTATTTTAGTTGGAAATGAATCAATAAATGTTTGATTAGACAAGAATTGTGGACCACCCCACCAATAACTTGAATTTACTAAATCTGCCGGAGATATGCCCCGTGAAATAATACCAGCTGCATCAAACTTACTTCTGACATGATAACAATTTTCACTATCAGTGAGGGCTTGTATCTCACTCACCCTATTTGTAATAAAATGATTTTCGTATTTTTGGTCAATTTTTGAACAAGTATTTTGTATATTTACTTCCTCTAATTGCCAACATTTAGTAAGGTTATCGTTAAGGATGTTGACTGAAGTAGTACGACAATTTGTTGACCCATTCGATATATTACCATTACTAGTTAACTTGACGTTTCCGGAAATAACCCAACCCAACTGAGTTTTCTGTAGGATTGGTTTTTGTTTTCCCAATTGTATCTGACCAACCATCAATAAATGCCAAAAGAAACTAGCTCCAATTAGCATATCAATATTTCCCAGAACATTATATGATGGGTCAGCAAGTTTAATTTTTGAAGGAATATTCAATGTCTTAAAAGGACAAGACGGTAATTGATTAGTGATTTTTTGTAATATTAAACACGCAATAGAACTGGTGAATGCATTATGTTGCGATTCAAATCTTATTGTTGTTTGATAATTTATTTTTGATGAGGACTCATTTATGCCAGAAATTGACATGTGGACCTTTGGTGTTTTCGAATTTAAACGTTTTGCCAAATCCTCTGTAATAAAGTTGGACTGAGATCCTGAATCTAACAAAGCTCTGCATAAATACATGTTTCCACGATTATCAAATACTTGCACAATAGCTGTAGACAACAACAGTAAATCGTAGAACTGGTCTTGGCTACTATGAATTACGGTAGAGCCCTTGAGAATAATCGAACCTGCTTGCTAAGCTTGGAATCACTATTGTTAGTTGAGATTGACAATTTCTTCAACTGACACTGTTCCTTTAAAAAGTCAAACAAATCCTCTACAGTTGGAGCAGTTAATTATATACTGTATCTATCCCAACTACCCTTTGTCTGACTATTCTATTTAATATTTACTAAATAAATGATAAGTTCATTTGTTAAACTTTGCACTGTATGACCCAAAACCCATCCAATATTTGTCGCAAACTAGAATAATCATTGCCCTGATTTGGTAGAGAAAAAAGACCATGAACGTGTTCATGAGTCATGAGCCTTTTGTCTTCATACCGTTCACATAACAACTCCCATGCCGTTTTATAATTTTCGCATGATGTGGTTAGTGATTGTATAAGCTCACTTGGTTCCTTGCCAAGAGATGCCCGTAAGTAATGGAACTTCTGTATATCTGATAATGTAGAATTAGTCCCTATTAATGAACTAAAGGTGTCTCGAAATGAAGGCCACTGTTCTGATGAACCGTTGTAACATGGTAGGGTTATAATAGGAAGTTTTATGCCCATTTGGTTTTCAAAAGAAGTATTCTGATAAGAATTATTCAGATTTGTTTTGCTACCAGTACCACTCACAGAGTAAGATTCAATAACTTGTTTGACGTCAGCAATTACGTCAAAATATGCATTTTCTAATGTTTCGCGAATTGTTTTTTGTTCTTCGGAACAATCAAGTACGTCAATTTGGTTTTGAATATTTTCAAACTCATCCAGTAACGGGAGAGCTCTATCTAACCTGACTTTTAGTTTTTGAATGTTATCGGAAGTTTTAAATCCTGTGAAATATGTTTTGAAGCGTGGGGGCGCTAGGTTTCTTCACCAAGGGCTTGTTCCGCCTTGTTGTCAACTAGCTGAGACGCTAGTTTTCTTCTCCAAGGGGTTGTGGGCTTCTTTGAATTGACTGGGGCCGGACTGTGATGCCGGTTGTCTTCTCCAAGGGCCGCTGTAAGTTTTGCCTTGTGGTGACCTAGCTGGGGTGCTAGGTTTCTTCTCCAAGGGCTTTTTTGCTCGACGGACCATGTACAATTACCTTTCGTAGTAACGATGTGGTAGCGTCTAGGTAATTGCTGTAAATAAATAATGAGCACAACACGTGAGGTATTGATACTGGTTTATTGACTAATTTGGTTGGGTTTATATACAAAAATAATATTTACAAATACAACAGTAGTTCTAAAACAATTGATAATTTTGCCTATGAAATATATAAAATTTATTAAAATCAATAATAGTAGTTTGTTTGTAAACACTGGCTTTCTGTTGCACTCTGGCCAGCTGACTGTACAATCTCAGCAATCCTCGCCGGAGCGGATGTCCCTGGTGTTGATGAACGACTGGCCGTCGGAATGTGCTGAATTGCATAGGAAGCCAGTGTGTTACAATGGAATTGTCGCTAAATTAGTACATAAAAAATGTTTTAATATGAATTAAACAGAGGTTGACATCAAAAGCTCCACTTTTTTGAAGAACACTTAAAATGTTGGTGTCCATAACTTTATGCATTTAATTTTTTAAATCAGTTGCCTCTTTATCGATGCGGTCCTCCAGTTTTCTGTAATTACAAACAAATATTCATTATAATGTAATGTTTTTTTTTTCATAAAGCATTATGTAGGCTAGAATTTTTGCCGCACTACATTTTTTCATAATTACTAAAACTGGTTCATCTGATACCAAACTGCAACATGCTTAATAGATTGATCATAACTCACCGATATGACACGTCATTGGTAAATGGATACTATTGGATCATACTATTGGAAAGAATCCGCGGCTGTTCCAATCGTCACCGAACTGTTACACATCCCCCGCGTATCATATAACAATATAGAAATACCCTCTTTAAACAGCAATAACGATACACTGTAAGGTTAACTTACCCGGGGACTCCTGTCCCCAGACTTCAGTCTCCAGTCCATGTCATTTATTTCCTTGGACTCATAGGCTAGCTTGGTCATCTGCACACTTTATCTTATCACACCTAAAATCCTCCAAATGAACCACAACCTGGATGGAACTTTACGCACACAGTGAAGCAGAGCGGAATGCACTAGCCAGTGCCATTGCTACCATATACCGGTGCAAGTCATGGGGGGAACACACATAATATCCTATTATGGCACCCAGGAAGATAGACAAGCCCAAGTCATATACGCCTGACTCCATGTCTATATTCTCCTCGACAAGCCCAAGTCATATGACTCCATGTCATACTATTCCCTTCTCGACAAGCCCAAGTCATATAACTCCATGTCTCCACGACAAGCCCAAGTTATATGACTCCATGTCTATATTATTCTAGAAGAACAACAATACTTTTCACACAATTGTACCCCTAGAGCCACTTTTTCTCTTTTTCTCGAGCCTCCAGGTTGCTTTCTCTAGTGTTTACATTAACCCACTGCACGCCTTATCTATCGTACCAGATAGACCCTGGCTAGCAAAATCCTCATTGGTAAAATATCTGTGCAACAATTAATATTATCTTCTTAAGATTAACTGACTTCAACTGTAGTTATTAACTTCCTCTGTAGAGATGCCTGAGGTACTTTCGACTACAGCGTCACCGCTTGAACCACTTAACAATGAACTAAAAAAGATACATTTATTATATATGAAATTGGCATTATTATGCAAACCTACTCTTCTTTTGTGAAAGGATCCTTTATTCCATAATCACTGGCCAAGTGCTTTAGGCGGTCCAACTCTGTCCGTACAGACGGACATTCATCTTCCGAAGTCGACAATATGTTTAATGGTGTTCTGACAAGTCGTCCACTAGCAGAAACGCGTATCTCTCTTTTGGCCTCAGTGCGTTTTTTACCTTTTAATAAAAGGTGAGCCATAATACTGAAATATATATAAAACTGAATTAATACAAATGATTTATATGTTATATTACTACAGCATAGCAAAAAAGGTAGAATTCTAATAGAATAAACGAGAATAGATGAAATGGAAAGCAACCACAAAAAAGAAAATTATTTTGCTGCTGTTATATATCAAAATACAATTACCAGCAATTTTTGTGTTCACCTTGGTGGGAAAATAATGGGTGTTAGCATTTTAACACAAGTCGATTCATTTAGAATTACATTTTCTTCATCTCCTTCATTATGTTTCAACAGTTCGAAACATTTTTGTAAAGACTTTCTGGACATTAACCGCTTCAACAACATCTGTCAGTTTTGAGCAATGATAAATGCCAATCACATCGGATCCTAATCCAACATTATAAATTGGTGTACAACTTGTAAATGACCTGACAGTCAGAATATAAGTTTCTTCATTTTGTTTTTTCAAGATATTGTCTGTCATGCATATTTTTGAGTTTTTCAAAGCACAGCAGTTGTCCGGTAATGAGGTACCTAAAATAACTTTACCAACCACTAATTAAGAAAATTGTCGGTATTCACCAGGAGGCAATGTTTCTGCCAGAGGGCCTTTACAATATGGAATTGCTACACGTATAGCACTAGTATCACAAGACGGCGAACGACAAATTTGACTACACTCCAATAATCTCCGGTTTTCGAATCAATTTTCTAAGCATTGGCATATATTTTCGTATCCAAATGCAGTAAAGTTTTCCAAGGGACCTAGCTCTTCAGCATCACCCACCAAGTGTAGTAATGAGTGCACATTATAAGACATGAACAGTTGTCCATAAAAAGACTCACATAGTGTAACAAATGTTTCTAAAATTTCTTGGCAGAAGCGATATATTCTTGAATGTGTCTCTTTTGAAGATAGTATTCTTAAAACTCTATGGAGCATCATGAAGTGCTGATAATATTCATCTTCAAACACATCCTTTAACACAGCTGGAGATAAATATAATAACAATTGTCTGAATTCAGTTGCCTTAAAACATTGTTAATTTTTTTGGCCGGCCATTAAATTCGGATGGACAATAATAAGCAGCAACCTTTTAGCCATATATATATATATATATATATATATATATAATTAATACACAACACTTTCATAAAGAAATTGTTTATTTTTTTTGGTTTATGAAGGCTTTAACATTTAACACGTACACTTAAAAATCAACGTTCACGAAATACATGTTAAAATTTTTCTTGGTTCTGACGTTTCGACGCTATTTGCGCCTTGGTCACAGTTTGTCTGTGACCAAGGCGCAAATAGCGTCCAAACGTCAGAACCAAGAAAAATTTTAACATGTATTTCGTGAACGTTGATTTTTAAGTGTACGTGTTAAATGTTAAAGCCTTCATAAACCAAAAAAAATAAACAATTTCTTTATGAAAGTGTTGTGTATTAATTATTGTAACAAGCCTAATCAATAGATTATTAATAAATATATATATATATATATATATATATATATATATATATATATATATATATATATATATATATATATATATATATATATATATATATATATATATATTTATTAATAATCTATTGATTAGGCTTGTTACAATAATTAATACACAACACTTTCATAAAGAAATTGTTTATTTTTTTTGGTTTATGAAGGCTTTAACATTTAACACGTACACTTAAAAATCAACGTTCACGAAATACATGTTAAAATTTTTCTTGGTTCTGACGTTTGGACGCTATTTGCGCCTTGGTCACAGACAAACTGTGACCAAGGCGCAAATAGCGTCGAAACGTCAGAACCAAGAAAAATTTTAACATGTATTTCGTGAACGTTGATTTTTAAGTGTACGTGTTAAATGTTAAAGCCTTCATAAACCAAAAAAAATAAACAATTTCTTTATGAAAGTGTTGTGTATTAATTATATATATATATATATATATATATATATATATATATATGGCTAAAAGGTTGCTGCTTATTATTGTCCATCCGAATTTAATGGCCGGCCAAAAAAATTAACAATGTTTTAAGGCAACTGAATTCAGACAATTGTTATTATATTTATCTCCAGCTGTGTTAAAGGATGTGTTTGAAGATGAATATTATCAGCACTTCATGATGCTCCATAGAGTTTTAAGAATACTATCTTCAAAAGAGACACATTCAAGAATATATCGCTTCTGCCAAGAAATTTTAGAAACATTTGTTACACTATGTGAGTCTTTTTATGGACAACTGTTCATGTCTTATAATGTGCACTCATTACTACACTTGGTGGGTGATGCTGAAGAGCTAGGTCCCTTGGAAAACTTTACTGCATTTGGATACGAAAATATATGCCAATGCTTAGAAAATTGATTCGAAAACCGGAGATTATTGGAGTGTAGTCAAATTTGTCGTTCGCCGTCTTGTGATACTAGTGCTATACGTGTAGCAATTCCATATTGTAAAGGCCCTCTGGCAGAAACATTGCCTCCTGGTGAATACCGACAATTTTCTTAATTAGTGGTTGGTAAAGTTATTTTAGGTACCTCATTACCGGACAACTGCTGTGCTTTGAAAAACTCAAAAATATGCATGACAGACAATATCTTGAAAAAACAAAATGAAGAAACTTATATTCTGACTGTCAGGTCATTTACAAGTTGTACACCAATTTATAATGTTGGATTAGGATCCGATGTGATTGGCATTTATCATTGCTCAAAACTGACAGATGTTGTTGAAGCGGTTAATGTCCAGAAAGTCTTTACAAAAATGTTTCGAACTGTTGAAACATAATGAAGGAGATGAAGAAAATGTAATTCTAAATGAATCGACTTGTGTTAAAATGCTAACACCCATTATTTTCCCACCAAGGTGAACACAAAAATTGCTGGTAATTGTATTTTGATATATAACAGCAGCAAAATAATTTTCTTTTTTGTGGTTGCTTTCCATTTCATCTATTCTCGTTTATTCTATTAGAATTCTACCTTTTTTGCTATGCTGTAGTAATATAACATATAAATCATTTGTATTAATTCAGTTTTATATATATTTCAGTATTATGGCTCACCTTTTATTAAAAGGTAAAAAACGCACTGAGGCCAAAAGAGAGATACGCGTTTCTGCTAGTGGACGACTTGTCAGAACACCATTAAACATATTGTCGACTTCGGAAGATGAATGTCCGTCTGTACGGACAGAGTTGGACCGCCTAAAGCACTTGGCCAGTGATTATGGAATAAAGGATCCTTTCACAAAAGAAGAGTAGGTTTGCATAATAATGCCAATTTCATATATAATAAATGTATCTTTTTTAGTTCATTGTTAAGTGGTTCAAGCGGTGACGCTGTAGTCGAAAGTACCTCAGGCATCTCTACAGAGGAAGTTAATAACTACAGTTGAAGTTGAAGTCAGTTAATCTTAAGAAGATAATATTAATTGTTGCACAGATATTTTACCAATGAGGATTTTGCTAGCCAGGGTCTATCTGGTACGATAGATAAGGCGTGCAGTGGGTTAATGTAAACACTAGAGAAAGCAACCTGGAGGCTCGAGAAAAAGAGAAAAAGTGGCTCTAGGGGTACAATTGTGTGAAAAGTATTGTTGTTCTTCTAGAATAATATAGACATGGAGTCATATAACTTGGGCTTGTCGTGGAGACATGGAGTTATATGACTTGGGCTTGTCGAGAATAGTATGACATGGAGTCATATGACTTGGGCTTGTCGAGGAGAATATAGACATGGAGTCAGGCGTATATGACTTGGGCTTGTCTATCTTCCTGGGTGCCATAATAGGATATTATGTGTGTTCCCCCCATGACTTGCACCGGTATATGGTAGCAATGGCACTGGCTAGTGCATTCCGCTCTGCTTCACTGTGTGCGTAAAGTTCCATCCAGGTTGTGGTTCATTTGGAGGATTTTAGGTGTGATAAGATAAAGTGTGCAGATGACCAAGCTAGCCTATGAGTCCAAGGAAATAAATGACATGGACTGGAGACTGAAGTCTGGGGACAGGAGTCCCCGGGTAAGTTAACCTTACAGTGTATCGTTATTGCTGTTTAAAGAGGGTATTTCTATATTGTTATATGATACGCGGGGGATGTGTAACAGTTCGGTGACGATTGGAACAGCCGCGGATTCTTTCCAATAGTATGATCCAATAGTATCCATTTACCAATGACGTGTCATATCGGTGAGTTATGATCAATCTATTAAGCATGTTGCAGTTTGGTATCAGATGAACCAGTTTTAGTAATTATGAAAAAATGTAGTGCGGCAAAAATTCTAGCCTACATAATGTATATGTATATGTATATGTATATAATATATATATATATATATATCCATCCCTATATCATTCGGACGTCCTTTCATATTGCGTCATTACGGCGTCCACTAGAAAGAGCGCGTATACTTGACTTCTGATTCGTGTATATTACAGTATACAGCATGCCGAGTATCACTCGCTATCTAGTTTTCATTTTTCAACTTTCACCTTAGTATCAGTCGGAACTCCGTTCATAGTGCTATCATTACGTCGTCCAGTAATATACATTTTCTTTCATGGCTGTATCATTGATGCGTCCGAAATGTATATTTACTTTCACAACAAGCGCTTACGGCGTCCAACAATGTTGCCAAACTTTTTGGTGTCAGATCACGGAGGTATGAGTGGAGTTGAATGAAATTGGATGCGGCGATGTGCTGTATCGATGTAGCGGAGGGTTATACATATATGTGATTTATGTTATAGGGAGAACGTGTCTTGTCATTTGATTCGTATATGCACATTATAATGATCGCTGAGAATTGCATTAGTAACACGTTTATTATTATCACATTTGATCAGTAAAGTTCGGTACTTCGATACTGAAAATACTGAATCTTATTTGTAAAATTATGTTTAGACGCAAAATATCATGCAAAAAATTGCAGGTATTTTAAATTTGCTTGGGTAAGCTTAAAAAGAAATTCAACGGCTGTAATAAGGATTTTGATTTATTGTTTACATTGCAATACTTTTAGCATACTCGAATACGATCATAATTAAAAACAGTAATTTTATATACTCAAACTCTAAATAATTAATGGAACCTGTCGTAAGTTTAAAAAAGATATGTTCTACTAGTTTCCATAAAACAATAAAGTAATTGCGGTTAGTGAATTCGCATCAATCGAGTGATTAGGCAATTTTTGCGGAGGCGGGCTTTAATTTAAATAATCATATGTGGCGATAAATATGGCGACATATCGCGCGAATTTGAAGGGTTCGTAAATTGTCGACTGTGTTTGGTCATGCTTTAGTTCAAGAACTCAGATTCAATATTTAATGTTTCATATACATCGGACGTCAGCATATTGACTAGTTTACAACATTCCAACGTCCGAGTGTAATCGGACGTCTGTATACGGACGCAGAATTGCACTTTCATGAAGCTCGGTCATACATTAAGTTGATTTTCGATAAAGTAAGACAAAATTTAACTTTTAAATTCGGCGTCCGTATACTGACGTCCGATTGTCGTCGGACGCCGGAATGATGTAATCTAGTCAATATGCGGACGTCCGATTGATATAGAGATGCATATTGCATATATACCGTGATTATTAGCGCATTCGATCAGTGAAATTCAGTACTTCATTAACTAAATTTTGGTTGTAAAATTATGTTTCGACGCCAAATATCACGCAAAAAAATTGCAGGTATTTTAGATTTGCTTTGGTAGGTTTAAAAAGAAATTTAACGGTTGTAATAAGGATTTCGACCAAACATTTTCTGAAAAACAGTAAACTAGCGTTTTTGCCAGAAACTCAGTCATTAAGTTGATTTTCGATAAAGAAAGACAAAATTTAACTTTTAAATTCGGCGTCCGTATACTGACGTCCGATTGCCGTCGGACGCCGGAATGATGTAAACTAGTCAATATACGGACGTCCGATTGATATAGAGATGCATATTGCATATATACCGTTATTATTAGCTCATTCGATCAGTGAAGTTCAGTACTTCATTACTGAATTTTGTTTGTAAAAACTATGCCTAGACGCAAAAAATCGCAGGTATTATAGATTTGCTTTGGTAGGTTTAAAAAGAAATTAAACGGCTGTAATAAGGATATTGACCAAGTATTTTCTGAAAAACAGTAAACTAGCGTTTTTGCCAGAAACTCGGTCATCCATTAACTTGATTTTTGATAAAGTAAGAGAAAATTTAACTTTTAAAATGTTTTATTAATGTCCGGCTTCGTTAAACAGTCAAAGTGACTTTTAATATTTATATTGCAATTGCAATACTTATAGCAATCTCAAATAGGATCATAGTTAAAGATAGTAATTTTATTAATCGTAAGTCCATACTGCAGATATGATTGAATGAAGGTGTAGAGAAAACAAAAACCTCTTTTTGCAGTATTTTTTATTATTAGTGTACTTTGGACCGGTTTCGCCCCAAAAGCAGGTACATCATCAACAAAATCTGTAACTTTATGTTAGTTCTTAGAAAATTAAGTAAATAGTGGCAGATCATGAAACTCACAGTCAAAATTCACAGAGTACAAGAGATCGACCGCATGGAACCAATGCATGTCATAATGAAAAAATCCGGATGAAGCGGTTACATGAAGAAAACATAAACGGAGGCACTAGACTCATACATATGTGCACTGAATATAAAGGAAATGCAAAATAAATACAGTTAAAACAACACTTGCAAGATTTACTATACCTCATTATGATCTGCTACTATTTACTTAATTTTCTAAGAACTAACATAAATTTACAGATTTTGCTGATGACGCCCCTGCTTTTGGGGCGAAATCGGTCCAAAGTACATTAATAATAAAAAATGCTGCAAAAAGAGGTTTTTGTTTTCTCTAAACCTTCATTCAATAGTAATTTTATATACTCAGAATTGCCCTTCAAAGTAAATACATTTTTTACGTCATTCATTTATCGAACTTCATATGGTGACTTCACACGCTATTTACGAAGTTTACTTCTACAATTTCTCTTTTAGCCAAAAAAAAAAAAAAAAAACGCCACAAATATCAGCTATTAATAATTTTTAACGTCTTCTCTTTATCGTCAAAGTGATGCAATATCATCAACAACTTAAATATTACAATCTGAATTAATCAATTATCTGATCAATTAATTATTTTCAAAGAAATAATTTTTTAACCGATTAGTTTTCATAGGCAGTACAAACCACAAACATTTTATTGAATAGCTTTTTTTTTAATAAGAGTGGGTACTACTTTTACCGCTCATAGCATCCTACTATAGTATGTACGGATACAATTATATCATACAGACATAATAAGAATGTAGCGCACCCATTAAGGTACATGAGTAAATTAGTGAGAACCTTTTCCTAGCGCACTATGTTGCGGTACGCATCTAGAGAGCCTTTGCGATAAAACGCTTGCAGCGGCAATCCTCTTACCCCACCTCGCAGTGAGCATTTACGTTGTTGCCAAACCCTCGTCGGACGTCGGATACCACCACTGTGAAAGATGTATATCCACTCCCGATATACGGCAGGCAAGCACTAGCGCCTCTGCCGGAATTTCGCGGAACTAAGAATATACGAAAATTTTCATGACACTATCATTTTGACGTCCACCAAAATTTTTGATATGTGATAGAGGGCGTTGAGAATGACCAGAAAAATGAATTTCTATGGAAGTGCATTATGGCGTCCGTATACGGACGTCGTAATGCAGTCGGACGTCGGAATGATGTAAACTAGTCAATATGCGGCGTCCGAATGATATAGGGATGCATATATATATATATATATATATATATATATATATATATATATATATATATATATATATATATATATATATATATATATATATATATATATATATATATATATATATATATATATATATATATATATATATATATATATATATATATATATATATATATATATATATATATATATATATATATATATATATATATATATATATATATATATATATATATATATATATATATATATATATATATATATATATATATATATATATATATATATATATATAGCTGCAAGCATCAACATGGCACTGGACTGAAAAGCAGTCAAGGCGGCCAAGAAAAAAACAAGAACGAGTCACAACATAGAGACGAGAGTGCTAGCAGATTGGTGATAGATTGTACTTGCAAAGATTTAGTGAATTAATAAATAAAGTTATAACCGCTAAATATTGGTGACCCCGAACAAACTACGCAAATGGAGCAACTCCAGCAGAATATTGCAACCCTGGTTCAGCAAATGTCGACGCGACAAGATCCGACTGTCAGCAGGATAGCCGTCAAGATGCCACCATTCTGGCGCGAGCGTCAGTGGCGGCGCTAGCTCCAACATAGGCGTCGGCGACATAATTTTTGCGAGGCCCTTTGCATGTTCCTCAAAACTTTACTACTTAGTTACTAAATTAAAAAAAAAAACACACACACAAAGTACATGTATGATACGTATATTTTAAAATCAAAAGTGATTACATAGATAAACACAAACAAAAAAATTAAAGTATGCGAAATTTACGGCTTTTTGCTTCACTGAATGTCTTTAATATGGATTCGTAGTTTATATGTGCAGCAATTTCAGCTTCAATTGATAAAATTGATAAAGCAGATAATCTCTCTTGGACCATTGTGTTTCTCAAGTAATTTTTTATTAATTTTAACTTAGAAAAACTTCTTTCGGCAGAAGCTGTACTGACAGGTATTGTAAGGAGTATTCTAACAGTTATGTAAATATTTGGATATATTTCTTGTAAATTATTTTGTACGATGTATTGAATAAGTTGTCCTATATCTTTAACAGACTCTGGTAAATTCGGTATCATAAGTTGTAGCTCCTCATATAGTTCAAAAGGCTCTATGTCACAGTTTTCCCCATCCCGAAGCATTATACCTAGATCATTACAATGCTTGAGAAGGTTTTGTTTTGATAAAGACGTCAAATAATTGATATCATAAACGAAACCAAACCGTTCAAAATATTCATAGAGCGACTTAAATCTACATTCTGCGTCGACTATGATAGCGTCTATCATTGTGTTAAAAAATCCGACTCTAAACCTCATCTCCGCAGATTGCATGGGTTCATCCAGCTGCTCGTAACAGAACATTCTTTTTTTTCTTGCAATTCTTCTTTCTTGAAATTGCGATGCAATTTCAAACTCACTTTTTTCTACGAATAGTCGAGCTTCTGTAAGACTTGTATCAAAACCTGTACGGCGATATTCTTGAATCTAATTGCAAAACGAACGTAATGTATCAATACCCAATTTTAAGTTAACCTGAGCTGATTGCCATAACTTACTTATATTGTTGACGCGTATTAAAACTTCATACCATGTGTGTATAGAAACTATAAATTCAAAAGTTAACATTTCTTTTAAAACAGCTTCACAATCACATAAAGTTTCAGCATCTTCCGTTTCCTTTTTCAAATCATTTACACAGTTGATAACATCATCAAATTGTAAATAAATGGCTTTAATTGCTCCGATTCGACTCTCCCATCTTGTTTCAGACAAAGACTTCAGCGTAATTTTTAATTTAGTTTTAACATGTTCCCAACGCTTACTTGACGCTGAAAACAGCAAATAAATCTTATTGATAAAACCGAAGAACGTTTTGGCTACTGGTGATGATTTGGCAGCATCTACCAATAACAAATTCCAACTGTGGCAACCGCAAGGAGTAAAAAATGCTCTTGAATTAATATTCAGTATTCTTGTTTTAACGCCTTTATTTGTTCCGATCATGTTCGCACCATTGTCATATCCCTGTCCTCTACAGTTTTGGATGTCTAGGTCGTGTTTCTCCAATTTTTGTAATATAGAATTTGCTAGGTACTCCCCTGTTGTTTCAGCAACAGCAATAAACCCAATAAAGTGTTCTTCGATCTCGCCAGTGGAAATATTGCAGTATCGTAATATGATACTCATTTGTTCAACACGGCTTACATCCCTAGTGCAATCAAGCATGATGGCATAGTATTTTGCTTGTTTTACTCTGTGTATAATTTCGGCAATAACTGAGTCGGACATTAATGCAATTAATTCATTTTGGATGTCATGACTCAAATAATGTGAACTAAGTCGCTTTTCGGTAATACGCTGGAAGTGCTCCCGTAGTGTCAGATCGTATTTAGATAAAAGTCTAAATAAATCTATAAAATTGCCACTATTACCGGTTTTATTTGGTAGAAGCGATTCTCGATGTCCTCTAAAAGCCAGATTATGGGAAGCTAAGAAGTTTATTATGTCAACCAATCTTTCAAATAAGTTATACCAGTGCTTTTGGGACTCTCTAATCAACTTCTCGTTTTCCATATCTATCGTTTTTCCGTGTTTAATTCCCTTGTAAAATTCCATCCATTTAAACATGCATTCCATATGTCCTTGACTCTGCTCGTGTCGCTGTAATATCCTGCTTAGATCTTTCCAGTCACAGCATCCTTCTTGTATTATTTGTGTTTGCAATTGTGAAAAGAGTCGACATGGAAAGCAGAACACTTTATCTTTCGATATCGAGTACACTAACCATCTACGATGTTGTGATTCTCCGTTACTGAGTTTTCGGGTAAAATGAAACTTTGAAAAATGTCTTTTATTAGTATCTTTGGGATAGCTTTCATCGGCTACCTCTAAGTTTTGGAACGGTCCGTTTTGAACTAAATCATGACGCAGTGAATTTGATAGTGGATATAGCCACTTCCCTGGATCTGAACTCAGCATGGACTCAGTTAAATCACTTATATGCACATTTTTTTCTGAAACATTATCTATGTTTCGGTCGATTATTCCACACTCTACCTTATCGCTTTCAGAACTGATTTTAGATTCTAGGAAAGCTGTAGCTTTTGATGTTGAGGGGTTTGATTGAGTTACCACGTTTTTATCAATTATTCCACACTCTACCTTATCGCTTTCAGAACTGATTTTAGATTCTAGCAAAGCTGTAGCTTTTGATGTTGAGGGGTTCGATTGAGTTACCACGTTTTTATCAATTATTCCACACTCTATCTTATCGCTTTCAGAACAGATTTTAGATTCTAGTGAAGCTGATGTTGAAGGGTTGGATTGGGTTAGATTCAAAAATTTTTTCATGGCAGAACCCATAACTTGGTTAGAGAGTGTAGTTTCCGCCTTTCTTTTTCTTTTCGATGCTCCGGATTCCCATTTTCTACCTCTATCTCTATCTCGTCCTGACATGATGCGCTTAAAACTAATACAGGTACTAAGTAAAGCCAATTAAGCTGCTAATTAAATATATTGTACTATAAAAATTTTGGATCAATTACCTTCTCGCTTCTGTTGTCTGTTTTTAGTTTTTGGTATCACTTAACATATAATATCTTGAATCACTTTTGTTGAAATTAAGGGTGTAAGAATTAAATAAAAAACACCAGCAAATCACACGACAGTTGAAAAACTTACTCGAAACTAAAATACATAGGTACTTAATACGGGCAGTGATGATTAGGGATTACGTGTGAGTCACATTAGGACTAAGAATTATTCATCTATTGGCCTGTGTTATCTTTTTTGTTTATTTTACTATGCAATAGGAATGTGCTTATATGAATATGCCTGAGCGACACTTGACTCGCTGGTTTGTTTATGTTATTATACGATAAGAAACCGCTGTCGGTTATTTTTTAATACAGTGTTTGATCGAAATTATTGTTCACTATTCGTTTTTACTTCTTACAATAGTATGTTCAAGTACGAAATTTTAACGACTTTTTTGCGAGGCCCTCTTGGGCGCGAGGCCGTCGGCGATCGCCGACATCGCCGACGCCTATCGCCGCCACTGGCGAGCGTCCAGCACTCTGGTTCTCGCAATTAGAAGCGCAGTTTAAATTGGCGCAAATCAAAGAAGAAAGTACCAAATTTTCGTACGTAGTTGCGAATTTGGATGAGCGTTATGCCGTTGAGATTGACGATATAATCACCACGCCTCCTGCAGAGAACCCATACACATTTTTGAAAACTGAACTTATTAAAAGGATGTCGCTGTCGGAGGAAAAGCGGATACGTCAACTGATATCAGAAGAAGAGCTTGGCGATCGAACACCTTCACGATTTCTAAGGCACCTGAGAGCCTTGGCTGGAGGCGCTGTGCAGGAATCACTTTTGAAAACGTTATGGGGGTAAAGTCAAGCGCCTGGGACACTAAAATTTTTTGGTGTAGTGTGTTTTAATTGAAAGAAGGGGTTGTGAAAATGTTAAATCAGGGAGGAAATGTTCGGAAAACTGATATTATTGATAGAAAAGTGTGTTGAAAGTTGTCGATTTGTAGGTTATGTTTATTTTATTTGTGTTGGTAGATTTAATTATTTCTGGTGGATTTCATGTTTGTGTGGTTGCTGTGTTGTGATTTGTGATGATATTTCCGGATCCGGGTCATTTTATTTGCAAAATCGCGGCGGACGGAGTGGAAAAGATTTCTGTGATTAACGAAAAATATTTTATGGCGTTAACGGGGGGCCCTCCAAGGGTTTTGGCGGAGAAGCTAGGGGAATGGGGCGTTATTCCGAAAGAGGGGGAGTACATGTGCCCCAAGTGTGGTGGAGCGCTTCGATTAGTGGAACACGAGGATCGGTACGTTTCCTTATTAATGTATATTTCCTTATTTAATTGTGTGTAATTTTGTTTTAGGAGTGATGGGTTGAGGTGGTATTGTGAAAGGAATATCCAGAAGGGTCATCGGAAGAAAAGCCGGTGTCTGACTCGTATAGGGTTACGTACGGGGACCTTCTTCGCTCTATCCCAGCCTTCGATGTATCAAATGTTGGTGTTCATTCGGTGTTGGGTTTTCAACATTCCCTTAACTTTTGCTTGTTCGTCAGCAGAGATATCAAAAACGATTGTGTACATTCTTTCATTGTATCGTAGAAATGCACCCGAGATGCGTTGTTTTAGGGTGACTTGAGGTCGGTTAAGGGGTCTTATTGGTTTGGAACGCTTTAAATGTTATAATAGAGCTATGTAATGTACACTACTACGTATATTCTTACTTTGTATCGTAGAAATGCACCCGAGATGCGTTGTTTTAGGGTGACTTGAGGTCGGTTAAGGGGTCTTATTGGTTTGGAACGCTTTAAATGTTATAATAGAGCTATGTAATGTAAATTGCTATGTATATTTTTACTATGTACAATATAAAATTAGCATTTTTTAAAAATTGTATTTTAATTATAATTTCTGTGTATAATAAAAATATAACAATGATTTTTGTTTGATTGATTTTGGTTTTTGTGGGATTGTGAATTGGTATTGCTTTTTTGGGTAAAGTTAAGGTGGCTGGAAGTACTATAAATTTCTTCAACTGTTGTCATAGTTACTAAGAAGTTTGACAAATTCATATTTTTTTATTTAAACTGTCTCAAGTCATCTCCGTTAATTACAGACGAAAATGAGCATAATTTGGTGTATAGTTTAAGTGATTGTAGTAATTTAGTGGCATCGAAGCAGTAGAGGGACATGGAAAGGCAACACTGGTTTATAATTGACAAGTGAGTACAAGTTATTCAGTACATGCTCATAAAATCGCATTTCGGGTGACTTTTTGACATCAGAATATCAGAAAAAGGTGCATTCCGCCCGCAAATGCGATAATTAGGGGATATTTATGTCAAATATGACGTCACAGGGGTCCTATTGTTTACTAAAATGCCAGTAGGTAGGCAACCTAATGCACACCGCAAATATGGTTTGAGGTTATGATTTCATTGAAGGAAAATAGTTAAATTATTACTGTATTTTCACTTTCCCAGTTGAATTTTCTTCAAAAATTGCCGTTTTTCATAGTTTCAAGGTCATTCCAAAAAAAAAAAAACGCAAAAAATTGGAGTGTCCCAGGCCCTTGACTTAGGCCAGATCGAAGACCTGAAACACAGGGAGCCACGCAATCGATCAAGAAGCCGTTTTCGTCCTAACCGCCGTAGTCCAAACGACACATGGTGTTGGTTTCACAAACGCTTTGGCACGAACGCAACGAAGTGCAGCTCCCCATGCTCTTTCAAGCCATCGACAAACTCCAGAGGCAGCTTGTAGGGACGGCTACAAGTTGCCCATCATCACCAAGCCGTCTGTTCGTCTTCGACAAAAATACCAATATCAAGTTCCTCATCGACACTGGTTCAGATATTTGTTGCTATCCACGACACCTACAGTTAAAGGTACCGAAGACCACATTCGAACTTCAAGCCGCAAATAACAGCCGCATTGCCACGTATGGTCTGATTCCATTCACCCTGGATTTTGGCCTACGCAGATCTTTGAAGTGGAATTTTATTATAGCCGATGTGAGTTGCCCCATAATTGGCTCGGATTTTCTCGCGCACTATGGGTTACTCCCCGATTGCAAAAACGGACGACTTTTAGACAATGTGACAGGTTTGTCAACGAAATGTCATCGACTTAATCATCCTCAAGTAAACATGAAATGTGTCACCGTCAATTCATCGTTTTTGGACGATTTTCCCAACATTACCCGTCCTGCAGGAGTCCAGAGGTTAGTAGCACATAAGACGGTTCATTTTATCAAGACCGCTCCAGGTCCGCCTGTATTTTGTCGACCACGTCGCTTGGCTCCTGATCGTCTTCGGCTTGCCAAAGCAGAGTTTGAAACCATGGTTAAAGAAGGTGTTGCGCGAAGAAGCGATAGCCCATGGGCGTCACCATTGCACATGGTGCCAAAGAAAACTGATGGTTGGAGACCATGCGGCGATTACAGAGCACTCAACGCGCGTACCATACCCGATCGATATCCAGTCAAGCATATACAAGATTTTGCTTACCGCTTACGTGGCGCTACAACATTCTCCACAATAGATCTTACACAATAAAGCTTACACACAGATACCTGTCAACCCAGCGGATATAGAGAAGACTGCAATTACTACGCCATTTGGATTGTTTGAGTTTCCGTTTATGGGCTTTGGTCTCCGCAACGCTGGCCAAACTTTCCAACGATTTATAGATGAAGTTCTCTCCGGAATGGACTACTGTTATGCCTACATAGACGACATTCTTGTGTTTTCTAGGACAGCGGAAGAACATGAACAACATTTACGTGAGTTATTTAAACGTCTTTCAGAATACAATATACTCGTTAACGTAAATAAAACTGTCCTAGCTAAACCAATCGTCAAATTCCTTGGTTATGAAGTTTCTGCCACTGGAGTCAAGCCACCTCAGGAACGTGTAACAGCATTAATGGAATTTCCGAAACCAGAGAGCGCCAAACAACTTCGCAGATTTCTTGGAATGTTGAATTTCTACCGCCTTTTCCTTCCTCACGCTTCAGAGCATCAATCACGTCTTCATGCACTGCTGGCTGGTCTCCGTGGAAATCAACCACTGCACTGGTCACAAGAAGACGAAGACGCTTTTCTGCAATGCAAGAATAGCTTATCAGAAGTAACATTACTGAATCATCCAGATGAAGCTGCTCTTCTGGCTCACAGATGCATCCAACGTCGCTGTCGGTGCAAGTCTTCAACAGCAAATTAGCGAACACTGGGAACCAATAGCATTCTTCTCGCAAAAACTCAACAAACGTCAGTGCGAATGGCCAACTTACTATCGAGAGTTATATGCAGTATACGCGGCAGTTCAACACTTCCGGCATATCTTGGAGGCTCAACATTGTGTTATTTTCACCGACCATAAACCTCTAGTTTATGCTTTCTCTCAACAACGCGAGAAGCTTCCTCCAGTACAACAAAATCAACTGTCTTTTATTGCACAGTTCACGACCGACATACGTTATGTGAAAGGAGATGCCAACGTCGTTGCGGATACCTTCTCAAGAGTGGAAACAATCGACTCCTCATTTCTGGACCACAAAAAGCTGGCAGGTTACCAGAAAGATGATGCAGAATTAACCATACTCCTCAATTCGGAAACGTCCTTGAAACTGGAAGAAGTCCCGATACCTGGTGCAGGCGTCTCAGTATTCTGCGACACATCAGCTAATCGTCCGAGACTATACATTCCTTATCAACTTCGACGTCACATATTCTCCATCATCCACGACCTTAACCACCCGGGAGTACGAACAACTGTCAAAACGATTTCAAGTCGTTTTGTTTGGCCTAGCATGCGCAAGGACATTCGACTTTGGGCACAGAGTTGCGATAAATGCCAAAGATCGAAGGTTGGTCGTCATGTCAGAACGCAGATTGGAGTATTTCCTTCCCCTACGACAAGATTTGAACATATTCATGCTGATTTGATTGGTCCCTTGCCCGAAAATAAATCGTTTCGTTATTGCCTCACCATGATAGACAGATTTACCCGTTGGCCGGAAGTTGTGCCCTTGCATGGATCCTGTGCAGAAGATGTAGCGGCAGGTATCATTAACGGATGGATTTCCCGATTTGGTGTACCTGCAAGGATCACGACTGATCAAGGCAAGCAATTCGAGAGCAAACTTTTTAAGGAACTTGCTAATGCCCTTGGCATAAAGCGCATCAGGACAACCAGTTACCACCCGGCCAGCAACGGTATGATGGAGAGGTTTCACCGTCAGTTGAAAGCTGCTCTTATGTGTCATAGCTCTAATTGGTTAGAAGCGTTGCCAGTTGTCCTCTTAGGAATACGAACATCTCACAAAGAAGATCTGCAAACGTCTACTGCGGAGCTTGTATACGGCGAACCTCTGCGATTGCCTGGAGAGTTTTTACTTGATCAACCATCAGCAGCCAAATTTGACGATGTGACCAGCGTACTATCTCGTCTTAGAAGTATTATGGCTCAATTGAAACCTGTACCAGCTTCTGGCCATAGTAATACAAAGACTTTTATCTACCAGGATTTAGCTACTTGCAAACAGGTATACCTACGTGATGACACCATCAGAAAATCACTACAACCCCCCTACAGTGGTCCTTTTGACGTCGTGGCGAGAGACGAGAAAACCGTAACTCTACGAGTGAGAGGAAAAGAGACAAAAGTCAGTATGGACAGGGTCAAGCCAGCTTATGTCTTAAACTCTTTCGTTGTCAGCATTGCTGAGAAAACTGATTTTCGCAAGTATACCAAGAAGGTACGATTTAGTTAAGTGTGACCTCCAGTCTCCGCGGGGGAGTAATGTAGCTGCAAGCATCAACATGGCACTGGACTGAAAAGCAGTCAAGGCGGCCAAGAAAAAAACAAGAACGAGTCACAACATAGAGACGAGAGTGCTAGCAGATTGGTGATAGATTGTACTTGCAAAGATTTAGTGAATTAATAAATAAAGTTATAACCGCTAAATATATATATATATATATATATATATATATATATATATATATATATATATATATACAGTGTCGGTCAATTCCAGCCGCCGCATCAGTTTTGTGCGAGTGCGAGAGAGAACGTTTGAAACACATCCCCACCAATGCAGGCACCGCGCTAGCACGGCCTCGTGGTTGGTTCATGTCGCTTGGTGGGGGCATGCAGTGACCGCCTTTATATTGGTTTCTTGCTCTCTCTTATGGGCTATACGGCGTCTGAAACTGGCCGACACTGTATATATATATATATATATATATATATATATATATATAATCCAACATTATAAATTGGTGTACAACTTGTAAATGACCTGACAGTCAGAATATAAGTTTCTTCATTTTGTTTTTTCAAGATATTGTCTGTCATGTATATTTTTGAGTTTTTCAAAGCACAGCAGTTGTCCGGTAATGAGGTACCTAAAATAACTTTACCAACCACTAATTAAGAAAATTGTCGGTATTCACCAGGAGGCAATGTTTCTGCCAGAGGGCCTTTACAATATGGAATTGCTACACGTATAGCACTAGTATCACAAGACGGCGAACGACAAATTTGACTACACTCCAATAATCTCTTGTGAACTTGTTGCAGAGATAGGTCCGGTTTTCGAATCAATTTTCTAAGCATTGGCATATATTTTCGTATCCAAATGCAGTAAAGTTTTCCAAGGGACCTAGCTCTTCAGCATCACCCACCAAGTGTAGTAATGAGTGCACATTATAAGACATGAACAGTTGTCCATAAAAAGACTCACATAGTGTAACAAATGTTTCTAAAATTTTTTGGCAGAAGCGATATATTCTTGAATGTGTCTCTTTTGAAGATAGTATTCTTAAAACTCTATGGAGCATCATGAAGTGCTGATAATATTCATCTTCAAACACATCCTTTAACACAGCTGGAGATAAATATAATAACAATTGTCTGAATTCAGTTGCCTTAAAACATTGTTAATTTTTTTGGCCGGCCATTAAATTCGGATGGACAATAATAAGCAGCAACCTTTTAGCCATATATATATATATATATATATATATATATATATATATATATATATATATATATATATATATATATATATATATACGAAAATAAAATGGTCAGGTAAGTCGATTAATTAAAATTCCTAGGCGTTTACTTTAATATTTGCTATATTTCGAACATACATTGTGTTCTTCGACAGGCAAAACTACAAGGAAACATATACAATGTGAAAATTAAGTAGCTCAAAACATTGAAAAACTTACATTTTGTAACAAGGATTAGACTGTCGAAAATGAAATCTAACCTTCCAGAAAACGAGCATCAGAAAATTGGTGGCACACACATTTAAAACCTAAAGTTATCAGCAACATGTTAAAAACAGATTAATGCGGACACAACATTTTAAAACAACCTGCGTTGGTGGTGACAATACTGTGAACTGTATCGAAAACGATACATGAGGGACAAAGCGTTTTTTTATACTATTATTTGCTGTCATACAATATCATAGCGAAGGTACATAAAATTCAATACGTGCTGAAAACAGAAAACGACTAGAAAACCAAACTATCACTAGTGTTATGACCGGAAACATTATTTTTGTTACCAATATCCATATTTATAATGTAAGAGTAGATGTTACAAAGGCCATCCAGATCTGTTCTAAAATTTATGCTATTTTTTGTACTATTAGTGTGGTACATCTCCAAAAAAAGTCTGTTGTTAATGTTCTTTTCGATATCCAAAATATTTATATTATCGAAGTCAAATGAGTGATCATTAGTAATGCTATGAGCTGCCAAAGCGCATCTATTTTTTCCGGTCCGGCAGTCGCTCTTGTGCAAAGCTATCCTATTTTTAACCCATTGTGTGGTCATGCCTACATATTCTCCATCACAGTTTTTACAATTTATTTTGTAGATAACATTCGATCTGTAACAAATTGGATCGTAATCTTTTAAACGTGTGAAAAAACGATTTATTTTGTTAGGATAGTGCTCAACCAACTTGATATTTTTAGGTAAATAAGGTGATAATGTAGATTTTAGACAATGAGTTAATCCTGGTATCATTATAATCTTCTTGAAATTTGTAATTAACTGTTTCGGTTCGTCAAAGATGCTAGTGATTTGTCTGTGTGTATAAGTGGAGAATAAAATCTTGTTGAGTAACGAGTTAGGATATCCATTGTTCAAGAATATATTCTTTAACTTTTTTAGTGCTGCGGACTGAAAATTGTTGTCACAAATTTTTAAAATTCTATTCTTCATAGCAATTACAGTATTGATTTTATGATTAAAGGTGTGCCTAGAAAAGAAATTTATATAACGACCCGAAAAGGTTGGTTTGGTATACCAATCAATACTCAGTGCACCGTCCACCTTACGAACCACATTACAATCCAAAAACGGTAAACTATTATTGACCTCTGTCTCAACCGTAAACTTAATGTGTGGGTCAAAACCATTGAAAATGTCTAGGACGTAATCTACCTCCCCATCAGGCACGCACGTAAATAAATCATCCACAAATTTGTAAATAAAAGGAAGGCCAAATTTCAACAACGGTATCACACTGTCAAGTACCTTGTCCATCACAATGGTGGCCAAAATGGGACTAATCCCTGATCCCATCGGTGTTCCAAAAATTTGCAAGTAAACAATATCATTGAATGTGAAAAAAGTATTAGAAAAAAGAAATTCCAATACCTCCAGAAAAGACTTAAGCGTAAACTGGCAATTAGGTTTGATTAAATCCCACTTCTCCTCCACAATCCCACAAACAAGCGAACACGGAAATTAACTTGTAATTAGTAGGAATAGTTACAAGCTTCATCCTTTCTACAAAGTCAAAAGTATCTGTAATATTGTATTCAGTTCTACTGGCAAGGGACGTCGTCAGAATGTTAGAAATGTATTTCGAAATTTTGTAAGTCGTTGAAATTATGGGTCTTAATGGCGTCTGTATTTTATGAATTTTCGGTAAGAAATAAGCCTTACTGATTACAGAGTTTTTTTATGTTTAAGTACCTTTCCTCTTCATCAGTGATCTCTTTATTAGTTCGTAATCTTTTCAACATATTGTTTAGTTTCGTCTGGATTTGTTGTAATGGATATTTAGTCACAGTGGCGTAGGTGTTCCTATCATTCAACAATTCAGTTGCTTTCTCTACATAGGATTCTTTATCCAAAATCACTGTCACTGAACCTTTATCAGCCTTAGTTATGACAATATTGGGGTTTTGTTTTAGATAGTAGGATGTTTTTTTGCTAAGAACATTAAGGTAATTGTTTAGCCATTAATCCACTTTCCTATTAGTCATAAAGTTAGTAATATTGTTTGTTATTTTGGCTTTTAAAGTATCCTTATTGACATTCTCACACTCAGCAATCACACCCTCAACCTCCATCAACAATCTACTGGTATTAATGTTTTTGTTGTTACAAGGTAAGCAGAACGTAGGACCCAGCGACAAGAAATCAAGAATATCTTTTGGTATAGACACAGAAGACAAATTAGATACCCAGCACTTATTATTTTTAAATAAATTTAGGCACTCATTACTCCTAGACTCAATTAGATTGCTAAACTTTTTTCTATTGGTCGTTTTTACCATGTTAAATATTCTGTTATATCTAACCTTTAAATTGTCATCAAACATGGATTTAATATGAAAAGGTAGCTTGGTTTCCAGTTCGCCTCTGATCCCCAGACATTCTAGTTTTATTTTCTCTATATTATCTACAGTAATTTTTATTTCTAAATTTATAGCTGAACTAACTAGTCTAGTTGAAAAATTATTAATGTTACGGATAAGTTGGTTGTTGGTTGTATCAAGCAAAGCTATTGTTCTCTTTGTCCCATCCAACAAGTGTCTTGGTGTGATCCCAGCCCTTCTGCACTTAATCAGGAAAGTCAAACGATTACTCAATTTCGCCAGTCTGGTGTTGTGATTTGATAACATCTTCATCATCAAATGTGTGTGCCAATGGTGATGAAGTAGTTGTTAATTTCGTTGGCTATTTCCTTTGGGTCTTTTGTTGTGGTCCCGTCCGGTTTCAGTATTTCTTGGATTTGCTCTTTTTCCTACTGTTGTTTGTTATATTTTTATTGTCATCCAGAATTTTCTCTCGTTGTTGATGTTTTTCTTTATTAGTTGTTGATAGTAGTGAGTCTTTTGTGTTTTTATGAATCGAGCAGTCTCTTTTTTTAAGTACTTGTAGTTCTCTCTTAGTGTTTCATTGGTTGGATTATTTAGAACTCTTTTGTAACGTAAAGCTGTAAGCTTTTTGGTTTAGGTTTTTTTATGAGATAATTGCAATTAAAAGTGTATTTTATTTGAATTCACCGACCACCCTCGGTAACACACGAAGATTACCGATCACCAGTAGCGCTGGCAACAGGGAAACAGCTGACCGATCGTGCCATTAGAAACACTTGTCAACCAAGGTGTGTGAGTGAACTGGAGTGAACATAACATAAGAAAACTTACAATGTTGCCAAGCCGTCCGTTTTAAGCGATCCTCTAATTCAAACTTCAAATGACGATTTCTCTTAATTTAAAGCAATGTTTGAGATTTTATGTGTAAAGTAGCAATCAGTAGCATCCATACTTTGTGAAAAACAACAACTTGAAAAACACCGGAATACTCTATTCGTTTCTGTTAAAGCTCGAGCTCCATCAGTGCACACACCAATGCATTTCTCCCAGGGAATGGATTATTAAACATAAAATTATTAAGAATTTTGAAAATTTCATCACCAGTTGTTCTTTCGGACAGAGGTTGACAAAATAAATATTCCTCTGCAATTTCCTCTTCTACCTCAAATCGGAAGACTAATAATTGAGCAAAATTAGTTATGTCAGTACTTTCATCTAACTGTAGTGCAAAATATTTACTTTGTTTTACCTTTTTAAATACACTTTCTTTTACACAATCTGCAATTTCAGAAATACGTCTGCGTACGGTATCATTTGATAATGGAATAGTATCTAATTTGACCGCTAATTTTGGGTCAAATAATTCAATACCTTTAGCTGCTGGTAAAACTAATTTTTCTCCAATAGTGTGAGCACTACCAGTCTGCGCAATTCTTAAGCTCACATGGTAGCTAGCTTCCAAAGCTCTTTTGTTTGTGGCAGCAAAACCACGTAGTAATTGTTTACATTTTTTAAATCAGTTAATTGTATCTTAAAATATGCAATAGATTTGTCCTTTAAATGGGAATGTTTAGCTTCAAAATATCTTTTCAAAAGAGCTGGTTTCACACTTGATTAGGCTAAATAAGATTCGTCGTATTTTCGGCAAACAACTTTTCTTTTCGACATCACTTATAGATTCCGTTTCAATTTCTTCGGTATTATCGGTCGTCCTTTTATGTTGTCCTATTCCTAACCTTTTGTCTATTTTAGTAATTTATTTTTTCCCAATAACTATTTTGGTGAATTTTTTAATAGTATGTATATTATTTGACGAGCACATAATGAAGAATATAAATCGCGAATGAAGTTTATAAACATGCAGAGATTTATATCCGTTGTGCCAGTCGAACACGACATCTTATCTACGTCTCATAATTTCCATTTGTTATCAAATATTTTCAAATTTAAATGTATTTGTCAATGGTGACGATGCGAACTGGCAGTAAACCATATTGTCAACCACGTAGGCGTTGACCGTAGCCAAAGTATAATAATGACAGTAGTTCATTTGAAGAAAGTAGACTTTATTCAAAAGAACTGCCATTATTATACTTTGGCAGTATTTAGTGTACTATTATAATCATCAGCGTATATCGTGATAGGGAAAAAAGCACTGACTATGGAGTATTGGAGTATTTATATAATATATAAGAACCATTTGAAACAAATTACACTTGAGTCCTACCAGGTCTTCTTAATTAAACTTATTTGTTCATACACCCCGTCAACCGTTACGGTGTTCAATCTCAAAGAACCAAAACAATAGGATGCGCACTGGTCAGACTGGTCAGACCGGTCAGACAGGTAAGTTTAGAGGAGGGATTGTATTGTCATTCGTCGCGGAACTCAACAACACTGCAGACTGCTGGGTTTAAACACGCTAATCCTGTCAAGTTATACATTATAAATTATAAATGCATGAGGCAAAGTCCAAAATAAATATGATTTTAATAATGAAGTTTGGTACCTTTCGCGTACCACCTGGAAATCCTCCACGTACCACCAGTGGTACGCGTACCACCGGTTGAGAACGCCTGTTCTAGAGTATCGGCCCCAGAACAGCTCCCTGTGGGACTCCACTGGTTAGTTTCTTCTTGTAAGTTCTGCCTTCGTTGTCGCTGAGGATAATCCATCTGTTCCGCAGGTAGCTTCTGATTAATCCAACGAGGTACTGACTGACTCCTCTCCTTTCGACTTCCGCCACTAGGTGGTCCCAGCCTACGGTATTGAAGGCATTTTGTACATTTAGTGTCACGAGCATGCAGAACTTTTTGTTTCTTCTTGTTCCTTGGTTTCCACTCTTAGCCTTGTCCATCACGGATTTTACGGCATCAACAGTTGGCTGTCCCTACCGGAAGCCAAATTGGTTGTCTGCTAGGGGAGATCCGACAGCTCGGTTTTTAGTCTCTCTACCAGCAGGTACTCCATCAGCTGGCCGACAGTGTTCAGGAGGCATATTGGCCTGTATTTCGGCGGTTCTGCCTTTTTTGTAAGTAGGATCAGACTTGCGGTCTTCCATCTGTCCAGGTATTGCCCTTCTCTGAGGATCGAGTTCATGACCTCTGTGACATACTCCGCTGAAACATCGACCATTTCTCTAACTGCCTCTGGAGGTACTCCGTCGGGTCCAGCAGCCTTTTTAGGTTTGATCCTTAGAGCCGCTCTTCCGACTTCATCCATCGTGAACGGGTGATCGACCATCGGTGGTATCTGCACCTCTTCATTCCCTGTGTCATGTTCCGGAAACAGATCGTCAGCCACCTGTTTTAGTTCCGGCAATGTGAGTTCGGAGGGGGTAGTCGGGCTTTTAGCCTTTATGTGGCTATTTTATATCCCCCCCCCCAGACGTTGTTCTCTACCTCCTCTAACACGCTAACCCAAAGGTTTTCTTTCGAATTGGCGATCGCAGACTTCAGGATCTTCCTGGCCTCTCGATATTGGTCGGCCAGGAGTGGTCTCCTCTCAGCGTTCCTTGTTTCTTTCAACATTCTTCTGACGCTATTGCTGGCCTTTCTGAATACTGCTATTTCCTCCGTCCACCAGTATACTCTTTTTCTTCCATGGGCATTACTGGGGCGCATCGCTGCATCGCAAGCCTTGATAAGGGCCGTCTCACACGTTTCTACATTTGATGTAGGTCCTGCTATTTCGGAGCTAAGTGTCGCCCTGAAGGTGTTGCGATCCAGTTTCTTGGCGTTGTACCGCTTTGGCCTAGTGGGTGGTGTTTCTTCCTTTTCCTGGTGACAGCTTTTTATTGTGTATTGGATGTACATGTGGTTGCTGAGTGTCTCCTCTTCCACCACTTTTCATCCTTCCACACACCTTGCGACGTTCTCAGTGGCAAATGTTATATCTACCACAGATGTACCTCGCCATTTTCTGAATGCGGTGGTATTTCCTACATTTAGGGGGACGAGGCCGTTCCTTGTTGCCCATTCGCTGAGCCCTCTTCCGTCCGTGAAAGCCGAGCCTCACTCCTGCGACTTTGCATTGAAGTCTCCGGCGACTAGGTGGGGTAAATACCTAGTTCCAGCTCTCAGGCCATTTTCCAGACTGTCAAGAAACGTCTGAAATTGTGTATCCCATGCAGGAGTGGCGTAGCAGCTGTATATAGTCACAGTCCCCGTGTCCACCCAGGTAAAACCATTTCCAGCACCTTGTCTCATGGCTCGGATTGTAGGTCCTCTTAGGCCGATTGCTGCTTTCTGGCTGATGTCTTGCATCCATCCTAATTTTTCTGTTATGTCCTTGTTTTGTTCTGAGACCAAAACAATGTCAGTTTCCCGTCTTGCCGCGGTCCCTAGGAGCAGTTCCTGTGCCGCTTTGCCCTTGCCAAGGTTTACCTGTAGGATGTTGATGGCCATGGAGTATAATATCGCCTTTCGCTCTCCCGCGTCGACTGCAGCCTCATAATTCTGGACGTACGCAGATAGGATCCCAGTCGGGTTAGATCCTCACGTGCTTGTTCTTCCGGGACTCCCATCCACATAAGGAAGTTAAGGTACATGTTCTTCAGTTCTTCACCAATGGGTAACCCCTCCGATCGGATCTTTATTTCAGAAGAGAGTTTGCTTTTCCGCCGATGATCTCCCCATCAGTTGTACCTTCGAAGTACCCTAGGTGATTTCTGACCAGATCGAATAGTGTTCGTTCCCTCAATCTTTTTGTTGCATATTGTACGCTTTGTCTGCTCATGCGTACCATGGGGGGTACTGCCGAATACCACTCGGGTCCACCTTTTACGCGTTCTCGAGGTTGTGTTAATTCTCCTTTGGGTGCTGTAGCCGTGTTGTTGTTATCCGCCGCCTGTTCGGGTGGGTGCGGTACTAGTACCTCAATTCTTCCGCCTGGGTAACGGATACATGCCGTCGTCTCTGTGCGGAGCACTTTGCCTGCTACGAAAGTGATGAGACCTTCCTTTTTCTCTAGGAATGTTTCCATCCTAGCTCGATCTCTTTTCCTTTTGATGGTGGTTTACTCCTTCTGTGCAAGTGGGGCGGACCGGGTGCCTGGTTGTGTTTTGTGCCCTCGTCCCTCCACTCTCCTTCCGTCTCCTTTACTGTGTGACTTATGCATTGTGTACCGGTACCCTTCCTTTGGCTTCTACTTTCAGTGCGTTTGAGTACTTTGGGCATCCTAGTGTGTGCGCCCGGTGTCCATCTATGCTGCAGACAGGGCAGTGTGGTTTTTCTTGATACACCCTGGCTATGTGACCTTCTGTACGGTTGGATCCTGCGCATTCTTTCGCCATGTGTCCCGTCTCCCAGCATTTATAGCAGCTTTGGGCTTATTTTCGCTCAGTTACTCTTCCTAAGGCCCAGCCTACCTCTAGAAGTTTCTTCCGTAGAAGTATTGCTGCTGTGTCTTCTGGGAGTTGGAGTGTGGCTATTTTTGTCCCCCCGTATCCTTCCCTCAGTGACTTTACCTGTGCTCTCACAGCATGGTTTTCTAGGACCTCCCTGAGGGCATCATTTACCTGCTGTTCTGTCGCGGTAGCTTCAAGATCTCTTATCGTCAAAATCTTTTCTTTACCCGCTACATGGGACTGTAGTCCAACTGCTTCGTCTATCTTCTTGTTTAGTGGTATAGCACTCTCTGTTTTTCACCGTGATCATAAGGTCACCGTTCTTTGTTCGCCTGGTTCCCTTTATGTTGAGGGTGCTTGCACCTCCCTTCACGTTTTCTTTAACGTTTTTTAGGGTATCAACGTAGGAGGCGTTTTCTGTGGACTTCACGATTACAGATTCCTCTTTCTTCTTGCTTAGGGTATGCTACAGGGCTTTCCCCTGTTTACTATATTTGCTGAGGCTTTTGGCTGCCGTTCTTTTAATGCTGTTTTAGCTGCTCCCGCATAACTCTTGCCCTTTCTCTTTTTATCTTCGTTTGTCGCTGTGTAGACGGTGATTTTTGGCCTATTGTCTCTCATCACCTTGCCGATGGCTTTGCTGAGTTCCTCCGTATTACTGCCTCCCGGTATATTCATGGCTAATTTGTCCTTTTGCCCAACCGCTGCTTGTAGTAGAAGCTCCTCTCGGTTTTCGTCGTTTCCTTTGATTTTCAGGACAAAGACTCGCCTTTCCGTTGTCACGATCTTTGCTCCAAATTTCACGACTGTTTATCTGGTCAGCTCTGCAAGACCCTCTTCGCCTTCCACATCTATGTCTGCATACTCGGGACAGTATCTGTAAAGGCTCCTTTTGAGTCCCCTTTCTTTTCCAGACTCGTCCTTTTCGAGTATGATGGCCACGTCGAAGTCCGGAGGAGCATAAAGGGGGTTACCCACGGCCCTCAGCATTCCGTGTTGGTCTTCCTCTGGTTCTTCAGGCTACTGAGTACACATATCTACTGTATGCTTCCTCACGATGTTAGTTTGCTGACTATCTTTTCCTTGCTCCCTACGTGTGAGTTTGGTCTCCGGACTTTTAGAGACATGTTTCATCGCTTCCTGCTGTGCGACTGCCATCATTCTGTTGAGATCTTCTGACCTCTGTCGGATTTCCGGCTTAATGTTGGTACTACTTCTGACCATTTCTTGCAGCTCTTTTACTGTCCTGCTTAGGTCACTCCATACCTCTCCAAGTCTTCCCTCTTCTTCTTCTCTCTTCCTTTTGTTTTCTTCCCTCCTTGCCTTTTTTATGGTGCCCTTGTTTTTTACTTTAAGCCATGTTGACGACGGACTGTTACTTGCAAAAAATGCTGGAGTTGTTGGCGTCGTTGGGGTTCTTGCCTCTTCTAGTCCTGCCTTACCTTTTCTCTTTTCGCTGCTTGCCATCCACAACTGTGGAAGAGACTTTACTCTGTCTCTCCCTACTGGTGATTTTGCCAGTCGTTCTCGGTGTGGGAATCTTCCTTCCGTGCGGCCCTTCGCTACTTTGGCATCCTGGCTACTCGCGGTTGCTATGCCTATCTCCTGGTGTCTTGGGGGGTGAAAACCCTCGAAACCCTGCCCCACTACTCTTTGCGTGGCCGTCTCCGCTCATATTGGCCGTCAACAATCTCACTCTGCCTTTATTGACATTTCCAGGCAAAGATACTCGTTAATAGTTGATAGCACGGAGAACCGAAAGCCGCGTCTACCGCTCGGAGGGATACGCACCAGGCGACGGCCTAAATAAAATTGGAAAAAAATGAGAAAAAAGTCCCGCTCTATTGCCCGCTCCACGCAAAAGCAATTCTAAGTGTCGTCTCCCGCGCACGTGTACGCGGCTGGCCGAAAATTCTCTGAGTGTCAGCCTGTGTCAGCACGCAAAAACTATTCTAAGTTCCGCGTGACGCCACACTCCGCCTCGAAAAGTCATTTAGCGACCCCTCCCGACGATTTTTTTTTATCGGCACTGTAGAAAGGCACGCGTTCTGTGGTCACAAAAGCCCAAATGCGCCGTCGTTGCCCACAATGTTTGTTGAATCTTTGCCACGCGTTCCGCGCTGCAAAAAAAAACACAAAAAATTGCGAAAAGACCGGCACAAAAAATGTATCTTTCTGTTCCGTTCGAAACTCGCTATCTTAATTGTTCACTTCCTGATTTTTCACGCAAAAATTTCCGCAAAAAACAGTTTCCAACCGGAGCACCGAAAAAAACACGTATGCATCGCACTTTTTGCTGACTCGGACTCCTCCATTGAAATTTATATAATATATAGTAAGGAATTAAATTTTCCAAACAATGTATTGCTAAAAATTTCAGTCAACATGTGTGGCTTCATCCGTAACAATAAAAAGGGGGTGAAACAAATTTAAAACTTTGTAAAATATATGACAACCATGCTCAAGATCACGGTTCTAAATATTATACTGCATTTTTTTTTAAATTAATTTTGTACACAGTAATTACATGCCAATGTTGTCATAAACTCATAAACATTAAAATTTTGACCAACATTTATATAAATGGAGAACTGAAAATATTCAATTTATGTAACTGTAGATGTATATCTACTCCGTTTATGACACTACCAAAGGGTTGTAAGTCAGGTATAAAATGGGGACCTAGGACAATAAAATGTGCCAATCCAAACCTTATTTGTCTGGATCTGCGTGTCACCGTCTAATATAAAAATTAAATCGATATGGCTCTTTCCAGTTGTGTCTCCTCACAACTCGCCAGTCTAACCCATTCAGTCCACATCCTAGTTTCGGAATTGCAAACTTCTTTGCTTAATGTGCTTAGATACGTCGCTTCAGGTCCTGCAGTAAAGTCCACAACGAGTTGTAGGATACGTCAGCAAACGAGCAACTCTGTCACAAAATAATAGGACTTTACAACCGGCTGTGAACTGCCACATAAATTCCTCAACGTAATTGTCTTGAACTCATAACTTATTCACGTGTTTATATTTGGTATGGTCAACTACGTATGGCGCCAAGCGATTAAATGAACAACCTTTGGCTTGCCTGATGGACATTTTTTGATCCGACAACCTCATTGATGCGTTTGATAACTTGATATCATCTTTCCCAACTTGTTTAAAGCTTGGATGCGAGTCCTCTTCTGTGACGAGAAATGCAGCAAGATCATCATCGTCTTTATGTTTTTATGTCGTAACGGTGTTTCAGTCGATCACTAATATCTTGGAGGTTTTGCCGCACATGCTGGTGGATATCATCCATCTTTCAACGAAGGTCAGCCACATAATCCTCTCCAGGCTTGGAAACAAGCATTAAGTCAGATCGAAGTCTTAGTTCTCTTTCAAATAAAATCTTTGCAGTGCTTTGACCAGTGCTTCCTTGGATGGCGGACCTGTTAGCCAACACTATTAGGTGTAGGTACTGAACCAATCCTTCTGATGATCGGATACCATCTTCGAAAGGTATTTCCCCATCGTCCTGTTCATCCGTTCCACCATGCCGTCGGATTGAGGACGCAACGGGGTTGTCCTTGTCTTCTGCATCCCCAATACTTCACACACCTACGAAAACAGTTCACTGTTAAAATTTTATCCTTGGTTGGAGTGGATTTATAGCGGGACGCCAAATCGAGAAATCAGCGCTGTGGCCTGGAAGAGCGTATGAGTCTATTTGCTGATCAGTACTATAGCGATATAAGTACTGATTGCCGTTCTTGGTCTCGGGAAAGGGACCCCCCAACATCGATGGCTATCCGTTCGCAAGAACTTGCCACATTCAGTGGCGTAGTTAGGGTTCTCCGAAATAAACCTAGTATGATAACACGGATACGTGACAGCATATTAGAGTTATTTGTATCGAGAGGACAGTCAGTCGTATTGTTATAAATTATAATCCTGATATAGACCGATATACACTGGTCAAACGAATTAGGGGATAATGAAAAATTTGTCAAAAATTGAAAGTTGATTTTCTACCAAACCATTTATCCGATTTTGATGATTCTTTCACTCCTTGGTAGCCCAATTCTTCATCAACAGTGCGGATGGACAGTTTTTATTCGAATTTTGAGTTTTGAGCATATATAGGGTGTACTAATGATGTGATGTTTTTTTGCCTGAACTTTGAAGCATTATATGGGGTTTTCCAGCTGTAACAACTGGCAACAACTGAAATTAAACGGTAATCTGATCTTTTCTGAACATTTTGTTTTTTGATTTACTTTATTATTTGTTTATTTGAAGGAGATATAACAAGAAAGGTAATAACAAGACCGAACGATTTCAAGGTTGATTTTCTCTGGAACCGCTTAACTGATTTTGGCGATTTTTTTTTGGCATGTGGGTTGATTGTCCTTCAGTAAATACGGTGATAAAAGCTTTTGCTTGACTTTCAGTTTCTGTCCGAAATGCGCCAGCTGTATCATCTGGTGTTCTCATGAACCAAACGTTAGCATTGTTTGTTTTACGTTATTATGTCGGTTAGTAAAGGAGATATGGCAAGAACAGTGATAAGATGTTGTGGCTAAAAGCGAATCGAAAAATTTCTTTTGGATACATGTTCGCTTTTCATCAAGGAATGTCCAATTAGGGAATATCTGATGGTTTGTGTTGACACTTGCTTTCCTGTACTTGCAGCCAAGTCTGCCCTTAGGTAGGTAACGTTCATCCCCCTGTTTCTTCGGGCCAGCAACATCAAATATCGTTCATCTCGTGCACTCGTTGATGGTGGCCGACCTTGCCCTCGTTTCCTTCTACCACTGTCCGTTTCTAAAAACCGACTCCATAGCCGAGAAATGACACTTTGAGTCACATTGCAAGCTTCTGCAACATCTTGTTGCGTCTGTCCTGCTTCCAGCCTTCCAATAATTCTCCAAGCCATGGAGTCAGCGATATCATGTTGGTCATCCATTTGAAGCAACTGCCGTACTTAACTCTAGAATCCACTAAATTGTAACACAGTGCGTACCGGCTTTTATACCCTGCTGGTGACTGAAACGAAAAATCCCGCATAAACTTGTTGACGCTTATTTCTTTCTTCGTAACAAGTGTTAACATTATTACAAACTAAGCATATCGTATTAAAACCAATCAATGAAATATTAATTATGACATTTCATTTTGATGGTGTCAGCAGTATATTAGAGTAGCTTCGCATGGGTTTGGTGATTTTACGAATTTACATTGTGAATAACGCTCATTGCAGCTCTTATTTTATTCGTTAAATATAGAGATAATGACTTGAATCAAAAAAGAAATATTTAGAAAAGGTCTGGCTACTTTCTGTTCAACAAATTCAATCATCAAATTCCAATGATCGTACATGGCACACCCCAGAGAGTGTTCCCAATGTCGGACAGAAACGTGGCCTCATTCTTACGGGATCTCATGCAAAAGTTTCTACCACCGTATTATTGCCATGTGGGGCAATCAACCCACATGCCAAAAAAATCGCCAAAATCAGTTAAGCGGTTCCAGAGAAAATCAACCTTGAAATCGTTCCGTCTTGTTATTACTTTTCTTGTTGTATCTCCTCCAAAAAAAGAGATAATAAAGTAAATCAAAAAACAAAAAGGTTCAGAAAATATCAGATTACCGTTTCATTTCCGTTATTGCCAGTTGTTACAGCTGGAAAACCCCATATAATGCCTTTAAAGTTCAGGCAAAAAACATCACATCATTAGTACACCCTGTATATGCTCAAAACTCAAAATCGAATAAAAACTGTCCATCCGTACTATTGCTGAAGAATTGGGCTACCAGTGAGTGAAAGAATCATCAAAATCGGATCAATGGTTTGGTAGAAAATCAACTTTCAATTTTTGACAAATTTTTCATTATCCCCTAATTCTTTTGACCAGTGTAGTATTATTATTATCTTACGGACATTCGCTTTTAGTGTTTCACCCTCTTCTATAGTCTATATGTTTAGACAGTTTATAAATGTGTAAACAGTGAGTCAATGTAGTCGGAAAGTTGGGTGGGGGCCACACCAGATATTTGGTATCTGATTCCGAGCTCTTTCCATGCCTTGAAGCATTCAACATGGCGTTTGCTCGACTCGTGATTGGAAACCTTTGGGTGGAGTTTCCACCAGCAACTGAAACCATTTGTCGAACTAAATTCAGATTCAGTGTCCTCGTCCTTTTTCGAATCGAACAACACGCAGCAGAAGCAAAACAGTGCTCCTTTGGCTGACGAGTAGCACATTCAGGATCTCAAAACATTTTCTCCATTCGGCATTTTGCGGTAGAACCATTCCTTTGTCAAATTTCTTGTAGTTCCGTTGGCACCTTTGCTGGAATAAATGCGACCTGCATTTTCGAACGATTCATTCAGATTCTGAACAACCTCGGATCCTCGTTCCACAAGGTATATTCGCAAAGAGTCAGTAATCTCTGAAGGCCAGGATCCAATGTCCGTGTAAGTTTGTCCAGCTTTAATGGTTTCTTGAGGGGAACTTTCACATGTCTCACTTTCGACTTCCACTTGTTCTATTTCAATATCTTCATTTTCGGATTCAGTAGCAGTAACTTTTGGGGTATCTCTCGAATTGGGTCTCTCGTTCTCTCGTCTCTCGTTCGGCACCTTTGCCAGTTACACCAGTGAAAGTGTGTGAACGTTGACTGTCGTGTTGTAGGCTACCTGCAAATTTCGATTGGATTGGCACTTGACTAGCTGCTCCAGCACTGGAACTTCCCGAACTGAGGAACTTAAACATGGCACATTGATTCCGTAGCATTGTTTGGCGTTCATCCATTCATCGTTCACAGTGGTGGTTCTTTCGCTTACTGCACAATATCTAGATACGGCAGCAGTGGTCACAGTCCAGTGAAAATTGTCTTCAAGAGAGGGCGTCGGTATTGCCATGGACTTCCTTCTCTGTGTTCGAACTCGAAGTCATACTGCTACAGTCTCCCTATCCACCTGACTACTTGAGTCCTTCCGGGGTTTTAAACTGCATGAGGCCATGTTACATGGTCTGTTCGTAACAGACTCTCCAACTGTTATTGGACGGTTGTAACGCTTCTTCTGGACTAAGTGTAATTGTCTCAAATATTCACAATCTGGAACACCACTGTAGGTTTGCTCTCGTAGAAATGTATTTGGCGTCAAATATAACAACTCTCCCGAATCGTTGGACATGTATGTGAGAGGCCTCGAGTTGATTACAGATTTGAAGTCACACAAAACGGTCAACAGTTCTTCATAACTCAAACACGCGCGTCCAAAAACTTTACGCAGTAGCTGCTTCAGTGGGTTGAAACGCCAGGTTATACGTTCCGCACTACTGTACTCGCTGATTTTCTGCCAGTCTATTTTCTCAAACGCGTTTTTCGTTCCCACAAAGGTCGTTCCGTTGTCACTATAAATGGTGTGCGGTCGACCCCTTCACGCGATGAACCGACGCAACGTTTGCACAAAGCCAGCGACACTCAATGATGTACAAAGTTCCAAATGCACTGCCCGGAATATCGCGCACGTAAAAAGGCAGATCCATGTTTTTTCACTAGTCCTTAAAAACAACGGCCCTGCAAAGTCTATACCTGTGATCTCAAAGACCTTAGCGTCCCGCACTCGATCCAACGGAAGCGGCGCGTTATCCTTCACAAAAGGTTTTCCGTTGTCTCTTACAAACTACGCACTTCGCGATCGCGGATCGTACATGACACGCTCTCACATGGGCATCAAAAATAAGTTTGGTCACGACCGGATGGTCAGCGGGCAACAGTATTGGTAGGCGAAAACGCTCTTCATCATTTATTCTCAACACACTCGATTTAACTCGAAATACCCCGTTTTCGTCTCTGAATGATTGAATGTTTCTCCAACGCTTGTCATTCTGGTCCAATGAATCTCGATTCTTCGCCGCCAACAGACGTATGAAAACCTTGCCATCATAAATACCTCTCAAGAAAACCACTGCAGCATACGCGTTCTGACTAGCATCACAGAATATATGGATACTCAGCTCTAGGTATTGAAATTGTTCGCAACTCACTCAGCTCTTTCACCAAATCGCGAAAAGGTGTTTCTATTTCCAAATCCACACTTGCATCCCAACCGATCTTCTTCTCCCAGGTTTTCTGTAGCAATAGTTTTGGAAGCAATATGGCTGGACAGGTAAAACCTGCTGGATTTTTCGATGAAACACTTTAAGGTTTGTTCGGTCGGTACACTTGCGACGCAGTTATCCACATAGAAACTTCTAGCCAATCTCGATACTGTTTCTCTTGAATAAGGTACCTTACCACTGTCACATTTATCCAAGGATCTCAAAATAAGGTGCTCTAGCGTAGCTCCCAGCTGATATGGACTGCTGCTGATACCAAATACCACTCGTTTGTGTCGATAAGTTTTGATTTCCTCTCCAGGGCCATTTCATAGGAACCGAAGAAAATCTCTATCTCTTTTATGGACACAAATTTGTAGGAATGTTTTGCGTATGTCTGCGGTCACTCCTATCTTATTATGCCTAAACGTATAAAGCAGGGTAGGAATTAACTCAATCAGATTAGGACCGGTCTCAAGACACTGATTCAAGGAGGGTCCATTCTTTTCTTTGGCAGATGCATCGAAGACAGGCCGGATTTTCGTGGTTGCACTATTTTTCTTCACCACAGGTCTGTGGGCAGGTAATGAGCCACGGTTGTTCGGCCATCTTCCAAAACTTTCTCTATAATCCCCTCACTCAACCATTCCTGAAATATATTGTCATAGTACTCCAAAAGACCGCCGTCCTCCAATTTGTGGAGCGTTTTGTCCAATCTTCTTTTATCCAAAGCATAATTACTAGGCAGTGGTGGATGCGCTTCCAACCAAGGTAAGTTTACTTCATAACGCCCTTTTTCGTTTGTCTTCACCGTTTCGTTAAAGAAATCTCTCGCAGCTAAAACCAATTCTTGGCGTGACTTCTGCTCTGTGGGTTCAGCGATTCCCAACACATTCAATTGCCATAATTGAGTGATCGATGCGTCTTTTGAAAATAGGGAGATTGAGGTCATCGTGGTAATTCTGGACGTATTCAAAGGAATTCTGTCCATTAGAGTCCATCCACAGAGATCTCCACCGCCACTAATCCCGAGGTCAGAATGTGTCTTTTGCCAGTATACAACCTTTCCGCAACGTCTGATCCTATCAAAAGTTCTATGGGAGCCGGGTCGTACAAATACAGGAGCTAAATCCGTGCAAATAACCAACTGTGACAAAGCTTCGAAGGAACATTTATTATAATTCATATGACTAGCCGTCACGTCATAGCACAAACAGTTGATAATTTTCTCCTTTCGCTTCGACGAGTAACCCAGTGCTGTCGATTTCAGGATATACGTATTCTGATCCCGTATCAATTAGAGCTCTCACATTACGTGAACCACCCACGCCGCATAATTTCACTCGGAGCGTTTGCAAAAATACGTGTGTATTGGTACTGTTGGTGCAAGTCAACGTTTCACTTACCGCCGCGTCTCGCGTTTTATCACCTTTCGTTGATTTAGACCGTCCGTTGATCGTTCTCTACCTCATTTTTCAAAAAACTCATTAGCCGTGGAGTCTTATGGGACGAACGCTGCCACACGCGTAATAAATCTTGGGGTACGCACGACTCTATCAGTGGAAAAATCATCGCAGCGCACTTGTCAGAAGTTATGTCCAACGTCTCCAGTGCGCGTAGTTGCGTTTCGATTTTATCATACAACATTGCTAGTTCCATCGATGGCATTGTGTACAATAAGTTTTAATAATTCTCTCACATACACCTCGACTTGCAAATCTTTTCGTACAAACCTAGATGTCAATGACTCGATCATGTTTTCGTAGTTATTACCTGTAGCGGGAAAACTTTCTACCAAATTTCTAGCTCTACTACCCGGCAGTGAATCAAATATTCTACTTTATCGTTCAAGTCTATGTTTGGATCGTCATGCACTTTTTGAAATTGTGACCAAAACGGTAACCAGTCTTTTATATCTCCGTTGAAGGTCTTAAACTCAATAGTAGGCAGTCTAAATCTACGCATACCGGTTGGATTTCCTTCTGACGCAACGTATTATCGATCTGGTGAAGATTCGTTACCTTTCATTAATTTCTGGCATCGTCCTCTTAATGTGACAAATTTCTGCAAGTAAACTTCGACGCCCTCCATTCCCGCTAATAATTCCTCCTTAGTTGCGTCTTTTTCGAGCATCAGGTCGTAAATCTCGGAGTCAGCCACCTTTAATTTATCGAACTTATCTTGCAGTAGCTCCCACGACACACTAACGCCATCTTTGCAACCGCATCCAAATGCTTCTCCAGCTCAGTAATATTTTTCGTAAACATGGTGCGTAGAAATCCTCTGTGCCTCTTCTTTTGCTCCATTGTTCTCGTGTTGCGCGCACGTTCACCAAAAGTAAATACGGGCGGCCCGTCGCGAAGTCAACTCACCGAAAAACGAACACGGAACAAAAAATGGCTTACTCACGCCGACACGACACACGCGTAAGTCCTGTCACGGTCGCCACTAAATGTCGCGAATCAAAAGACCACTGGTCTAATATCCAACGACGGTTCGTGATAAAACGCCAGTCACTGTCGGTAATCGCTTTATTCGTTTTTTATACGCACTGGATAATAGGCGCAGCGGTACTGTCACACGCGGCACATCTACCCGAAGAATTTGGAAAACCGGTGGAGCGAGGCGTTAGTAACTTCACGAGCGGAAGTTTTCTGCGCGACTTCATTCAGAGAGGAATTGTAAGAAAAAAGTTGAAAATTAGTGTTGTCCCTAAACTTAACATATTTCCAGAGTCTTAACATTGAAAGCCAGATAATGAGATACTTCGATAGTGTGGCTTAACCTGAGTTCCCCTTTTTTTTTTAAATTGGAAAACCTGCAGATGTGCTTCGGATGGCAGTGTCTGCTTGCGCTTGGTGCACCTGTTCAGCAGCTTCAATAATTTCTTTCCTTTTTCTTTTTATGGTGGTTTCCCGTGGAACACTGCTAAATTTTCGTTTACGATTGATTTGGCAATCAAATTTATGGGGTATAACATTCATTTTCAAGATTTTTTTCCCACCCACAAGCTTCCACTTTATATAATTTTTCATGTCATGTTCGAGCTGAAAGTAGATAGGTAATTAATGTTTAATTAATCACCGCCGAAATAACTTACGTCAAAATTATCTTCGCAAACAAAACAAACTGTTTTCATTGATATATCATTCGGATTTCGTCTAATCACCTTCATCCAAATTGTCCGTGCTTTTTTCTCTGTCGGAACCGTAAGGAAAACTTTATCCGGCGTCTGTACCGAGGTATTCTTACAATTTAGTACAATGCACCACTTATATCCTGTTCCTTTTTCCATTGCTTTTTATTTGTTGTTCACACAAATTAGCCTGACTAAGCACTGACTAAGCAGGGTTGCCAACTGTACGATAATTATCGTACTGGTACGGTAATCTTGTTAATTGTACGATATACGATCCAGACACATTATCCTACCACAATAATACGATAATATGACTTTTGCCCGTGCGCCCTCTATCTCGTAGTAGTGGCACTAGCATTCCGGCAGTTACACTTATGCAGCAGGCAGCTATTCTTGTCACTTGGTGCGTACATGTACACCCCCGTATAACCTGTACATTTATTATATTATAAACTAGCTGTATTGAAGCATTGAAATGTCTAGTGAGACTAGTGAGAGTGAAAGCGAAACAACTAGTGCCTCAGCCTCTAAGAAACGTGCCCACAGAAAGCAGGTAATGAACTTCTATAAATTAAAAAACAGTAAAAAACATGCAACTTCTTTTGAGTACAGAAATTTCGTCCAGCTTGGGTAGATTTACCAGAATTTAAAGGATGGCTCTATTCTGTGGACAACGACTCTTTCAAAGCACAGTGTGTTTGGTGCAAAAAAAAATTTGTATCAGAGTTAACGTGCATAAAAAAACATGCCAATTCGGAGCAACATAAATCCAACCGAAAAATGAGAATGACCACAAAAATCTCAATTATGGACACATTTTTGGTTCCAAAATCACATACTTCGACAAGCCAGGATGAAGTTAAAGCAGCGGAAATCGAATTATGTGCAGTTTTGGCAGAACACAATATTTCCTTCCGAATCATGGATCACCTTTCTACTGTGTTCTCCAAAGTCTTCCGGGATTCAAAAATTGCCAAGCAGTTATCGGTAAAACGTACCAAAGCAAGAAATATTATAACAAATGTTATTGCAAAGAGTCATAAATCCGAGTTAATTAAAAAGTTAAAATCTTCAAAATTTAGTATTTTAGTGGACGAATCAACAGATCTCTCGGTAATAAAAACGGCATGCATTGTAGTTCGCTTTTATTCGGAAGAATATGAAAAAGTTATAACATTATTGTGGAAAATTATTCCGACATATACAGAAGAATGTGACATAGAAACCCAGGGCACAGCTAATCATTTATATAATTTGATTATCGACACATTTGTGAAAAAACAAATTCCCTTGGAAAATGTAGTTGGTTTCGCCTCAGATGGCTGTAATTTAATGATGGGTGAACATAACTCAGTTGCTTCCCGCTTTAAGGATGCATGCCCTGGTATAGTCATCTTTAAATGCATTTGTCATTCGCTGCACATTTGCTCCAGTCAAGCGTGTAAGACACTGCCTCGGACGTGTGAAGATTTAGCCAGAAACATTTATAATTTCTTTAAGGTGCCTACATTATTTTATTGTCTAATTTCTGTATTTACTAAGATACATTATTTCAGGCAAGTAGTAAAAGACAACAGGAATTCCGACAATTTCAACACTTTGCTGCAGTGGAAGTACACAAGCTTCTTCACCCTTCTCAGACCCGATGGCTATCTTTGGGGCAGGTAGTTTCACGACTGTTAGAACAGTGGTCAGCCCTCCAATTATTTTTTAATGAAAAATATTTAGATCAGCATCTCTTGGCCACAGAACAAGTCCACAAAAGTTTAAATGATCCCTTTGTCAAATTATATTTAATTTTTCTTAATTTTGTTCTTCCTAAAATTAATGGACTCAACAAGTTTTTCCAATCAGAAAAGGTATTAGTAATTCACTTACACAGTGCCATTGTAGAAAAATACACAGAGCTGCTGCAGTACTTTTTAGATAATAAATATGTTAGGTCAACACCTTTGTCCGATATAGATCCCGAAAACAGTTCCTATTCTTTGCCAAATGCAAATATATATCTTGGCATCGATGTCATGAACGAACTTAGAAAAGCAGACATTCAGAGTAATAAAAATGCTTTGCAGTATTTTTATGAACGCTGTAGGGATTTCTATAAAGTTTTATGTAAGGAAATTAAGAAAAGGTTTAATTTTGATGACATTATTCTGTCTCAGTTATATATTTTTGCCCCAAAAAACTCAATTTCGAATGAAATACGAATTAAGTATCCTTCATTGTTTCCATTGCTTGTCAATTTAAATAGATTTCATGAAACTGCAGCTCTCCAGTCAATTGATGATGAATGGCGACTTCTACAGAATTACAGTTTCCCTTCAGATGCAATTAATTTGGAAGATGATATCGACATGTTCTGGGGGAAATTGTTAAAATTTAAAAATGAAAATGGCACTGTTGTATTTTCGAATCTAGCACGTTTTGTTTTAAATATTCTCTCATTACCACATTCCAATGCAGCTTGTGAGCGGATTTTTTCAGAATCAAATGCTATTAAAACAAAATCCCGGAATAAACTGATTACGACAACTTTGAACGGTGTCCTATTAAGTAAACAGTGTGTAAGAATTTCTGGAGATTGCACAAATTTTCATGCAAATCAAGATGTTAAGTCGCATGACTACCAGCCAACTATATCAAAAAAAAAAAAAAGCTCTACTATCACTACGTTGCCGTCTACATCGTCTACCCCTGCTGGTACTAGTACTACTACGTTGTCATCTGACGAAGACGATGAATTTATTTTAGACATTGAGTAGATGGACTTTGAAAAAAAAAACATTAAATTTTGTTTGTAGAGTTCTTTTTTATTTTCAGTTTTTTATGTTAATAAACGTTTATGTTTTGTGTTTAAAACTTCATTTCCCATTTCTCCCTCTCCATTGGTACGATAATTCGGTACGATAATGTTAATGCTCCTGGTACGGTAATTTACAGGCCGGTACGATAATTTAATGCATCTGGTACGGTAACACGCTCGCGACAAGTTGGCAACCCTGTGACTAAGCGCCCGAAGCCGTAACCGGTACGTAGTTTTAAGGGCCTCCATACACGAGCGGGCAAACGGCCCCAGTCAATTTGGCTCGAGTTCGTTTGGCCTGAGTCATAAAATAGGTCCCACATACAACAGATCCACCGAGCCAGAGTGGCAGTCCTAGTTGACATACAAGCTGCACCTTATAATTCTTTGTTATACTCCTTTAAAGTTAATGTATGGATGAATTAGAAATATTATATGGTATAACTGCTTGTATTTTCATAAAAAAATAAAAACCAAACGGTAGGTCATGTAAAATAGGTCCAACATCTTTTGCTTGAACCGTCGTATTGGCGTAACTACGTCCAAAAGGATGAAACAACGTACGATAAGTTACTTTAAAAAGTTACTTTATTGGCCAGAAGTCATTTTATTTAATTCCCAATATTGTATTGTTCTATTTTATTTCATTAACAATTTTATTAACAATATTAATTAATAACAATTCATAAATGCAATAATAACATCAATTGACGAAAATTTAAATTATATTGAACAAAGAGAGAGAAAGAGACCTTGCCACAGCTGCTTCGTTATCAATACAAATCCAATATTTAGTATCGATCAGGCACACACACGATCGGCCCAACGCCTCGCTCCGGTCCATTCGACTCTAGATTTGCCACACACGGTCAGGCAAAGTAATAGTAAATAGAGCGATGGTTCAGCGTCATGAATATTTAGCATGTCGCCTCGAGTCCGCCAGTCCATCTGGCTCACCATACACGGTCTCACGGACTCACCATACACGGTGAGTTTTTGGATCGACGTGAGGCCAATTGGACCGATGGATCGCCCGTGTATGGATGCTCTAACGGCCGCTCAACTCTCACCAACCGTATGACGTAACGACCGTGCGGCCTCGATAGACAGCGTTTTGGCGCGCTCTTAGTCCGGTTTAAATTTTTATGTTTAATAACAGTTTAGTGCAACAATATTAAGCGGAAAAATTTTACACGCGATTTTCTTACCACCTAAAGGTTTTATTTGTTAAGTTAGGTAAAATCATGCAAGACCCCTATTCCCACTGGCGTTGCCACAGGAATATAAGGACGAGTTCCTCGATCTGCATATACCTTTTGCTTATCTCTTACGATTTATAAATTCTAGGAGACATTCTTCAAAACGTCTTGCTCAATAGTAACGAGTACTATATGGTTCTAGTTCGGCTACTAAATAATCGTTGAGCTGGTGAGCCCAGTTCTTTAGATCGTGGTGTATTCCTTATGTATAGGAGTGCGGCATATATATCTGTACCTTGGTGCAAGAACAACCAATGTCAGTTTTGCTAGTATTGAGTAATCCTGCCTCAAAGAATGTCTCCAATATTTGATCTAAGTTGATTCAAGTTTCAGATTACTGCTGCACATCCAGTTACCGTGACGTCGTTTATTACCTGAATCTAAATTATATCCTTTTTTTGTTTCTTTTTTACTAACGGGTTTTGGAAAGAAAGGTGACATTGGTTGTTCTTGCGGCAAAATTATCCCGAATAGTGCCAATAAAAAATTACTTATTGTGACATTGGTTGTTTTGCACACAGTGGTTATTTTTTTAACAGTAAGATGAAACAAAATACTCGATTAGGAAAAATGCATCTTGATGATGCATCTTTATTTCAGTAAATTACATTATTAATTTAAAAAGTAGGGTAAGTGCTAAATTTTGAAATAAACTATTACTTAAACAAAAACTATTAATCTAAGTCATCGGATGAGTTGATTTGTTCTTCGTTATTCTTGTATTTAATACTAAAATTGTGGTTGCTGTTGTGAATGTATTGAAGCAATGAATATAGGTAATCTACTTTTTTTTTGTCCAACGGTCGTGTGCTGGAGTAGCGAGGCGATAACGCTCCCGACTTATTCCTTCTGGTATGCCTCTGATACTTTCTATTAATGTCAAACATTTTAAATTCGGTATCGTCAAAAGAAACCTTGTAACGACTTCTTCCAGGATTATCTTTTCTTAATTGCATCCATTTTAGTTTTAGCCATGGGACCTTTTCTTTTTGAAGATTATCCTTTTTTGCGAAAATTTTTTGCTTAGGAGGGATTTGAAGTCAAAAAAGTCTTTAATATTCATGTCAATAATAACCTTCAAATTTCGTTTCCCCACGGACCTTATAAAATTCGCTCAATCTCGTGGAACTCAATTTTCATGTTTGTTTTTTTTCTTTCTCGTTCTTGAATGGAAACTGTTTGTTTGTTTCTTTCACTGCCTTATTAATGTAAAATGCGCTCTGGCTCGTTGGTTGACTTTTGTTCCTTCTTTCCTCTTCAGCTAAAAGCTTATTTTTTTCAGAGTCTATAGTTATTTTGTCGTCCATATGACTATTAACAATATCTATAGCTGTTGTTGCATGTTGAAAGCTTTCTGGCATCGCTTACAGTAACTGCATTACTACCTCTTTGTCGTCAAAAGTTTCACCACAACTTTTAATTTCGGCAACGGTCTTTTCAAAATCAGCGAGGAAAATTTTTCACAAACATCTGTCTTAATTTTCGTTGCAGCATTATTTGATTAGCCAGACCTTTCTTTTCGTACGTACTTTTAAGTTTTGTAAACATACCTTGCTGTTGTTTCATTTTGTATCGAATCCAATATTTGATCACTTAGACACTGTACGATTGCATTTTTTGCCTTTTGTTTTTTTTGTTCCAAGCTTCTACTGCGACGGGTTCCGTCGGAGTATCTTGTTCTGTCACTTCCAGCACTTCTTTCTCCTCCAGTAGCATTTTAACACGAAATAGCCAATGTGCGAAGTTGCCTGTTTCATTGAATTGTGCGACGCTGTTTACTACGGCCATCTTGCTATTTTTCTAGGTTAAGTTCTTCTAGAAAATGATTCTTTTGTTATCACCAAAAATATTCTCTTCCTTGTGTTCGTCTTGCGGTTATATTGGGCCCATAACTGTTGTTAGACTCAGTGGTGAACGCAAAAACGGATGCCTTTTGATAAAGCTTATTTGCTATTTAGCACACACACACACACAAAACTATACAGATACAAATACGTCTCTACTTGTTGAATACCAACGCTCGACTGCGGTACATATATGACGCTATGCGCGCGCTTACAACGACAATGTTGCCAAGTTAAAACTATTAAATAACTGGTAATTCCTTATTACAACAAAAACTTGCAAAAATAATCTCTTCATTCGATAATGCTTTTTCCTTGTCATTTCTTTTTATTGAATATGATCACTCAGCAAGGCTAAGATGGTTCTGGTAAGTTTCATTAATTTCCTCACACTCATTGTTTTTTATATCTAGTTTTAATTTAAATTTGTCACATTTCTCGCAAGTGTCATAGTATGAACGTTTGAAAGAAAGGAATAGTCTAAACATTTTTGTTATAGCCAAATCATCACGTAAATATTTTTTTCCAGATCTTTCCCTTGAATAGTGGCTCTTAACTGTAGGAAACATATTAATATATAATGTTTGTGACTGTGCTTACTTCATCCAAGGCTCTAGACGGGAATGGTACAACCAAATGTATCTTGAACTCTTTCCCGTCTTCCGCCTTTTCGTTTTTACAGTCTTTGTTTAAGGTATCTACCAATGGAATATCTTTACCTTTTATGTATTTTAATCTTGGTGAATATGGTTGAAGATCGAAAAATATACGCTGCAATCTGGCTGGTTGTTTTGCCAAGTTCTTCTTGGAAATCGACTCGAGTGGCTTGTGGTCCGTCTCGATGGTCAGATCCTTTCCGTAAATATATTCGTGGAACTTGGTGCATCCAAATCAAATGGCGTATGCTTATTTTTCTATTTGCAGGTATCTTTGTTGACATTCTGTTAGGCCGTTAGGGTCTTGCTTGTATATGCAACTGGTTGTCCTGTCTGGAGTAGTACCGCTCCCACGGCCTTTGAACTGGCGTCCACCAACAACGTGACTGGCTGGTCCACGTTGTAGTACGCTAGGATTGGAGGGGACTGCAGCGCCATTGTGAAGGCCCAGTGATATCTGAAAAATAGGGAATAAATTTAGACAGGTATGTTGCCATTTCCAAAATACATTGAACTTCCTTAATATTAGTCGGAGTCCTGAGTCGACTAATGGCTTCCAGTTTCTAGATTCTTCTCAATACCTTGGCTGTAAGGTCCTTCATTTTCTCTTCTGTTGTATCATGTTGATAGTAATACGTCATCCGTGGACACTTCTACGTTATCAATTCCATCGAGGATCCTTGTCATGACTTCCTGGAAAATTTCTGGTGCCGATTTCAATCCAAACGGAACTCTTAAATATCTGTATCGTCCCCAAAGCGTTGCAATTGTTAAGTAATTTGCTGTCCTTTCGGTGAGCTTGACCTGCCAGATGCCTTTTTCGCAATCTAACTTGGTAAACATTTTTGCATCGTTCACTTTTGCTGTGATTTGTTTTTTATTGGCTTCAGTGGCAAGTGTCTTTGTTTCACGTACTTGTTTAAATCGGTTGGGTCGATACAAGGTCGTATCTTGTTCTTCGTTCTGACTATCACCATTGGGCTGACTGCTGGTGTTGGTGTGGTAATTTTTCCAATTGTTCCAACTGCGTTTTTACATCATCTCTTATAGAGTATGCTATTTTCCGAGGTGGATGAATTTTTAATTGTGCATTTTCTTCCAGATCGATGTCATATTCAAAATCCTTAATACATCCTAGAAAAATCTTCTCCCTAATTGCTTCATTTGTTAGTTCTACTTCAGCTGTGCACACTCTTCTCACTAACCCAAGCTTGACGCATGCTTTTCTGCCCAACAACATTGACACATCTTCCTTCACAACTTTGAAGTTAACTATCACTTCTTTTCTTGCAATTTTGCACCAGCTATTTATTGGCCTCGCCCAGCACCCTCATGCTGGTTTTATTGAAAGTGAGTAATCTCCTAGTTGCAGATGTCAAAATGAGTGCTTTAGTATTACATTGCACTCTGCTCCTGTATCTAATTTATCGCTACGTTTATATGCATTTTCATATGTGATTACTTCGTGTCAATTTTGTTTCGACTCTCCTGCATCAACTGCATTGACATATAGTACTTCAGGTGGTTGTTCCTCAACTGAGAGCTCATCTGCCTTTCTTACTTTGGTTTTACACTGCTTAGCAAAGTGATTTTTCCTTTGCATTTGTGGCATACTTGGTTATAGGTAGGGCATTGTTTCTTTTGGTGTTTGCCACTACATCTATTACACTTTTGTAATTTTTTGTCATGAACTTTGTTCGTACTCACTGTTTCGACCTAGCAGTAGTATCTGATAGTTGTCGCACCTGTTGTGTGGCTCTCTCGTAGGGTCTACAAATTCTTATAGCTTTATGTAATGTCAATTCATCATCTCCTAGCAACTTTCTTTCTAATTGTTCATCTCGCACTCCAAATATTATTTTATCTCTTAATAGATCATCATGCAATGTTTTATAGTTGCAATCTTTATTTAATTTTAGTGCGAGCGACTGTGTAAGAAATCATCAAAAGACTCACGTTCTTTTTGTTCTTTTTGTTTTAATTCATTAAATTTCAACCGTACATAACGTTCACTCGGTTTAGATGCAAAAACTGCGTCGACATCTGGCGTTTGCGCATCGGTTAACTCGAACGTGTTGTAAATAATCGGCGCATCCGGTCTTAAAGCTGATAACAAAGATGCCGCTTGTACAGCTGGCGACCTTGAGCGCAATTGCATCGCAGTTTCGTACCATTTGTACCTCTGGATCCATAATTTCCATATATCTGCCATGTTTTCTCGTACAGCTAAATTCTCTGGTGGTCTCTAGTTCGCTATAGGTACTTGTACCGAAACTGAATTCCCATTGTTCCCGTCGAACGGCATTTTCTTTCTTGTTATCTCTTAACCTCTTCTTTGACCGTACCGTGAGCCTGACCGCTGCTTGACCTATAGTGTTTATCAGCCTTGACAGAGTACATCACTCCATGCATCGTATGACCAACTAGCTAGTTCGCGTCATAATCTCGTCTTGTCAGTTGTCAAAGGGCCAAGCGGTGGCAGACCCATCCTTGGATGCTTCTCTTTCAATTTCTGTTCCTTTTGCTAGGTCAAAGTATGCCAAAACTGGAGCATTTATTAATAGATGCTTTAATCCATCTAGTGCATGCTTTAATCCATTGCTCTCTGCAAGACTAAATTCAAAACATGGTCATGCTGTTGCTCCGTTGAGCCTGTAATAATGATGTCGTCAAAGTAGCCTACACCTTCAATATCACCAAATATTTCAAATATTTTCTTTTGACAAATTTCCGGGGCTGATGATATGCCAAAAGGCAATATATCTCCCAAATGGGGTTCAAAAGCTACAAAAATCAGCTGACTATTTTAATCTGAAAATATTCGTCTTTAAGGGCTAGTTTTTCAATACTGGTTTATTTCTAAGTTCTGCTGAACTCCGTTCTATTCCCGATTTCTGTCAGATTCGCCAAAGCTGATTGGATACTGGTCATCAAAACGTCATTGTCAGCAGTGCTGAACTTCGCTCGTAGTTTAAACTAGTAATGAAAAACTAGCCCTAAATGAACTACAGTAAAATATTTTTTCTTACATAATTTAATAGTAATTTCTTCTGCTGTTGGTATTAAATAATGTTCACGTTGAATAGCATCATTCAAACCCTTCGGATCTAAACACAATCTTAAATCTCCATTTTTCTTTTCCACAATCACTAGTGGGTTCAACCATTCGGTTGGTTTGTCCAACTTTTTTATAATATCTAACTTTTCTAACGTAATAAATTTGTTTTTACTTTTTCATGTAACGCCAGTGGAATTCGCTGACCAGGCTGCACACAAGGAATGGCATCAGATTTGAGCATTATGTTGTCACCTAGGAATTGACCTAAACCCTTAAAAACAACAGTCGGGTATTCCTGAAAATGTCACCTGGTGTGACGACGTTTTTAACTAGCAGCCTGCGGCCATATTTTTCACCCTTCGAACGAATACTTTCCGCTACGAATCCGTTCCCAAGAGGGAGCGAGTCTTCGAACCTTTCGTTCGCTAGCTTTGCTTTGTACTGTTATCAGAATCGCAATTTATTAAATATTATACCTACAGTATTTTTTAGAGAGTTTAAAATAAATATAGTTTTAATTTAACAACGTGACTATGATGCCTATGCATGTGTATTTAGTCTCTTTGTCATTTTATCTAGCATTCTTTAAGAGATTGAAAAAAGGCTTGACTTCTTAATTCTGAATGCATGTGTGTCAAAGAAAGGTAATTTACTTACTTGTGTTAAGTATTGTATGATGTTTTTAATTCTAGTGCAAATTAAACAACTTATATGTTACTGTTATAATACACTATTTTGTATGGGTTATTATATTATACCAATTTTTTTCATAGAGGAAATTATGTTCATAAATAATTAACTAAATGTGTTGATGTATAATGGTTAATGATTTTAACAAAATTTTAGTAACAAAAAAGGATAAGAGGATGAGAGGAGGAGAGTACGGGAGGATATGAGAATGAGAGAATGGGGGGATGAGAGAATGTGAGGATGAGAGAAGCAGAGGATGGGAGGATGAAGATAAGAAGTTATTTTCATAAATAATTAACTAAATGTCTAAAAACCTAAAAGGGATGTCGAAATTAAAAAAAAAAAAAAAACAAACATACATTTTGAATAGCATATTTTCCCCAATACATACTTCATTATCTAACAAATCCCTAAAGTAGTGCCAAAGCGCTCCAAGGGGTACTACGGTGTTGCCACCCTGGACAGGCAAGAGCGCAAGACCACCCCACCACAACAGAACTACACGCGACCTCCCCACCACTGAAGAACGTAACACGACCCCCCACCACTGAAGAACGTGACACGACCTTCGCCTCACGGAATATAAGGCGCACCGCAAGCCAAAGATCGTTCTTTTTTAGCGGCATGAGGCCGCAGCAACACTACGCATCTGACCTAAATGCACGGTTTTTGTGCATTCTATGTATGTAAATTGGAGTCTAAAAGCCAATGGCTTGACCCCTAATAAATATTGTTGCCTAGCAACAATCAGGTTACAGAGATCTTTCTGACAGAACATCAAATTCTTAGTTAGGAGATTGTTGCGCACGCATTTCAGAAGGTGTGGGGGATCAAAAAGTGGTATAATAATATTGCTCTCAATAATGCAACAATGCATTTGCCCTCGTCTCCTCCATAAGCATATTGATTGCTTTCCCATTGGTTGCCCCTTGGTCACAGACAGAGCAATTACAGTAAGACAAATTACAGGTACGTCTGCAACAACTTCCTTAAAAGTGCGACAAAGTACAGGTGCACTTGTGGTGGATTTAGAAAACATAAAAGCAACAGGTTGCTTCCATCGTTTAAAAATCCCACGCAACATGAACACCTGCACATGGTCCGCAATCTCTGGTTTGCATTCAAACCCATCGTCCACCACACCCTCCAGCTCGTACAGAGCCTCGTTTTAATGCACACTAGGCTGTAGTGACATCTCGTCAAACATTAAAGTGCAAGCTTTTTCGTTGGGCGACATGGTCTTCATGCACTCATGAAGAACAGTAAACACAGAGTGCAAAATTCCTAGTCGCACAGGAATTTTGTTGAACGTCTTCCTTAAAGTTTGTACAGAGGGTAGAACAAACACATCCTGCAATAAGCGATACGCTCTTGGGCTCCTCTTGTATACATCCAGTGCCAAGCAGATGTCTTTTATTTAGGGTATACCTTCGTCCTTCTGGAGGCTTAAAATAGTTTTCAATTTGGTACAAAAACATTATGGTAGGAGGCAAAGACTGTACAGCTTTAAAATGATCTAGAGCCATTTTAAGTTTCTTTTTTTTATAGAAGCATTTGTTTTTTTTTTTTAATAAGACACATTCTTCTGTGGCTGTAAGGCACATATCTTCTTTCTGAGATCAGTGGATACTGGATAGTACTTTCCTCGTGCGTCAGCTCAGCCCGCCACTTGTCGCAAAATGATCAGAAATTTTGAGAGGATTTAATACCAAATTTGTACCTCAAATATTAACCGACAAATAGACGTTCGAAACTTTTTGCGTCAGCTCAACCCGCCACTTTTACTAAAAACAACCTACAGAGCTTAATTATTAATGGATTGTTACGGTGTTTATACTAATATTTAGTACCCAATTTGTACTATTTTGTACCACCAAACTCGAAATTTGTACCTCAAGCATTAACCGATAAACCGACGTTCGAACCTTTCTGCGTCAGCTCAGCCCGCCACTTTTACAAAAAACTACTTACAGGACTTAATTATTAATGGATTGTTACGGTGTTTATACTAATATTTAGTACCAAATTTGTACCATTTTGTACCACAGAACTCGAAATTTGTACTTCAAGCATTAACCGATAAACCGACGTTTGAACCTTTTTGCGTCAGCTCAGCCCGCCACATTTACAAAAGCTATTTATAGGCCTTAATTATTAATGGATTGTTACGGTGTTTACACTAATATTTAGTACCCAATTTGTACTATTTTGTACCACAAAACTCAAATTTTGTACCTCAAGCATTAACCGATAAACCGACGTTCGAACCTTTTTGCGTCAGCTCAGCCCGTCACTTTTACAAAAGCTACTTATAGGCCTTAATTATTAATGGATTGTTACGGTGTTTACAATAATATTTAGTACCCAATTTGTACTATTTTTTACCACAAAAGTCGAAATATGTACCTCAAATATTAATCGACAAATCGACGTTTGAAACTTTTTGCGTCAGCTCAGACCGCCACTTTTACAAAAGCTACTATAGGCCTTAATTATTAATGGATTGTTACATTGTTTATACTAATATTTAGTACCATATTTGTTCTTTTTCGTTCCACAAAACTTAAAAGATGTTTCCCCTATGCTACGATTGGTGTTTTGAGCCTTTGAGCCTCATGTCGTAGATTCCCTGTATCGCTTAAGGTATGTTTTCCTTGGTGCGGCTATCGCGATGATCGTTAAACGATAATTGTGGAACGATTAACGTTGAACGATAATCGTAGGTTAACCATTTTGCTCGGAGCGTATGCGATTTTTCACTAGCCGCGTGATTTCATTCACAATTACACCGTTCAATAAGAGGGTTATATCATTTAAATAATAACTGTAAGGTTAAGTCGACGTAAAAGCTAGGGCATTATTGAAACTCCTATGCAAACTTGTTGTGTAGTTTTTCACGCTGGCTCGAATGGTGCTATTGGATTTTCTCTATCTTAAATGGTTCGAAAGTTGACTTCCAAAATTTGAAAATTGCGTCAAAAAACTACTTTACGACATTTTTTCTTTTCATACGATTTAACACTGCGATTTGGATGAGTCCAACGGTACCAAATGGGACATTATCCCAGGAATCCATTTTTGAAGACCGTTTGTTTGAAGACCTATTGGTTTTCCAACTTTGTTGGCAATCTCAGGCCATATATTAACATATATAAACGTTAGCGACTGACGATTATATTCACCCTTCTCTTGAACGACTATTCACGACGTACGATCGTCGTCAACGACTCTAGCGGCAGTCGCTCGGAGCAAAATAGCTCCATAAGAAATACAAAGAAATAGTGCTCAACGATTATTTATCGTTACACGATTATCGCTGAACGATCGTCGCAACAGTCGCACCGAGCAAAACGTACCTTTAGACAACAAAATGTTCGTGATTTGCTCATATAGAATTTATATTTAATTATGGCTTGCATACTTTAAATTAAAATAAAAATTAAAATTTACTACACAAAACACACTACACAAAACAGTTCATGGTCTGATCCACTGCATGTTGGTACCTACCTGTCACTAAAATGGGCATAAATGGTCAGTTTCTATGACATAACGACATTTAATGTCATGTCATGTCAGTGGCACTGACGTTTGTCAAATTCTGACAATTTGCAACACAGCGGTGAATGCTGTGGATTCTGTCAGACTGCTTCTGTAAACTCTTATAGCGCCTAACCCACTCATTTCATTGATCTGTAAATTTGTATGCATATTTAAAGTCACTGAAGGATGAGCTAGTATTAGTTTGGTCTCAATCGGAGGAATCCTTCAGAAGACGCATTTAACATTTGCCACTTCCGGTTGTCAGATTGTCACTGAAAACACTCCAACTCGTCCCCTGGTAATTCTAAATATGTATACCAAATTTTAGCCCGCATACATACATACATACATACATACATACATACATACATGCATAATTTTTTTTTCAGAAATCATTGCAATAAAGAAAGGAGAAAAGACTTTATTCCATTTTTAAAAGATATAAATACATTTATCACAAACATAACATTTTGCATAGTGCACTGTATTGGACATCAATAATAAAAACTAAAATAAATAGCACAGACAATTAACACAGGTATATGAAATATTAATTATTTTTGACAATAATTGTCTTATTCTATATTATATTTTATACATTGTATGTATTATTCTAAATTATAAAATAATACATGTGGCATGACAGAATCACTTGGTTTGGTGACAAATCGTTTTAAGTCGTCATACGTTTCAAACATACCGTTCGGACGATTTATATGTGCCACATAGTGACTTGATTTATTATAATAATCTAAAATTGCCTTTAGTTTGTACATTCGTTCGTTTATATGTAATGTTGTTGGAATTTCATTTAAGTTTATTCTTTCATTGCTTTGGAGATCCACTATTATAATATTTTGATATTCTCTGGAAATATCAAGGCTGCCACCGCAACTGCAAATTTTGTTGCATCTATCATCGGGAGCTATAGCATTTATTTCTGTTTGCAAGTTTGGCACTGAACAGTTTACATGTACATCTATATATGTAAACGGTGTATTCTTGTAAAATTCACAACGCTTGCAATATTTTTTTAAGATAAATCTGTATAAGTAAGGTGCTAAACATTTATCGATAATATAGGAAACGTTTGTATTGCAATCTATAACTTTCATTTTATTTTGTGATATCGAACTGTTAAAAATTGGTTGTAGTACTTCATTCCTATATCTATAGAAACGTGCTGAAACTTTTTCGCAAATCATAATATGCAACAGGTTAAAAAAAGTGGAGTTCTCCTTCTCACCATTTATCATATTTCTAATGCGTTCATTGTCAATATACATTCCGGCAATTGCTGTCAGAACTGAATCAAAGGCACATGTGTTTGATGTTAATGTACAAGATTTTCCCAGTCGGCATGTGTATCCGTTTTGAATAATAGGTATAGTATAGCATTTAAGTGTAATATCTCTTGGTTCCAATATAGAAAACATTGATCTTCGCTTCTTAACTTGTTTATTTTTGTTGTTCCAATTTTCTTCCCTTTCACTTTCACTACTTCCATTTTCTTGTATACTTGATTTTGAATTCTTTATCTGTTGAGATGTTTGTAATTTTAAAATACCAGACAAATATTCAAAGTGATTTATTAAAAACTGGTCTACCCGGTTCATTGTGTTATTGATTACAACATGCTTAATATTTTTAAAATAACTCTCTATGTCGGAACTAGTTGAGGTGGAGTTAGTGCTATTAAACTCCTTTATCATTATATTGCTCCATAGAGGAAGTTTTGTTAATAAATTTATTAGTGCACCTTTACATGTAGGAAAGTAGTCCCCACCATTGCAAATGTCTATTTCTGCTAATAAACTCTTTACCCAGTTGTTGTAAGTGGCTATTTCTTTTAGAACTAAAGAATCTTTTTGTATTTTTTTTTGTCAGAATCAATAAAATAAATCATGTTTTGCAAACTCACAAGATGAATCGGGATGCGTGTATTCATTAAATAGCAAAGTAAATAATTTTTTAATAACATTTTTTGCTGTGATAAAATTATCACATGTGATGAGATAACCGATTACTGACTTTAAAAGTTTTTGTTTTCTTTGGTCCTCACTTTTAAATATTTTATTTCTGATAATTGTTTTTATGAAGTGGGACCTGTTCAATCTAACATTCAGGAATATTCTTTGTCCCGCCCTGTAGAAATGACATGCATCGCATCAAATACTGCGCTACTGAATTGCATGATGTAAATGTTTGTACTATTGCACTTAACAAAGCAGAAGAATCATCACAAACCACCTCATCAGGACGCTTACCTAATTTTACCCAACACGAAAGCCAGTATGCTATAAAAGAACTTGTATGACGTTGTGACAGCATTTGACCTACTGGGACGCTGGTTGAATTTTCTGCCTTTGCCAAAATTGCATACAGAAATATATGCTTTGTTTTTCCTGTAGCTTCCGAAATGCTGGACATTTTTGGTGGAATGACAATGCTACCAGTAGCATCAATAGAAACCGACGTCCTACCTAATTTACTTTGCTGTTTGAACCACTCTCTTTGAAGAGGGAGATTATAAAATACGTAAAACGGATCTAAACCAATGTCGCTTATAGTTAATTTATATCTGATATCGTTTCTTAACGCATATAAAGATGCTATGACATCTCTATCTGGTAGTGATTTCAGTGTCGCATCATATTTTATTTGCCTCAAAGTTGACGGTTTTGGTAGATGGGCAGGCTCCAAGTCTCCTTCACACATATAATCATTAGCAAGGGTAGCTACAATCCTCTTTGCCGGATGCTGCCGCAAACGTTGTATTATTTCTTCTTTATAGCTTCCTCTAACTTTCCTTTTATATGAGCAAGAATGAACAAACTCTTTTTTCACGTCTGATATTACTATTAAGGCAACTGTCATTCTGTGTTTCGTTTGGATGCTGACTTTAGCGTGGCATTGAATACAATGTCCAGCCCAAAATACTTCACTATCCAAAACTACACCTCGTTTAAATGACCAAACACAATCTAGTTTTGATAACGACCAAATAATTTTTGTTACACTATGAGTCCATCCAACTTTTAACAAAAACCGGACTCTTCTTCCAACTATTCTTGGTTCCACCACAAACACGTCACTATTTATCTGTACTGTAAATTGAAAGTCATATTTTTCTTTGTCGTCATCAGAGGATTCTTCAGATCCACTATCTTCACTAGATGCGGAAGCGTGTTGATCAGATTGGGCAATTGGCAAGATATGTCTTTTCACACTTAAATACACTGACTTAATACACATGTTAAGCTGGCCGGCCAACTGTCTGTAGATTAGGCTACTTATTGGTTCCAATTGCGAGTTGATAATCAGCCTGCTAGCATGGTCTTTGTATACCTTTAGTTGTTGATCCAAAGGAACCTATGGCTTTCTTCGTGGTTTCATGTAGGAACACGTACTTTCCTGTTAACAAATTAGTAATGTAGGTAATCCTAGATTAGAAGAAGGGTTGACATATTGATTATTGCAAGCAGCACATACAAATGAAATATGCACAATGTTATGTTATAAATACTTGCTTTCGCCACCACAAGACACGCACCGTGAAACTAATTAGACACTTAAGTCAGTATCGTCGGCGTTCTGGAAAAGAATAACTAATTCCATCTTTTGCAATTTTTTACTGCACAGAAAGGATAAAATTCATTCCTGGTCAAAAAAATTTTCGCCCACCGTAAGTTGGTCCGGAGAAAACATTCTTCCTCCACTACACATAAAGCTAAGTTTGTTTAAAATTTTTGTGGAGACTTTTGGTTATCAGATTTGAAGTATACAAAAGATGTCCTACTGAGATGATATACATAGTATACTTCTTGTGTTTTTACTTTGGTCGAAAAATATTGCTCAGTGAATTAATCCTTATGAGTCGTGTTTAGTACAAGTGGCGGGCGTAACAGACGGAAAAATATTCAAACGTTAATTTATCGGTTAACCTTTGAGGTACAAATTTCGAGCTTGCTGGTACAAAATAGTACAAATTAGGTACGAAATATTAGTGTATAAATACCGTAACAGTCCATTAATAATTAAGACCTATAAGTAGCTTTTGCAAAAGTGGTGGGCTGAGCTGACGCAAAAAGTTTCGAACGTCGGTTTATCGGTTAATCCTTGAGGTACAAATTTCGAGCTTGCTGGTACAAAATAGTACAAATTAGGTACGAAATATTAGTGTATAAATACCGTAACAATCCATTAATAATTAAGACCTATAAGTAGCTTTTGCAAAAGTGGCGGGCTGAGCTGACGCAAAAAGTTTCGAACGTCGGTTTATCGGTTAATCCTTGAGGTACAAATTTCGAGCTTGCTGGTACAAAATAGTACAAATTAGGTACGAAATATTAGTATAAATACCGTAACAATCCATTAATAATTAAGACCTATAAGTAGCTTTTGCAAAAGTGGCGGGCTGAGCTGACGCAAAAAGTTTCGAACGTCGGTTTATCGGTTAATCCTTGAGGTACAAATTTCGAGTTTAGTGGTACAAAATAGTACAAATTGGGTACTAAATATTAGTATAAACACCGTAACAATCCGCTAATAATTAAGCTCTGTAGGTCGTTTTTTGTAAAAGTGGCGGGCTGAGCTGACGCAAAAAGTTTCAAACGTCGACTTGTCGGTTAATATTTGATGTACAAATTTCTAGTTTTGTAGTACAAAATAGTACAAATTGGGTACTAAATATTAGTATAAACACCGTAACAATCCATTAATAATTAAGCCCTGTAGGTCGCTTTTAGTAAAAGTGGCAGCCGACGCAAAAAGTTTCGAACGTTGATTTATCGGTTAATCTTTGAGGTACAAATTTCGGGCTTGTTGGTACAATTAGGTACAAATTAGGTACTAAATCCTCCCAAAATTTCAGATCATTTTGCGACAAGTGGCGGGCTGAGCTGACGCACGCGTATTTTCCGACCTTAAAAACCAAAAATATGTATCAAATAAAAATAAATGAATATTACTATAATTTAATAGAGCAGAATAATTCTTAAATTTAAAAAATACAATGTACTATTAAGAAATAAAAAACCGCGTCCTTACAGAGGACATAATCTGTATGTTCACTGTATGGACGCGATACATCCATTCATGCGCAGAAAACACTTGACATACAAAAAATGCAACGGAACGCATGAATATATTCCATGATAATTTCATGAAAGTATTTCACAAAGCAAAAAGGGATTTTTTTGAATTCAGTACATAAACATGCATTTACAAAAAGTAGATAGTAATATTTAGATTGGTTCTAGATTTCCGGGAGAAAACCGCGTCAACGACGCCCAGTGTGAAAAATGACCGATCTAGAGGGGCAATAAATCTGAACGTATTAGTTTTGATGTAAATAAGTGATAAAGGGGTTTAATGTGGTTTTGTTTCTTATATTTTTTTTTGTTTTTAGTATTGCTAGCTATTTGCTGAATGTTTTTTTAACGTTTTTATTTCGTGGAAATAGAGCTCGAGTTAAGCGGAGAATAACAAAGCTAAACTAACAATTTAGTGCAAAATTATGAAATAAATAGTCGTTAGTTGTAACTAAGTATTTATTTTAACCTTTATAACTACATATTATGTCGTAAATACGATTTTTTTTTATCCCATATCACTAAAATCGTCTGCTTCCAAACTTTCATTTGTTGCATTTTCCGACATTTCAGAAGGATTTGACAATAAATGTAGCACATCAGAGCATAAAGCAGCAGGTGTCGTTATGTTTTTATGTGTACTTCTTAGTGATGATATATATGGATCTGATGAAATTAACAGTATATTGATGAGATCTCTATTGGTGGCAGTCGGAGAAATTTTTCTAGTATTATGCTGTCTGTAATATCTAACATCTTTATTTCGAGCTTCTTGTGCCTCTTCAGTCATTTGGCCTATTGGTAAAATACAGTTATTAATTATCGCTGGTCCATGAACAAGGAGTTTATGTAGTGTTGGAGGCATAAAATACCATGAGTAATGTTCCATGTATAATTTCCTCGTGAACTTAACATACATCTCAAATTTTTTTTTATCAATTTCATAAAAGCAGGAAATAGTTTGTAATATAACATGAAGACGGTGAATTAAATCAGCATTTAGTCCTGTAATATCAGCAGTTTTCGAGTTAGCAAAAAATCTCCTGGCAGTGTTGCCGTCATTAGTATTGCCGAACCCAGGCTTTGGTATATCTATTAGCAAACCTTCGTTCTTAAATCTTGCTTGTATCTGTTTTTTCCTTTCCCGAAAAATAATTTTATCTGCTGTGTCTCTTATCTGCCATTTTTTTATTCCTAATCTGTATGATATATTTAATAAACATTCGAATGTGCGAATCCATGCGTGAAGACTTGATATTCCAAAATTATATACTGTCTCTGTTGCAGGGAGGCATGGTCTCTCTTCGATGTTCATTTCTTTAAGGCTTGCGCCGCATATGTAACATCTCAGTGAAGATGTTCTCAACAGAGAATTACACACTTTTCCGTCCACCACAGTCATTAATAACTGATGATTAACCGATACTAAGTGTTCTTTTACTTGTATTGTTGAAGGAGAAAGGGCACTAATTTGTTCTTCTACTTTTTTTGTTTCTTCTTGTATAAACTGTGATGTTTCCTTTTCAAAGCAAAATTTAATAGGACGGCAATTTTGCCAGATAATTACAGTTTTATTATTAACTGTTGCAACCAATCTTATAGGGACCACAGATACTATGAATAGATGATCATCACAAAATTCAGTTTCTGCTCGTTGCTTATACATACTATGACCACCACTTCCGTCACAACCCCATTTAGAAATTAATGTCAGTGGTACATTTCCGGAGGTTTCTAAGAAATAATCTACAACATTTCTTTGTGCTTGAAATATTCTTAGCATAGTATGATTTAGAAGATCCTGCAACTTTACTTCCGCTCCCTTTTCAGTTATTGTTACATTCGGTGGTATACATTCTTTCTTAGCTTCATGGACACGGTAGTAGGGTGGATATAAATCATAGTTTCTCTGTTTTGCCTGAGATTGAGTTAAATTGTAACTGTGTACCGTATGTTTGGCATCCAAATAATATGCTAGCGCCTCTTCCTTCAAATATGGTGTTTGAGCACGGACGCTTGCGGTTCTTACTTTTTTTATTCGGGTTGCCCGTTCAGGTGATCCTGCGGCTAACTCCTTGAGGATTTTAGCTGCATCCCTTTTTCCGGCAGATCGCAAGCTCATTTCACCAGCAAACAATATCTGTGCGGTGCTATGTTGTAACATACCTTGAACTTTCTTTCGCTGAGTTTTTATGCTACAGTCTCGACAAGCTTTACTGGGTCGTCCTCTACTCGGATACGATTCATTCACGGTACGACCATCTTGAACATCTTGAATTTTGGGAAATCGAATTATACCCTCGAGCCACGTAGAATTATTTTTAATAAACTGATTTGTACGTTTCCCTGCTTGTTCCCATCGCTTTTTAATTTTGCTTGACATACTAGCGATGTTTTTTTTTACCGATTTCTTATCATAATAATTGTAGTCACGAATTTTGCAAAAAGTGATTATTTTTTCGTATATTTTGGCGTTACGAGCATTGACTTCCATATTTCGAAAAAGTTTCTACGAGATAAATTTAAACATCCATCTGAAAAAAAAATTAAAAAATGCTGTTACGAACATTTCCGATCTTTAATTTTTTGTTTGCAATAAGAATGAGTATTGAAGAAATTATTAAAACAAATATTACCGCGGGATCGCATGGTGTACCCTTAGTAAATGCTTAAATCAAATTTGAGTACCGTAAATATAAACAACCAGATTCTACATTGACAATATCTGTTAAAACAACAATAATCTTGATAACTAATCTGCTTATAATTTTATACAAACCTTCAGAAAACGTATCCATAATTTTCAAACCAACACTTTTCATGATAGAGCTTCAATTCACACGTATTCGTAGCGCGTCAAAATAGTACTGCGAAAGGCTTATTCCAGAGCATAACTCCATGTACCTCCACCAGTAAAACTAGTTACTTAGAACTACTTTTTTGTGTGATGCCAATATGGTCAAATATCTCACTTTAAATTTCTGATGTTATTTCCTAAAAAATTTTAAGTTGGAATTTTGATTTATTGCCCCTCTAGATCGGTCATTTTTTACACTGTGCGACGATAAAGTAGTCAACGTTTCGCACTCGGTTGCAAGAGGCATCAGAACATGAACGCTGTACAAGGCTGCGCCAGGTCACCACTTCGGCTCTTGCTCAGCACAGACACAACAGGGGTCACAAAATACTTTTCGACCAAACAAAAATTATCTCCCGGGAATCACATTATTATCCTCGTAAAATCCGTGAAGCGATCGAAATCTTTAAACATCCCTCCAATCTCAATAGAGATGACGGTTGGCATTTGCATCATAACTGGAAAGCAGTTTTACGACCACCACAGCCTATCACAGCCCCCAATCGCCCTCCCAACTAATAGTTGGCAGGCAGCTACTGCGCAGGTGCCTATAAATACCTCACCCTTTCACACACACGTTCATTCTCTTCGTAGTCGTCTTACTGTTACGTCCTGAAGATGCCTCTTGCAACAGAGTGCGAAACGTTGACTACTTTATCGTCGTTGACGCGGTTTTCTCCTGGAAATCTAGAACTTAGATAGTAATAGTTAAAACGTAAATTACCTGCATTGGAGCTGCAGATTTTTTTTCATCACTTGCTCAATATCTGAGTGCTCTTCAATGGATGTACATATCATGGTGAAAACTGGAGTTTTCTGATATATACTAAATATAAATACTATCAAATTATCTGGGACAGTTCTGAATTATGCCTGCCCAACTACCATGCGAGGCAAGAGTGTGCGGTATGGAGACCCGTAACTTAAAGATTATCTGAACATTTACTAAAAGTACACGAGATTAATATGTAAATCTTTTATTAATAGATTTAATCCACATTAATTAATAAATATAATTTAAATTAAAAAGCAAAATTGTAAAGGGACTAATATAGTGCGCCTGGAATGGCACAGTTCTGAAAATTTTAAACCATGAGTCGATTTATCCTAAGATAATTCACAAAATATGTTTAAAAAATGGCAAGGCCGTAATACCTAATAGAGGAAGAAATTACTTATCGGGAGGAAACAATGTGGGGATTGCATCCGGAGTTATTTTTTTGGGTAAAGATACTGAGAAGCAAAGTGTACCTACAGACAAATCGGTTCTTAGAAACAAATTCGGCATCAACCTTCAAAAGTTCTTCATTTTTCACTGCACTCACCCAACTATGAAACAATCCCATATTTTTTATAGGATCCGGAAACTTGTGCATAATTGCCGACGACATTTTGCACAACGGCACACCACACTTCTTTTTAACAATTTTGAAAATTACTGGTAATAATTCAAATGACTCAACTTAGGCTTAAATTCGACAGCAACTAATGTCAAGGATTGCGCCACCTATCGGGTGCTGTTACTATCATGGTACAAAAATAGTAGATAGATATCGCTAAAATATAACTGGTGGCGTCACCACAGATCAGTCCCTTGAACTTGGGTACTTGACTACGTACTTCCCATAAAGTATTTCTATTTCCAATAGCTCTTTCTGACAGTTCAACGTTGTTTAGCATGTCTAGCGGTAATACACTTACATCTGCACCCGTGTCTATCTTAAATACTACTTCTTGTCCTTCTACACTCTTCTTCCAAATTCTTTCTTTGTGTTCTTCTTTTTCACTTAATGCACCTATTGCATTTACACTAAATTCACTGTCACTTTCTTCTTCTTCTTCCCCTGCTACGTCGTGGACTCCTCTTTTCTTTGTTGTGTTTGCAAACCGATGCAAAAACTTGCATGATTTTCCATACGCAGGGTACGTTCCTTTGACATGCTTGTAACCACAGTAACCACACTGCTCCGTTTGTTACTTTCCGACTAGTATCCTAGAAGGAAAGTATTGTAATCGACGGAAAAAAAGTCGAGAGTTTAGCTGAAATACGCGTTTTGGGGTCTCCCTGAATCGACATATGTATGGGTGTATGTCCGTGAACGCGATAGCGCCCAAACGGAACAACGGATCGGGTTGAAATTTGATACGCATATATAGAATTACCAGGGGACGAACTGGATTGTTTTTGGTGACAATCTGACAACCGGAAGTGGCAAAAGTTACATGCGTTTGCTTAGGGATTCATCCGATTTTGACCAAACTAGCTCATCCTGCAGTGATTTTAAATATGTAAATTTACAGATTAATGATATGAGCGGTTTCGGCGCTATAAGACTTTATATCTATCGGACGCCTTCGGTTTGTGTTGTAATGGAGGGCTCACGACATGTGTCAGCAGCCACACGTATCGGCCCGCGATTAAAGAATAAATAAACACACAGATACGTGACAGTATATTATGGTTATTTGTATTAAGAGGTGTCTTGTATTATAATCTATTAATATAGTGTTATTATTATCTCACGGAATTTATAAATGTGTCAATAATGTAGTCGGAAAGTTGGGTGAGGGCCACCCCAGGGTCTTTTCACTGTATTGACCATTGCATCACTTTAACAACTTCGACAAAGACTGATTTGCTTTAACAGCTCTGCACGAATCAATTGCCTTAGTTAATGTGAGACTGGGCTCCCTCAATAGCCTTTCTTGCGTTGCCTTGTCCCTAATTCCTATCACCAATCTATCTCGGATCATGTCATCCTGTTCGGCGTACTCAGTGTTTTTAACTGCTTGTCTTAATTCCGTTAGAAAATTGTCAAATGGCTGTTCTACTTTCTGCATTATGCTATTAAACTTAAATGGTTCTAAGATTATATATATTCTTCTCCGGAGAGCAATACTTCTCAAACTTCCTTTTTATCTTTTTCAAGGACTTCTTTTCCACGTTACTTAATAAAAACGAATTATATTTGACATAATTATTAAGATTATTACTAAATTATTTGATCTGTGGGCTGAATATCCCTTTTACTGATATACTTATGTCAAAAACCCACCCAAAATACGACTTTATGTGCATATACTGAATGACTTCGACTCACCTGTCACTTATAAGTCAGGTGATATATCCTCTTCTCGTCGCTGATGTTGCCTTCTTATGTTCCTCTACTGCTTCGATGCCAATGACTTACTACAAAAAATATACGAAAAAGTATGGATTTGTCAAACTTCTTAATAACCGCTTAATCGCTGGCCGCCAAAACACCGCGCAGCAACGTCTTCTGTGGAGGTTCTTATCCAGCTACCAGTAGACGTTCTTTTTTTGGTTTGGTTCGGACACCATCAGCACATCAATCTTTCTCTCCTTAACAGTTTTTTTTTGAGCAGCTCCAACATCCCCCGTCCCCTGTTTGCGTTTGTTTGGAGAATTTTAAACATTGTCGGTGTCTTTTTCTACCATACCCCGACTGTCACTTTCACAGTTTACCTGTTTTGAATCCCTGGACGTTTGCATGTTTGGTATCCGCGCTGTTTCTAATTCTCCTCATTTGTCGTAAAATGCCATTTCATTGTGCCTATGCCCGCCCTCTTGACAATCCATGCATTTGGAGTCATGTATGCAATCTTTCAGCTTATGTTCTGTATTGCAGCAGTTAATGCACCAGTTGGTGCGTCGTTCCTTTCTGGCTACCTGACACTGTTTGACCATACACAGACAGTTTACCCCAATTGTGGCATCTGGTCGGTCTCAAATATGCTACCATTCTAACTCTTGATGACAAACCGACTTTTATGTGACCGATTTTTAGCAGCTTCTCCTCGTTCTCCTCGACTTGTAATTTGTCTGCCTATTGAAGGCATCTTTTCATTCCATCTCTGATCTTTTCCATTCCAAGTCTCTCAGAATTACCGTCCCCATTGTACCGTCGATATCTTCTTTGTATTCGGCATCCGTTTTTGCCAGCTGTGACATTTACGTCCTCAAGTTTCCAACACCATCCTCCACCTTCTCCTTCACGATCAGCTTCATGCTACCGTGTCTGGTTTTGTAGACCCTATCTATCTTGACGTTATATGTTTTAGGTGTTATGTTGGACTTCTGTTTTGTCCGGATCGTCTGTACACTTTCTCGGCCTTGCTTAGGTTTTATTACAATCGACTTGACCGCCACTGGGCCTCTTGTTTTTTTGGGGGGGTTTCGTGCTTCTTGCTGTGGTATTTCCTTGTTGTTCCCGGCTACATCAGCATAGCTTGCTCTGGGTAGGGTGGTTCCTCTCATGTAAAAATTCACCTTAATTTCTTTATCTCTGATGAGATATTCAGTAATCTTTCTGACGTCAAAAGATCTTCTAGGTCCCTTATTGTCACCTAGGTTGTCGAATTAAAAGTAAGCTGCACCTTTTCTAAAATTTGTCCTATCGGTTTGACTTCGTTGTTTCCTTCAATATCGCTGGCATCACAGTCCTACCTTTCAATCTGACCATTACTTCTAGGTATTCGCACAGCTGTGTATTAACTCCAGTCTATTGACTCGAAATGGATGCTTGTAAAAGCTGTCCCTCTGTCTGAAATTATCCTATTTGGCGGACCAAATATGTTGAACAATCTCTAAAGAGACTTTATAATTTTATTAGTGTTTGTGGTCTTCGTAGGTTCCAAGAATAGAAATTTGGATCTATCACATTCGATATTCACACAAAAGATGTGTTTATTGCCCATCGTTGTTCTTTCTAATGGTCGAAGATGATCAATATAGATTGTTTTTCAAAGGTTTTGATCTCTTGACTAAGCAATATAGAATAGCTTAAGAATAGCGACATAGCAGAATAGCGACACGAATCCTAATATTAACCACGCTAGCTACACTACCGTGCGTAGCGCCATCTCTTAGTAACTAATACATTTACAACATTCCTCCCTGTTTAGTATTATCGTCTAGAAACTACGAACTACGAACGATATGTGATAATAGATTTATGACATAGAACAATGATAGTGTAATACCGGCCTTAGGGTGAAGTGGTCCACTTGATACCATTTCTAGAGCAAAACAATTTATATTTCTCACCATTGAACGATGGGAAAGTGAGCATTATCACTCACTATCTCATCGGGTACTCCGAAGACAAGAGTCTCAATTGGTAGGGAATGAATACTCTGTTGCGATACAGCGAACAACCATTTTTAATAGTCAAATCATGTCTTTTGATCAAATATCCCTTCAAAGCATCATTAGTTACTGGATTAGACCATCCCTTTCTTGCGTATTCTATCACTCCCATCAAAAGATTGTCCTTTTTTTGGTATTTTTCAGTAAAAACGTTAATGGTCAAAGGTTGTTCGTCTGTTGAAAATATTGCATTAACCGGCGCGCGGCGTGTCCATTTCTGTTCCTTCGGGGAAGGATAGTCTAGAGAGTGCATCAGCGTTTGAGACAGTTTCACCTGGTTTATACTTGATGTTGTAACGATAAGCCGACAAAATTATTGCCCACATATGTAACCTTGAAACAATCGTTGGTATTTTCTTCTTATGACAGTTGTTAAAAAATTTATGAAACTTTTTTAATGCGAAACCTATAGCCAGAGCTTCTCTTTCTCTATTTGTGAATAATTTCACAAATAGATTTCTAAAAGTATTGCAATGTAAACATTAACAGTTTTGATTCTCTAACGAAACCGGACATTAACAAAATATTTAAATTTTGTGTTACTTTATCGAAAGTCTATTTAATAGCTGACTGAGTTTCTGACAAAAACGCTAGTTTACTCTGTTTCAGAACATATTTGATCAATATCCATATTACAGCCGTTGAATTTCTTTTTAAACTTACCAAACCAAATCTAAAATACCTATAATTTATTTGCGTCTAAATATAATTTTACAAATAACATTCAGTAATTAAGTACCGAACTTTACTGATCGAATGCGCTAACAATAAAGGTGTTAGAACAATAAAGGTGTTAGTACTAGTGTGCTAGTACTAGTCAATATACGGACGGCCGATGTATATGACACATTAAATTTTGAATCTGAGTTCCCGATTATATTTACCTTACATAACTCACATCATACAATTGTGATTCATCATATTATCGTGCTCCAGTTGGAACCAGTCCTTTCTTCCCTCGTTCTTCACCTCGGGGTCGGGGGTGGTCGTCCTCGGGTTAATAGTATGGAGGGTGCATAGTTGTTTTCTTCTGTGAAGTCATACGGTTCAAGTTTTATTTATTTTTTTGTTTCGTTTTTTTTTATTTTGTGTTTTTGTGTTTTTTTTTTTCATTTGTTTTTATGTATATTTTTACGTGTTTTTTTTTTCAGGTTGGGATGTCTACTAAACTTTGCCTTCCTGAAGCATGTTTTTTATGTTTTTGTCGTAATTATATTGCTGAGAATATTACTTATTTTAAGTAATTTAAAGGTTTTTTTCGAAAATATTAGCAAAAGTATCGAAAAAAAAAAATGATGGAATCGGTTAACTGCTCGGCTGTAGGAGGTCAAAATGGCGGGAACAACCGCGACTCCCTAACATGGTAGCATTTTGGCCAAGCGCGGTTTAAGGGCTTTAATTACTGGTCAAAATTCTAATTCATCAAATCTCTTCCAATTTATTCGAAGGCAAAACTAACTGGGTTCTTTTTCTTGAACCTTGTGAACACATTTTCTGACTACTAACTGACGCGTTTAAGTATCTAACATTTAATAAGGGCTGATAAAGCAAGACTACTCAAATGAAACGAAACACTTATCAAAACAATAACATCTATTAACAATAATAATCAACAATCCCGTTTGATAGGTTACATAGAAAAATGAATGAAGCTTTGAACATATTGACGTTTAAATTAAACCTAGGAGTTGATTTAGACAGACACACTTTTAGCAGAAATATGAATAATTTAATTTACAATGAAATGCGAGACGAGTTGAAAAGACTTACCAGGGATAAACTTAAGCGCCTAAGAACGCTCCACAAAAACGTGTACTTTACATGACGGTGGTTGAAATGAGAAGAGCGAGATCTGTTCGTTTGCATCCCTCGACCCCAAAGGAAGCCGGAAGCATTTCTTCTTAGCCAATGACAACTCTTCAATTTTAAACTTATAACACGCGGTCAAATCCTAAACCAGATGTTCAACCCTAGCAAAAACCTTTGACATTCCCGAATGTTCTTACAAATAACTCGCTTAATTTGATCATATCTTAATAAATAAATAATGGGTTTCCGACCCATTACACGGCCCCAGCAAGAAGATACCGAGGAGGATTTATTCGGACAGCTGAAAAGAATTAAAAATGTAAACCTGCGCATACAAACAAATGGATTTGCATGCGATTTTAACGCAAGCTCTGTTAAAGGACAATCAATAAAATAGATTATGATATAGTGTTTTATTTATAAAATTAAGTAATAATCTTTCTGTGTAGATCCATGTTCAATAAGCAATGGTTATAAGGCAGTAAGGTTATGTTATAATCAATCTGTCACTGATCTGTTAGTGTGACAATACTGCCAATATTAAAACAAGAAAAACCAAAGTGTATGCAAACTGCGCAGAATCGATGGAAACAAAAATTGTATAGTATCAAACACATAAAAATAAAAATATGCTACATTCTTGCACAAGTTTTCAGCAGATTTCTTGGTTAATATTAGGGTTAATATATTGGACAGTGTAAAGCAGCTTTTACGTCACAAACTAGTGATGAGACGTTCTTTTGGTAACGTTACTTTGGAACGTTCTTTTCATGTCACATTCCGGAACATTCGCGGATTGGCCGGAACGACGTTCCTCGGAACGGTTTTCAAGTAGGCAACTATACGAATAAATGGAAGCGGAGCGTTTGTGTAACTTTGCTGATAGTTGATATACTTTGCGATGCGCTAGCGATAATTTAAAATATCATATCCTGTGAAAATTACAAGTATATTTTAAGTAATGTAAATAAATAACTCTTACCCTTTGATCTAGTGACAAATACAGCAATTAAAATTAACTTCTGTTCATGCGGATGGCGCAACTCTTTGAACGAAATAAAATCAATTTCGCTTTAATAGTATACTTTTTTTTCTACAAACATTTAAAAATACGCACAGAACTATATAAAAACTCAAAACTAAATATGAAATGACATTATACTAAAATCAAGTTAAATCACATTCGATGTGAATTTTGATAGAGGTAGGTACTAAGTGATTGGGCACTCTTACAGTGAATTTTAGAGAAAAACCTACTTTTAATTTATTTGCAGAAACACTTCTCGCAGTTCGTATTCAACTGAAACCAATATTAACAAAATCATAAGAGGTCATATAGGGTAGGGTGCAGTTCGAAAAAAAAAAAAAAAAAAACAAAACTTATAATTATAAAACTTTATCATAAAATGTAAACAAAAAAAATATTATTAATAATTAATAATTCTCAGCAACAACAAAGAAACAAAGAAAAAACTTACAATTTGCTATTGCACTGAATGAATAATAGTTGCTTCACTTTAGTAGAAATTAATCTGTTACGACGATCCGTCAATATTTGACCAGATTTGGAAAATACCCGTTCACACGGTACTGATATCGCAATTGGTATAAACTTTTTCAGCACAAAGTCCCAAGCAACGGAAAATTGTAACTATTGCGTTTCCACCAGGACATAGGATCTTCGTTTCTTGGTATGGGTGGTTCTTCGAGATAACGCTGTACTTCAATAATGGCCCGTGATTGCGAACTTGTTGATGGCGTTATTAAACTTAGTTTTTTTTGGAAGCTTTCCCAGACACAGTTTTCTTCGGTATTTTTTTCTACGTCGCATGCATTATTTGTTGAATCACTGTCACTAGTCAGTGTCTGTTTCAAGTCACTTGTTATGAGTGATGTTATAATTTTTCTCGCCTTGTCACCAATGGTTTTACTAGTAAAACCTACATCTTTAAACCTGGGGTCTAAAATTGTAGCTATTAATAAGGAATTACTATTTTCCAGGTTTCCCAGTCGATTTTCTATTCCTTTCGAAATTTCTCTTGCCACAGATTTTGACAGAATGGTGAAATTTTCTCTGCCTTCAAACTTTTTATAAATATGAGCAATTCCGTCTGTCAAAATCAATGCTGAAGATGCAGTGACATACTTTTCACCACTCATCATCACCGTAACGCTTTCCAGTGGCTTTAAAATTTCTTTCAACTCATTCAGAAGGCCCACTCTTCTACTGACAGAATTGGCAAATCCTTATTAATTATCGCTAGTGTGGTGCGAATTGGCTCCTCGAGCTCTAAAAATCTTTCTATCATAAGAATGTGCTATTCCATCTAGTAGCGACGTTGCCAATGAGTTTCTTCGGAGTAAGCTTCATTTGGATTTGCTGCTCTCTAAATTTAGCAGTGCAGGTGGTACTTCTTTTAAAAAAAGTAACAATAGTACTTACTTTATCAACAATACCTTTTATAATTTTCAGAGCATCCTGCACTATTAAATTAAGAGTATGAGCATAGCATCCTAAATGTCTCTGCTTAAGCTCGTCCGTAATAGCTTTCTTTATATTCGCCGCGTTATCGGAAATCACAATGAGGATTTTGGTCTCTATCCTCCATTTTTGTAAAATGTTTCTTATTTCCGTAGCCAAATTTGTACTCGTATGGCTTTCCGGAAAAGAAACAAATTCGAGGAGCACCATTTTTGTTTCGAAGTTCTTGTTTATGAAATGTGCAGTTACGGCTAAAAAACACTCACTAGAAGGCGAAGTCCAGGTATCCGTAGTAATGGTTATCGCTTGGACATCATCTAATATATTTTGCGTACGCATGCACACTTGTTCATAAGCTGCGGGTAAGAATGTGTTGGTAATGGTTTTTTGTGATGGTAGCTGGTAAGAAGCATTTAACGCAGCCACGAATTTTTTAAACCCATAGTCATCTACGATGGAGAATGGCTGATAGTCGTGCGTAAATAATAATAGGAGCTGCTCATCAATATTCTTTCTTTGCATTATCCGCATTTTCCTATTTAAAAATGAAGATACCGAGCAGAGTTTTTTTTTCTGGTGGTTTTGGCGTGGCTGCAGTAGACGCTGTTGCAATAGGCGGCGATGTAATGGGCGATGTAGGTGGTATTCTTGCAGTGGTGGATGTTGAAGAAGTTGTTGTTGCTGGTGTAGATGTTGATGCGGTGGGACTGCTTTGTGATGTACGTATATCGCCACCTAAGCTTATTAGGGGATGTTTCCTATCCATATGGCGATATGGCGCTTTAAATTTGCGGATGTTGTTCTGCAAACTAACTGAAGTTTGCATATATTGCAAATTGCAAGTCCGCCCTCCTTTTCCGTGAAGAAGTTCCAGATAGGAGATTTTTTCTGCCTTTTTGGAGCCATAATCTAGAAATACAATAACAAATATAAATAAAATTCGAATTAATAAACTTATATTTTAAATGTTGATTAATATGGCAAAACCATACAACTTGATAAAACTTACATCAAATTAACGTGAATCACTCGACAAGAAATGGATGGATGTTCTGGTACGAGGCTCTTCTTAAAGATGTCTGCACTCCACTTGCACAAGAACAAATGTACCCGCAAAACTTTTTTACATCCTTTTATACCATAGAGGCACAATGTTTTCGATAAAAAGACAGGAAACTTGGCTCCTCAAAAACATTTCCGTCGTTAGTTTGCCTTTGGCGGCTAGTGTATCAAAACAACGCACGTGCTTATTCATTTTCCCTTTATTCAACTCTTACCGCCGCAGTTTTTTGCACTAACACCGGCAACGCACAAACAACTTAAACGAGGCGGCATAGTGTACGTATTTCAGTCAAATTGGAGAAAGCGCTTCCCTTACTATATCTACATATTTCAAAGAATATTGCCGCTTTGATTCCTGATGAAATGCACCTCAATGGTCCCCGGTATTACGTAATAAGTTGTACGCAATGCGCCAAGCGTCCAGGACAAATACGACGCACCAATCATGCAATTATACGTCACTGACACTCCCGTTACTATAATATTGGAGTCGGTACTTAGGTAATCATAAAAAATAAGACGCTAATAAATAATGTTCAATATTTTGACGTTATATATAATAAATAGGGATCCATTTTCAATAAGTAGGTATAATGTTATTATTTTAACACGAATAATTTTCCTCTTGCGAAACCGCTTTTAAGTCATAAACATCTTTCGTCGATTTATGCATGTATTTTAGAAGAATACAAAATGAACCTAATGATTTAGTAAAGCTATAATAGTAATAAAATGGTAATATGGAATGTTACAATTATCCAGTATTGTTGCTTTTCTAATTGATTTAATTAAAAAAAAAAACATAAATTAATCATAAAGAGTAATGAATGAATAGATAATAACTATAATTTAAATTTAATACTATATGTCGGCGCCAATGATATTTAGCAGGGCACGTACGGGGTTAGTCCACCCCCGGCGAGCAGAACGGGGCAACTTAAGGAAAAGGGCATTTAGTCTTGAGATAACTGATGCACCGATAGCACGCCTCGGACTGTTAGCTCTATCCTTTCTTTAATTAGTGCTAGTATTGTTCAACAATTCATTGAGATTCACCATTAATTTGTATCGGATGCACCACTTATATCGGGGTTATTGTACAGTGTGTTTTATTGACTTCTGCCATCGATATTTTGAATTAAGATCCGACATATATTATCACACGTCTTTGCATGTACATTTCAAATTTGGGGCAAGTGTACCGTCGTCGGCGCCAATAACGTTACGCAGTGTTTGTGAGTGTTTGTCCCGATACAGAACGATGGTTCAAACCGTCACAAAGCTAGACCAATAAACACAGAGGCCTTTGCGTTCCGAAGTAACGTGATTTCGGAACGTGATTTTTTCGGAACGTGAACATTCGGAACGTTCCGAAAGAGGAACGTTTTTTCCCAACACTATCACAAACCAATTGATAAAAACCCTTATAGCATCTAAACCGCTCATACCATTGATCTGTAAATTTGTATACGTATTTAAAATCACTGCAGAATGAGATGGTGTCAGTTTGCTCAAAATCGGATGAATTCCTAAGAAAACGTATGTGACATTTCCCACTTCCGGTTGTCAGATTATCACCGGTTGTTGGTTACAATACTTTCCTTCTTGGGACTAGTCGGAAAGTAAAAAACTTGATGTGATATATTTTATCTTTTAGAGATAATGTTAGATCTTTTGAATATTTATTGATTAAGTTATTGCACGAGTCCGATATTTCTTGATGATTCGATTCTTGAAAATGTAATATTGGTAGAAATAAATTTTGAATGGTTTTGAAAGATGTAAAGCACATGTGTAGTTGGGAAATAATTGCATGAAGTATAACAAAATAAACAGATCTTTTAAAATGGCCTTGTGTGTCATACCCATCTGCACTCTCTTCGTATGCTGTTTTCTTTCAACATTTTTTTTGGTGGTTTTCAACATGGTTTTCAACATTTGACGTTATACCTAATTCATTCGCAATAAGTGTAGCTTTAGTGAGAAGATCTTGCCACTTATTTCTAAAATGTTGGAAGTTCTGTAAGAAGTGAGTCAATGTTTGCTGATTGCATCAATCGATATATATTTTATTTTGTTTATCTATGGATGCTAATATTTTACAGCACAGTGTTGTAAAAGTATAACCTTGAAGCTTGAAAAGTATCTTTTTAGTGCAATAGCATCAGAATAACCTTCAGGCCCATTTTTGCTGCCGGGCCCTTTTCAGTGCCGGGCGCGTGACTACAGTCACAGCTTTCACCCCCTCTCGGCGGACCTGTAACCTTATCTTATGCTTTGATAAACACATTCACAAACGATGTTTCTTTTCCTAAATTCTCTGTGACACTTTGACACTGTGACTGTGAGAATCAAATGTAATAACTGAAGTCGTTCAATACGAAAATATTAAACCATTAATAAGAAACAACTAACATAACAATAGGTCAAGCACGTATCTGCTAGCGTGGGCAATTTTGAGTTCCACACAGAACGATAGAATACGGAGATTTCCCGGCAGAGGTAAAACAAAATAAATTGGGAGTGGAAGAAGTATTAGCACTTCTAAGTTAAATGAAACATAGATGTCGCTACGATGACTTCAATGTCTTGGCAGTTGCACATCAAATTGGTGCGGTATATAATAGATGCATAAACAATGATGCCACTTTAATACTGTATCCTTGTTGATTAGTACTATTTTTCTCTTTCAATAATTTCTTTATTGTGTATTTTTTAAAATACGTTTTATAAATTTCGTTCCTTCTTTCTGGGCAGGATTACGGCGCCCCCTTCGCCCCCCTTAACACGGCCCTGCTTCCTCCACGTTTGCGGCGGTTACTGCAGTTTCGCACTGTGGGACAGAAGTGAGAACTTCTATCACTCCAGATGCGTGTGTGATGGTCGCTGTCGTCTGGGACGTCAGGATTTCTCCAGCAACGAAAGCAATCATCACCCGTCTATCCTTGAGGTGCTTGTTCATCCTTGCACAACTTGATTTTTTAAGGTTTTCTCTTACTTGTCGGGGACTGTTGCTGAGGTCTCAGTTTGTCTCTCAGCTCCCTTGTCTCCCTTGTCCGTTGTTTTGTGGTAGGGTACAGGGATTGTGGGATTTTACCTTTCCCTTCTTCGCATCTTCAATGGCTTTTACGTACACTGGGCAGCGTAACGTTATTACCCTATGTCCTTCCATCTTGCAGATAGTGCACCCTGGGACCTTATCGCAGGCTGTTGCTACGTGACCCGCCATTCCGCAGTTTCTGCATAGTTCTGTTCGGTCCGTTGCCACCTGCTGCCGTTCTCCAACACGCCCTTCGGCCAGCGACTTTTGCAGTGTTGTACCGCCCTTTGTGGTCTTTGATGCGTCTGTGACCTGAGATGCCAGATTCCAGATGCTCCGGGCTTCTGTGCGTGTTATTACATGATTAATAATGCATTCTGTTTTTGTTCTGGCACATTTTAAGTTTTCGGCAATTTCCGAATCATCATATATTACTCGCTGTGCAGTACATTGATGTATACGACTGGTGGTGTTTTATAGTGTAAAATGCCAAGGTGCCCGCTGCAGCATTTGATTTTTTAATAGGAGCCGAAGCTACAGAAGCGAAAAATGTCGTTACCTTTGACGACGAAGCTGAAATACTCACCATTTTCTTATGCTTCTCGGTGCTTATGTGTCGTTCAAGAGCTACGCAGCCCTTATTGCTGACATCAACGTGGCAATCACAGACAACACACTTAGAATCACAGTCATAGCGACCTCTAACAATACAAGAGTATTTGGTCCAGGCCCGTTCCGACCCGGGGGTGCAGCGGGTGCGAGGCACACGGGCGCCAAGTCAAGGGGGCGCCAAAAGAAGCCGCCTTGATTGCTAAAAATATGTACTCCAGTAAACTTATTCACTGGATCAGCTGTTATTTGTTGCTCATGCGCGTGTAGTTAAAGGTTAAACTATCACCTATCGAATCACGTCGCGACGTGATTCGATAGTCGATACAAGATTGCATCGTATGCGGCAGCTCGCAGCCACAGGCACATACGATTTTGCAGGAAATTACTTGATTCTGACCAAATCTATAAATACGCGTAACCGTGGAATATGTACTCAGTACTATTTCAGTTTTGAGGTTAATATTGTTAGACCCCGAACAAGAAAACGTTTATTTGACTACGAATGTAAAGATGAGGCTCCAAAAACGAGTTTTTCTCAACGAGTTGTATAATACTGATAAATCAAATAGACGTACCCAATGTGAATCTGTCGAAAGTAAGTTACATGATCCATCTAAAAATGAAAAAGATATTATAGCTCAAGATTTGTTCGATGAAATTGACAACCTCGCACCGTATATTTCCCCTGAGATGAACGCGTTGAATATGGTTAGATACCTGTTTAACAATAACCTCATCTATCTGTTCCCAAATTTAGCGATTGCCATACGAATTTTCTTAACATTACCTGTGACAGTGGCTAGCGGAGAGAGAAGCTTTTCGAAACTTAAATTGATAAAAAATTATTTGCGTTCAACAATGGGACAAGAAAGGCTTTCAAACTTATCTATTATCAGTATTGAAAAAGATATATCCGAAAATATAGATGTATCCGATCTAATATTAGAATTTGTATTAAAGAAGGCGAGAAAAGCCAAGTTTACTTGAGTTCTTTACTTATTTAGATTGAATCATAAATATTCATAAGCAATACATGTATATAATATTAACATTAGGTGTTTATTTTGTTGTTATATCAATAAATTAATTATTATGTTAGTGACAAATATTTGTATAATATATGTAAAAAATAAATAAATAATCCATATATTTTCTACATTTACTGTAGCAGGTTATTTTATTCAAGATTTCAAGGAATATATTCTAGAGAATTTAAATCAGGAGATATGAGGGGGGCGCCAAAATTATCGTCGCACACGGGCGTCAGATATCTCAGGAACGGCCCTGATTTGGTCTTCACAAGGTCCGTAACGTTGCACGTTCGCTTATTGGAACTCATCGCTATATTAGGGACTACCGGCCCAACGCACACTATTTTATAAATACTTAATATGTGACTGGCGAACAAATTAAAAGAACTATATTATGATGGTAATATCCATAAAAATATAAATAAAATTTGGGAATCCCTGATATTCCCAAATCTAGCAAGGTTGCCACCACACGTTTCGCCAGGATTGGCTGGTATTATAGTGTAACTGTTTATTCTTACCGCTGGGCAGTAATATGATAATTCACAACCCTAGAGGGCAACAGTGATGTGATATTCTGACAAGTTCCAGCGTTGGATTCTTGAAAGGAGGACATTTTAAGGCGTATGGAAGACACTATATTTTAACTCAAAAAGGAGGGAATGTCCTCCTTTCGGATATCATATGGTAACCCTACTCTCGATGAATCATGCAATAAGTGAACGTAGTAGGTCCGTTACTAGCAGCTTGAACTTTAGCATGGAAACCCAATATGAGTCCTTTCATTGCCGCTGTACTGTCTGTACAAACTCCAACACAGTTATTCCATTCTAGTCCTACTACCTCGAAAAACTGCTGAACATTTTGGAAAATGGCCTCACCCGTTGTACGCCCATTTAACGGCCGATAAAACAGGAAATCTTCGCGAAGAAGCTGTGCGAAATTTGTGATGTCAGTCGATTCATCCAGACGAATTGCAAGTTTTTGATTGTTTTATTCTTCATATACAAAATTCGTCTAGTCACTGTATCATTTGACATGGGAATTTTTCTTAATTCGTCTGCATATTTTTTTTTCGTGGATAATTTCTATCATTTTATGCGCAATGTAGAATTAATTCTTAACCAATAGTTTTTTTTTGGCAGCTGCGGTTAGGTAAGCGGCCTCATAGGATCCCTTAAGTACGTTTTATCAACACGAACGTGGATTTCAAGACATTGTTGTTGCCTTTTTGAGGACTGCAACAGCATTTAAAAAACTGTACACGCTTATTAGCAGATGAGGCATGTTTTGTTAGATGTCTTTTTAACTTTGCTGGTTTCATACTTTGACTAGCCAAACATACTCTACAAACCGCGCACAATGGCTTTTCTTCATCATTTTCAGAAATACAAGTAAAACCGTATTGTAAAAATGTTGTATTGTATTTCCTCTTTTATGGTGATTGTAGAATCTGCTCGATCTTGCTAATGCCGGATGATCCCGGTACTGGATCTACACGTTTCGCAATATCATTTGTAGTTTTAGCGGTTGACAAATTCAACCACTTATCCATAATAAACATATAATGGCAGCGACGTTAGTTCACTTTTTGCATAAACTGTACAAATATGTCGCAACGTACGCAAGCGCGCCCAGCGACCATAAGTCGCATGTTATGCTTGTAGCCAGTATGATGCACACGTCTGCAAACGTTTCTCTGGACAGCTCTATGTTTTTTTGTTAGATGTTACCGCGACACCCAACAATTTTTATGCGAGCCCCCGAGGTCTATGCTTTGAGATACCCTGATCTAATCGATCATACCGTATTTCTAAATCCCTTCCCTAAATCCGTCACTGATACATGTTCTTTTTGGTGTCTGAACTCCTTTTTATTTTGAGGCGGTAATACAATCTAAATACGAAGTAAACCAAAAAGAGATGATGGTGTATATTCGGCCATCCCACGGTAAAATGTTTCTTGGGCGTAATCATACCCTTTCTTTTTCAACTTAACTTGCTCTATATTTCTATCTTGAGGCAGAGGAAGTTCATCTTCAGATCCCATTGATTGGATAATTGTCATTTTTTGACGAAAGCTCAACACCAGTTTGCATTTGTGATGCCGGCAAATTGTTTATATCTAGATTGTCTTGTTCTCCTCAATCTTGGTCAGTTAAGTCTTCACATGCATTGCTTGGTGGTAATAAAGTAATTGGATCTGCTTGTAGGCCACAGTTCTCCAACATTGTTAATGCATCGTGAAGTGAGAATCCGCTATAACATAAAGACATAATTGCTACTTTGTTCCCATATAGGTCAGTAAATTTGACTTTGAAAAAAAAAAAAAAAAAACGAATTAATGTCAGCTATCAAAATTAATCCTATAAGTATTTGATAACTTTTATATTTACAAAATAATATCAATCAGGTATTTTTAATTAATTAGTTTTGCCAAAAATAACTGACCTCGCAATGTTCACACCAAATTTCGGCATCTTGTAAATGTTGTGTAATAATAATTACCACATTTCAATTGTTTCTAATAGCACAGAATCTAGGAGCCACCTAGTTCAACAGCAATCACCACACTAACTGCAAGCAAGTGGACCCTCCACATTAACACATGCAGTTAGGTTATTGGGCATATCTGGGTTAAACCATGGTTTTACATCTATTATGGGGTTTAAAAGGAATGTCATCTTGCCCTTTCTGCAAGCTATATTTTGCCATTCTCTCTGCCATTCAGTTATTATATCCTTCTCCGCCAATCTAATGGACTCAGAAAATCTAAACTAGAAACTAGACTAGAAAGGCTAAAAAGCAGGAAAAGTCGTTTGTGCTTATCAAGTGCTTTTCATTTATTGCAGTTAATGCGCTTTGGGGGGTTAGTAAAAATCGTGGCCTTTGTAATTTCATTATTACATACATAATTAGTTGCCCACCATATACCGTAAATTTATCTTATTTACTAAATTTATCTTATCGAGGATAATATACTAAATTTAGCGCAATAAATGCTTGTGTTCCCCCTTAGCAGAATCGATTGTATCAATTTTTTATCTGGTATGTAAATACCACAAGACACTTCCCTACTTTCCTCCCTTGCTGATGAATTGTGGGTTTGAAGCATCTTATGATATACCTAATATTGTTTGTACAGGTCATAATTATCCACTGTTCTTGTTTCTTGGATTGTGACCTACTTCTCTGTAACATGAGATTATTAATGGTATTCTAGATACAAGTTTATTTTTAATGCAGTAGAGAGTTTGTAAATCTCAGTAGGTGGTCTGCATTATTAGGGTTTGTTCTCATGTGATGGTTCTTGATAATAAAGTTTTTTGCCAAGAGTTTACAACGTAATGCGAGTGGTAATTCTGATGTTTCTGTTAGCATAGCGTTTGTCGGAGTAGATCGAATTGCTACTAGAACCAAGCGTACAACTTGAAATCGGATTGTATTACGTTTTTTGATATTTTCCTTTGATATTGACGAGAGTAGCCAAGTAACTAAGATTTCAGTCTCGATCTTGCCAGGGCTTTACGAAAACAGCCACCAGAATATTTCCCTTAAGGCTAGGTTATCAGGTGAATTATAGTATTTTTGTTCATAGTTAGCAACAATATGTGATGAATGTAGACCGAAAATCCGATTGTTTCTTAAAGATAAAGGACCAATGAAGGCTAGTATACTATCCTCGAGTGTCAAAAAGAGCGTTTACTGTAATAAATGAAGCCATGGAAACAACGTATTGCAAGGACCCCAAAGTGGTCGTCAAATTTGAATGTTGGACAAAAAGAATGAATATAGAATATACAGTGTGTATCAGCCAAATGGAATAAATTCGATAAGAAATAAATGGGGGCGTGTTTGAAAAAACGCTCGGACACGTCGGTTTGTATTTGTAGTTGCCCATTTTTTTCAGTAAAAACTTTTTATGCAGGGTGTCTCCAGTAACAGTGGCCAATACCAACTTTCTTATTTTAAATGGAATATCCTGTATATTATTCAATTTTTTTATTCCTCTGTAAATTCTAGACATATTTTATGTACAATGTCCTATACCTATCTTCAATTGTTCCAGATTTATTTCCAAAATGAACATAAAAAAAGTAAAATTATTTGATTAAAGAAATTCGATAGAAAAAAACTAATAAATAATACTGTTTATTTCTTGATAACATAAAACACACAAAAAAGTGAATGCTAATGTAGGAAATGTTCAAAATGCTCGCCGCGAACTTCTTGGCAAGTTCCAGCGAATAGGATAGGCAGGCGAGGATTGAATGGCCAGCACAATTCCCTGATCTGACGCCACTAGATTACTTCTTATGGGGATATGTCAAAAGTATTGTATACAAAACTAAACCCCTCGACTTAGCTGACTTAAGAAGACAAATAACGCTTGCGAGTAGATTGGTTACGCCTGAGATGTTGATTAACGTCCGAAGAAATTTTTATTTAAGGCTAGGATGCTGCCAAGAAGTTCGCGGCGAGCATTTTGAACATTTCCTGCATTAGCATTCACTTTTTTTGTGTGTTTTATGTTATCAAGAAATAAACAGTATTATTTATTAGTTTTTTTCTATCGAATTTCTTTAATCAAATAATTTTATTTTTTTATGTTAATTTTGGAAATAAATCTGGAATAGTTGAAGATAGGTATAGGACATTGTACATAAAATATGTCTAGAATTTACTGAGGAATCCAAAAATTGAATAATATACAGGGTGCTCCATTTAAAATAAAAAAGTTGGTATTGGCCACTGTTACACGAGACACCCTGTATAAATAGTTTTTACTGAAAAAAATGCGCAACTACAAATACATGTCGACGTGTCCGAGCGTTTTTTCAAACACGCCCCCATTTATTTATTATCGAATTTATTCCATTTGGCTGATACACACTGTATAATAACCTTTATAATGCTACCGTGGATACCCTTTGTTTTCACACCATATTGATGAGATGTGTGTAAATAAAAATGCTGCAAACTAGTAAACGACTATTCTTAGATGTGGTTACATGTGTTCTACATTGTTGTCTATATTCGAATGATCCCTTGGTCGGTCAGTGCGGTGGCGCTATAATCGCGTACCTGTTCGGTTGCATATTTATAACTATATATATATATATATATATAACATGCCGTTCTCTAAAAACTAAAATACTTCTAAGGTAAATCTCTAAAAACTAAAATACTTTTAAAGTAAAATAATCAATGTTTCTTCTAGTAAAACTTTGAAAGAAAACTTTTTTTTAAACTAGTCACACATAGTCTTTGTATTTTATTGGGATCTTTCGATCTCTTTTCGGGCGCAATGTCTTCATTGTTGCTGTCACGTCACTGTTTTGTTTATAGTCTTTGACACTTTGTTCTTGTATTGTTGTTGAAGTGAATGGAATTGTCGAAGTTAGTGGTAGCGATGTATTTTTTGTTTTCTCTGTAAAGGGTTATTCCTTAACTTCTCTAGCGAAGGTGGTGTTGATGTCTTTTCCGCAGCTACTGTTTTCTTTTCTGGACTTATATTTTTTTCTTTATAATTTGCATTTGTCGTGGTTGTCTGTGAGGTGTGACTTGGTGATATTGGCTTTAAATGCACAATATGTCTGCAATATTTATTTCCGTGGATGTTGACAATGTAGGGTCTGTCGCTTACTTGGGCAGGAACTGGTTGTCCAATGCTTAGTTCTGGTGAGTATTTGGTTTTCTTGTCATAAAAGAATTTATAGTGTAGTTTGTTGGGTTCTATTTTGTTCGGTACATTTTTTACTATCTCAGGCAGATAGTTTTTTGTGGCTGATGGTATAAGTGTCCTTGTATTTCTTGAAAACATTCGTTGTACAGGACTTATTTTGTTACTAATATTTCTTTGGTGTAGGAGTGCGAGCCATAGGTCTTCGTTATTCTTATCTGTTTTTCATATAAGCTGTTTGGCTATCTTTACAGTGGCTTCAGCTTTACCATTTGATTGTGGGTAATGAGGAGACGATATGACATGGAATATATCCCATTCTTTAATAAAATCTTGAAAGTCTTTTCCAGTGAAATTAGTTGCATTGTCAGTACATAGACGTTGTGGTATGCCATGTCTGCTAAAGTTCTTTTTGCATATCTGAACCATGTCTTTAGCTGACAGGTTTTAGAGAGTATTTAAGTCAAAATAGTCAGTAGTTTTATATATTGTGGAAGGGGTGATGGTATTATTTAGCAATTCTGTGGAATGTAGAGGTGCACGAAATAGTACATCTGTTACTACATTCTCTTTTCCAATAACAAATTTGAAATTTAAGTTATACCTTTGCAGAGTCATCAACATTTTTTGTAACCTCTTTGATACATTAAGTAATGGCTTGTGAAATATATTGATCAAGGGTTTATGGTCAGTTTTTATGATAGTTTGTGAATTGCCTATTATGTTTTGATCAAAATGTACGCAAGCAAAGACTATTGCAAGCATTTCTTTTTCTATCTGAGCATAGTTTGCTTCAGTTTTTGTTAATGTCCTTGAGGCAAAATCAATTACTCTGTTGTTTTGATAAATTGCGGCTCCTAGTCCATAAAAACTCGCATCACATTCTATAGTTATTGATTTTCCTCTTTCAAAATATTTCAAAGTGTTTGTTTCTATTAGTGTCTCTTTACTTTTTTCAAATTCTTTCTGTTCTATTTCTGTTCATTTCCACTCCCTATTTTCCCTAATTAAATATCTTAGATTGTGCCACTTGGCTACATTCTTAATATATCTACTTAGATATGTTACCATTCCTAGAAATCGGTGTAAATCTTTTTTGTTTTCTGGTTCAGGAAAATTTCTTATAACCTGAACTTTACTTTCATCTGGTTTTAGCACAGTGTCTGTGAGAATATGTCCATAAAAATTGACATCACTTTTGCATAGACTCAGTTTTTCTCTATTTAATTTGCAATTTGCTTCCTTTAGGCAGCGTAACAATTTTTCTAATTTAATATTGTGATCAATCAAAGCTTCTTGTTTGTTTTCCCCACAACTAATAATCAAAATATCATCCGCCAGAATTTCTATTCCTAGTATACCGTTCAGGATGGAACGCATTTTATTTTGAAAAAGGTCCGGAGCCGGAGCAATGCCGAATGGCATCCTCAACCATTTACATCTTCCTAACGGTGGCCAAAATGTAGTTAAATTGCTACTGGCTTCCGAAAGCTTTACCTGACAAAAACCTTTTTTAGTGTCTCCTATACTAAAAACTTTAGCCTTTCCTAATTCCGGTAGTATCTCATCTATTGTCGTAAATTGTGTATTTGGCCTTTTTAATGCTTTATTAAGTGGAATTGGGTCCAAACATATTCTCAATTTCTCTTTTCTGTTTACTAGCAAAATATTACTGACCCAATCTGAGTGGTTTTCTACTTTAGCTATAATTTTATTCTTGACTAACAAATCTAACTCTTGCTTCAATTTTTCACTTAAATGAATGGGTAGTTTACTTTTTGTATAACCCTGAAATACCTCTTTGTATTTTTCTATTATTAATTCAGCTTGTTTTTCTAATATCTTTATCTAATGTTCAGAATTTTCCTGATAGACCTTGTTACAAAATTTTACTAATCCTAGTTTGGAACAAACGTTTGCAGATAAAAGAGGCCCATGGTTTATATTTGAGCCGTTGAAAACCATAGTGGTATAAGTCACAGGGAAAGCATTTAGAGATAAATCGCTTTAAAGTTAATGCATTATTGAGAAATCCTGAAAATAAAAATAAATACTTTTTTGTGGAATGTGCCTTAGGATAAAGCTAACTTGAATTTTTAAATCAAAATTAACTGTTTTTTTGTAACTGTATCTTTTTTTGCAAAGAATTTGAGACTTAGACCACTTTGCCTTCCAGCAATGGTACCTATGTAAAATAGCTAATAAATTATTAGACTTTTAAATCAAAAACGTGGTGTCATTTTTTATTAAACAAAATACAAAACTAATTTAAATTTATAAAATAAACAAAGAAAAACTAGATATTATCTTCTTCATCTTCAACTACTTCAAGCGGACCAATATCTTCAACATTTGGATTTCCAATAATGCCTCTAAAGTATTGTTGATGGACGGGAGGAATAAATTGAAAAAGATCTTTAATATCTTTCTTCTTTTTGTCATTGACAGGAAGAACATTATCATAAAGTAATGGCAATTCAATATTTTTTATGAGTTTAGGAACACCTTTTCGATTAGGAGCTATGCTAATAGAATGAAAAGGATAGTCCTCATTCAGTGTTTCCTTATAGAAAATGGTATAAGGTTTGTTTTTCTCAAAATGTAACCACATTATCTTCAGCCACGATACTGGATCATTGTCTTCATTTTTCTTTCGCCGGGTGACTGATTCTTCCAATAATTTTGTGGAATAAAAGTCACTTCTTTTCATATCAGTAACGAAAAATGGGTTTTTGGGTCGGGTCTTCCTTATTATTGCATACCAGTCTTCGGGCACGTATTTGATTCTGTCTTTAGCATACTTTTCTATCTGACCAAAATCACGGTCATTTGGTAAAAAGGAATGACCGGAAACCATAAACTTATGGTCAATTTCCTTTATATTATTATCTGTATCTTCCAAAAGTTTGAGCCAAAAAAGGCATTGCTTAAAATTTCGGTTCTGTCCACCGCAAGCATCGCTGTAAGCTATGATGTGATTTGCATGTTTTGCGTTGAACAAGATGTGTTTGCGAATACACGATCCGATTTCTTGGGCACCGCGAGATGCTGTAATCTCATCCCATACATACATAAAAGATCTCTCGCTTTCAGCCAGTTCGTGTATGCCCAAGTTGTAGACATACATGTTTCTTTTGTAATATGCTATGGAGCAAGTTAATGTTGGATAGGGCAGTGCCTTTTCTAGATCAAAGGTGAAACTATAAACTTTTCCTCTATTCAAAATTGTCGTTCCTTTGTCTCTTGCCATACTCTTTCTTGCATTTTCGGCCTTTCGTAAATGCAAGGTATGTTCTGCCTGCAAATTTTGTTTTTCATGCTCATTGGCAGCGCAGACAATCTTAGCCTTAAATACATCGCATCTCACACACGTGTCTTTTGAGGGAACGTGGAAGTGCAAGTTAAAATCGCGATGGAAAATCCTTCTATATATTGCTTCTGATACAGGGACGCTTTCTTCGTTTTCACATTTTTCCTTGTATAGGTTGTACATTATTCTTATGTTTAAGTCGGAATCAAGAAATTTTCGATTGGGGTTATGACTGAATGTATAGTGCGATTTGTATGCAGGAAAACTATTAATGTGCACATGAACACCCTGTACTTTTTCTTCTGCTGTCTTATTCTTTGGCTCATGTTTGCCACGTAAATCCTCACCCGGCGAGGAGGTTCGTGCTCTTTTAAGAGCCCTTTCCAGTCGACCATTCGAAATTTGAAGGGTTTGCAAGAAGTATTGCTTACATACGTTAACGGAAATGCTGTTTTTATTTACCCAATAACAATTTGTGACAGTTTTCCCTGGATTGGATCCGTCCCGCGTCCGGACTCTTTTAATTGCATTTTGTTTGACTAATCCACAGATAAATGCATTTTGTACAGAAAATTCTCCCATCCTCCAAAATGCCTCAAACAATTTTTTTCTATCAAGCTCGGTTATTTTATCAAAGCATTTTTTCTTGCAATTGCAGTTCGAATTTACAAATGTTTTTCCCGGAACATTTTTCCCAGAAGTACTGGTGTATTCCTCTCCTGCATTCCTTCGTCGTTTTCGAACTGACTTTATATGTTTTTCTGGTTCTCTAAAACGTTTTCTTCCGACACGTTTCTGGCTTCCAATACCATCTGGTTGCTGAGCTATTTGATCTTCCTGAATTTCCTGCTGTATATCCTGATTTTCCTCATTTTCCCGAATTCTAGCAGGGGGGACCCCATTATATTCTCCTTCTTCATTTTCATCTGAAAACATAGTTGAGGTTATGTTTATTTTTAAAATGATTTAAAAATGACTTTGTTTTACCTGTAGAAGAGTTATCTGTTTCCTCGGACCCATCCGAACTCATTTTATGGAAGTTATTGCAAACATAAATAAAAAACAAAACCTATAGCATTTAAAACCAGAGTGGTCTAAGTCACAGTTGTACCAGTGTGGCTTTCAACTCTATGCGCATAAAATTTCCAGGCAGAACAACTAGCGCCATCTCTCGACAAACTAATGAACATATAGGGTTCAGATTTGCCTAGAAGGTAGATTACTATAGTATAATGAATTTCCAGTGGTTAACTAAATAAACTCGTTTTTGTGACTTGGACCATTCTGGTTTTCAACGGCTCATTTACTACTTGAAAAACTATATTATATTTTAATCCTTTATGTTTACAAGTAAGCGGTTTTTCTCCAATCACGTGTAGTCCACCGATACCATATAGTTTATGTGATTTATTTAATTTGTTACTTTTGGCCAAATTATTCAGTTGACTATGATTGATAATACAGGCATTTGCGCCAGTGTCAATGTCGCACGTAACCTTAACTAGCTTATTATTAATAATAAAATCTAATTCTGCTCTTACAGTTCCGCCACTTGTGGAATTGTTTATAATTTCCCTAATTTCATACATCTGTTCATGTTGAGTTTTACCTTCATCTGTATTTTCATCGTCATCTGATTTATTGTTATCTTCTTTCTTTTATCAAACTTCTTATTAAATTTTTTCTTTTTGCAAACTTTTTCAAAATGATTTCCCCCCCCCCGCATTTGTTACATTTTTTACCAAAAGCAGGACAGACTCCCTTTACAAATATTTCCACAGAAATTACATAATTTTACGATACTGTTAGAATCGAAAGAAAAGAGTGGTGAATAATAATTTCAATCAAACACTTTATTAATAATAAGACGAACGAACAGCATGTGACACGGCAATCGAGCAACCAATGTTGGAAGCAACCAACTACCCGTTTACCGACGGCGGTTCTTTATCGTAAAATAATAACATAAACACATAAACAAACCATCGAGCCAAGTCGTTCAGACATATCCGTATAAGCACATTTCTATCGCATAGTCAAATAAACAAAAACGGTAACACAGGCCAATAGATGAATAATTCTTAGTCCTAATATCTTAATTAATCCATCAAATAAACCGATTCCTAACACGGCCAATCCTGACTTAAGCTTCGCTCTCGAAGCTACTCTCCAGGAGCAGTGTCTTCCGAAACCAAATCAGTATCATGGCTCTTTCTGTAACAACAATGGTGAACTTGTAACTCATTCAAACTTTCGTACGACAATTTATAATTTGTCGACGTTACACATTCAATAATAATCAAGTTAACCAATATGTATTTCTTTCCTTTGGCAATTACGTCCAAAAGGCAAAAAAAACAAACGACTATTTGCAAAGGTCTAACCTTTTAGATCTATGTGCATCAGTTATTAGCAAAGGGAGTACCTTTCAGCTAAAATAATCGATTAGCAAAGAGACAATTTTTTCAACCCAAAAATTAATCAATTATTAGCAAAGGGCTAACCTGTCAACCAAAACAGTCAATTATTAGCAAAGGGCTAACCTTTCAACTAAAACAGTCAATCATTAGCAAAGGGCTAACCTTTCAACTAAAACAGTCAAATATTAGCAAAGGGCTGACCTTTCAACTAAAAAAGTCAATTATTAGCAAAGGGCAGACCTTTCAACTAAAACTGTCAATTATTAGCAAAGGGCTAACTTTTCAACTAAAACAGTCAATTATTAGCAAAGAGCTAACCTTTCAATTGAAACAGTCAATTATTAGCAAAGGGATAACCTTTCAATTATAACAGTCAATTATTAGCAAAGGGCTAACCTTTCAACTAAAACAGTAAATAATTAGCAAAGAGCTAACCTTTCAACTAAAACTGTCAAATGTTAGCAAAGGGCTGACCTTTCAACTAAAACAGTCAATTATTAGTAAAGGGCTAACCTTTCAACTAAAACAGTCGATAACTAGCAAAGGGCTGACTTTTCAACTAAAACAGTCAATTATTAGCAAAGGGCTAACCTTTCAACTAAAACAGTCGATCATTAGCAAAGGGCTAACCTTTCAACTAAAACAGTCAAATATTAGCAAAGGGCTGACCTTTCAACTAAAACAATCGATCATTAGCAAAGGGCTAACCTTTCAACTAAAACACTCAAATATTAGCAAAGAGCTGACCTTTCAACTAAAACAGTCAGTTATTAGCAAAGGGCTAATCTTTCAACTCAAAAATTAATTATTAGTAAAGGGCTGACTTTTTAACACAAACTTGAATCAATTGTTAGTAACCTTTCAACTCAACAAAATAACAAATACAATGTCATGTTTACTCATCTTTTTCTGGTAGATTTAGCAAATCAGTCATGTCCATGGATAGGGACCAATCGGTAGGCCATTTCCTCAGCTGCTCCTTGGCGGCTTTTGGTGTGAGGTTTTTCCCAACTCTTCCTAACTCGTAGCGACTTTCTGGTGTGACACCAATCACTTCGTACGGTCGTGGGAACTCGTACCTCAGCTTGCTCTTGTGCATCGTCTCGTCCCGGTGCATTAACACAAAATCACCAACATTGAATTTTATGGTATCCCGCCGTTTTCGGTTGGCATCTAACGGCTCTTGTATGCAGCATTGAGTTGTTCGCTGACTCTTTGTCGGTCCAGTGCGCGGTTTCTGATTGGCTGCAGATCCGTTGTAACATTTTTCAACAAACTTTGAATCAGAGGAGTGGTTTTCTCTACTCCAATAACACGTATGTTTCCTTCATCCTTTAAAATTAGCACACACCGAAAACAATGGTTTAGAAGTCAAACAATCTATAACATATTGCTTATCTGCTTCTTGTTCTTTAGTTCAGTTAAATGGTCGATCTTTCCTTGTCAACTTTGTTATTGCAGCCGTACATGTGACAAAGTTCGGGATTTTCATATAGGCTGTAACCAAGGATGACATCATACTCGAGAAAACAGTCAAGTACGAACGCAAAAGTCAACTCAGTATTCTCTCCACAAATCGCAATGGCACTTTTGTTCAACTGGTATTTCACCCGACAAAATTCCAGATAACGTAAGGTAACATGATCCAATCCACCAATCAGCTGTTGAAATAGTGGCATGTATTTGTCGGACAGTAGTGATAATCGGCACTTGTCATTTAGACCCAAATAAGATCGTCCATCAATTATTACTTTATTTGGTTCTAATTGGGTACTCGTACCGTACACATTTACGGTTTTGTGTTCCGATTTTGCACAAAACTCGCATACAAGCGTAGTTTTTCGGCGCCTCATAAGTTGTGGTTGTATTGTCACAAATTCGGACATAAATTCTTCCACCGTTATATCTTTCTGTAACACTCTTTTTAAGCACTTTAAACACGTTTTTTAAACAACAGTCTCTACACAAACGTAGGCGAATCCCATTTCTGATGTTAGAATCGAAAGAAAAGAGTGGTGAATAATAATTTCAATCAAACACTTTATTAATAATAAGACGAACGAACAGCACGTGACACGGCAATCGAGCAATCACTGTTGGAACTAACCAACTGCCCGTTTACCGACAGCGGTTCTTTATCGTAAAATAATAACATAAACACATAAACAACCCAGCGAGCTAAGTCGCTCAGACATATCCATATAAGCACATTTCTATTGCATAGTCAAATAAACAAAAACGGTAACACAGGCCAATAGATGAATAATTCTTAGTCCTAATATCTTAATTAATCCATCAAATAAACTGATTCCTAACAATATGTTTCTTTTCTGTTTTGTTTACTACCTGAGTTTGATCAACTTCTAAATTTCGCATTCTCTGACATGTTAATGCGTCTACTTTACATATGTCAATAGTCTGTTCTAAAGTTAGTTCTGGTTTTGTCAATAATTTTTTACGAATTTCTCTATTTTTTATACCTAATATTAACCTGTCTCTCAGTAAATCGTCTCTAAAGGAACCAAATTCGCAACTTTCAATAAGTTCTTGTAATTTTACTAAGTATTCGTCGAGCAACGCTAAACCGCAGTTCCAGCAGCACAAAGTATTGACTGTACACGCAGCATATGTCCTGCGCTGTCTCTGCAGTGTCCACAAAGCCAGCAGGAATATCCCCGAAGCAGACGGACCATCACAACTATCAGACCAGGCGCGGAAACGACCTACGACCAGACGTCTCCCGTTTATCAACAACCGATCACTACAACAAATCAATCCGCATGTACAACAACCTGCCAACCAGCTTGAAAGCCCAAACAACCAGATCCTTTTGGAAGACCTTGAAAGACCATCTACCGCAAACCCCACCTTAAAGCGTCGAAGAATTTACAAGTAGCCTAAAAGAAGCAAAATGACATACAACAATATACATACACTATGACTTTGTTCTGCACAGAATGCCAAATATATATTTCTTCTTCTTCAAATGATTCATGTTCTAATTGACATGTACTATTAAATGTCGCTGTTGTTGGCTAGAATTTTTGCCGCACTACATTTTTTTTCATAATTACTAAAACTGGTTCGTCTCATACCAAACTGCAACATGCTTGATAGATTGATAATAACTCACCGATATGACACGTCATTGGTAAATGGATAATTATACTATTGGAAAGAATCCGCGGCTGTCCCGATCGTCACCGGACGGTTACACATCTCCCGCGTATCATAATAATATAGAAATACCCTCTTTAAACAACGATAACGATACAGTGTAAGGTTAACTTACCCGGGGACACCTGTCCCCAGACTTCAGTCTCCAGTCCACGTCATCTATTTCCTTGGACTCATAGGCTAGCTTTTTCATCTGCACACTTTATCTTATCACACCTAAAATCCCCCAAATCAGCCACAACCTGGATAGAACTTTACACACACAGTGAAGCAGAACGGAATGCACTAGCCAGTGCCATTGCTGCCATATACCGGTGCAAGTCATGGGGCACACACATAATATCCTATTATGGCAACCAGGAATATAGCTAGCGATTTCTCCTCGACAAGGGAGTACCGTCATAAGAACCAACCCAAGTCAACTTCCACATCCGACAAGGGGGTACCGTCAAAAAGACCAACCCAAGTCAATACCATTCTAGAACAACAACAATACACCTCACAGAACTACATCTCTAGAGCTACCCCATGATACGAAACCGACTCCGCACAGTCCGCATCGACGCTGTCGTCAAAGTTGCTTACAAAGAAACTAACGGGTGCCCGCTCACTGCTTTCGATCGGTACGTTCGACTCGGACCGACTACGTTCGGCAACGGCGGAGTATTCTATTTTATTTTTTTTTATTAACCGGTAAATTATCTATAATTTTCAAATTTTTTTCCCACGATCTTTTGGTAATAAATGGCACATGCAAATACCTAGAAACTCAGTACATTTTTGTATTAATTTCGAAGATGTAGACATTTTAGTTCAGTTCAGTTTCAGTTTGCTAAATGTTAATCTAATTTTTATTTGAATGTTGTTTTTGGCGGATAGCTTTCTTTCCTTTATAAAACCCTCTGGTATCTCTACATCTGGTGTACATACTCGAAGACAGCCAACATGTCTCTTTGCCCCAACTTAGCTCTTTTCGGTACAAAACAAAAGTGTTATTGTCTGAGAAACCAGTCATAAACATTTCTTGTCAGATGTAGGGATGTGTTCTAAAAAGTTTAATCTCGCACATCTCCTACACAGTTCATTTTAAGGGTGTTCAATAAGTATACCTCTTTTGTAACCAAAAGTCTTAAAAAAACCTCTTTTGTCTCAAAGTAGTTCATCCAAAGAATATTATTTGTGTTTTTTTCGGTAAGGCGTTGCGTTTCGGTACATACGTAAGAATGCCAAAACATTATTCTGCCATCAATTCAGAAATTGTGTTTGTTGGTGCTTCAACGTAGTACTGCGCGCACACCATGTCTGATGAAATGTTGATAGAGTGTGTTCGGGAATATGACATTGTATACGATCCACGTAACAAGTATTACCACGACAACAATAAAAAGGAAAATGCTTGGGTAGATATATCGAAAAAGATGGACTGTTCTGGTAAGTAAAAATATATTTAATCGAGTAAATTTAAATCAAATATTGTTTACGGCTTAAATTCAAATCAAATATAATTTACGGCTGGTCTTTCCTTCCTGCATAAATTCGTTCTAGTTGCCACGGCACGCTTCCTTTATTTGACGCAGAGTATGGTTTAAATTGCTCTCTGATGTTTAATGCTTCTTTCTGAAAGTTCCCTCCTGTGCTAGCTAACTCAGTAACACCTTGCGGCATTTCTTCCTCTTCTAATTCGCCTGGCTGCCAAGCACAAGAATCATTTCTCAATTAAATTTTTTCGAGACAATTCTAAATTTCTTAGTCATTATACCAAAAGCATTCAACCTAACTCGTCTGACTCTACTATGCCGATAATTATAAATTTTGATTACTTCATTGTTCAGCATCTGTGTTCCTGGGTAAGGTATCATTACGTTCGGCATTAATGGAAGTGCTTCATCTCCAACAATTACGTGTGGCAGAATCGTATTTGTTTCAGGTACATAGTTTCTTATCTGCTGGAAGATGTAAATCGTGCGATAGTTTTTGTCCTAGTTGTGATGAACGAAATATACCTCCATCACTATTGCGCCCATACGCCCCAACATCCACAGTGATGAAACGTTAGTCCGCATCCACTAATGCAAGTAGTACAATACTAAATTCCTTTTTATAATTGTAGAAAAGAGATCCTAAATTTGGCGGTTTTTCGAAAACAACGTGTTTGCCATCAATGGCACCCACACAATTTGGGTAATTCCATTTATTTCTAAACCCTTCTTCTATCTTCTGCCACTGTTCAGTTGTAGGAGCAGGCATTACAATTGGTGCCAATGTTGACCATATTTTTTCACATGTGTCATAAAACTCATAAATAATCGTCCTCACAGTTGTTTCCCCTAATCTATAACTGAAGGATGTTGTCGAAAAGGAATCCCCATATCCCAGAACTCTAAAAATAAGCAAAACATTTTTACTGTACCAGGGAAAAATAATTCGTGTTATTACTATCCGTAATGCCATATTTATTTTGTTTACTACTCTTGCGCAAAATACGACATCGCACACTAGTCAAGTAACCTAAAATAATATGGCATTTAGCATGTAAAAGTCCTTATTAATGTTATTTTAGTGAATGATTGCAAAAAAAAAGATGGACATCCCTTCGAGACAACTTTCGCAAGGCATTGAAAAATCGGCAGACGAAGAGTGGGGATGAGAATATTCCAGTTAAAAAATGGAAATTTGAGGATAATATATCGTTTCTCATCCCATATTTTGGCGAAAGGGGCCAGCATTCAAATTTGGAGCGAACATCAACGGAACAATTGAATTAGATGACGAAAGTGGTTCACAGAAAGAAATAACAGTAATGACACAGGTGTTACAAAATTATTTTAAAGAGAAACAGTCCTCGATGTCGGTAAAGAAACCGACCATTTAAAAAAATTTTTTGATGCGATGGAGGAAACCGTCCGCATTTTTTCACCTAGATTGCAGGTCGACATAAAATCAAAAATTTACAATTTAGTTAGTGAGTATGAGTTCAAAAATATGAATGAAAAGAATCCGCCCACTCCAAATATCCACCCAGTTCAGTCCGCTTCCGTTTTGCCTCATTTCCATTCAACTCAAATATATACGAGTAGTAATGTAGACATGCATCAAGCTTCTACTTTAAATTCCCCAACTCCACATTCCTTCCTTTCTCACTACCACAATTAAATTGTAATACATAAATTAGCAACGAAATAAAATATTGTATTCTACTAAAATACTGTATTCTACGGCGTTTTAATTAGCATAAAAAAAAACAGATTATTATAGGTACTTACTTCAGTGTTACAGCTAGCCGCTCTTCAGGTGAAATTGATTTCCGATAATTAGTGTCCTACATTTTAAGTGATAACATATGCACAAGTTCGTAAAATTTGGTACTGAACATCCAAAAGTATTAAAAAAACTTTTCATTGTCGTTCAGTAGATCTGGGACCAAATGGTAAAATTCTCCATACAACTCTCGCTTAAGTTGTATCTCACATACTCAAATTTTGCGTGATGGTTCTTCTATTTCATTGTAAGCCAATGCTATCATAATATTTTCTTCGGACGAACTTGACGACGAACTAGACATTTTGCTATCCTACCAGCGACTGTTAGCTAACTGTGGTCAGTTGAGTTCTGTATTTTGTTTTGAATTTGTATAGATTGACCGAATGGTTGTCTAACAGATGTCTAAAGGGTTATTAGAGAGAATATCGGGATGTCTAAAGGGTATTGTTATCGGTTTGACCTGGATCTGAGAGTTTGTGTGCTATGAATAGAGATTTTTTTAAAGATACTGAAACTCAGTGGGCGGTGGTCGCTACCGAGCCGAACGCGCCGTACGGAGTCGAGTCGATTGTGTGAGCGTGCTGCTTTATCTATCGTACCAGATAAACTCAGGCTAGCAAAACCCGCATTGGTAAAATATCTGCGCAACACTCTTTCGTAAATTATATTTTTTTACCACGTAAAACTTTCCTTATAGTTTGTATGACGCTATCACAACTGCTTTTATCGGTATCTGAGACGTTAAAATGATTATATTTTGTCATAGCCTTTTCTCCGATGGCTGTAAGTAATGTATGTAGAGTAGTTTCAAACTAAAGCAGCACGCTCACTGGATCGACTCGACTCCGCACGGTACGCACAGCACGTTCGGCTCGGCAGCGACCACCGCCCATTGAATCGGCGGCAATCGACGTTTCTGGTAACACCCGACGCGATGTTCAGTTGTTGAGGTGGACCGGAGTCTACTTTTTATTGGTACCGTACCAAAAACAAAACGGTCCATTTCTAATTTATTTTAACTTAAATAACATAGTCCATTTTTTTTCGATATATCTGCCCAAGCATTTTCCTTTTTATTGTTGTCGTGGTAATACTTGTTACGTGGATCGTATACAACGTCATATTCCAGAACACACTCTATCAACATTTCATCAGACATGGTGTGCGCGCAGTACTACGTTGAAGCACCAACAAACACAATTTTTGAACTGATGGCAGGATAACGTTTTGGCATTCTTATGTATGTACCGAAACGCAACGCCTTTCCGAAAAAAAAGCACAAAAAATATTCTTTGTATGAATCACTATGAGAAAAAAGAGTTTTTTTAAGACTTTTGGTTACAAAAGAGTTATACTTATTGAACATCCTTAAAATGAACTGTGTGGGAGATGTGCGAGATTAAACTTTTTAGAACACATCCCTACATCTGACAAAAAATGTTTATGAATGGTTTCTCAGACAATAACAGTTTTGTTTTGTACCGAAAAGAGCTAAGTTGGTACAAAGGTACATGTTGGATGTCTTCGAGTATGTACACCAGATGTACAGACACCAGAAGATTTTATAAAGGAAAGAAAGCCATCCGCCGAAAACACCCTTCAAATAAAAATTAGATTAACATTTAGCAAACTGAAACTGAACTGAACTAAAATGTCTACATCTTCGAAATTAATACAAAAATGTACTGAGTTTCTAGGTATTTCCACGTGCCATTTATTATCAAAAGATCGTCGGAAAAAATTAGAAAATTATAGATAATATACCGGTTAATCGGTTTTTGTTAAAATATTTACCGTTTACTGGTAAATACAAGCTGCAATAATTTTGAAACCACTAAACATAATGAAAGGACCATCCGCCGTCGAAGGCGCCGAACCAAAGTTGCCCCTTCAAGAATACCCTGCCGTTGCCGAACGTAGTCGGTCCGAGTCGAACGTACCGATCGAAAGCAGTGAGCGGGCACCCATTACTTCCTTTGTGAGCAACTTCGCCGACAGCGTCGATGCGGACTGTGCGGAGTCGAGTCGATCCAGTGAGCGTGCTGCTTTAGAAGAGCACAGTTGTATATGCAACCAATCATACCCAGTGTATGGTTTATAAATTGCCTGTGTATATTTGGTTGCATATACAACTGTGCTCTTCTTAGTTTGAAACATCTATACCTTTTTCTTTTCATCATTTGGGGGCCACCGGTCTATACCACTTGCAATGCAATAATTATTCCAACTTTTAGCAAAATATTCAAAGTTTTGTGCAACTTCTCTTTCTATATTTGATGCCGATGGCAATGGTATAGCTGTTGCGTTACTATTTGTCTGTTTTTGTACCTTCTCAGCCATGATGCGTAACATTTCAGTTTGTTGTTTGATATGCTCCAACATAGCTTCGCTATCCATTTTCTTTTCTGTACTTATTTAACTTGTCCAGATAGTTAGGATGCTCACCTAGCGTATATCTTTCTGTAGATTTTCTTCTCGATCCCTCACTTTCAATATAGATGATGAAAGCAGCGATCTAACCTCCAATTCCAAGCGACCGCGTGTCCTCGGCAATTTATCTATTTTTCTTAGTATTCTTCAAAACAAACGCCTTCTTTATTTACTTCTGAACATGGTGTCTCACATCTCACATATTGATGAGGTGTCGGTCAGTGCGGTGGCGCTATAATCGCGTACATGTGTTCGGTTGCATATTTATAACTCTACTATAACACCCTTTTCAATTCAATAATTTTCAATTCATTTTCAATAATTGCATATCTGTAGATTTTTAGTTAAGGTGGGGTTCGAATTGATCGCAAGTAGACTAAAAAGTAGTCGACAATATTCCTAAGAATCCGTCCGTAGACTGAGGAGAACTAAGTAGGGTATTTTTTTATTATTAGGAATGCTTCAAATATATGCATAAAGGCTATCTTGAATACAAATATCTTAACATTCAGTTGTAACAGATTATTAAAATACGACAATTTCAATGATTTTTACCAGCTAATTACGTCGCTGTTCTTGCGAATGAAGACAAGATGGTTGTCTTATGCAATACATCGAGACGCACTGATTCAATTCCGATTTAATGTTCGATTGAAAAGGGCCTAGAAGTTGAGATTTCAAGGAAAATAGAAACGCTTGTTTTCGGGCTGCCACCTGCTAACTGTACGAGTAAACACGTTGATTAGTTCAGCTATTCTCCGTTCCTTGCCAGAGCGTTGTATCGGTTCGGTTTAACACATGGCTATTTAAGTAGATACTAGTGTTGGGAATTCTCGAGCTACAATAATTAAATTAGTCGATTATTGTAATATCTCGAGATAATCGATTATGTATATTAGTACTAGTAATTTCGCTAGTACTACTAATTTCGTTAGTACTACTAATTTCTTCAGTACTACTAATATTGTTAGTATGGGTTGTCCCACGATTGGTGACAATTACTGATCGATTTCAGCTGTTATTTTGCGTATACGTTGCAAGCCATCCTGGCGCGCTAGAACGGGACATAACGCTTTTTCATGCGTCTGTTCTTACGATTTTAAAATCCGATCGAACATATTCGCCGATGTCGATGCCATTACCAGATGCAGAATTTCATGTAGATTCTGAATTTGTTATCCCCGATCATCTACATTCTACGGCATCGGCGGATAGCGTTATTTGCAATTCTATTTAAGGACACCTGCGCTGTTTTAGATGACGCACTGGTAATATAAATAAAAAAATGTAAAAATGTTATTCCATTTATCAATACATTAAAAATCATAAGCTCCAGCATAATAATCACGCAAATCATGTTAAAAAGTCTGACAGCAACCTATGATGTATTCCAGGCATCTACATATTAGCTCATAGAGTTTATATTGCAACCACAGATACATTCGACAGAAAGGAAAGAATTGGTAAACAATGATAGGCACGATTGTATTTACAATACTTTTATTGAGAGAGGTGACAGATTATACCGTTCCTGAAATTGTTTATTATCTGTACGTCAGTGATAAATAGCTGTCGGATTGAAAAATATTTTATCCTGCATTGTCCAACAGTAAACTGGCCAATACGACCAGTCGGTATCATTCGTCACGTTTTTGTCGCTGACAACATCGCTTGATGCAACTGGACGATTGCTACACGAGATGTCAGTGCAGTTTTGGTCGTCTTCTCGATCATCTCGTCACTGGGTTCCTAAACTGAAATTATTGATTGTATAATGTACTTTGCCTTCACTTAAAAATTATTGTAGTGATGTGTCTTATCTACAAAAGTACAATGATTACGTACATTTTTCCATGTATAGGTCTCTATTATGGTTTTTCAATTTTGGTCAGGTTCCGATCGATTTAAAATCTCGTCAGTATGGACAGATTTATTGTCGTCACAATAAACGACTAACATTTTCATTTTCTCTTAATTTTTTGGTCTAATTTCATATGGTTACCACATATATTGGCTCAATGTTTTGATATTGGAGTGTCCTTTCTAAAAAAGTGGTATGATTACTCTCCATCTATAATAATTCTGATTCTACAACAATCTTTCTTTACCTGCTTCCCTTATTACTTGTTTCTTAAGGTTTTTTCAATTTTAGTGAGCTCACGATTCAATGCTTTGTTTTCTCTATCGTCTATTGCCTCCAAAACATAATGTGGATCCTTGCATTTCTTATTTATGCGAATATTTCCCCTTATCATCTCTGGTAAAATGCAATCTTTATAAAACTTTGACAGTTTTGGGACCATCTCATTGATCCACAGCTCCCGATCAATACAAATCTCTTCGCTATGTAGAGGTTTATTGTCATCACAATAAACCACAAAATAACATTTTTGTCGCTGACAGATGTTTAATTGACCTTGTACCTAAAAATTCACCATCAAAATAAGGTCATTCCAATTGTCAAAGTAAAATATTGTATATCGCACATCTAATAGCAGATCAACAATGATGAAACACATACGTGTTTCATCAAGAACATATTTGTGAGATAAGTTTCTATAAAATTACAAAAGTTACATTTACGTCATTGCGCTTTTAGATGTGCAAAATTATTTTTGTAGATGAACCTTTCCTATAAAAACTAGTTATTCAGAAATATCAGTTTGGCCTAAAAGAGGATGAATGTTTAGTACCCAGTTAGGGTTGGCAGATGAGTTTAAAAAAAACACTGGGCAACTATTTTTTACTCCTTTTTACTTTCCGACTCCTAGAAGGAAAGTATTGTAATCGACGGAAAAAAAAAATTTGAGATTTTAGCGGAAATACGCGTTTTGGGGTCCCCTGAATCCATTGCAATGATTTCTGGAAAATGTATGTGTGTATGTGTGTACGGTGTACGTATGTCCGTGAACACGATAGCGCCCAAACGGAACAACGGATCGGGCAGAAATTTGGCATACATATTTAGAATTACCGGGGGACGAACTGGATTGTTTTTGGTGACAATCTGACAACCGGAAGTGGCAGATGTCAAATACGTTTTCTTAGGTACTCATCCGATTTGGACCAAACTGACACCATTTCATCCTGCAGTGACTTTAAATATGTATACAAATTTACAGATCAATGGGATGAACGGTTTAGGCACTATAAGAGTTTATACCTATCGGGCGCCTTCGGTTTATGTCGTAATGGAGGGCTCACGGATGGCTCACTGTATGTGTCCGCATTACGTTATCGGCCCGCCGTCGAAGAATAAATAAACACCTCGCAGAAAAACACAGATACATACGTGACAGTATAATATTATGGTTATTTGTATCGAGAGGTGCCTTGTGTTATGATCTAATAATATAGTATTATTATGTTACGGACATTTATTTAAATGTCAACAATGTAGTCGGAAAGTTGGGTGAGGGCCACCCCAGATATTTTATATTAAACTGTCCAGTGTTCAGCGTTCTAAGCCAGACGAATTCCTGGAAAACTGCACTGTCTGAATGAAAACCGAACATCTGGACACTACACTACTATGCTTACTATACATTTAAAATGTGTATTATTGTTTGCTTGCAGTTTTCAGAGTGGTTTCATTTTCCATGAAAATGTTACATTTATCATGATTTATCATGCTACTCAAAACACATTTTTGAATTACTGAGTTAGTGTTTGTTGGGAGAGACAATCTACATCTTCTACAAAATATCTTATTTAATTTTTTTTTTCTGACAATAACTAATACCTGGTAAAAATACTTATGGTTATGTTTGAGTTGTAATTTTCCATTTTTTAATTCCAGGCATAGTGAAGTGTCGGATCTAGCAGCCTCTTCTAAAGTTTTCCCGGATTTATGTACACTATACAAACATTTTACTTCAACTACATGTGTTGACCCTACGAGACCTGAAAGCATAATTGAGAACTAATCTATTATTGAAAAAAAAAAGTATAGCATACCATCTGGACTTGCTCCAAGAAAACCAAGATCTAAATCCACATAAAACCCAGCTGGTTCAACTTCAATATTGTGCTTGGCACTGAAGAGGTTAATTGCAACTTGCTCTCTTCTTTTACCAAAGTCAATTGCTGGTGAATTATGTATTGTTGGATATAAAATGGATTTTACTAGATTATGGCACGGTGTCCACATTTTCCTCTTTATTACCGCGCCAAAATTGGATGCTGTTAATCTATCTCTTCGCTCTACCTCATACAGTGGATTTCCAAATTGGCCAATAGTGCTTTTTGCTATTGCAACTTGTTCTTCAGGCGATACCTGCAATAAATCTCACTACATTAGCGATTGCAAAATGTACAATGCTGGATAATTTTTCAGATAAATGACCTTTTTTTTCAACTGCTTCACTTATTAGTTGAGTCATTTTTCTTTTTGAAAAGTGATAATTCTTATTTTAAAACAGTTTCAAATAGTAATGAGCCCTACTTGGTAAATAAACTTAATTAACTAACACAAATGATGTTAACAAAATGTCATCATTATTAACAAAAAAAGAGGTATTGATACCTGTAATTTCTGTAGAAGTCGTTCGCATTCTGCTTTCATTTCTACAGGTTCTACTCGGCTTCCTCTGCATTGGGACCATATTCAATATTTGCCATAGATTCATAATCTCCTCGTTTCTTCCGTAAGGTGGCTTCTTCCGGAAATAATCTCCTGTTCACCTTCTTGCGCTCACCACTGTTCATCTGCTTGTCCATATATCTTTGAAAATGCTTGCCAGGACTCTCCTCAAATAATGTTTTCCAAGGTGTTCGCTGCCATGCTGCACCTTGGTTGTATCTTAATCCAGAGAGTGTGGCTCTTCTCTGAAATGAACCTCGCTGAATTAGGTTCAATCGTTTGCCACTATTAAACCTAGCCACAATTTGCATGAAAACCTCGGCTCTGTTGTTGGTCTCATTGTCTATCAAACGACTGCTCTTTCGTAACAGTGCGTCCAATGCACCTGGAATAAAATAATTACAACAGATATCATATTGTTTTTAAGTTATTTTTTATAATTTAGAAGCATGCATAAGGCATTTCTTACCCTCAATATGACTAAACATCGCTGTAGCTTTCAGCTGCGGTATTTTGCTGTTAGCCGTTTCTCCAACTGAATTGCAGTAGTATTCCTTGCAGCTTGTGTGATCCTCATAGATATGATAAACAACATTTTTTATGTCTTCACACAAGCTGTTCAAGTCCGCAGTAGTTGAATTTTCATAAATTGTTTTTTGTAACAATTTTTCAAATAATTTAATTTTGTTTGTTGTTAAGAATTTCCTTCCATTTATGTCTACTGTTGTGTCGTTTTTCAGTTTATACAGTGCTTTTGTTATGTTCTTCAGCATATGGTTTTTACATTCAATTTTTTGGATACGGCGACCATATGGTACCCTCTCCTTCAAACGTGCGTATGTACTGGCATCTCCATCAGCAATAAATTTTAAAAACCGAATCCCATGCATGTTTTCACTACTTCTAAATCCTTCCACCATAATATCAGCCTCCATCCCTGGCGATGATCCCGTCCAATTTTTGAAGCAATTGTGCTTTCTAGTCTCCACACCAGTGTTAGTAGCACGAGCACAGATGCAGCAAAATTTGTTCCGTACCCCAACAAATAATACCTTTCCTGTCTCTTTTCCTATGATGACTCCCTACAATATAGAGTTGTAAATATGTCTACTATGATAGAAACAAATAAAGTTACTCAATTAAAAAATCTATACATACCACTCCACTCGCTGCATTATATGAGTGACCATAGCTTCTTTTACTCCACCCACCATCAAGGTATACTGTAGTCCATGGAATCCCTTCATTATCTATCTGCCCCTTCTCGATTGCAATTTGCCGCTCTTCTATGCCAGCCACTATGGTTTCTTCTGTTAGTGCTTTATCCCATAACTCGCCAAGACAATTTTCAATATTTGAAAATAAATGGTACGTAAATGGAGGGATGTTCAGCACAGACAGAAATTCTAATAAGTGTCCATAAGTTGAACCGGTGGCAAGTGTTCCCCACACAGCACCAGTATTTATTTTTGATGGTTTTCTGGTTGGATTTTCTGTTGTGTACTTGTACTGTTTATCACAAGTGTTACATGCCAATGTAATTGTAGAAACCAGACCAGTACCTCGGTTTTCCTCCCGTACCGGTAGCAACGTGCCTTGTGTACAAATTCTACTATGCATCTTTTGGGCCGGTAGCGCCCAACTCAGCACACGTTTAAATCCACTATTCGATGCCCCTGTAGTTCATGTTCCATAATGCTAAATAACAAACAGAAACATAGAACATAGTTCAATAATGAATTACTGTTTTATCGAGGAATCTTACCTATCATATTCTAGTTGCCCTATAAATCCATATTCCATGTCACTTGCTTCACCATGTGAAATGGGTGCTTTTGAAGTTGTTTCCATGCTGGGATGTAAAACTTCTTCAGTTGTAATAGTGGCAGAACTTGCAGCTGTAGTGGTAGGAGCCATCAAACTTGAATGATCACTATGCTCTGCTCTCCGCTTTTTAGAATATGTTCTTTGAGGTTTAAGAATCTGAAGCTCATCTGAAGAAGTATCACTAATAAGCTGTAAAACATCTTCAATTGGAACCGGGGCAGAACTTGTAACTGTACTGGTAGCAATAATCAGTGTTTCATCATTACTGATTTCTTCAACATCCATGGCCATTGCATTTCTTTCAAACAGCCTTGCCTTTGCATGCCTTGCTCGAAGTGCTTGAGAACGCCGGGAACGCTTCCTAGCCTTACTAAGGGGTAGTCTGTTATACGTACTTTCGTTAGAATCCATTCCTTTTCAACTAAGATCTACTATCTAAAACTTAAAAGTACCACACTATTAGGTTTATGATTTATATTATATATATGTATATAAAATAATCTAAATTGTAAATAATCATTTGGAGATATAAAAAGTTTGTACTGATTTCGGAACATTATGTTCTTACGTTCGTAGTGTAATTGTTTTATACACAATTTAATAACAAACGCGAAAATTTATTGTAAAAAACATTGTAGTGTTTTATAAACTTGCAACATTTTAAAAAAGTAGTCATTCAAATCGGATTAGTTCCAACGAGTTCCTAAATAACGCAGTATTTGGGTCTAATTGATCTCCACGATAATTAAAGTAACAGAACATTAGATTGAACCGTTTAGTTTTTGCAAATATGGTTTCCTTTCAATTTCATAATGTAAGTATTTTGCTTTTCAAAAAAATTTTAGAATTGACCTATACCAGGTCATCATAAATGAGAGTCATCGGGTGCAAAACTTTGTTCCGGTAGTTCGCACTAAACTTTAGTCCCAGTTATAGCGCCAAATGCTTGGAGCGTTATTATTGGTCAAACTAGGTCTAACTTCACACTGTTTACTAAAAGTTGGACCTAGTTGGACCAATAAAACGCTCCAAGCATTTTAAATTCACTGGCGCTATAACTGGGACTAAAGTTTTGAGCGCAACTACCGGAACAAAGTATTGCACCCGGTGACTCTCATTTATGATCACCCGGTATTACTGGAAGTACGACTACACTTATGTTCGATTGCAGGCTACGATCACTTCAATTCAATTTGATTCGCTATCATTTGGCCAAAGGTGCTGTTTGCTCGCTTGTTTGACGTCGGAATAAAAATGATTCGACCAATAAGAAGACAATATTTCAAATTTGCGATAACAAAATATACAGATCAGATTGAACAGATCGCGGACAGCAGTCGAACACAGCCTTTGGTTATTTATTACTTATTACAATCGGTTTCGCTTTTTTACATGATCGATATCAATTTGTTTTTAAAAACGGCACATCTGACATAATGTTATATATTACTAAATTATAGGGTGTAATACGTACCTTATTATATTCTATATTATACGCTAAACCACACACTATCAAGTCAATAAAATAACCTAAACTAAACTAAACTAACTATGATGTCCAACACTGTCAATCAAGAAAACACTATAAACTATCGAGTCCATAAAATAAGCGAACTAAAAACAAAACGATGTCCAACACTGTCAATCAACAAAACACAGCAGATACTACTCGCAAACACTTGCTAAACGTACGGCTGGAGAATACAGAATAATCCAACAGATTGAATAAACACTTTTTGCGATGAAAATAGGTATTCGAGACGAATTACCCCTCCCACTTCGGGTGTCTACGTTGAGTCCGTATTGCAATGGAGTTGACAAATTGAACTGCACAAATTGAAATTCTAATATATGTATTTGTTTTTGATTTATAGGATATTAGACTATTGTAGTAGGTACCTGATGACAATTTCTTTACATTGTAGAACTTTTTAAAAATTATAATATGTTATTTTCGCAGTTCTTCACACAACTTTTTATGTAAATCGTCACATGAAATACTTTAGGTGCACTCTTCCATAAATTTAGTTTATTTCACTAGCCAAAATATAAAAGCTGTGTATAAGAAAAAACGGAGTTTGTTTGACAGAAACACATTTACTTTAATGATTGTATTTTAATTTACTGACAAAACTTACCCCAGAAATATTTGTTTTTAAACATATTACTGTTAACTTTTATTTCTTTTGTCAATAAACGGCTTATAGATGAATTTTAATTTAATTATAAATATTATAATTTAATATAAATTTTGTATAAAGTTTGTATATTTAATATACGTAAATTATGTTTTTTGAATACATCTAAAATTATAGCGCTGATATATCTGGTCCATCACATGGTATTTTGTCTGTTTTGTAAGAAATCTTCAATCCTGTATTTGTAATACCAAATTGTGTCAATTGGTATGTAAAAACATTTTATTGCCTTGCCTGGCGAGACCCCAGCAGGCGAAAAAAACGCGCCTCAAAGCTAATGCACGGGTCACGTGCACACTCCGCGTGAAACCGTCAGCTTCGCCCAAATATTATATCAAAGGTGCATTTAACCGCCCTCTAGGAACAAGATTCCGAAGGATCCGTATATTTGGTTGCCTATTATGTATATTATCTCTATTTTGGCTTTCAACTCCCATCTTAACTACGAATAAAATTTGTTAACAAAAATCTGTTAATAATCAGGGGACTTTTAGATGTTTGTTGAAGCAGTTGCAATATTGATGTTCATCTATTTTCCCAGAGGTGGCGCTGTCATAAGTTTTTTAAATTATGTGTAATTTCGTGAAGCCACAAGCACTGTAGGTCCCAACCAAACTTTTGCCAATTTGTAACCATATCTACTAGGACTTTTGTTTTGCTAAACTTCTTGTATAAACGTTTACAGCGCCTAAGCCGCTCATCCCACTGATCTGTAAATTGGTACACATGTTTAAAGTCACTGGAGGATGAGCTGGTACGAATATGGTCAAATTTGTTTAATCCCCAATAGCTAAGTACATTGCCACTTCCGGTTGTCATATTGTCACCAAAAACAATCTAGTTCTCCAGTTCTCCTGCCAATTTTAAATGTGCATACCAAATTTCAGCCCAATCTGTTGTACTATTTGGGTGGTATTGTGCTCACAATTATACATAGGTACATACATACATACGGTTTCGCACGCACGCACGCGTCACGCGATATATACAATACAAAGTAATAATACAGATTTAATAAGCAATATTGGTAAACTCAGTCGAAATCCGGTGAACTTGAGTTTGAGTTGGTCCGAAGAGGCAGCAGAAATTGTGGGAAGAAGAAAAGGAGTTTCAGACACATCCGACAACGTATCCTTTAACTTAACCTTATTAACCTCAAAACAACCAGTTTTGGCCAGAACAACCAGAAAAGAAATAATAGCACTAAATCCAAGAAAGACCACTGCAATATATCCGAAATGGAAGCAAAAATGAAACAATTGTTAATGAATAACTTAACCGGATCGGTTCACGAATTACGCAAAGAACTTCAACAAACAACTGCCAATTTGGAACAAGTAACACTCGAACATAGCAAAAAAATTACGTCTATAGAACAAACATTATCCTATTATGACAAAGAAAACCGTAGGCAAAATGTAGTTCTCCAAGGTCTGGAGGAGAACGAAACAAGTGTAAAACATCTTCAAAGTACAGTCCTAAACTTCATCAATACAGTATTGAAGGTAAATACGTCAATCAGTGAAATCGATGCTATCTATAGAGTAGAGCCAAAAAACGCAGAAAAGGATAGACCCATAATAATTAAATTCCTCTCTACCATAAAGACTCACGAAGTCCTAGCAAGCAGAAGAAGCTTAAAAAATACGAAGATAAGCATGTACGAAGATCTACCAAAGTCAGTAATGGAAGAACGGAAAGATCTACTGCCAGTAATGAAATTCAACAGAGAAAAAGGCCACCATGCTGTAATAAAGTATAACAAACTCTATGTAAACCACAAGGAAATAAACAGCGAAGATCTAAAAACACAGGACCAGCCGAATAAAAAGAGAAATCTATCAACAGAGGCTGAAGATTTGAATCGAAGAACAAAAGTAATAAAGGCAGAAATCATGAACAGCGAACCCATGGATAAGCGTCCAGTCTCACAAGAAAATATCAAAGATTTTTTCAGAGGGTAAGATCAAATTCCGCTTCAACAAAAACAACCACCGACTTGGCCACAAGTTTAAGAGCTCCAACGGACAGTCAATAGCAATCAAGACATTCTGCAGCAACTTCACCGACGACGACAAAAGCAACGAAAAGGAATAAGAGAAATTTGCACAGAAAACAAGAAAACAGAGTAAACAACTACTCCCAATATGGCTGGTCACCACGGGAGTAAAGACCACATACCCCCGGGATAAATTTCATAAATTCCATATATGCACCCTAAACACTCACACTTTGAAAGGAGAAGACAGATTAGAGGAGCTAGAACACGCACTGAACAAAATTAAATGGAATGTAATCGGTTTATCAGAAATCAGACGAAACGACGACCAAATATCAACTAGGACACCATCAGGTACAATATTTTGCCATAGCGCGGCTAAGAAAGGTAGGAGTATGGAGTCGGATTTTGCATAAGTAGGGAATGGTGCGAAAAAATAGTGGAATTTAGACCAATAAATGAAAGGATTGCCGTTCTTGTATTGAAGTTAGACTTTCGTCAACAGCTTAAACTAATTTAGGTGCACGCCCCAACATGCGAATCGACGACAGAAATAATAGAAAAGTTCTACTCCAATCTGGACGAATGTTTAACAGAAGAGTGTCACAACACAGAGCAAGTTGTTTTATTGGGGGATTTCAATGCACAAGTAGGCAGCAAAGAAAATGGAGAAGATCATGTGCTCGGCAATTTTGGATACGGTAAAAGAAATGAAAGAGGAGAACTACTAATCCACTTTGCGAGCCAACACAGATTAAAAATTATAAACTGTTTCTTTTGTAAAGCACACCATCGTAAATGGACATGGAAGTCACCCTCAGGATATCGCAATGAAATAGACTACATACTCATGCGCGAACTTAAACACATTACAAACCTGGAGATCTAGGAACAGGTTTGAATTTATATCCGATCAAAGGTTGATAAGAATAACACTCTGAAGACAAGAGAAGAGTGCTACTAGAAATTACCATAAGAGTACGCCAAACATAAATTCGATTATGCACCAGATTGACACATACAAATAACATGTAGCAAACGAAATAAACCAGTCGTCTGGAGACTATGAAAGAATGGGGGCACAAGAACTTTATAATACACTAGAAGCAGCCATTTTAGAAGCCAGAAAAAAAGAAAGAAAAAAAGAAGACGATAGATGCAGCAAACTAAAAGAAGGCACACTATTGCTAATGAGCGCCCGTACAACCCTGGAAAGAGTAAAGAACAAAGATCAGGCAACAAAGAAAAAACTAGAAGAAACCAGGAAACTTGTAAGAAAAAGCATAAGAAAAGACTTAAGGCAACACGAAGAAAGTATAATTCAAGAAAATTTAAGAGACCACGGTTCTACAAAGAAAGTCGCCAGAGAACTTAATAATTACAAAGAATGGATACCCAAAATGAAGTGTAATGGAAAAACAACGTACCAACGGCAACAGATACTTCAGATAGCAACAGACTTCTACGAAGACCTTTACCGAAGCGACAAAACACACGACAGTATTGCAGAAGATCCTATAGACATCGAAGAAGTGTCGCCATTTATGACCTCATAAATTGAAAAAGCAATAAGAGAACTGAAGTCTGGAAAATGCCCAGGTGAAGATCAAATATCCAACGAATTGATAAGAACAGCAAGGGAGGAATTGCTGACTTCATTATGTATTCTTTTTAACACAATACTAGACACGCTTGAAATACTTCAGCAGTGGAAGAAAACCCAAATTACGCTACTACATAAGAAAGGCGACAAGGAGGATATGAATAACTATAGACCAATAAGCCTGCTACCATGTCTGTATAAGTTCAGTTATTGGAAAAAGCAGACGAATACAACCTAGTAGGTTATATGGCATTTGTATATTTTAACAAAGCGGTTAACTCGGTTGACCACGACTCACTATGGAAGGCACTAGAAAGGGCAGGCATAGAGAAAAGATATATAATCATACTAAAAAATATCTACCACGGAAACACAGGAGTGATAAAGCTAGAAAAAATAGGCAGAGAATTTAGCATCAGAAGGGGAGTCCGACAGGGAGATCCCGTATCACCAGACCTGTTTAATTGCCTACTCCAATTAGCGATGCAACAAACGGACTGGGAAGAAAAGAGGATGGGAATAAACATAAACGGCTCACCAATCTTAGATTTGCGGATGACGTAACTCTGTTTTCAACCACTCCGGAACATCTCAGTGAAATGCTAGCCGAGTTGGCGGAAAAGAGTAGAGAGGTTGGATTGAGCGTGAACTTGACAAAAACAAAGGTAATGACGAACAGCCGAACAATACCAATAATAATAGATGGCCAAGAAATAGAATACGTGGAGGAATATATATATATATATATATATATCTGGGGCAGCTGGTGGCTTTTCAAGACAGAGGAGATAAAGAGGTACAAAGACGAATCACAAACGGTTGGAAGAAATATTGGTCGCTGAAGAGAATACTAAAAGGTAGTGTAAGTGTCACTACCCCCCCCCCTTGACAACACACGCGCGCTTTGAAGAAGCCACGCCTCCAAAAGAATAGAAAAATAGGACACTTGTAGTAAACCCAATCCTCTGTGTGCAATCATACAAAATTCCCCTAAATGAAACCAACCTAGTATTTAAATATGGCTCGTGATCGTCAAACGCTATCAAAAAGTAGGACCCCATTATTACGTTGTGAAAAACAATTAATTAAGCACATCAGAGTATTCAGGATCCAGATGAAACGATATACAGATACTCACTTACCTTAACAAGAAACTCTAAATATGTCACCATAAATTATATAAGGAATTTAAAGGAATTAATTAAAAACAAGTGAATATAGTTATCTTCTAGCCTGAGTGTGGCCTAGCGGTAAAGATGTTAGCGTTGCGCTCAGGGGGTCTCCGGTTCGAGCCCGGAGACCTGCTTCCAGGGTGAGGTTTTCTGTGGTTTTCCTCACTCCTTGGCGAATGGTGGGAGCCAAATATCTTAAGACGTTCCACAGGCGCGGGCGATAATAATAATACTCTGGCCTGCCGATGCCCCCTGTAATTGGCGAAAGCTGTTGGGGGATGTTAATGCTTGGATTATTATTATTATTATTCTATTTATTGAAGAATTTAACTATTGTCGGAGATCGCATTACATCTCAGATGGCATTACATCTGTTTATTTCTTGGTTGTAGCTTTTGAACTAGGAAATTTCCCGTTCATATAACTGGTAGTTGTTCCCTTAGGATTTTCAGTTTTAGTTTTGCACTTCGGCTCTTCTGTGGTTTCCACAGGTGTTGTTCTGTTTAAAATTGTTATGGTTTGGTTCTTCGACCATTTTGTTTTATAGTTTTTAATGTAAAGTTTGGGGTAGATGTAGATAGGCCATCGAACGTATGTTCTTTTATATGATTAGATCAAATACGAAGTAAAAGCGTTGTTGGTACTTCGGGCATCGATCGCTCTGATCGCTCTTTCACTAAACAACGATGTTCATTCGAACTATTCGTTATCGTGAATGCAAACAATTCTCCGGTCAACCCAAATCAACCAATAATAAACGTGCTGTTATTTGTTGTCAATAATCATAATTAATGAAGCAATAATAACGAGACTTGTAAAAGAAAAGCGTTCCAAGTTACTTAGGAACGATGCCTCTTCGGTTTTCAAAGCCTCTTTGCGTCGCATGGGAACGGCTTCATCGCTCTTTCACCATACAACGGAGTTCATTTGTTGCCGTCGCTATTAATAGGTGAAAGAATCAACAACAAAGAACGAACCATCATCGGTAAATGAATATAAAATTAATAATGCACACAAAACGAAAGCAAACAGCCAGCACCACGTAAAAACAAGGTTAAATAATAATGTAAATTAAACATCAGCAAATAAACCACAACCAAGCAATAACCAAATAATAAACCAAGCAAAAACTAGCAAACAGATAACTATAAAAAAAGTGTGGGGCGCTCTAGGTGTCAAAAACCCCACTAAAAATTTGTAATCACCTAGAACTCATTTATGAATGTTTTATATCTTTTCTCAAAACAATTATAACATTTATATAAAGTAATAAATCAATTTATACAAACAGTGCGAAAAAATCTAACATGAAATATCAAAGAACACATTAAGAGTTTCTAAAAACATATTTACAGTATCAGTTAACATGATCGTATTTAAATTAGTGCCGTTACAAGAAATACTCGATCAGTCAACCACTTTAGCTTTACGCTATCTGCTTTACGCAAAACATTTGATTAAATAACGCCAGAGCTGCGAAACTGCGCAGAAGCAAAGCAAAAGGCGGACTGGCCCTAACCGGCGCCAGACACCAGCGCGTGACGCAATAGAGGCAATACGCAATAGTTGAGTTACGCCTAAATAAAGCTTACGCAATAAACAAATAAACGCAAAGCGCCAACTACGCTCCAGCAGTTTAAATACGCAAGATTATATACATCTTTTGTACACAATGGGTTACGCAAAGCAAGCAAAAAGAAATGAGCCGAAAGCCTGTGCCCTAATGTATGACGCAATAAGTGCTTTTGTGGTGAAATCAGAGTATAACTCGTAAAATAAAGTATCTCACTACATTAGCAAATCAAGCTAAACATGTAAGAACAAATATATATGAACAGTATTACCTGTAATTTCGACACAACACAAACAGACAAAACTAGAGCAAGCGGTCAGCTATCTATCTACGTGCGGTCTGTCGGACGGTTCAACACATTCTATCCCTTCCCTCTGTTCATTTCGCTGCGTCTCCCCAAACGCAACTCTCCCCACCTCTATGCCCCTCTACAAACTGTATCGCGTGAAAAAAATAAAATTTGAATTTGAATCGGGTACTTACAGTAGTTTCTCCCTAGATATCAAGAGAAGAGTTTTTGACAGTTGTGTCAGCCCGGTTCTGACTTACGGTTGCCAGACATGGTCTATAACAAAAAAGCAAGAACAAAAAATAAGAGTACAACAACAAAAAATGGAGAGAAGCATTCTAGGGGTTAAGGTAAGGGATAGGGTTAGATTGTCTGAAATCCGAAAGAAAACCAACATAGTCAATGTAACCACTACAATCAAATCTCTAAAGTGGACGTGGGCCGGTCACGTAATGCGCAGGGAAGGATGGACAAGGGAAACTACAGAATGGGTACCACTTGGCAACAAAAGAATGAGAGGACGACAGAAGAAGAGGTGGTCGGATGAAATATCGAAGATAGCCGGGCGAAACTGGGCAACAAACGCCAGAGACAGAAGCTGCTGGAAAAATCTCGGGGAGGCCTTTGTCGGAAGCGGCGTTCACCCGATAGTAGCATGAAATAGACGTTTAGTTCAATTTATAATACTTTATCTTTTTTTACATTTTTTCATTAATAATTAATTTACTTGTTAACATGAGTTTTACGTAATGAGTTGTACTGTAATAAGCTTATTATAATAATTTTACTTCGGGTGGAATAAAGGCTATTATTATTATTATTATTATACATGCATACATACATTACGTATACATAGACATTTTCCAGAAATCATTGCAATGGATTCAGGGGACAAGCATTTAAGTTGAAATTTCAGAAAAAAAAAAAAAAAGAATTTGTTGAGTTAAATACTTTCATTCTAGAGTACTAGATGGAGACTAAAAATATGAAGTTTTTTGACTAACCTTAACAAATTGAGAAATTTAATAACTAAAACAAATGTTAAACGTAATGTTTAGTGTTAAACGTAATATTATAGCAAATTATTCCTTTATACCTGGTAGTAATAATTATGAATTCGCTTTAAACGAATTTTGCCTTCTGCAAACTCTAAACAGAGACCCTTTTCAGTCTTGACCGCTTGTTCAAGACGTTTTTCAGTTTTGTGGATTTTACATAAGCACTTAACTTCCACTAGTGCATGGGACCCTATGAGACCTAAAACAATAAAGTTATTTTTATTTTGCAATGCAATACATATGTAATTACAGGAAATAGTTATAGTTATAGGAAGTATATGCAGTAGTAGGTACATATCAGGATGCAGCCAAGAAACCATGGTCAGTATCGACAAACTGATGGAGTAACTAGCAATCCAGTTTTGATTTCAAATAACCTGCCATATAAAACACTTGGAGCATGCAACTCTGCTGGATAGAGGATGCTGTTTACCAAATTGTGGTAAGAGGTGTGTGTTTTCCTTTTTACTACAGCCTCCAAAATTTGAAGTCTCTTACACCTTTCCACCTCGTAGGTAGTGTTTCCAAAATGGCCTACAGTTGCAGTAGCTAGGAGTCCTTGCTGCGCTTTCGTAACCATAACAGTAAAATGTTGTAATACATTAGCTACATAATATGAAAAATAGAAAATTTTATAATAAGATTAACATGCTGAATGTAGAATCTAATGCGATTTTACATGCACTATTTTATTCAATTCAAATACTTTCAATATGCAGCTAGAATAATATATTGAACTACATAATATAAATAACAAATGACCATACAATCAACATGCTGAATATACAATCTAATATGGTTTTGCATGCACTACTTTTTTCAGTTCAAATATTTTCTGCATACATCTACAATACCGTATTAGCCAAAATAAACGCAATATTTCGTGACTAGTTATTTTCCGTTAAAAAATGTTTTGCAGTTTAGGTAACAATGTAACAATTCTTATTTTTTTTTAAACGCCCTTATGAAAATTTCGTTCCGCGTTAAACTCGGTGTCACACTATATTCGGGCTAATACGGTAAAACATTAAGCCACATAATATAAATAATACATGATCATTAACATGCTGAATATAGAATCTAATATGGTTGTACATGCACTAGTTTATTCAGTTTGCATACAGTTTGCATTTCTTGAAACAGCGTACGGCATAACGGCATAAAAAATCTTACCTCATCTTTGCCATTGCAATCATCTTATAAGTTCACATATATCTACACCTGCAATAATAATGCAACGTGGAGATTTTGTTTTCTCTCAGGGACGTGCAAAAAATAAAACAAAATTCAAAAATAAAATTAGTGGTTCTAAAAAATAAAAATGTATTCTGATTCTTTTTGTTGTTTCTTTTCAAATACCGAAATATACCTGAAGAGACTGTAAAATTCTTATTTTTTTTCTGACTCTATTTCAACGTCATTCAACGCTGCTTGCTGAGCATTCTTTCCACAGTCCTCATTTCTGACAGATGGAAGAGTTAATATTTTACGTCTCGAAACCTTTTTTCTGATTTCTTTTCTTTTTACTGCTCACTGAGACAATAAAGCACTATAACAAGCTACCCCATAATATCAAGAAACTCAGCCTCAACTGGCTTAAAAAAATGATTGCCGATCTTGCTGGTCGACGATGTGCCTCCACATATGTAGACCAACCTAAACAAAGTGCTAGGATAGGTCTAGGATAAGTGCTAGGGTGTTAAAAAAAATTGAAACGCGTATAAGAGTAAAGTACCACTGAAAAGTATTCATTTTAGTTTGTAATCTATTCAGTTGTCCAAAGTAGCGTTTTATTGCATACACCAAATGAAAGTGAATGGATTACAACTGAGTATATTCAATTCCCGTCTCGCCGCAAGGACAACCCGAAAAAGTGAACTGAAATAAATTGGCCATGCTATTGGCCAATACACTAATGACCAGTTGATCGACACTTTTGCAGGTTATGTCAGTCTGTCTATTCTTTTCTTGGCGTAGGCAGTATCTATTTTCTCAGTTTTTATTTAAAATCTAAACTATTAAATGCGTATGTATATATTTATTGTATACTTGTGACAAATGATGTAGTTAAACCACAACACAACAATATTTTATAGACAATGTTATTATAACATTTAAACATTTTAGTTATTTTTTGTTTTATTGCAGTTGTTAGCCTCATCAGAGACATCAGATAGTTCAAGTAGTGATGAACAGTATAAAAGTAGCAGTAGCAGTTCTGAAGAGGATTTTATGCGAGTGGCACAGAATCGGTCAAAAAATTTTATGGGTGCTGTTTGGAAATTGTCGCTGGAAGAATTTAGAATGCACTTCCGGCTGTCGAGAAGTACCACAGAGTATTTACTACAAAAACTAGCAATATCCCATATACTTCCCCAACCGCACAAAGGAGGAAGAAAAATGGTGATTGCACAGAAGACCTTGCTAATAACAATTTGGTATTTGGCAAATTAGGAAACCGTCCGACAAATCGGTGACCGATTTGATGTAGCCGGAAGTACCGCGTTAGTATATGTTCGCTTGGTTGTAAAATTTTTGTTGAATATATCGAAGGACCACATAAAGTGGCCTGAAATAGAAAGAGTGAAACAAATTGTCGACAATTTTAAAAGAAAAAAATATCGATGGGGTCTTAGGCTACATTGATGGAACCCATATACCAATTAAAAGACCGAAAGTTCATCAAACATATTGGAATCGAAAAGGTTTAACAAGCATTCTTTTACGGGGTGTTTGTGATCCCAAAAAAAGATTTATAGATGTGTTTTGTGGGGAACCTGGTTCTATGCAGGTTCTATGCTTATGACAATGGTTTACCAGGAAATGTTTTCCTAGTTACTAGTTCCGTTTAGTGATAATGGGTACTTAACTGCAGAACAAACACATTTCAATTATAGATTATCGTCCACCAGGATAACAATTGAACATGCTTTCGGTCTGTTCGAAAGACGCTTTAGACGGCTGAAACAGTTTGATAATAATGACATCAAATTTGTTGTGGATGCAATAATTGATGCATGTGTTTTGCATAATGTATGCATTGATTTTGATGACATTCACGTATCGATGGACTTAAGCGACGACACAGAAGACAATGAAGAGGGCCTGGAATTAGAAATGCAACCTGGGGTAGATCGACGTCTGTCATTCATGTAATGTTTATTATTATAATTATTCGCATATTATATATACATGCTGCATATGTATTAATGCAATGTTTGTAAATAAATATTTTTTTTTCTTTTTCTTTTCTTTTATTTTATTTTAGTGTCTTGATGTTTTGTCATATTTGTTAGTGTCCATTTTTCCCCAATATCGTTTTCCTTTTCCGTTGCCCAGACAATATTGTTTTGTGTTATAAAGTCGCTACAACGGGCACTGTAGCGTGAAGTGGGTATCCCTGTGGTAATTCCTGTGTCGTTCATCCTATAGTGCTTTTTCCCTACAATTTTTGTTGTTTGTGATAAATATTGAAAATATGGCACCACCAGTGTCCAATATACTGACGACAATATACAGGACAACTACAGTTCCGGATAAAGTGATAAAAGAAAAACCAAGTACGAACAATTCGTATGTTACAATTGTCCTCCCTATCCAGGAAACGTAGCTGCCCCCGAGAGTCCTACACCAGGTGAAAGAGGCCATGGCAAGCCATGGGGGCCCTCCTTCCCTTCGGTACTTGTGTTAATCGGATTTGGGTGGAACCAATGACGTGTTGAGGGGAGAAGCACACAGGAAGAAAGAATTTTGCCGTATAATGTCATACATGTCGCATACTAAACACCTCATACTGACCGTTCCTTTCTTCAACGATAGACGATATGAATGGGAGAGTGTTTGACTTCAACAGAGCTTTGTACGCCTCTTATCAGAGCTTAAGCCGTCATCAGTATGTAATGTACACCGATGTTAATAGAGTCCTTCATGCTCGGAGCATCCAGAGACATGGTGTCCACATGACTAACAGTGGAAGAATAATCTTAACAAGACATATTGCCCACACAATGCAACTGGGATTTACTTTCGACTGCTCTTTGTCTCGAAATTCAAACTTGATATATGTTGAGACAACAGACACTCCGAATGATTCTGATGTAGTTCCTGCGCGTTGCCTTGACGAGCCCACGATTACCGGCCCTGATCCTGGGATATGTCGGGATGAGTTACGGACTGAGGCTCTGGATTTTCACTTACTCTGGGGAGAGTCCCGTGCCGATTAGATTCCGCTGCATTACCAAATCCAGGATGCTTGGGGGGGGGGGGGTCGCAGATCGCCGGGTGGTCTGTGTGTGGTTCACTGCAACATTCATTCAGGGACTGCGCGATAAAATTTGTGATATAGAGTTGTTTACTGTTGACCGCGGCGTGACGTCATTTGTATCGCTGAACATTGGTTGCGTGATCATGAAATATGTCTGATAAGAATAGAGGGTTTTCAGCTATCCAGTAGTTACTGCCGTGGGCTCATAAAAAGGGGCGGGTCAGGCATTTATGTGCGAAACAGTATCACTTTTGAAATTGTTGATTGCTCTATTTATAATGTCCAGTCTTCCTTTGAGTGTTGTGCTGTGCGTGTTGGAGGGTGTGTTGTCGCCGAGATTTATCGAACACCACACTATGATTTATCTGAATTTACCAATGCTCTAGAGAACTTCCTTCCTGTAATATTTTCATTTGGCAGTGCAATAGTCTGTGGAGACTTCAATCTAAATTTAATGAAACCAGACAGTCGAGTCAATTCGGTACTTTCAATTTTTAACCCATTTGACCTTACTCCAGTTTTCAGCAGTCCTACAAGAGTCACAAACTTATCGTCTATATGTATCGATAACTTCTTTATCAATACCAAACTACATGAGGATATCGTAGACAAAGAAAATATAATGATAGATTTTTCGGACCATAACTTGTTAACTATAACTATCTCTGTCGCATGAGATGAACGACCACAGTCAGAGCATGTAAGGCGATCTTTCTCTAAACTTAACATGGAAATATTTGTGGCTAAGATTGAGGCTCTAAATTGGAGTAGTGTATTGACCCGTTTCGATGTTGATGATGCTCTGCATGAATTTCGCACGTTGCTGCATGATCCATTCGATACAAGCTTTCCAATAAAAACTAAAAAAGTAAATAATAGAAAAACTTGGATAACGCGCGGTATTATCACATCGTCTTTGACAAAAGCGGTCTTTATTTAACATTTTACGTTGCTTCCCCGACCCAGTACTAAGGCAATATTATATGCGCTACTCCATTTTGCTAAAACAGCTGGTGAGGGTTGCTAAGAGGCTGCATAACGATAATTTAATTGAGAAGTCGGACAACAAAATTAAAACAGTATGGCAAGTAGTGAAGGGCGAGCTCAACATGGGTGGAACTGATTCCGGCCCGGAACGGCTTATGGTTGAGGGTAGAGTAGTCGATGATCGGGCGGACATGAAATGCCAATTAAAATGTTTAAAGCATTTGACCTTGCGGACCATAAAATCCTGATTGAAAAACTGTCATATTATGGTATAAGAGGAATAACTCTTGATCTACTAGCGTCGTATCTGTCGGAGAGGTGTCAGAGTGTTGCGATTCGCTGCGGGAAGACCGGACGGAACATACTGTCTGATCTGTTGACTGTCCGGTCTGGGGTACCACAGGGTCCGATCCTATTTATTATTTTTATTAATGACATTCAAGCTAACATATCTGTACCACTGACAATATATGCAGATGATACGAACGCATGCGTAGTCGCGAAAGATAGGAAAGCACTTATAGAGATGATTCAAGTAATCATGAGAGAGCTAATAGAATGGTTTCGGGCGAACAAGTTGAAAATTAATGTAAGTAAAACAAATGTTATTGTGTTTCCGGGACTGGGTGATATAAGTATTGATGCGGGTTTAGGAGTGAACATGATATCTGTTCAGAGTGCCTCGTTACTTGGAGTAACGGTGGATAGTGCACTATCCTGGGCCAACCACTTGGATGAAGTTTTAAAAAAATTAAACAGAGCCATATTTGCAATTAGGAAACTTAAGTCGCTTTGCAGTTTTTCAGCGCTTATATCCGTTTACCACGCTTACTTTGATTCGGTTTTGCGTTACGGGGTTCTCTTCTGGGGATCGCAAAAAACATGACTCGTGTGCTGCTTTTGCAAAAACGGGCAGTAAGAGCAATAGCGGGGCTTGGTGTACGTGACTCTTGTAGGGAGCACTTTATTTCCCTGAATATACGAACGATTTTCAATAATTATATCACATTATCCGCAATATATGTTCATGACGCTCGGCTTGACGCACGTGTGGGGTCCGCCACGCATGGATACGGTACTCGAGGAAGGGGGCTGATCCGTTCTGACATACCTATTAATAATTGTTTGGCAAACAGTTAAATCTACAATAAATTGCCAGAAGCCATCAGGAATATAGACTCGTCCCGCGCATTTGCCCGCGAACTCAGAGGGCTGCTGAGAGGTAAGGCATATTACTCCATAGGAGAATTTCTTGATGACAACATAGTGTGACTGATGTCTCCACGCCGCGAAACCCATATTCTGACGTTTTTTTATTATTTGTGTATACTTGTATATATTTATTGTATTCTACACCTAATGGTATTTGAATAAAGAAATCTATCTATCTATCTATCTTTACATTACACAATATGTTATTTATTAAGTGTTCAATCTCCTGTTGACATACATTGCTTCGAAATAAATGTAGCTACTTTTCTTCAGTTGAAATGGTTGGTTTGTTGCCTGTTAGAAAATTTATTTTGACACTAGAATTATTTCTGCCTAGTCGAGGCATTTTGTTGGTGTTTCCCCTGGATAGACAAGTCATTTGTCAACCCAGGATAGATCAAAGACAACCAATGTAAAATTCAAATGTTTATTCTTATATCTAGATAATATAGAGCACATAAAAATAAGACACAAGTATAAAAAATAATAACAAAAATGTTTGAGGTTTTCGGCTATTTTCTCCAGAGCCGCAACTTTTCTCTCGTTTACTTTTTCTTTATGCAGCCTATGCTGTCGTAACTCCTCTATCTAAAATTTAATTAAAAAATGTACATTTAATTCAGTTTAGTTTTTAAGAAAACAAACCTCTACTGAACGTTTCCTATAGTAATCGGCTCCTGCAAGCAAATATTGAGCCGTCACATTACGTTTATGCCTTGTGAGTCCAGCAGCTCTAGTGTTTCTGACCTCTGCCTCATTCTGTACTTCGTCTCCACCTTCCTATTCAAGACCATTATTTTCGTCCGTACCTACAGCACCATCCTCTAGAGTTGGAGTTACATGTATTATTTCAGGAGTATTTGTTTGCCTAAGAGAGGAATTTTCTACGTCCCCGTCTTAGGCGTTGTGCGACGTTGTACTGGGAACGACATCATGGTTTGTGGCAGTCTCTTCTTGATGAGCACAACTACTACTGCTAGCGATGGCTCTAAGAGTGCTGAAGCGTCACTCACAAGGCATAAACGTAATGTGACGGCTCAATATTTGCTTGCAGGAGCCGATTACTATAGGAAACGTTCAGTAGAGGTTTGTTTTCTTAAAAACTAAACTGAATTAAATGTACATTTTTTAATTAAATTTTAGATAGAGGAGTTACGACAGCATAGGCTGCATAAAGAAAAAGTAAACGAGAGAAAAGTTGCGGCTCTGGAGAAAATAGCCGAAAACCTCAAACATTTTTGTTATTATTTTTTATACTTGTGTCTTATTTTTATGTGCTCTATATTATCTAGATATAAGAATAAACATTTGAATTTTACATTGGTTGTCTTTGATCTATCCTGGGTTGACAAATGACTTGTCTATCCAGGGGAAACACCAACAAAATGCCTCGACTAGGCAGAAATAATTCTGGTGTCAAAATAAATTTTCTAACAGGCAACAAACCAACCATTTCAACTGAAGAAAAGTAGCTACATTTATTTCAAAGCAATGTATGTCAACAGGAGATTGAACACTTAATAAATAACATATTGTGTAATGTAAAGATAGATAGATAGATAGATTTCTTTATTCAAATACCATTAGGTGTAGAATAAAATAAATATATACAAGTATACACAAATAATAAAAAAACGTCAGAATATGGGTTTCGCGGCGTGGAGACATCAGTCACACTATGTTGTCATCAAGAAATTCTCCTATGGAGTAATATGCCTTACCTCTCAGCAGCCCTCTGAGTTCGCGGGCAAATGCGCGGGACGAGTCTATATTCCTGATGGCTTCTGGCAATTTATTGTAGATTTAACTGTTTGCCAAACAATTATTAATAGGTATGTCAGAACGGATCAGCCCCCTTCCTCGAGTACCGTATCCATGCGTGGCGGACCCCACACGTGCGTCAAGCCGAGCGTCATGAACATATATTGCGGATAATGTGATATAATTATTGAAAATCGTTCGTATATTCAGGGAAATAAAGTGCTCCCTACAAGAGTCACGTACACCAAGCCCCGCTATTGCTCTTACTGCCCGTTTTTGCAAAAGCAGCACACGAGTCATGTTTTTTGCGATCCCCAGAAGAGAACCCCGTAACGCGAAACCGAATCAAAGTAAGCGTGGTAAACGGATATAAGCGCTGAAAAACTGCAAAGCGACTTAAGTTTCCTAATTGCATTTCCATAATAATAATCTTTATTACCCTACAGGTTCCCCCAATTACAGGATAATATAGTAATAGCAATACACACAATGCAGAAATAATATATATAACTACAAGGAAATAACAAAAAAAAACAGTGATTATCAAAAACTTGGTTAACGCGCAACAAATTAGGACCTCTGATAGCGGATTTCGGCATTTCGGCACATGACATAAATAGGCGACCTCTGCATTATATTCGTCCGCGGCGTTGGCAAATAGAATTGTGCAGAATATCTGGACATTAGACGAGGTACATTGAAGCACACACAGGACAAAAGATAGGAGCAGTCAACCGTCCCATCCATGATCCCGCCCAAGAACCCGACACTGAAGCGCTCCCGACGCTCCTGCAGTGACGTCATAGCATGGCGGCTCAACAGCTCCTGATAGCTGCGGCCTCGCTCCGGGTAAACACCATCTTCTCTAAAGGAAAGGAATTTTAAAAATCGCCTTTGCGTTCGCTCAAGTTCCAGTTGGTAACGAGTATATACGGGGTACCACACCAGGGACGCATACTCCAGACGACTTAAGACAAAAGCATTAAAAAGCGTCCGCAGAGCTCGCATCTCCTGGAAGTCTCGCGTGGTTCTGAGAACAAATCCCAACATCCTGGTAGCGGCAGATGTTACGCTTCGAATGTGAGCGCTAAAGGAAAGCTTCTGATCAAACTCGACACCCAAATCCTTTATCGAATGCTCCCTGCGCAGTACCAATGAACCCACAATATACTCTGCCGTCACAGGGGTCATCTTCCTTGTGTAGGTGACACATACACACTTCGAAACATTCAACAGCAGGCGATTAAGGCTGCACCACTCGCTGATTCTGTCCAGGTTGGACTGTAGCTCGTTCACATCATCAGCATTCCGGATAGCTAAATAAATTTTCATGTCGTCAGCAAACACCTGCCTGGGACAGGTTAAGTACTGAATGAGGTCGTTAATGAAGATAATGAATAACAAGGGACCCAAATTGGAGCCCTGCGGAACACCAGATAATGCCTCAAACACAAACGATCGGTAGCCGTTGAAATGAACATAATTCTTCCTACCACGCAAATACGAGCCAATCAGGGCAAGCAAACCTGGGGAAAAACCAAACCTATACAACTTCCCCAGCAGGATATTATGATCTATCGAGTCAAAGGCGCGTGCAAAGTCGGTGTAAATTGCGTCAACCTGCCCTCCCCCATCCAACACGCCACAGGTATACTGAGTGAACGAGCACAAGTTTGTGATTGTTGATCTGCCCTTAATAAATCCGTGCTGGTATGGTGATAAGTATGACCTGACAGAGCTATAAATAACCCTATACAACACACGCTCGAATATTTTGGAGAAGTTGGACAGTATTGATATCGGTCGGTAATTTCCTATTTGCGATTTATCACCCTTCTTTAGAACCGGGGTAATTCTAGCCACCTTCCACGCCTCAGGAAATGACGAAGTCTTTATTATCAGATTAAAAATGGACACAAGAGGTGTAACCAGTGCAAATCTCGCATCGTGAACCAGAAAAGTAGGAACCATGTCATCACCAGCTGTCATACCAGGGCCAGCATCTCTCATACACTCCAGCACGTCACCCTCAGAAACCTCAGCCATCGATATGGAATGCATGTAGCTAAACTCATTCTGAGAACTGCCCAAACTTGGGGAATATGCGGCAGAAAAGGCATTAGCAAACGCATCCACAATTGATTGCGGCGTCTCAAACAGCATGTCATCATCGCGCATCTGGCCAGGAATACGGGAAACACCTCGCTTTGTATTAACAAACTTCCATAGTTGCTTTGGCTCGGAAAGAATATCAGTCTGTATGTCACGCAAGTAGTCGGAATAAGCATCAGATATCATGCGCTTTGTCAATGCGCCGAGACGCCTAAATTCAAAAAGTGCGTCCTCGCAGCCGGTTCGACTATGCCTTCTTCTGTAGTGATTTTTTAGACGCAAAGAGTTCACGATCTCTCGCGTAAACCATTGAGGATGTTTCCTACTTGAACTCAGTGATCTAATTTTCGGGACAGATTCCTCAAAGAGCGCATTCAAAACCGAATAAAACCTCTCCACAGCCTCATCAACGTCATCACACTCCATCACAACCGACCAATCTGTATGAAACAGATCATGGTAAAGCTTGGCAAAATCTGCTTTCGAAAAATTAAACCGGTAATTTGAAAAAGATGGAAAATTTGCTACATGCGGATGTCTGACACAATTAAGATTCAGGGACAATGCTGGATGGTAGGAATCCTCCGGAACAATGGGATGCTCCGCCCCACAGATCCCCAACTCAAAATGTTCACTGGCAAAAACCAAATCAAGAAACCTGTCGTTAATATTTGGTATAACGTTACGTTGTTCCAACTTTATCAATACTTACATCACCCAGTCCCGGAAACACAATAACATTTGTTTTACTTACATTAATTTTCAACTTGTTCGCCCGAAACCATTCTATTAGCTCTCTCATGATTACTTGAATCATCTCTATAAGTGCTTTCCTATCTTTCGCGACCACGCATGCGTTCGTATCATCTGCATATATTGTCAATGGTACAGATATGTTAGCTTGAATGTCATTAATAAAAATAATAAATAGGATCGGACCAAGTATCGAACCCTGTGGTACCCCAGACCGGACAGTCAACAGATCAGACAGTATGTTCCGTCCGGTCTTCCCGCAGCGAATCGCAACACTCTGACACCTGTCCGACAGATACGACGCTAGTAGATCAAGAGTTATTCCTCTTATACCATAATATGACAGTTTTTCAATCAGGATTTTATGGTCCGCAAGGTCAAATGCTTTAAACATTTTAATTGGCATTTCATGTCCGCCCGATCATCGACTACTCTACCCTCAACCATAAGCCGTTCCGGGCCGGAATCAGTTCCACCCATGTTGAGCTCGCCCTTCACTACTTGCCATACTGTTTTAATTTTGTTGTCCGACTTCTCAATTAAATTATCGTTATGCAGCCTCTTAGCAACCCTCACCAGCTGTTTTAGCAAAATGGAGTAGCGCATATAATATTGCCTTAGTACTGGGTCGGGGAAGCAACGTAAAATGTTAAATAAAGACCGCTTTTGTCAAAGACGATGTGATAATACCGCGCGTTATCCAAGTTTTTCTATTATTTACTTTTTTAGTTTTTATTGGAAAGCTTGTATCGAATGGATCATGCAGCAACGTGCGAAATTCATGCAGAGCATCATCAACATCGAAACGGGTCAATACACTACTCCAATTTAGAGCCTCAATCTTAGCCACAAATATTTCCATGTTAAGTTTAGAGAAAGATCGCCTTACATGCTCTGACTGTGGTCGTTCATCTCATGCGACAGAGATAGTTATAGTTAACAAGTTATGGTCCGAAAAATCTATCATTATATTTTCTTTGTCTACGATATCCTCATGTAGTTTGGTATTGATAAAGAAGTTATCGATACATGTAGACGATAAGTTTGTGACTCTTGTAGGACTGCTGAAAATTGGAGTAAAGGTCAAATGGGTTAAAAATTGAAAGTACCGAATTGACTCGACTGTCTGGTTTCATTAAATTTAGATTGAAGTCTCCACAGACTATTGCACTGCCAAATAAAAATATTACAGGAAGGAAGTTCTCTAGAGCAGCGTTCTTCAACCTTTTTACGCCTGCGGACCGGCAAAAGTAGGAGAAATAGTTCGCGGACCGGCTGCCGATTTCTACCACCCCTGGAGGTAGAAAAATGAGAAATAAGTCTAAGCATGTAGTAGCGTAAAAATCAATTTTTTTCAAAAATCAAATATTCTGTTAAACGCTCTGTTTGACACACGTTTTTTTGCTTTATAATCATTTGCATTTCAAATACGATCGGATATCTCAACCAATTCACACCTGATTGATTTAAAATTTCTACATAGACAGATTTTAGATAGGTCTTTTCTGATACAAAACCCAGTCCAGTAAGTAGGATTTTAGCAAAATGTCTTTTTTTTGCATTTTGGCACATTATTGAACACACGTTGAGCACTCTTTATTTGACAATTTTGTAACCAAATAGAAGTTTTGAAAATTTCATAAAAAAAACGTCCTGGACTGGTAGGTACCTATATGTGTCGGAGAAGATTGTCTCAATTTCAAGTCAATTGGATATGAATTGGCTGAGACCCGACTCAACGTATTTGATGATTTTAAAACGAATTTTGAGGAGAAATGCCGGTGTGCCGCCATTTTCATTTTTTGTTCATGTTTTTTAAGAACGTGATTTTAAAGACTTGTGTAAATTATGTAACTTCTGAATAAAACTGATTTTTATACTTGTACATGCTTAAACTTTTTTCGACCTAAACAAGTGGATTTAACTCTCACAAAAAAATAAGCAATAAATGAAAACCCAATGTAGATAGTAATTTATTTATTAAATATAAAATAACAAAATACAATATATAAGTACTTAGTGCGAAATCTGCTGCTGCTGCTTTGTAATCAAATTTGCAATACGTGGCTGAAGCGATGTTTCAGAGAGACGAAGTGTGGCATTAATATCTAGTCGATTTCTCTGTTTTGTTTTTATCATCGACATGGCTGAAAAGGTCTTTTCACACAAATATGAGGTCGAAAAAATGACTAACAATTTCATGGCTTTGTAGCTCAACGATGGATATTCATTTTCAACTGATAACCAAAATTGTGGTAATGATTTTAGTTTATGCCTGGACAACAGAGTGACATCACAAGACAACTCGATGAGGTTTTCTTTTTCACGAGGATCAAGTGCGCATAAATTTACGTCTTCTAAGAAGGGATTATTAATCCAAAGATTACCTTTACGAGGATCTTCATTTTCGGGGAAATATTTGTTAAAATTTCCTGCTAGCGCCCTTAAATGTTCAGTTACTATGAGCAATATGCGTTTCTGATTGACATCGGCAGCAATAAAAAATTCTTCCAATAGTGGGAACATATCTAGCTCATTCCCTTGCACGCGAAGATCCCATAGAATTAATTTCTTTTTGAACGCATCCATTTTATTTCTAACTGTAAAAATATTCGTACACGACCCCTGAAGTGAACTATTAAGTTGATTAAGATGGCCAAATATATCCGCCATATAAGCAAGTTTAGCAATCCACTCGTCTTTCAAAAGAGGCTCTACTAAGTCAGACTTTAGCTCTCGCAGAAAGTGCTTTACTTCTTCTCGCAGTTCGAATAGACGTGCAAGAACTTTTCCTCTTGATAACCACCTCACTTCTGCATGAAGCAGGAGATGTTGGTGAGGTAAATCCATGCTCTCACACAGGGTCGTGAACAGCCTGGAGTTCATAGACTTACTTCGAATTCCATTGATGATCTTCACCACGTCATTCATCACGGTATTCAATTCCGTAGAAAGCTTCCTTGCGGCTAAATGTTCTCGGTGGATCATGCAGTGAGTCGACAAAGCTTCTGGGTGCGCGACTTCTTTTATTTTTTGAACTACTCCTGAGCGACGACCAGTCATGTTTGCAGCACCGTCCGTGCACACTCCAACGCATTTGCTCCAGTCTAAACCCTGCGCTTGAAAATACTGATCAAGAGCATTGAATATCTCTGAACTAGTGGTTCGTCCAGGTAAATTAAGGCAGCAAAGAAGTTCTTCTCTTAAGTCTTCATCTTCCGTATACTTCACGAAGCAAAGTAGAATAGCATGGTTACTTACGTCAGTTGACTCATCAAGCTGAATGGCAAAACATTTCGATCTCTTAATCCCCAGTACAACTTGTGTTTCAATGTCGGTGGCCATGTCATTAATTCTCCTCTGAATTGTGTTGTCCGATAATGGTACAGCTTCTAATTTTTTAGCAGCTTGAGGACCCAAAATTTCTCGAACGACATCTAAGACACAAGGTTTTACTAACTCCTCACCAATAGTGAACGGTTTTTTTGTTTTAGCTATACGAAGCGCTACCAAATAAGACGCTTGAAGCAGTGATTTGTCACTAGTCATCATCATTTTCATTTGACTTTTCTGAATTTTTGTCTGATCATGTAATCTTTCAAAAAAATCCAGTGGCTTATCAAATGATTATGCTTTGAATGCAAATGACGAGCTAGTTTTGAAGGCTTCATAGCTTCATTTGAAAGAATTTCTGAACATACTACACACAAAGGCAGTGGCGATAGTTCGGTGCCAGGGGCCACAATAAAACCGAAATTTAAATACTCCTTATCATATTGCCTAATAAAGTTACCTTTCCTCTTTTTTGTTTGTATTGCATATTCAGAAGTATTGACACATTTATTTTTCTGTTGTCCTTCTACACTTGAAGCACTCGTACTTGGCATAATTTCGATACCATCAATAGTACTTTTCTCCTGAATATTGTCCTTGCTTCTACTAAAGAAAGTTAGAAGGTTTTGCTGTTTGACTTTTTTTATTTCCATTTTGTACGGCTTCAAGTTTTACGAAAGAAAAGTTATTTTCCGAAACACCGCACACTATAACGCACAATATTCGAAAACAATACTCTCGAGCGCGATAAAATAAAACACAGGCGCACTGACAGAATACTGAGGTGGAGCATACATGAATCGTCGTAAACAGTTGTATGTAGAGGTGAGCAATGTTGCCACCACCAAACTAATGATCGGACCTTATTGTACTTAAGAACAAAAGTAATAAATCCATAAGAAATAAAGATGATATGTATTTATAATACACTTTTTGTGCATGGTTTACACGCATTTCTATTGACTGGTATTAGTGCCATCTAGTGATAGCTATAGCAAGTATTATGAAATATAGATAAATAATAGAATAATATATGTAAATACAATAGAAACCACATACATATCTTTTGTTAACAATTAAGCAACACAGAATTTGCGACGTTTACTATATTTATAAATAAATAACGACAAATGTATGTTCTTGCCGTTCATGATTGTCGTAGCTGCACAGAAGGAGCCAGCCGCAGCGGCGCCGGGCGCTGAGCCACCTAGACTAGACACACTACTTGATACGGTCGAATTTTTTCGCAGACCGGTAAAATATTTCTGCGGACCGGCGGTTGGGAAACGCTGCTCTAGAGCATTGGTAAATTCAGATAAATCATAGTGTGGTGTTCGATAAATCTCGGCGACAACACACCCTCCAACACGCACAGCACAACACTCAAAGGAAGACTGGACATTATAAATAGAGCAATCAACAATTTCAAAAGTGATACTGTTTCGCACATAAATGCCTGACCCGCCCCTTTATATGAGCCCACGGCAGTAACTACTGGATAGCTGAAAACCCTCTATTCTTATCAGACATATTTCATGATCACGCAACCAATGTTCAGCGATACAAATGACGTCACGCCGGTCAACAGTAAACAGCTCTATATCACAAATTTTATCGCGCAGTCCCTGAATGAATGTTGCAGTGAACCACACACAGACCACCCGGCGATCTGCGACCCCCCCCCCCCAAGCATCCTGGATTTGGTAATGCAGCGGAATCTAATCGGCACGGGACTCTCCCCAGAGTAAGTGAAAATCCAGAGCCTCAGTCCGTAACTCATCCAGACATATCCCAGGATCAGGGCCGGTAATCGTGGGCTCGTCAAGGCAACGCGCAGGAACTACATCAGAATCATTCGGAGTGTCTGTTGTCTCAACATATATCAAGTTTGAATTTCGAGACAAAGAGCAGTCGAAAGTAAATCCCAGTTGTATTGTGTGGGCAATATGTCTTGTTAAGATTATTCTTCCACTGTTAGTCATGTGGACACCATGTCTCTGGATGCTCCGAGCATGAAGGATTCTATTAACATCGGTGTACATTACATACTGATGACGGCTTAAGCTCTGATAAGAGGCGTACAAAGCTCTGTTGAAGTCAAACACTCTCCCATTCATATCGTCTATCGTTGAAGAAAGGAACGGTCAGTATGAGGTGTTTAGTATGCGACATGTATGACATTATACGGCAAAATTCTTTCTTCCTGTGTGCTTCTCCCCTCAACACGTCATTGGTTCCACCCAAATCCGATTAACACAAGTACCGAAGGGAAGGAGGGCCCCCATGGCTTGCCCTCTTTCTCTCGTCTGTTGTGGAATGATATGGTTTGTCCAAGGTATTGATAGTCTTCAACGACTTCTATTTTATTTCCTTTCATGGTAATATTTGGGTTTTGGGTAGCGTTAGTAATGATTTTTGTTTTACTTATATTGATCTTCAATCCTACTTCTTCGCACACTCTTCCTAGTTGCTCAATTAGATGTTGTAGTTCTTCGGGTGTCGACGAAAAGAGAGCAACATCATCTGCGAAACGTAAGTTGTACAGTTTTTTCCCATTTATGTTGATTCCGTATCCTTCTGACATTCTATTTAGCGCGGACTGCAGCACGCAGTTGAAAATGTCCGGCGATACAGGATCACCCTGCCTCACACCTTTCTGGATTTTAAATCTTCTTCCAGGGTTTTCCGTTTTTATGTTGGCTTCATTTCCTCTATATAGTTGTTGTAGCAATTTTATGATTTTTTCTTCTACGTGTGCTTCATTCAGTGCTCTCCAGATACCTTGGTGATCCAACGAATCGAATGCTTTTTGAAAGTCAATGAAACAGATATAAACGGTAAATTTGTATTCGGCGCTTTTTTCGATTAGTTGGTTAAGAGCTTGGAGGTGGTGTATTGTTGAGAAGTTTCGTCTAAAACCCGCTTGTTCTACTGTTTGAAACTGCTCGATGTTGTTTTTTACTCTCTTCTGGATTACTTTGGTAAAAAGCTTACTTAATGTAGGTATAAGACTTATTGGTCTGTAGTTATTGATGTTATCTCTATCCCCTTTTTTATGTAACAAGACTATTTGTGTTTTTCTCCACTGGTCGGGTATCTGTTCGGTCTTTAGAATTTTATTAAATAGTATGTGTAGAAGACTGGTTATTTCCGATTTGGCGCCTTTTATTAGCTCATTTGTTATTCCGTCTGTTCCTGGACACTTCTCGTATTTCAGTTCGTCTATTGCTTTTTCTATTTCTTCCATCATGAACTCTGGTGTATCTGCTTTATTGCGAAATGATGTTGTAGGGTTTGAATCTGTATATGTTGTTGAGTATAGTTCTTGCATTTATTACCAGCCTATAAATTGACAATTTGTTCTCGCTTGATGGGAGTTTCAGTACCCGAAAGTCCTTAAAGTTTGGATTTCGACCGGGAGCGGGATTGCCATCCGATCGTCAGTCGCTTTAATAAACTGAACTACCTTCTGAATTATTTCGGGCTGATGAGCTGGTTTTGTACATGGCTTATTGGCCCACGCATGTATTCTCGGAGATACGCCATAATTCTTGAAATGATTCAATAAATGTTCGTACCGACGTTTACTGCAATCGTAGATAAAAAGAATAACTGACGGCAAATAGGTACTTTGTAGTACATGAACAGTACTTTACTTATTAACATGTCATGTTCTTGCCTACTTCCATATTGCTTTCGCCCAGATAATTCAGAATACGCTTCTTCTAAGGCTAAACTCGGACGGACCACTTGCAGGCGTTTATTTTGTGGTTCTGCAGTGGTTCAAATTGACCACGGGCGACCACTTGCATGCGTTTATTTTGTGGTTCTGCAGTGGTGCAAATTGACCGCGCTCGAACCACCGGTTGGTTGATTGAATCCCGGATTAACAAAAAAAACCACAGCATAAAGTCAGTTATAAATGAATTTTGAAAAGAAAGCACTGTTGTGGCTTCTTTTACGTCGAAGAACGCGACGTCGGCAAAAAAGAATTTTTTGGATTCATCCTAATATCCAAAATAGAAAAGAGATTCAGTTCCAGTTACTTTATCCAATTCTTGAGAAAGTATTAAAGTTATCCTCAAATTTTGCACATATTTTTAACTTCCGAATTTCCAGCCGAATAAACATATCAAAGCTGTTACAGCGGTGTGTGGTGAAGTTGCATCATGTTGGGATGCGCAGTAGACGACTTTATCAGTCACCAGCGTAGATTGCTTAAGAGATTGAAAAGAGAATAGAGAAAATTGAATAGAGCAGGTCTGTACGTCCATAGTAATTCATCGTTGAAGAGAAAATTATTAAAAAATTGTTCGACGTTACGGAGCTCATGCTGGTAAATAATAATAAAATTAATGAAATCTCGAACATATCTCAGGGTATGTGTTTATATTTACGTCGTTTACTTTTTGTGTCAGACCGAGGAGAAGATAGCCATAAAAGATATCCATAACGTTTTTTGTTCAAATTTCGTACTGAAACATATGTCAATCGATAGAGCTATTCAAGTAGTATAACCCAGAGTTTTGCCCACAAAAAATATCGAACAGTTTAGCAAAAAAAAATTGATTTAATTACCAGCGCGTCCTCTAAAACAGCTAGTGGTGTCCTCAAATAGAATTGCAAATAACGCCATCCGCCGATACCGTAGAACATCAGGGATAACAAATTCGGAATCTACATGAAATTCTGCATCTAGTAATGGTATCAATACGACACTACCCTTATGCTTATAACCCCTCTTACATAAGTAACGCTGTAAATTAGTGTGGGGCTTATCGAGTGGTTTATATAAATGTTTATAACTATTGCAAAAGTTGATGCATTGTAGGTAATTAATAGGGATTATTTTATCTCCCTGCCGTCGTATTCCTTGTTATGGAGTAGGTCAACATTATTATCATTTAAGGGGTGTTATTGAGTGGGCAAAACTTCTACCTTTTCAGAGTAGTGACCCCTATTAATTACCTACAATTTGCCGTACTAATCAAAGTTATGCAAGAATATTTACAGAAGTTATTAATTATTTTATCGGTCTGCCGTCGTATTCCTCGTTATGGGGTCAGTCAACATTATTATCATTTAAGGGGTGTTATTGAGTGGGCAAAACTCCGACCTTTTCAGGGTAGTTACCTCTATTAATTACCTACAATTTGACGTGTAAATCAAAGTTATGCAAGAATATTGACAAAACTTATTAATTATTTTATCTGTCTACTGTCGTAGTCCTTGTTATGGGGTAGGTCAACATTATTATCATTTAAGGGGTATTATTGAGTGGGCAAAACGCTGACTTTTTCAGGGTAGTTACCCCTATTAATTACCTACAATTTGACGTATAAATCAAAGTTATGCAAGAATATTTACAAATGTTATTAATTATTTTATCTGTCTGTCGTAGTATTTCTTGTTACGGGGTAGGTCAACATTATTATCATTTAAGGGGTGTTATTGAGTGGGACCTTTTCAGGGTAGTTACCCCTATTAATTACCTACAATTTGACGTACTAATCAACGTTATGCATCAACTTTTGCAATAGTTATAAACATTTATATAAACCACTTGATAAGCCGCACACTAATTTACAGCGTTACTTATGTAAGAGGGGTTGTAACCATAAGGGTAGTGTCGTATTGATACCATTACTAGATGCAGAATTTCATGTAGATTCCGAATTTGTTATCCCCGATGTTCTACGGTATCGGCAGATGGCGTTATTTGCAATTCTATTTGAGGACACCACTAGCTGTTTTCGATGACGCGCTGGTAATTAAATCAATTTTTTTGCTAAACCGTTCGATGTTTTTTGTGGGCAAAACTCTGGGGTATACTACTTTAATAGCTCTATCGATTGACATGTTTTATTAAGAAATTCGAACAAAAAAAGTTACGGATATCTTTTATGGCTATCTTCTCCCCGTTGAAGACACCTATAGAACGCCGCAACTGGAACTATTCAAGGTCAAATGACGTTTCATATAGCATTTTTTGTGATACGGACGTGCAATTCTTCAATTGGATTAATTACACCTGTAACTTTCAAAGCAAAAGCATTTATGCAGCAATTGTGGCAATACAATTTAACATGGGATGAAGTACTTCCGGATGAACTTTTCGGTCAGTGGACAAAGTTCCATGAAGAAGATGTACGCGTTTGCCAAACACAGTTATCACAGTTATCTGCAGATCAGTTAGTGTTAGACTACTACATAGTAGGCTGAATATATATATATATATATATATATATATATATATATATATATATATATATATATATATATATATATATAATATAAAGGATAAAGGATTATTTGCGGTGAAATTTAAACAGTAAGAGATAATTTATCGGGCACAACCGCCATCTTAAATGCAACCGTAGACACGTGTTTCGGACTTATTGGTCCTCATCAGTACGGTATAGCCAAAGAGAAAGGATGGAAACTCAATGGAGAACTCAACAAAAGGGATCTTAATCAGGGAGACCAACGTCACCAATTGGAGCTTCAGTCACGACATCCTCAGATTTGAGGATAAGACGTAACGTCGCGCCGAGGTAACAAGTACACCCCGAGGTACAACCTTAGCCCAGGTATAATAAAGGATAAAGGATTATTTGCGGTGAAATTTAAACAGTAAGAGATAATTTATCGGGCACAACCGCCATCTTAAATGCAACCGTAGACACGTGTTTCGGACTTATTGGTCCTCATCAGTACGGTATAGCCAAAGAGAAAGGATGGAAACTCAATGGAGAACTCAACAAAAGGGACCTTAATCAGGGAGACCAACGTCACCAATTGGAGCTTCAGTCACGACATCCTCGGATTTGAGGATAAGACGCAACGTCGCGCCGAGGTAACAAGTACACCCCGAGGTACAACCTTAGCCCAGGTATAATAAAGGATAAAGGATTATTTGCGGTGAAATTTAAACAGTAAGAGATAATTTATCGGGCACGCACCATTTACGGTTGCATTTAAGATGGCGGTTGTGCCCGATAAATTATCTCTTACTGTTTAAATTTCACCGCAAATAATCCTTTATCCTTTATTATACCTGGGCTAAGGTTGTACCTCGGGGTGTACTTGTTACCTCGGCGCGACGTTGCGTCTTATCCTCAAATCCGAGGATGTCGTGACTGAAGCTCCAATTGGTGACGTTGGTCTCCCTGATTAAGGTCCCTTTTGTTGAGTTCTCCATTGAGTTTCCATCCTTTCTCTTTGGCTATACCGTACTGATGAGGACCAATAAGTCCGAAACACGTGTCTACGGTTGCATTTAAGATGGCGGTTGTGCCCGATAAATTATCTCTTACTGTTTAAATTTCACCGCAAATAATCCTTTATCCTTTATTATACCTGGGCTAAGGTTGTACCTCGGGGTGTACTTGTTACCTCGGCGCGACGTTGCGTCTTATCCTCAAATCCGAGGATGTCGTGACTGAAGCTCCAATTGGTGACGTTGGTCTCCCTGATTAAGGTCCCTTTTGTTGAGTTCTCCATTGAGTTTCCATCCTTTCTCTTTGGCTATACCGTACTGATGAGGACCAATAAGTCCGAAACACGTGTCTACGGTTGCATTTAAGATGGCGGTTGTGCCCGATAAATTATCTCTTACTGTTTAAATTTCACCGCAAATAATCCTTTATCCTTTATTATACCTGGGCTAAGGTTGTACCTCGGGGTGTACTTGTTACCTCGGCGCGACGTTGCGTCTTATCCTCAAATCCGAGGATGTCGTGACTGAAGCTCCAATTGGTGACGTTGGTCTCCCTGATTAAGGTCCCTTTTGTTGAGTTCTCCATTGAGTTTCCATCCTTTCTCTTTGGCTATACCGTACTGATGAGGACCAATAAGTCCGAAACACGTGTCTACGGTTGCATTTAAGATGGCGGTTGTGCCCGATAAATTATCTCTTACTGTTTAAATTTCACCGCAAATAATCCTTTATCCTTTATTATACCTGGGCTAAGGTTGTACCTCGGGGTGTACTTGTTACCTCGGCGCGACGTTGCGTCTTATCCTCAAATCCGAGGATGTCGTGACTGAAGCTCCAATTGGTGACGTTGGTCTCCCTGATTAAGGTCCCTTTTGTTGAGTTCTCCATTGAGTTTCCATCCTTTCTCTTTGGCTATACCGTACTGATGAGGACCAATAAGTCCGAAACACGTGTCTACGGTTGCATTTAAGATGGCGGTTGTGCCCGATAAATTATCTCTTACTGTATATATATATAAAGAGGCAATTTTCTGGAATTATTGATTTATTTCTGGTTTCACGATGCTTCAATTGGTTTACATGTCTAGTTAAGACCAACCATGCAGATAGATGATGCTCTAATCTTATTCCAAGCAACTTACCGAAATACACCATCAGAAACGCTTTCATATAGTACCCCTGCAGAACTTTTTCTTCAACGAAATCCAAGAACAATCTTAGACCTGATGTATCCCAGAAACAAATCAGTTGATCAACAAAAAGACAAGAAAATGGAATTTCAATTCAACAGGAAGCACGGAGCAAAGTCACGTAATTTCGACCCTGGACAATCAATTTATGGTCGCAACTATCGTATTCCAAACAAACCTAGTTGGTCAGCTGGAATAATTATATGCAAACGTGGAAAAGTGATGTACGAAGTGGATCTGAATACCATTGGCCGATGTTCGAGACATGTAAACCAATTGAAGCATCGTGAAACCAGAAATAACTCAAAAATTCCAGAAATGGAAGCAATACGAACAATTTGCCTCATTTAAGATTTCGCCTATGACAAAATCTTATCGGGGAAGGTGTTAGATAGACTACTACATCCATGACAACAACAACTGACAAGACTGTCAGTAGCAGTGTGGCCAGATGTTCTATAGGAAACATCCCTACAGCCGACACGAAATGTCCCTACGCCTCCCTACGCTGCTAGCGGGGGGGGAGTACCAAAGTAAAGTTCATATACGTATAATTTTTTATTTATACTTAGGCAAATAACCCTATTCACCTACCCATGAAATCCTGAACAGATGAGTTAGATAAACTGATTTTGTTGTCCTATTTGTAGAGATAATAATTATATGCAGGACCTGCAAGAAATGGTAACGTTTTCTACACATCCGTCGAAAATATATTGCTTGTACGAGTTGTAATAGGACAACAAAATTTGACGTATTTGAGAAATCGCAATACAGAACTTCATGGGTAGGTGAATAATTATATTTTTTTTTACAAGAGTCTTCGCTCTGGTAGTAGAAACTTGAACTTAAACAGTCAGGATTAATAGCGCCATCTACATTCGCTCGTTCAGGCGAATTTAAATTAAAAGTTGTAACGTCAGCATCAACGACGCAACAAAATTAATTTATTGTTTTATATGGTATAACCACAGAACGTATCACCCGTCTCGCGATCGGTGGACATCTAGGGCGCCCCATGAGTCCTTCTTCGCATAAAATTAACACAATAAATAAATATTTTTTCTCAAATATACATAAAAACACGTACCCATACTGCAGTAACAAATATCCCTACATTTTCCACAATCCCAAGAAAACCTCCCTACGCATTTTTTAAGCTAAAAAATCCCTACGTGTAGGGCGAAATCCCTACGTCTGGCCACACTTGTCAGTAGACAATAGACGACGTATCGTACGTGCCTTATGACGTGCCTCTCACATATAATTAATTGTATTACGTTAACGATAGTTTCATAAAGACTTCATACATAACAGTTAGGAAATGTGTATGTTCAGCTATTAACAGGAAAGTCAAGAGTAGCGCCCATCAAAGCTTTGGTATTATCGGAACTTGTAAATAAAGTAACAACTGCAAGTCGCATTTCTTTCAGCAGGTGCATCTTGTGGAGTGATTCAACAGTTGTCTAAAGTTGGCTCAAAACACCAGTAAACCAATTAAAACCTTTTGTGCGTAATAGAGTATCACAAATTTTAGATTTTACAAACTCTTATTCTTGGAGACACGTCCCAACATGTAGTAACCCAGCTGATTTAGTATCTCGTGGCATGCGTCCAGAAGAAATTCTATCTAATCAACTTTGGTGACGCGGTCCTGACTGGCTTTGCAAACCACCCGAATACTGGCTAAAATGCCAAAATATGACATTAGATCCGTTACCTGAACTTAGAATTCCAAAGCATGTTGTTTTAGTAGCTTCAGACGTACCAAATGAAATAAGTAATTTATGTACAAAATATTCAAATTTCAACACGCTTATTTGAGTAACTGGTTGGATTCTGAGTCCTTTCGAATTGGCGAAAAAAATGGAAAAATAACCAAAAAGTACCTTTCAGCCAAAGAACGTACAAATTCCATTAAAACTTTGGCAAAAGTCGTTCAAATTGAATCTTTTCATAACGAATATCACACGTTACTAAAAGCGAACGAATGTCCGAAAAATAGTAAACTGTATACATTAACCCCATTTCTTGACTCGGACGGTCTTTTAAAAATTAAAGGCAGACTTAACAAAGGTTTATTTCAGTATGAAAAGAAACCCAATTATTTTACCTATTATTTTACCTACCTCACCCCTTTACTCTGATGATGTTCAGACATGAGCATCAAAAGAATTTACATTGTTGTCCTAATTTATTGGTTGCCATAATTAGAGAGAGGTTTTGGCCACATTCTGCTCGTGTCACTGCAAGATCAATCACTAAAAATTGTGTCACTGCAGGCAGAATACTAATACTTACAATCCAATCATGGGAGATCAACTGAAACTGAGGGTAACTCCTGCACCACCATTTACTAATTGTATAGTTGATTACTGCGGTCCAATTAAGCTCAAGAATAGACAAGGTCGCGGATGCAAAATTAACAAAGCATATACAGTGTGTCCAGGAAAGTCCGCACCATATGGGAAAAACTTATTATCCATTTCTCAGAAAATTTTATTCTTTATGAAAGTTGGCGGTATGTCTAAAATCAAGAACACCATCATAAGATCTTAAAAACATCGCACCATGTACCGGGTGTTTAAAAAAAAGTAAAACGCGCATAAGAGTAAAGTACCTAGAATATTAATATCATCAAAAAATTTTATTTGGGAATGTTGCTTAGAATTAATAGCTACGCTCAGATTTGAAATCACAGCCACCTATGACAGAATTTTTTTTTGCTTCTTTTTCAAATTTTCACTATGTGAGACGGGTTTTGTAGCGGCTAGTGACTTAAAATGATTCTTCTTAAACGGTTTCTTAGATATTTGTTCAAATTTCCTATAGTACTCGCCAATTTGACAGTGTTTCCAGCGCTTCTTTAAAATCATTACAAAAATTACCGTTTTCTTGGTGCGCTTATGATTTTTCACCCAGTAAATATCAAAATATCATGTGACACACAGGTAAACCATAAAAATTTGAATTAATTAAGAGAATGCATGGAGTATACACACTAATAAAACATGTTAATGACGCTGCTATGCTTTCCTTTCGGATTCGTCATTTTTTTTGAGGTGTATACCATACAAATACGTGAAGAGCTGGTAAATTTGTGTTATCAGCACACCCACAATCACCAATAATAAGTCAAAGGAAGCTATTTTACTTACCTGTGTTGCGTATTGCATGGCGTTTTGATATTTACTGGGTGAAAAATCATAAAGCACCAAGAAAAAGGCAATTTTTGCAATGATTTTAAAGATGCGCTGGAAACGCTATCAAAATAGCGAGTGTTATAGGAAATTTGAACAAATATCTAAGAAATCGTTTGAGGAGAATCATCTCAAATCACTAGCAGATACAAAATTGTTCTCAAATAGTGGAAATTTAAAAAAGAAGCGAGAAAATTTTTCTGTCGTAGGTGGCTGTGATTTTAAATCTGAGCGTAATTATTAATTCTAAGCAACATTCCCAAATAAAATTTTTCGATAATATTAATATTCCAGGTACTTTACTCTTATGCGCGTTTCATTTTTTTTTTTAAACACCCGGTATATGGTGCGATGTTTTCAAGATCTTATGATGGTATTCTTGATTTTAGACCTACCGCCAACTTTCATAAAGAATAAAATTTTCTGAGAAATGGATAATAAAAGTTTTTCCCATATGGTGCGGACTTTCCTGGACACACTGTATATGCGTTTTTGTATGTTTCTCGACCAAGGCTGTTCATTTAGAATTAGTGTCAGACCTAAGCTGCAAGGCTTTCTTAGCAGCCTTTCCCAGATTTTGCTCTAGACGAGGTATACCCAACAACATTTACAGCGATAATGGCACTAATTTTATAGGTGTAAATAACGAATTGCAATCGCTATTTGAATTTATTGATAGAAACAGCACAGATAATAATAATAATAATAATTCCTTTATTCATGTAACCAGTTTACAAGAAAATGAACATGAAATGTCATACACACGCAAAGAGGCAGTACTTACAATACTAAAAGGAGTTACAAAACTCTTTAACACTGTAACATGTAACATTTAACAAATATGTTCGAACACAAGACTTAAACAACTTTACACTGGATATCGCTTTGATCTCACGAGGGAGCCGGTTATAAAGCTTGCATCCCATGTAACATAAGCTCCGTTGATACGAAGAGTGGCGATGCAAGGCCGGCAGTAAGTGATCGGCGTTTCTGGTGGGGTAACTATGACCCACTGCATGATTGAACCTATCAGTATGACTGTGCACAAAACAAACAATCTCAAGTATCAGCACGTCGTAAAATGTTAAAAATTTCTGAGAACTGAAAGTCCGTCTACATGAATCTCTACTGCGCAAGCCAAACATTGCCCTCAAAGCTCTCTTCTGGAGTAAGAAAATTTTACTGGCTTCCGCGTTCAAACCCCAATGAATTATGCCGTACTTTAAAAGGGAGTAGAAATTTGAAAAATAAAAGGTTCTGACGATGTTGGCACCACAAGAATTTTTCAATTGGTTGATCGCATAGCAACACCGGGACAGCCGCAGCGCCAGTTTCTCCACATGATGGGACCACCTCAAACAATCGTCGACTTCGACGCCAAGTAATCGACAAGACCTATCCACTAGCACGGTCGAGGTTCCAAGGTGAACCTCAGAAACGCCCGGCCTCGAAAAAATCATGCATTTAGTCTTTTTTGCATTGACAATTAATCGGTTGAGTGACATCCACCGTAGAACGCGGTCATAAGTGGCGGAAGCTTCTACAATTAATTGGCCAAAGGTATCAGCGCAAAGGAAAATATTTATGTCGTCTGCATAAAGGGTCGTCTCAATACCATGTAGACATCTTGGCAGGTCATTCACATATAATAGAAAAAGTGTGGGGCCCAAAATTGATCCCTGAGGTACTCCCACTGACAACTTATGGGGATTTGACCTCCTGCCATTAACACAAACAACCTGCTCACGATCCGCTAAGTAAGACCTAAACCACTCATAATATAAGTAAGTATATAAGTAAGTATATAAGTATATAAGTAAGTCTTTATCTATTGTAGGAACAAATTAGCACTTTTCTCCTGCATCATCTCCACACTGCAATGGACTTGCAGAAGCAGGAGTAAAGTCAATTAAACGTCACTTAAAGAGAGTTTTACCTGAAGCCAGTCTCACATATGAAGAGCACTTAACTGTTCTCACAGAAATAGAATGTTTTCTTAACTGTCGTCCCCTATATCCGCTTTCGTCTTCTCCTCTTGATCTTTACGTACTCACACCCTCTCATTTTATTGCCGGTCGTCGCCTCACCGCTTTACCCGATGAAGATGTTTCCGAAGTGCCAATGAATCCACTCTCAAGATGGCAATACTTGTCAAAACTTTAACAACACTTGTGGCGAAGATGGTCAGTTGAATATCTCACAGAACTTCAGGGAAGAGCCAAGTGGAATACCCCGGAAGCGAACATTAAACAAAACGCAATTGTTCTATTTAAGGAGAACAATGTTCCACCATCCAAATGGAAAATTGGACGAATTGAAAATCTGCACCCAGGATTGAATGGCGTTGTGCGTGTTGCTACTGTCCGCACTGCACATGGTTTAATCAAACGAGCAGTACGTTATCTATGTCCCCTACCAGTACCACTAGATGGAGATGTTGATGGCCGAACGTGCCGTTCAACGCGCCCGTCTATGTTGCGGCATAATAAAGAAATCTAGTTGCATTGAAGAAGAACATTCAATGGTTGTTATGTATAATTCAGATATATAATATATTTGTCATATAACATACTTGTCACACCGTAGCAAGTTGTATAAAAATAAAAATACTTTGACCTCATCAATTTGGACAAAGCTTCCTCTTTGATTGTCCAAACACCGCTCCAACTTTTGAATTTCGAATTCATTCTTGTCAATCGTTTGATTGATTTTTTAAACATCAAATTTGGATTTTACTGAATAATACATTACTTTTGAAATTTTCGTTGAACGTTTTCTTCAATTTAATAGTAAAAATACTACATTGCTAAAAGTAAAAGATGGGTGGTTCTACCAAAGTGTTTTACTTAAACGTCTACACTGTCTACAGGAATCTGATTAATCAATCAATTTGTTTCATAGTATGTAGAATATTGTAGAAGTGTATCAGAGTTGTCAGCACAATAGCGCATTAGCGCACCAGCACCGGACTCCAGGCAGGACCATAACGCCTCCCCACCAAGATGTGACCTTACGACTCAAAAATTATCCTCATGTTTATGGGACGGTTGGGTCACTCTTCTGGTAGAGTGGGTACAAGTGTATGTTGATGAGGTTATCCTGGAACATTAGCAGGAATGCAAGAACTGAAGATCCACTTGATGACCTGCAATTGATGGAAGATCCACTTGTTGACCTGCAGTTGGTAGATAACTAAATCTCGAACATGAATCTCCAGCGGGTTCCATTCCGGCTGTTCCTTTTGGGCGAGAATTTGGACTTCACATAGCCCCAATGTGGCTTCCAGTATGGTGGGGCTCGGACAGATAAAAGTGTCGGTTGGAATTTTGCATGTCCGCAAATATTCCTTATTTGCGTTTATGTACAGTTATAAATGGTTTAACATAGTTCTATTAACAAACCAGCGCAGCTGTCTCGAATTCGGCTTAAAAGGTTGCTTTGAAGGTTGCGAGGAATTTTTAATATTTCCTCCAAAAAAATTCTTAATTTTGAAAAGGTGGTTCTTAAAATTAATGTTTCAATCTCTGCTTCTATGATTGTGTAGGCCTCACAAAATTTTCTAGCGTTATTTGAATTTGCAAATATGAGTGTTGTTTTTTAATTTCATTGTTGTACTCCATGTATTCATTTATTCTTGTAGCCAGTTCTTGTTCGTTGATTATGAGAATAGTGACTGTGCCGTTGAATTTTGGATCAACTTTTGTAGTAATTTGATTTTGAGTGGACAATACATCTTTGAGAATAGAATTATCAGTTTGTAATTGATTGATTAGAAAGTTATACCTTTTAGCATCGTTAGCATCTGGGCTTTCACTAGATGCTTCTAATTATCGAATCCAGCCAGTCAATTAATCCGCGCTTATTACTAATATTTTGCGGAGTTTGTAGGAGAAGATTGTTGTTTAATAATCTATGGGCTCGTCTTGATGACAGTCACAAATTAATAATGTGAGGAGCGAGTTTGTTAAATAATGGCATATTCTTGCGTTCGATTTTTAATGTTTTTGAAACAGCTTCAGCAGTACGGTTTAAAACTAAGACATTTTGCACTAAAGCCTTCTCTTAACAGGGATACGTTTCTAACTACAATAATATACCAGTACGAATTGGAGACCTTTAGTTTCTTATAGAATCAAGGTCATCGAGAAATTCTTCAATTGGTCTAGATGTTAACGTATTAATTTTGATTCTAGAAGGGACGTCAGCATAACAATTACTTTTATCGGGCTTGTGTATTACGTCGAAGTCAAATTTCGCTAATTTCAATCGTTATCTTGTTAATGTACTTCGTTCCTTTAGAGAAAATAGCCAAAACGTTATCTACAGAGAAAATGACAGAATTGGCGCGACGCCCAAAGGACATACAACACACAGCTCTTTCTCACGGTATACAAACACTTCGGGTGGGCGGCAGACCTCACGAGGCCACCCTGAAAACTGGCTTTCGGTCTAACCTATACCAGATTTCTGGGCCAACGGCGACCACTGCCTTTAGTAGATGTGAGGGAGAGATACCAGGCATCTGGTGCTCGGCGGTGACTCATCAACCGTGGCCTTCGGAAGTTGTGCCAAAATGAGTACTTAACGATCTGATATTAATATCCGAACAGGGATTAAGGCAAAGCGCGGGTAAACGCTATAGACCACATGACGTTTACCTCTAAAACTGTCTTCAGGAGCTACCCTATCCCACGTATGTGGGCAATGTGATGCAGCCGACAGAAATGATATGTGGTAGAGTTGTCGCCCAAAGCGTGCTTGACGGTGAACCCATCTACCGTTGAAAGGGGAACCTTTCTAATACTGGGCACGGAAACGCGCAAGCGTTCCGGAGGGCGACTGGTCAAACGTGAATTCCGGAAGGTTTTTGACACGAGTACTGGAAGAAATTCTAGGCTGTGGGTCAGCATCACACTCTACGGTGCGACCCCTAGAACCACTCAGAGCTACCCTATACCATGGCATCCTGTGCTGTGGGTCAATGGGCGCTCTGCAGTGTGTAAAGATGTAGAGTAGAGGAACGCGCTTAGAGATGCGACCTCGCCGGCGACTTGTCCAACGGTATCGGAGGAATCCGATTAACACAAGTACCGAGGGGAAGAAGGGCCCCCATGGCTTGCCATGGCCTCTTTCACCTGGAGTAGGACTCTCGGGGGCAGCTACGTTTACTGGATAGAGAGATCGATGGAAGCTGAATGCCGACAGGCGGGCCAGCGCGGCGACCCCTATGGGGCGTCAACCCACATTCTATGGTATACAAACACTGGCTCTTTCTGTATAGGGGAACACTTTTGCATCAGTGGTCAAGACAAATGGTTTTGCAAAATCCGTGTGCGCAAGAACAGGAGGTTTTGTAATCATTTCCATGCATCTGGAGTTTTCCCGGATCGGATTTTACACCAGATTCCGTTTAAATGGGGCAAGGAATGCAATTTCCTTTTGTAAAAAGCAACATTTATTGGGCTCTATAACCTGCTAAATATTTTCGAAATGTGGAAGTAATGATCCTGTAAAGATTAAAATAAATATAAGGATATCATCCATGTATATCACGCAAGAATCACCTATTAGTCCGCGAAAAACATCATTCATACCGCGCTGAAACGCTGACGGGCCATTTTTAAAACCTCAGGGCATAGTCGCCGTTCGCATTAAAAGCTGTTTTCTCTATATAATAATAATAATAATAAATGTCTTTATTGACCAACTCGATTCGCATTACAGATAAACAAAAAAGAAATATACAGTTGGTCCATAGGCCATAATACAACTAAGATGTAAACCTAATATTATGAAATATCTAAAAAATATAAGATTTGTATAAAATGACACAGCATATTGTACTTGAAGGGAATCTGGCCGCCTTACACGCGCCTTGTGCATGAAACAACATACTTCTGTAACGCTTCGTAAAGCACTGAACATTTAGCTTTTTTAGATCACCGGGTAGTTCATTAGATACCTTGGCCCGGCTTGGCCACACGATAAGAGAACGACCCTTCAAACAACGATAACTTATGCTTAGCACTGTAATTAGCGATTTTCTACAAATGTTTAGATTATGTACGTCCGTTCTGAACCTGATTCTTTCCCACAGATATGCCGGTTTTCTAGTAAATATAACTTTGTGCAAGAGGGAGGCTGCATGCAAACGCCTTCTGTTAGCCATGTTTAACCAACCGGCCCAGAGCAGCGTATGGGATATATGATCAACTTGCGAATTCCATAGACAAGTCGAAGGCAAGAGTTTTGAATTCGCTGAATTCTACCTATGGATTCCATGTCCAAACACGGACCATACAAAACGTCACAATAATTAAAATGAGACAACACGAGAGAATCACACAACATTAGCTTAACACGAGTCGGCAGTAAGTGTCTACTTTGATAGAGCATCTTGAGATTAGCAAAAGCTGTTCCTACCATTACCGATACATGATTCCTAAATTGCAAATCAGGATCTATGGCAATGCCAAGATTTTTAACAAGAGAGCTGACTTCAACCCGAACATCGTCTACACGAATATTCAATTCACTCGCTATCTCTTCGCGCCCAGCACCACCACTGAACAACATAACTGAGGACTTGAGGGGATTAACGGTCAAGTTGTGCCTCTCCGACAACCTTACAATATTTGCAATGTCCGAGTTAAGTACAGCACTGGCACTTCGCACATCCTCAGGCGCGAAGGAATAATAAAGCTGAGTGTCATCTGCATACTGATGCCAGCAACATCTTACAACACGAATCAATTGGCTTGTATAAATAATGTACAGAAGTGGACTACTTATGCTTTCCTGAGGAACGCCTTGCTATGCGGGTGGAGTTTTTATCATTGAGACACACGTACTACTCGCGTCTACCCAAATATGCCTTAAAATACGCGACCGTACTAGCACCAAGTCCGATATACTGAAGAATGGCAAGCAGTAATTCGTGATTGATCGTATCGAATGCTCTGCTGTAGTCCAATAGGACCAGCGCGGTACACTTCCTTTCATCTGATGCCAAAAGGATATCATCAATAATATTGAGATGTGCAGTCTGGCATCCATGACCAGATCTACACCCTGAGTGCATTGAAGGCAGAATACTGTAAGCATCAAGGTGTGGACGCAGTTGGGAAACAACACCTTTTTTCAATAATTTAGTTAAATCAGGGAGAATAGTAATAGGAATATCATCAGGGCTAACGTCTATTTGGGAAAATCCCGACGTTAGATCGATGGTACCAAAGTACTTCTTACTACGGCCTAGCTCGTCAAAGATATCCTCAATATTTGGTAAAGGCTGTTTGTCTCCTTGAGTCACTTTATTTAATTTCCTATCGTCTGTTACGAGGCGCCAGCGCTTATTCCCTGTAGCATCGTTTTTTTTTTACCAAACAAAACACTTGACTATGGGGACGTAGAGGGCAGTATAATATTATCTTTTAACATCTTATCGATATGATTTTGTACCTCACCTTTGTGGCAATGGGGGTATCTATAACTTTTTGTGAAGGTTGGTGGGGAATCGCCCGTGAGAATTTTATGTTTTACGTTGTTAGTAAATGTTAGTTGATCCTTTTCCAACAAAAATATATCATCAAATTTTTCACACAGACCTACAATTTGCTTGTGCTCTTCGCTGTTCGAATGGCTAAGACGCAACTTTTCCAAAACCTTTGTGATTCTGCCCGACTTTATGAAATGGCCGTTATTAATATTGTGGTTTGCGCACATTGGGTCGGGTGTTGTTTCTGAACTGAATGTAACATTTTTGAGGTGGTAAGTTTCATGTGAAGTATTCAAAAGCGTGGTTAAAAATGTTGCGTTTCTTACGTTTACGAGAGAATTGGGAATTTTTACATTTTTGTTAATTATTTTTATCGGGCAACTAAATTATCATGATTTTGGTAATTTGCCTTTGGGACGACTTGACACTCTGGCGGAATTAGTTTTGGGGTGCTTGACACATATGAACGTTTTTGTTATCAATGATTCTAGAAAGTTTTTTGTAACCTCCAAAATACTGCAGAACTTCTGTCTAAAAATTAATAGTGAATTTATGTTTTGTGAAAAAATCAAGTCCTAAGATTCCGTCAAATATTGAATCGAATTCGCATATGTACAATTTAAATGGTGCGTTTAAAATTATAACGATTATGCTTTCTTTAATTTTAATGGGCATACCATCGACTCCCGAAACGTTAATGTTCTCGTTTGTTCTGGACAAATTGAAACATTTATTTGCTTTTATTAGAGATAAAGTAGCAACAGAATAATGATTCTTCAGACCTCCAGATTGCTGACCCGTTCGGTTGTAATACTTCCACAAGATCGGGTGGTATTGTCGATTGTGGTGTATCCAAAAAAAAAAAAAAAAACGTCGATTGTGTTATGTCCGAAAAAGAATCAGAATCTTCCGCGATATTTAGTAAAATCTAGAGATGGTTCGGCCTCTTCGTACAGGTTTAATGTTTTTGCGACGACATGAGCTCTATTAGGTGCATTTCGTAATGTGTTTTTCCTCCTTTTTACAAACCATTCGTTTTCGGTGTTCCCAATCGTACTGCAAAAAATGGCACTTTTTAATATACGATTTTATGGGTGACCTAGATTCCGATGCGCAAACTCATTCGATGCTCGTTCGGTTTTTAGAACCGTCGGCAAATTTGGACTTCAAAAATTATTTGGTGACTGTTGCGATTAATGAAGTGGACTGTATATTTTGATGATTTGATGATTTGTTTTTTTAACTTATGTTCACTATTACATAATACGTGTGTACATGGCTGCTTGTGCAGTGCGACTGAAGTTGTCTGCTCTTGACGCATGCATGGAGCTTAACGGAAATGTACGTATACAAAATAAACAAAATCCCTAACATGCCACCCGCGTTGAAGTTGCCAGCGCCCTGCAAGCAGATAAAGAAGTGACACTCCACGTATGCAGTAACTCATCGTAATCTGCTCCCCCTGCTGGGATAAATACCAGTGTGCCTAAAGGAGACGTATTTTAGGAATCGCTTAGAGAGCGTGCAGCTCTCTAGTAAAAGCTGTTGGAAAACATAGTGAGGGTACCAGATGATAGCTGCGTATTCCAAACGAGATCTAACAAATGCACAGTATAAGGACCTTATAGCCGATATATTGTTAAAGTCTCTGCAAGAGCGTACTACAAACCCCCAGGATTGCGAGGCCGATATGCAGACATCAGCAAGGTGCTCGTCAAAATTTATTCTAGAGTCAAATATAACCCCGAGATCTCTTATGCTTGATGTTTTTGAAATCAGCGTGTCTCCAACACTATAATTAAAATCAATGGAGGTCCTGCAGTAAGTCACAACAGCGGATTTAGCTAGGTTTAATTTGATCTGGTTACGAATACTCCAGTCAGCAACAAGAAGAAGATCCGATTGCAGCAACCTACAGTCTTCCAAAGACAAAACCTTAGCATACATTTTAAGGTCGTCCACATAGACAAGGAATAAACACCTCAACATCAACAACAGGTCGTTGACGTAAATATTAAATAGTAAGGGACCGAGGTTTGATCCTTGTGGTACTCCAGAGGTTGCAACATACGGTGCAGATTTGAAGCCGGAATGGCCAGTGCAAACACTGACATATCAAGTGGAGCAGATCGCAAGCGGGCCCTGGCACAAATCAAAACTCCTCCACCATTTAACGCATTGAAATCGCGATCGCTGCGATAAGCAATAAAACAGTCAGGACACAACTTGCTGCTAAGGATATCACCACTAAGCCAAGTCTCGGACAAGATAAGCAAATCACAACTACATAACATAAAAAATAAAAAATTAAACACATCATTCAACTTAGTACGCATACCCCTAACATTTTGGTAACTGCATGTGAGTAAACTATGCTTAGAACTGGGTGGATAATTTAGTTTAAATAAGAATTAGAAATAATTTTGGGTACTCCATTAAAATAGCGTATCCTAAGATTTGTCTCACCAGCCTCAAGTAGTATTGTACTTGGCGAGGTGTCCTATCGTAGGCTATAGAGACCCTAGCATACAAGGGATGCTCACTCAACCCTCTTGCCCTCCGGACAAAATCAGAAACAATCGACCCTGAAGCGAAGGCAGTCCTCACTGGTCGGGACCTTATATTATCCGATCTTAACCAACCAACACGCGAAATCTTAACCTTACCATCAAAAGAAGGCATCAACTTCTGAAGTATATCACGCACCACAGTGCCATCGCGGTCTGAATCGCCAGAGTCGGCAGCCCCTGGGCTTTCAGCAATACCAACAAGATGACATTGTTCTCCCGACTCTTCCTGTCATTAAACTCTTCCATTACTTCCTCGAATTGGGCAGCCGCAACATGAGCTTCACGCTCACCGCCACCGGTAGATTGCAAAGCATGCATCTGTTCATTAAACTCATCACGAAGTTTACTTATTGCAGACATAAACTCGGTCTGGATAGATACAATGAGCCCCTTTAGGTCTTTGAACTGCGACATATTGGTGCTACAGGAGTTACAGACAAATTTTATGGATTTAGATTTTTGTCTTGACTTGCAAAACATCAGGGGAAATGTATACGAAGCTATCTAATATCTATCAAACGGATACAGAGCAAAGAAAGTGTGCTATGTTACAACAGTTTTTCAATTTTACTTTCGATAAAGAAGAAATCTCGCTTAACATAAATAGGTGAGAAAATTTAGTGTATAAATTGAAAAGCATGAACCAGTCGATAGATGATAACGTGATATCAAAAATATTGAATGCATTGCCCAATACATACAAAAATTTCTGTACACCTTGGAAAATGTCCCCAGTATCTGAACGGACATTGACAAACCTGACTTCGAGACGCTTAACGGAGGAAACCATGTTGAAAGGTAGCGACAATGAAAAAGCGGTGGCCTTCAATGCCAAGGGTAACAAATGTTTTCGATGTAAAAAGGTACGGCACATATAGAGATTTTGTAATACAGAAATTAAAAGTAATGAGAAGAAAGTAGCAAGTAGAATTTGTAAGAAAAGTAATCATCTAGAAAAAGACTATTACTTTAAAAACAAAGGACAAAATATGTCACAAAAAAGGTTGCCTTTGTTACTGAAATACAAACGTAAAACAGAAAAATACATTTGTAGTAGACTGGATCATTTTCACACATGACAAACTGTATCAACTTGTTTAAAACTTTTGAAAATAAAAATACTGAAACTGTTGTAGCCAAGAAGGACGTATCAATGAAGGCAAAAGGACAAGGAACAATTGAAGGGAGCTGATGCTTATTAAAAAAGGCTGCACGTACCTGAACTCAGTAAAAACTTAATATCGGCGAATGAAATAACAAGCAATGGAGGAAAAGTAACACTTATGGACGATAAAGTATTAGTAACAAAAAAAAATAAGATCATTCTAGAAGGAAGCCAACAAGTAATTGGGATTTACACCGTAAATAGGTTGCAAGAAAATGAAGAAGCAATGCCGGCTGTAGGTAAACAAACAAAATTGGTTCAATGGCATAAGTTGGGGCACATAATTAATAGAATAATTAAACAAATGATCGTTGAAGAGATGGCAACGGGAATTGATTTGAATAGGAACGAATGCAACGGAGATTATAGCTTTATCTACAGCCTAGGCAGAATACGTTGCTCTAAGCCAAGCAGCTAGTGAAACTTTTTGGGTTGAAAAAAATCCTAAAAGACTTTAATATTAATAGTACCAAAAAAAGCTATCTTATATGAGGACACCCAATCAGCAATTCAAATTTCGAAGACACTGATAACAAAAGACTCAAACATATAGATATAAAATTTCAATTTGTAAGGGAGAACATTTGTGATGGTGAACTAGATGTGTGCTATGTAAAAAGTGAAGGTAATACTGCAGATATATTTATAAAACCTTTGTGTAAAATTAAATTTGAAAAATATAGATGTAAGTTAGGATTGATAGAAGTTTAAATGGATCTTTTAATGTACTGTTGTTAAGTTTACTAATTCTTAAGTTCCATAAAAGTTGAGAACAATAAGATAGTTTGATTAGTTTCGATTGTTGTTTTCTAATTATTAGTATTCGAGTGATTTGCATCTCGAATGGTTTCTATATTCGAATGATTCGGTTCACGAGATGTTTTAACGCTCGAATAATTTCTGCATTGGAATTAGTGATGGGCATAATCGTATTATTTAAAGCATCGATTATTAGCATTCGACTGATTTGCATAATCGTATGATTTGGTTCTCGAGATATTCTCGATTAAGTTCTCGATTTATAGTCGAATTCAATTCTGCATTTGAGAAATTATCTGCTACTCTGCTGGGTATACTCACTAACCTGTCACGTGTGCTCGCTCTATCGCTAACACCACAGGCGCGAGAACACATAACCCAAACTAATCAATTAATTCGAATTGTTAGAATTAAAATATCTGGGGTGGCCCTTACCCAACTTTCCGCCTACATCGTTGGCACAATGAAGTGCTTAAATACTTTTGCTATTATTTAATTTAGTAAAGCCAGAGCCATCACTGGACGATACTTAACGTCAGTTTCAGTGACAGAATTACATTTGTCATACTGACACTTAATGTCATGTCATGTCAGTGGCATTGACGTTTGTCAAAATCTGACAATTTGCAATACAACCACGAAGGCTGTGGATTCTGTCAAACTGCTTCTAGAAACCCCTATAGCGCCTAAACCGTTCATCCCACTGATCTGCAAATTTGTATACATATTTAAAGTCACTGGATGGTGAGTGGATTTGGCCAAAGTCGGATAAATCCCTAAGAAGATGCGGTACTAGGTTGTAACATCTGTCACTGCCGGCTGTAGATTGTCACCAAAAATACTCCAGTTCGTCTCCCGGTAATTCTAAATATGTATACCAAATTTCAGGCCAATCCGTTGTTCCGTTTGGGCGCTATCGTGTTCGCGGACATACACACATACATACATACCTACATTTTCCAGAAATCATCGCAATCGATTCAGGGGACCTCAAAACGCGTATTTCTGCGAAAATCTCGAAACGTCATTTTCCGTCGATTACAATACTTTTCTTCGAGGGTACTAGTCGGAAAGTAAAAAAAGGTGACAGAAGTAAAATTTTGCGAAGCTTGCTTCGATGCTAAATTCTAATATTTTCTGCCAACGTACGTAATGCACGATACCAGACAAGGCAGTATATTATACTTATGTAGAAAACCGGTGAAACTGTACTTACACGTCACATATTGGTTGCTCGCTGGCAGAGGTATATAATGATATATTTATTTTTAATAAAAGAAAAGATCTTTTCAAAATAAAGAATATGTATTTAGATAAAGAAAAAACAAATCCATCTATAAAAGTTTTAGCCCCGTGTACGTTGATAAACTTAAGATAACAATAATAATGTCAAAGCAAAAATGAACAGCTAAAAATACTGATTCGGATAAATACTAACGTCGGGTAACAATAAATAAAAACAAATAGATTTCTATACAAAAAACAACTGAAAATATTTATTTGAACAAATATACCTATTATATTTTCACCTCGAAAGAGAAAGACTAAAATGCTTCACATCCACTAAAATATTTATTTATGCATATTATCATGTCCAAATTCTTAGGCAGCAAACGATTTCGTTGGTCATTTGTTAACTGTCTTAGAAAAAACTCTCTCTGAAGGTGCAGATGTGGCGGATATAGACGAATATTTTAGATATAGTTTGTATAATTCAGGTAGTGCATTTTTGTGAAATTTCCAAAATTGAAGGGACTTGTCTTTTCTGGGCAAATAAACAATTCAAAATACTGTTTTAGCATTAAGGTAGCTGATGTTTCATGCATGGTAGTTGTCTTGAAGTCTATTAGTTTTTCCTCAAAGTCGACCCACAGTGAATCAGGTTCAGATTGTTCTACAGTCATTCTAGTTGGACTAGTAACATTGGTTCTACTCTCACTGTCAATAAGAAGTGTAAGTTCCTCTTTAAGCCATATTTCGGCGTTGTTCGCATTTTCATCTAAACGGAATGCTGCTTTCTTTAGTCTGGGATCCAACAGAGGTGCAATTGATGCAATTTTATTTATTATATTTTATTTACAATAAATCAAGCTGGAACTTTGTACTGGCTTCGGTTGTGAATCGGTGGTTTTTAATTTTTTTCTTAAGGTCACTTAACAGCGGAATGACGAGCGACATCATTGGATATTTTTCCACAGAAAGTTCTTTGGTAAGGATCTCAAAAGGTCTCAGAAGAGGAATATAATCACTTATCAGTTCCCAGTCGGATGCAACAAGAAATGCTGGAGCTTTCGGTAGATTTGTTATTGCAACTCAAAGAGGGTCTTTAATTATCACTAATCTTTAAAACATATGCAATGATGAATTCCACCTAGTCACTACGTTTTGTTTCAGTTTCAGTCGTGGAAAACCCATGTTTTCTTGCGCTTTTCTCAGTTGCTCAGATGCTAAAATGCTATGCTTAAAGTGGCCTACCAGAGCTCTACATTCCTTCAGCAATTTTGTTAAATATTCGTTATTCGTTCCTTAATCGCATTTTTAATATTTGCACCGTTGTCTGAGACAACTGATACAATTTTATTATTTAAGTCCCATTTAGTAAAAATGTCAGTCAACATCATGGCTATATTCGCTCCTGTATTCGATTCGCGCATATCTTGTTTGACAATTACAGGTAAATCTAATTTATCTTCAAAATTAAAATAACATGTTATTGTACAATATGATTTATTGCTATCTGAACTTCACATGTCCGTTGTTACTGCGACATGATCTACACAAGTTAGCATACTGTTAATTTTCCAACAATTACATTATATAAATTAGGCATTAGCGTATTTGTCAACGTTTTCCTGTTAGGAGGTTTGTATAGTGGTTGGAGCATAGCTGTATTCTCAATAAATCAGGGATTGTCGACTAATAATAGTGGTTGAAAATCAATTGTAATCCTTTTCAATACAATTTTTTCCCTTTCTGTTTCTGTTAAATCTTTTGATATCCCGCCATATAAGCGCATTTGTTTAGTTGGTCTCTGAATGTCAAACGATTTCCCTACTATCTGTGAAGAGACTGTTTTTTTGCTACTCCCAATACTTGTAGAACATCAGGGTGCATGCAGAGATTTAATATTTGTATTACTACTTGTAGAGGCTTCATGTTCACAAATTGTTATTGTGTCAATATTTTGTGCTGGCGAAACAGATTCGTCAGCACTTGTCGCACTTTTAAATTTGTTGTGTTTCCAAATAATTTTATTTTTGTTTTGCAGATTTTGCAAGTAGCATATTTCTTATCATCATCTTTTTGTCTCTCTTGCTGCGAGAGATGTGGATGCATGCCTCGTACTGTGGGTCGAGAAAATGTCGGTGTCAATGCCGCATTTTTTTAAAATCCCTTTAATCCACCTACTTATTGTTTGACGGTACGCATTCCGAAACGGTCGTTTAAAGGTAATAAGCAAATTATTAGCACTTTCAGATCGGAGATCCTTAGTTCTATCTAAATAAGTGGCGAGGGTGCCCGCAGAGCAAACTCTAGGATCAGCTTTGTAAAAAGGTATAATAAGGTTTGGATGAAAACCATTTCGGCAGGGAGTTTTAATTCTATCTGGAATTCCTATTTCAAACCCCTTCATAGCATATAATATTATTTACGTTAATTAAAGAAAGCCTCTGAACCCGTTGTCCTGTTGCAAGAGCAAGTAGAGCGGTCAATTTGTTCGTTAAAATTGGTAAAATTGGTTAAAAAACTTAGAACAACGGGCGGATCCCAAATATTGTTGTACCTAGGTCTGCTAGGCCGCAAGTTATATACACCCTTAAAAATCTTTTTAAACGCGGATCATTGGCCACATTTGTGACAGATAGCTGCACAATAGCTGATCTTATGAATTTAAGGTACCAAAAGATACACCCCTCTGAAAATGTATCGTTAAAAATTGTATTAGTGCCAAAGCAGAAAAGGAGAATACGTCAAATTTATTACCTAAACAGTAACGCCACCACAGTTTAAGCGCACTGTTATACTTCTTAAGTGATGAGGGTGCAACTGTCGCTAAGCAAACCTCAATCGAGGATGTTGGTATTCCTTTCCGCTGAGATGGCCAAAACGGAATAACAACAATGCCAGTAGCCTTATCTCCAATAATTTTATTAATTACCCGAAGTGTAAGGGAAAAAGGCGGGAAAGCATAAAAGAAATGACTATTCCAATGTATAGTAAATGCGTCTATCGCAATAGCATCTGTAACTGGGATCCAGGATACAAAAATTTTATATTTTCTACTAATCCTAGAAGCAAACAATTCAATGTCAGGAGTTTTAAACCTGCTAACCTGCTAACGACCGAGTCATAACCATAAGAAGCCAACCCCCATTCGGTTTGTGGCTCTAGGATGCGGGATGTGGTCAGCTACTGAGTTGTCGGAAGACTTAATGTATGAAGCAAAGACAAAAATACTTCTTTTCTCACACCATTGCCAAAGAAGCCTAGCCAATTTACTTAAATTACGAAATTTAACACTGCCCGTACGGTTAATTGTGCAAATTGCGGTGGTATTGTCAATACGGCGGAGACTACAACAATTGCGCAAATCTTTGGCAAAGCACTTCAAGCCAAAAAAACATTACAACAGACCCCCCAACCTGAAGAGGAAGCTCCGAAAAAATTTCGAATTTGAAATGAGATGCCGATATTACATCTTTTGCCAAAAGAATGTGATCGTGCCACCACTTGAAATCAAAATTTAACTCACTCGAAAGAGATATACGGGCATTATAATTGTCAGCATTACGCCCTAGAGCCTACATCTTCACTCTTTCAAATGATATATAGGTATATGCCCAACCGTAGCGAATAGCTGGACAGGCAGATACAAGTGGACCGATAAAAGTGGCAAACTCCCTAATTTTACAAGATTGTACACGAGAAAAGTGAGCCAGAATATTTAGGATCTTTCCTAGGATCTTCAGGGGAAGAGAGATGGATAAATCAGTAGTATTGTAAATGAACCCCAAATATAAGCACTCCTGTTGAGGAATTAATAAAAAAAACCAAGAGATTCAAGCACTCTCATCGTGTATGTAACATTTTTAGGACAGGCTTCGACAGTGTTCCCAATTAAAAGAAAATCGTCTAAACATAGAACAGATAAAAATCCTTTACTCCTAAGATGGTGTAAAATTGGTTTCAATAGCTTTGTAAATATTAGATGGGCACAATTAAGGGCAAAAGGAAGACAATTGAACTCATAAAGAATACCATCAAATTTAAATCTCAAAAACTTCATAAACGATTTGTTCATGAAAATCAGATAACAAGCATTTTCAAAACAATCTTTGCTAAAAATTGCCCTGGTCTTAGAATGCCTCTGAACGTTTTGTGGTCTTCAAGCTTAAAAAGTTCTGCACGAATAAACTTGTTCAAAAGTCTTAAATTTAAAATTAGACGGTTGACATCTGCCATCTGGTTTGTTGGCCAACAAGATTTTAGATATAAATTGGTTCTCACAGCAAACTGTCTGGCTGATAGCCCCGATTGCTATGAGGTCGTTGATCGAGTCCTTCAAAAAATTGTACTCGGCATCCACCCAAAAAAGTTCCTGCACATTGGAGAAAAGCGAGGAAGGTGGAGTTAACTTGATACCCTGTATCTAGGACAAGACCGTCCAATCTTTGCTTAACACACACCACTCTTTATAAAAGAACTTAAGTCTGCTACATAGTTTACTTACATCACAACCTAATGGTTCCTGTAGATATCGAACAGGACGCTGTTTGTATGGGCTGTTCTTCTGGATAGTCTTTCGACGAAGTGGTTGACGATAAGCAGGACGCTGCTGGATCTGGTTGGACCTTGGTCTGCTCTGACGAACCGCTTGACGATAACGGGGCAGACCTCTGGAGTTTAAAGATGTCCCTGCAGGCTTGGGAATCGATTTCGCTTTTTTCACCTTGAAACCTTGAATTCCTGTCCACATTTATCCAGAGACTTGGATGTCTTCACCCTTTCTTCCAAATCCTTCGACCCGTCTACATCCACTCTTTCAGACATAGGGCCCCTGACAAGTGTGTCTTTGAGGTCCTTATTTAAGTTAATAGAGATCAATTCTCTTCTGGACTTTGAAAGTTCTGAAATTTGATAATGAACGTGTCCCAACAACCTGGCGGCATCGGTCAAGGGCTGAACCAACGGAACGTTTCCTCCCCCTTCTGAGTTGAGAACTAGTGAAAGGACATTTCCAATCGTGGAAATGCTCGCTCCAATCAAACATTGTTTTTCAAGTAAGCGACTATCACGTCGTATACAAGGCTCTCCAAATGCCGACTTGACCTCCAAATTTAATCGAGGAGGTGGAAGAAGTGGACAATAGGGGTCTTGCATGATTTTACCTAACTTAAGAAATACAACCCTTAGCTGGTGAGAAAACTGTGTGTAAAATTTTTCCGCTTAATATTGTTGCACTAAATTGTTATTGATCATCTTAAACTTTGATGAAGTAGAGCGCGCCAAAACGCCGAACTTTTTCACACCAACCGTATGACGTCACGGCCCCTCTTAATCAAGTCGCAACGGATACGTTTGTCCTTGTCGGAATGCGAGGTAGACCACTATGCGCGTCATTACTGTGATTTTTCACCAACGTATCCGTGGCGACTTGATGTAGCAAACAAACGCACGTGGCCTTTGACCAACCGTGCTACGTCACACCAATCACAGCGCGTCCTGGTCTGACTCATATTTAAAGAGACGAGACCGATTTTAATTTTATTTATTGTTCGAGAACCGATTTTTTCTCCAAAAAAAAGAACGTTTGTGGACGGTTCTGGTATACGTTTGGTACTAATATAACGTATTAATTTTGAGAGTTAGTGCAAGACCACTATTAGCTGGAACAGGATAAGTCTTCTCAATTCTATCAGCCTCGCTCAAACCAGACTGCAAAATTGAAGACCAGCGAACTTCCAACTCGGGTCGCCTTGTGATGGACCTGGATCCTTAACATCACCTAGGATATGAAACATATCCACTGACAGCGAAGTATCGCGCAAAACTGCCGAAACAGAAGCAACTTGGTCAACGCCTACACCATCAGTTTCTGAAGAGCGACAAAATAGCATAAGTAAATTAATCTTATTAGGTAGCCTACGGTCGATATTTCATCATCCTAGCTCTTCTAATAACGGAATTCGCATTACATAATTTTTTTTTTTACATAATTTTTTTTTTTTTGAGTCAACAGGTCAACATTTGACAAAAATGCACACTAAAAGCTAACATTCCGCAGATGATTTTATTTTTTAATACGCTGATATCTATGGATTATTTCCGGAGTAATTAATTGCTAAAGTTAAACCAATAAACAGCGCCAATTCTTCCTGATTTGATTTAAACGGGGAAACGCCAACATATACAGCATATCACGCAACGCCCATTAGTGGAGTAAAATCGCTCTTCTAACTCGCTGTTTTCTGAGGGTACGTGACTCTGAGGTATAACCAAATGAAACCTATACCATCTTATAGAGGACATTTTAGGGCATAGGAAATGGAAATCTACAACTTTTTTTAGTAGAACCGAACTTTTAAAACGACGCTTAAACGCGACTGATCTGGTATTCGAAAAACCACGTTTTTCTTAACATTTATCGTTGTATTAATTCAAGTATACAAGCTATAGTTTTGATTTTTTGCAGACATATACTTAAAATGTGAGCGCTTCCAATGGCCAGTTGGAAATTTCAAAAATGTTTAAAGTTTTTGAAAAAATAAATAAGGAGTATTGAATTATCAAAATCGTGCATCTAAAACTTCTCCCTGCGGCGAGCTATGTGAATTGTTGAAAATGTTTATATACATATATTGAGTGAAATGTAGTTAGAATATTGAGAAAGTTTTTTTAAAAAAAAATTAAGTCGATAGCTGCACTAGTTACAGAAATATGAATTTTTATAGAAGAGCCTTGGAATGCGCGCTAATGCCGAGAGCGGCTACCATACCAGTCTGGAAATCATTTGCGTTACAGGGTGCGGCAACTTTTAATTCGTTTTTAAAATGCGTATTAAATAAAAATGCAACAAATATTTTTAAATAAATTATAGTTTATTTTTGTTAACACACTTTCCGGTTAAGAGTGAAATACTATTTCATTTAAATGACTGCTTCGACTGGCTTTGCACTAGCCCATTCTGTCAACCCAATTTTTCACTATATTTTCAATGATTTGAACCTCTTTTTCGCCAAGAGCCACTTTAATGGAGTTTTTCAAAGCCCAAGTCGTCTCTGGATGATCAACATAACATCTGTCCTTGGCGGCGCCACACAAATAAAAATCCCAAGGAGTCAAATCACAGCTCCTAGACGACCAGTTGACATGGATATTTCCGCTGATAATGCCATTTTTCGAAAATAGGGCGCATAACGTCGCCCTATCTTCAAAAATCGCATTTTTGTGTAAAATCCTTCGCAAAGTCCTATCGCTAATGTTTAATTCTTGTGCGCGATGGCCGCACCCTATAGAAACAAAATAAGAAAATTTTTAGATGTAGAGTACGTAAGTAAACCGTTTTGTATAAAATTTACTTTAAATGTTTTCCTCTTCGTCATCCTCGTACAATTCAGCAATTTCTGCAGCATTGTTCTGACAATTTTTGCAGGAACCATCTCGGCAGCATTTTAGGCCCTCTTTCAAGCATACACATCTATTATTTTGACATAACCAGTAGCCTAATATCCGTTGGTATGGGATCAGCGATCATTAAAACAGGCTCTAAAATTCCGTTATTCCTAGTCCAACCAAAGTTCAGAGGGTGCACAACCATATACGCAATTGATATGTATATGCATCTAAAATTTTGATTAGCATACCTACCTTAGTACATGATGATAAAATGCGTCATACATTGGTGGAAGTTATGAAGCGGACTTACTGGAAGTTGTGGTCAACTGATACCTCAATTCATTGAGTGTTTGAATGACCTTATTCTTCTAAATAGGGTCAATGCAAATTTATTGGCAATATTAACAGCTTCAGTTGTAGACACGAAGTTTAGTTTTGACCGCTCATAAATTTTAATAGGAATTGCTTATTTTCTGACAATTTAAAAAAATTTCGAATCTTTACCACTTTTCTACTTTCAGAAACTTTATAGGCATACGCATCTGTCAAATCACCTCTTCTGCGTCTTTCCAAAGATTTTCACGATTCAGTATGTTTATCAATATTTATCGATCCCTATTAAAAATTGTGAGTGGTTGGAACATTTGCATTCGCTCTATTTAGAAATAAGAATAAGGCCATTCAAACAGTCAATTAATTGAGGTATCAGTTGCGCACAACTTCCAATAAGTCTGCTTCAGAACTGTATAGTAGCCGCTCTCGGCATCAGCGCGCATTCCAAGGATCTTCTATAAAAATTCATATTTCTGTAACTAGTGCAGCTATCGACTTAATTTTTTTTTTTACAACTTTCTCAATGTTCTGACTACATTTCACTCAATATATGTATATCAACATTTTCAACAATTCACATAGCTCGCCGCAGGGAGAAGTTTTAGATGCACGATTTTGATAATTCAATATTTCTTATTTATTTTTTCAAAAACTTTAAAATTTTTTGAAATTTCCAACTGGCCATTGGAAGCGCTCACATTTTAAGTATATGTCTGCAAAAAATCAAAATCATAGCTTGTATACTTGAATTAATACAATGGTAAATGTTAAGAAAAACGTGGTTTTTCGAATTCCAGATCAGTCGCGTTTAAGCGTCGCTTTCAAAGTTCGGTTCTACTAAAAAAAGTTGTAGATTCCCGTTTCCTATGCCCTAAAACATCCCCTACAAGATGGTATAGGTTTCATTTGGTTATACCTCGGAGTCACTCAAAGTCATAATTTCACTGTGATTTTACTCCACTACATGTATTTGAGCGTTGCAAGTGATCGCATCGTTCCCCTCTCTCCACTTCAGGTTCATCATCACCAAACTGAGCGACTCGGTGTTGCTGGATTGTGGCGACACGCGGACGTTCGGTGAACTAAGCATAAATACGTCGGCAGTCAATCCGATCTGACCTTCCACCGGCGGGCGGGCTTTGAGGACTTTCGCGAGACAATTCACTAATTTCATTAGAACTGCAATATTATTTTTAAACTATGTACATATTATACATACCTATGTTTTTTTGTAGTGACAAAAAGTAAATTTGTTAAGCGTTATACAAGTATGGACCATTCCATTTGTTTAAAATCATTAATAAGGGTAAAATAAAAAAATTGAAAAAATGTGCTCATTGACATCAATAAAAATTTAAAATCCATTGGACATTGCTCAAGGATTTTACTACAATATGATCGTTTTGTTTAGTTTAGGAGGCGAAAGTTATTAAGTTAAAACTTTTACCGAATTTTTGTATAATATAAAAAAATTCTTTTATAGTTTTCTTAATTTATACTTACGTGATTAACATACTAAATATACTTACTTGATACAGCAAACACATTAGACAACTGGAAGTATTTTAATAAAAAATAAACAGTATACTTTAAAGAAACAGACATTTATTAGTATACATTAAAAATATTGAAAGAAGAAAATAACATGGCGCTTTCCTTAAATATATATGTACATACATAAATACAAAAAATATTCTTATTTTTCTGAGTGGCTTAGGGTTTGAAAATTTGACACTTCTTTTCTTGTGTACTAAATCGGATTCCCACTTCAAATTTCTAAAAATTTTCATTTTAATTAACAATTTTACGATTTGTGTTCGATGGTCGAAACAAGTGGGATTTTCACCTATCCAGGGTAACTGTTGCATTATGTCACTTTGTATTTTCTTCACAATGTTTTCAGAAAATTTATACTTATGAAATAAAGTATTAAATGTACTTAAAAGCCATGAGGTAGCCTCAACAAAACTCTCCGCAGGTCGTTTCAAAAACTTTATACTGCTAGAGCAACCATACTCCTTATTAAAAATAAAAATTTCATTGTCTTCTAACACTTCATCACCGCCTTTCAATAGAACACTTTTACACGGTTCACAATTAGATTTTCTTAAAACTGCATGCGCTAAATATCCCGCTACGTACACTGTTGTGCATATTGCAAGAGTTACATCTTGTTTGGAGCTACATGGTATCTCTTGAGCAACACCACCAACGGCATCCCCATCTACAACCTCATCCGATGGATTTATATCTGGCTGGTTTTCTTTTTCAGCGTCCACTTTATGAAACACCTCAATTTCTGCTTCAGATAGTTGCAAGTTGTTCAGCTTCGTCGGTATCACAATTGCTGCTATCGGTATCCATTCGTAATCGAATGATGCTGTTGTGGACAGCAATTCTGAACTGTCGTACAGTAGGTGTAGGGTTGTAACCACCCCTACTTCTCACGACAGAAAAAAAAATTTTCAATCGGATCCTGATTTAGGAAATTGGTCAATAAGTACCTTATGCCCATTGATTTTAATTCTGACCATAGCAATACTGATCGAAGTGTCCAACGAAAGCCATCTAAACAAAAAATATTGTTCCTTTTAACATTATTTTCATATACTTTAATGTTTTGAAAAATAGTTAATCCATTTAATAAAATATTCTCTGGCGTTTCATTATATATGGATAGTGGTCTCTTGTTGGGGTTGGCATCATATAGTGCTCTGCTATTTAGGGCATCAAATATACTATTGACACTTTCCACAAAATCAGCAGTGTCTAAAGCTGTAGTACTTTTTAATTCCTTTGTCCTCCTAGCAGTGGTAATTGCAGCAGCTACCGTATGGGAGAATATTTGTGTAGCATATTTGACGCGCATTTTTTGGAAGGTGTTTGGATGGATATGAGGTTCTCGAATTTTTAACATAGCCCTTACTGTTGTACTTTGTTGATCAATATTGTATGTTTCCACAACGTCAGACCACGATATAGGTTTTTGGTTAACAACAAAAGTTAATTTTGTGTTAATAAAATTATTTCGTAGTGACTTTATGAGGTGCGGTGCGTCAAAACATGTAAATACTGTTTTGCCATCAATTTGAATTGTTGGGTTTTGTGCAGTGGCGCCCAATAATGACAACGCTCTTCTGTTGTTCGAACCTTGGTCGCATACCAACATTTGAGGATTAAACGCCATCTTCCTCAATTCTCTGATGACATCTTCAATGATGTGCTGCAGGGAAGAACTGTTTACCGGTCCTGCGGATGTATAGTACGCAAGTGGTATCTTCCAATTATGGAGCATGCCACGAAGATAAAATGCCAATGCTGTGTTCGCTAACTTATCTTCTTTTCCATAATTCGCAAGATCCTGAAAACCTTCTACAGTATCCTGGTAGGTGTTGTATTCAAGCTGCTTTTTCAGCGTAATTTCATCGAACATGACCACGCACATTCTTTCATAGTCCGTCATAGATTTGGCTTTACAAGCAAGTTTTTTTGTAAGTGTAGTTTTAACGCCGGTTTTTAAATTTAAAATTTGCGGCCAAGATTGGATGGTTCTTATTGACGGAAGTACAAATTTTAATTTGTTTATCATAAATGCATAAGCACTTGGTGATTTGTAGAAGATGGACATAGCTACCTGCTTCTCAGATTTAGTCCACTTTGCCCTTCTACAATGAAATAGTTGCATATGTATAAATGCCTTTACGGATTCACTTTTATGAATTATTTGACTTTGAAGTATGGTTCTTGGACAGAATGATTGTGCTTTATTCCTTAGTCTGTAAGTTTGCTGACATCGAGCTCTATACTTTGCTTGTAAATGTCGCACTTCATTTATTAACACTTTATTTTTTTCTTGATGACATCTCTTTTCTGGAACGCATATTAAGTAATCGATCGCTCACTACACTGTTGCTAGTAGAAGTAGCGTTGTGTTGTGTGTCCTCCGGGGTATCATACTTCACTGTCAAAACTGAAGATGTTTCAGAATCGGCATGAGACGTGGTGCTAGAACTATCAGGTTCTAATTGTCTTTTCTTTCTGTAAGTTTTGACAGGTGAAGGTGGACGAACTGGGCTACTCGAAACAGCAAACACTGCTTCTCGATCTGTAATAAGCAAAAATAATTTGATTTGAAACTAATTTTTTTACCCCATTGTAAAATATTAAGTTAGGTAGGTAAATGAAAAACAAATCAACAAATAATATTAGGGTGTTTTGTTTGAAAATGTTGCTAGTTGTTCATAATTCCCTGTGCTAAATTTTGTGTTTTTTTTTAGTTCAATACTATTTTTTCCATTAAAATTAAGTTTTTATTTTTTTAAGGTAAATGTGCTTTTTTTTTAAATCACGTTATGTAAGGTACCAATTTTTTTTTACATCATCACTTAAGTAGTAATCGCTCCGAAATAGGTGACGTTAAGTTATAAGTTGGCTTTTGAAAAGTTAAAATTGACGTGTCCGAGCGTTTGTCTTCAAAACTTTAAATAACAAAATTATGATTTTTTTTCCAAACTTCATCATCACTATTTCACCACTAATTTCATCACTGTATAATTTAATTGCTTAATGTAATTTAAAATGTGAATGTTAATCATCACCCGCTGCATAAGCTAGTTAGCTTGATTTTATTATTTATTTCATTTAATTGTTATACGTATAGATGCTGTTATATACAAACATGTATTTGAAGTAACAAGAATTTATTTTTCTAAAAAAATATTTGTAGTAGGTACACGTGTTTGTGTCATTTGGGGTATTGGCGCTTTATTTCCTAAATATTTTATTGCGGGTAATAAAAATATCCACCCCTTTTCTGGCGGATAACCTTCTTTGTTCTCTAAATTCTTTATTGGGTCCCCATTTTGGCATTTGTATTGTAAACAAGTCGGCATAAATTTGTACCTGTGCTATAAAAATGTTTGAATTAAGCCGACACGATTAATTCGCCGAAAACGGCACACACACCTGGCTTATTATACCTAACTTTACTGCACAGTTGCGTTTAAAAATATTTTGTTCTCTGTAGATATATTAAAAATTTCCACCTAAATTTCCAAAACTTTCATTTCAATTAAAACAAAAAAAAGTATTCACCAGCTAAATGGTAATGCAATTCTTTCTATACAAAGTGATTCATAACTGGAAGCAAAAATGAAATGGTGGATATAAAGTAAAAACAACGGGATTTTCTCAATCGGCAATTTCACCAGGATTTCACACATCAATCTTTTGTGACCTCAACTAATTCAAAATTTGCAAAATAATACACAAGTTCTCTAAAATTGACTTGTCTCATAGGGTACGATGGTTGATAAGGGCAATGCTGCAATGCAAAACAACGTCCAGCCCCCCTCCGGATACGACCATGATAATACATTCAAATAAAAAAAAGTTTTCCTTCAAGATTCCTACAATCACCAAATTTTAAATACAATATCGGCAACAAATTCAAACGCAATTCCTCAAAATTTGTAATGATAAAAATCAAAATAAAATACTACGAACAAAAATAAATAGAAAAATCATGTACATATATGTACTAACCTTCATCATAGGCCACGGGAACAGCATTTCGACGTAGTAATTTTCTGTATGTCAAAGTATAAAATTGTGAATTTAAAAAGTGTCTTTCACAAATTTTGACTTCTTTCAATTCTTCGATATCCACCATCGCAATTTGTATGTTTCCACATCTCTTCTGCCATTCTAGTGCTCTTCGTTGGTCTTTTACTGGAAATCTAAAGTAACTTATTCCTGGATCTTTAAACCTGTGTTTGCCACAATTTTCATAATAGCACAGATTTACCGAAAAACGCATTTCACTACAATTTACGGGTGCACAAAGTCACAGAGCATATACCACGATAAACGACCCTAGCAGCACGACGGTAACGTAAGAACTGAGATCTGAACGCGAAGAGCGCACGATTACTGAGATTCTCACCGAGCGCCTATAGGCCATCTAGATGTCGGTATCATTCGCTGCGACGTGATCAAACCATGATTTTGATATTTTTGGTTTTGTTCTTTTTTTTTGTTCTGAACTTTATCAGCACTCTGTATGTACATGCCGCTATACAGGTGTCTCACGAAACTGGTCTATTATATTGTGTTCACACTACGGGCGCGCCTGTAATGTGACATGTAATGCAACGTGTAATGTAACCAATGTGTACGGCGTGCGCGTGTTGCAGCGCGCGTTGTACTGTAGGCGCGGCAAACGCCCTAGATTCCCTAGAATCAACCTAGAATTCGTAGGCGCGTCATGTCAAAGTTAGTAAGGTTCTGTTTAATCGTGTTTTACAGATTTATTATTTAAAATATTCAATTAACTGAATATATTTGGAAATTAGGACATACAAAATATTCATTTTCTTGCGTTTGTGAAAAAGGCTTAACAGAAAAGTGTAGTCCTTACATGTGTTAATTTGGAACTATCTGACACTACAAAACGAACTGAATATGTTGAAAGATGATGTTTATATACTCATATACTCATGTTAGTTTTATTTGATTTACAGCAAAGTACCTACCTATTTGATTGCGTTTGTAGAAAAAATATTGTATGATACTCATACAAAAGGTAATTTTATTTTGTTCAAGGAATTGCTATGCTTGTGGCTCTAATATAATACAATTTTACTACTGTAAACCCTATTTTTAAGGGTTTACACCAATTTTGGTTAGTATAAAATCACCGTTTGCTACACTATTATTGTTGCCGACCAAGTAAGTATACATATACATCTTTAATATTGTATCTCGCAAGGCAGTATACTTTTTGTACTTTTAGTATGAACACCAAAGAATTAATAATAAACCAACGCTTAAAAGGTGGATATAGATTTATTCGTACAACTGGACCAATGTTTATGACGGAATATTATATGCGAAGAAAGACAATATGATGTGACGTACCAGAAATTTGAATACTTTCCTTGTTTATCAAGCAAACCGGTGAAGTGAAGCAACTTTGTAAATACATATAAATTTAACGAGATATTAAAATGTGGTGTTATAATTGACCCAAGTATGATGGATCAAATTTTACAGATGTCGTTGTCTAACCGTGGTGGTTAGCTGCCAAAACAACGAACTTTATATTCAAAGTAACAGGGGTGGCATTTCCATCGTACGATATTTATCCCCCATACGCTAAATAGAGAAAGTTTTTAGTAGCATAACGAACAGAATTTACCGAACTCTTCCATTACTATTTCGCAAACGTACGGTAATTAGAGATGAACGATTTCGGTGGAATAGCGAATAGAATGCTACTGAAAACGCTATTTAGCAAACGTGTGATATATATCATACGAAGGAAATACTGCCGCAGGTCTGAATGATCGACATTATTATGTTTACCAAATACATATTGTAACGCAAATAATTATTATTTCTAATACAATTATAATTGTGCGGAAATGTACACAATAAAATGTACTTATTATAAAAAAGAAACACTTCAATAAGATGAAAAGTATGTATAATGTAATATGGTTTATAACATAGTTTCTCGCTTTTTTTGCGAGATTTTAGCTTTGAATGTAACATGACATAAACAAATTAATTCATTTCTTGTAGGGTGATTTTAAGTCACTTTTAAGTTTCGGAACAGTGTTTATTAAACTATAATTAAGCGCCACACGCCACTGGTAATTGCAAACAGGACTAATCTCCAACATAAACTATACAATGAAAATGAACAAAAAAAACAGTAAACAAATAAATCTACGCCAAAGAAAAACAGACCACCGGCTGCATCATAAATTCTATGTCATGTTATGTATTAAATCTGGCACGTAATATATCTCTTCGAATATTCACATTTCTAGTTAAATTGATTTTTAACGGGAACGTGTGCATAGCACTTAATTATTCCGCTGGATGTTCCACCAGAAGATTAATCTCGATTATTTTACGTCGGCCTATTTTCGCAACTTTGGCCAATCACCGACGCTGGATGGAGGCCACACACACTGAGGAGTTTCGTCGGGGAATTCCAACCCCCGGTAAGAGTTATTTAACGTGCACGTCGCATCATGACAGCACACGGGACCACCGGCTTTACTTCCTCATCCGATGGGACGCTATGATAAGGGTTTTGTTCCCTGCCGAAAAAAAAAAAAAAAACAGGAGAGTCTGTTTGTTCGTATGGGAAATCGACCCCCAAACGACGGGGTATCGCTCTAATCACTATACCACCGACTCCCCCAAAGACCACAGATTTGTTGATTCCACAGATTTGTTGAAGTTGTAGAAATAATTATTTTCAAAAATACAATAGCAACATTACTACAGAAAATCTCGAAGAATTAGTCTATAATTTTCTGAAACTATCAAATTCATCAAAACAGAGAAGCGCGCGCAACAACGCGTGCATAAGGTTGTTGCAACACGTTTGTCGAAAATAGCCGTCTACGCGCATTACACGTTGCATTGCATTACATGTTACATTATATGCGCGCCCGTAGTGTGTACGCTCCATTACAAGTTTCTGACGTTCCGCTTAACCGATATGTTTAAAACTATAGGAGCAAACTCTATTCGATCTTAAGTTTTTAATTATTAAACTATTATCATCTTGAACGCCGGCGCGCCGCTTCTGGTAACCGAAATTCGACATCAACTTTCTTATTTTAAATGGATTTATGTATTTTTCATTTCAAATTTGAATTCTACGTAGAAAAAATGCGTGTGTTATCGTCAGGTTTCCCTGTACCCAAATATTGCCCCTTTTGTATTATTATTTTGGTTTTTGTGTAAATTTTGTGGTTTTCGGGTTCACGTTAAAATTGAATATCTTGATTCCTATCCCATTCATTTGGTGCTCAAAAGAGAGGTTACCTGGAAAGTTTCCCGGGAGGTTTGAAAATTGGTGATTTTATAAATTTCGATGTACTCTTTCCGAATTTCTATTTTGCCACCTCGTATCTTAGCACGCTTACGTTGAAATTATTCATTTTACCAGAAAAAAGGTTATTACATAAATTATAGGAAATTTTCTCTAGTTTAATTTATTGTATAACTATTTTTATCGTAAAATGAGTCGAAAGGGAAATATTATCAAAAAACTTTATGTGTCATTTTTTCAATATGGCAGCGCGAGCGGCAAAGATACGGGGTGGCAACGTAAAAATTCAGAAAGAGCACACCAAAATCTATAAAATCACCAATTTTCAAAACTCCCGGAAAACTTTCCAAGCAAAACTACTAAATGACTGGACTAAAAAGTTACATATGTATTATAGATGTTTCAAACTAAGAAGAGCACAGTTGTATATGCAACCAAATATACACAGGCAATTTATAAACCATACACTGGGTATGATTGGTTCCATATACAACTGTGCTCTTCTTAGTTTGAAATTACTCTACATTCCCTGTTGGTATGCGTATACCGTAATCATGACCAATTCATATTATTACTACTTTGTATAGGTATTGTTCCTTACCAGTATCATAATACACTTTTTTATTTGTATGCCGATATTCTATTAGTTGACTGTGATAATTGATTTTCACGTTTGTCTGTTTGTTAACTTATTGCTGTTTATTGGCTAGAAAAGCGTCTAAAATTTTCTGCTACAATATGTAATGAAAGGGATTATACAAACGGAGATATTGTAAACTTATTTTATATTCATGTAGAGTGCAACATGAATTGCAATGTTTACAATGTCTTCACCCTGACGACTATTATAAGAAAGTCGAGTTATAAAAAAATACACCATTGGAAGCGAAGTTGTAAGGGAAGCAAACTTTCAAAATACTTTTGACTTAAATGTTTTTTTTTAAATAATCGGAGCCGAAATTAGATAACAAATTTATGACAAATATGTATTTAAACAGTAACAGATATTTATATGCGTTTATAAATATCTGTTACTGCTTAAAACGCATCCCCTTAATTTTAAGGGAATGCGTTAATAATTTTTGTGAAGAGCTCCCACTGAATGAGGTTAGGAATATTTGGTATCAAATGATACGATGTTTGACGACAGCTTGATCGGAAATAAGGAACCCTGGCGGTAACCACCACGTTCTCCCGATATAATACTACTGAATTTTTACTTCCCGACTCGCACCCTAGAAGGAAGTCGACGATTTTCGAGATTTCAGCGGAAATACACGTTTTAGGGTCTCCTGAATCGATTGCAATGATTTTTGGAAAATGTATGTAAATATGTATGTGTGTGTGTGTATATGTCTATGAACACGATAGCGTCCACTTTGCGGCTGAATTTTTGTATACATATTTAGAATTGCCACGGGACGAACTAGATTGTTTTTGATGACAATCTGACAACCGGAAGTGGCAAATGTTACATGCCTTTTCCACGGGATTTATTCGATTTTGGTCAAACTAATATCAGCTCATCCACCAGCGATTTTAAATATGTATACTAATTTACAGGTCAATGGAATGAGCGGTTTAGGTGCTATTAGCTTTTATAGAAGCGGTTTGACAGAATTCACAGGCTTTGTCGCTGTGTTACAAATTCTCAGATTTTGACAAACGTCAGTGCCACTGACATGACATGACATTAAATGTCAGTATGACAAATGTCTTTATGGTATACAAACTGACGTTAGGTAGGGTAGGTACACAGTGGCTCTGGCTTCACAAAACTAAATAATTGCAAAAGTGTTCCGACACTTCATTGAGCCAACGGTTTAGTCGGAAAGTTGGGTAAGGGCCACCCCAAATATTTATTTTTGAGGTCAAATCAAAAACAAGTTGTACTCTACTCCAGTAAATACACGCGATGAACTTCAACGACATTCAACGAAGACTAGTAGAAAGTTTCCAACAAAATGGAAGACACATAGAATATCTTTAGCTGTAATCAGAGCTGTTAGTATCTATTTTTTGTTATTAATTTAACGAATTTCTATCATTAAAAATATGACATTTTGTTTACACAATTAGGCAACACTTTTCATGAGAAAGACATATGTTCCAAATATCTATTAATTTTTTTGAAAGTGAATAATATCTCAAAAATTAGAGAGAATAGGTATAGGGAACCTAGGGAACCCTAATACGGATTGATAGAAAATTATTAGACCAGTTCCGTGAGATACCTGTATACAGGGCCGCGTTAAGGTGTATCGGCGCCCTAGGCAATTACTTTGATGCCGCCCTCATATTAATGAAAATTTATATTATCTGAATTCAGTAAACAGTAAACAATTTCCTCTCTCCAACAAAAATACAAAACTACTTATAATAGTAAAGAAAATTATACAAACTTTTAACTTTGGTAGATCAAGTATGTAGTAAATAAAAATAAATATTATACACAGAGAGAAAAGAAATGTAAAATCAAATAAATGTATTTCTTTGTACATATTTCTTTCAAGGAAAAAATATATGTTTGAAACAAATAAGTATTTTTTAATTTAAAAAATGAGCTGCATAGGCTGAAAGAAATATTTTACTTGAAGTATTTCTTAAGTAAAACAAAATGGTTTTCACTGAAAAAACGATTCTTTTACACCAAATGGGTTTCCATAATTTCCGTAAAGTAGAAATTGTTTTGGTTTAATTGCAAAAAGACGCTTGAATAAAATAAATCTGGTTTTATTTGAATTAAAGATCCGTCTTGAGGTAAATAAATATTTTATTTGAAATTATTTGGAAGGGAAAGACATAATAGATTTTGAGGAAAAAGTATGCTTGGATACATATTACATAATATATATTTTCATAACATTATATAGTTATAAAACACAAAAGCAAAACGTAGATTTTATCTAGGTTGTTATACATTCAAAAAAATCTTACAGTGAATTACATATTTATCATAATTAGAACTTTAGCTTTTTGTTGTTAGCGCCATTGCACGACGAATGGCCGCACTAGTAGAGATGCCAGCGAATAGTGATAACTGATATGCAAGCTTTGCCAAGTTCTGCCGCAGTTGACATTAGGCAAAAGATGGCGCTGAAGAGAGTTTACGTCCGGAATGTAGATTCGTTATCGGAATTTTGAAGTTCGTATAAATATATATTAATTCGAAGTTATCTGGCCGACGAACTGAACCAATGAACATTATACATTTCTTGTATTCTTACGCATACATTCATACATATATAAATCGTTAGTCCATCCATTGCTTATATATGTATATAGTTATTCAACGGATGGTTAGTACTGGGGGCCGCCGCCAGTTGGCACAGCGAGCGTTTGGGGGCCGAGTTACTTACGCTTTCAGTCACAAGAGGGCGCCATATACCACTGTATATTTGGTTGCCTGACATGAAAAATATGACATAAAAACACACACCGATGTCCGGCGGTCGCGACTTGGAGTCTAGGGGGGTGGAGCCAACAGAGTAGGTTGGAACATGGTTGGAACTCGCATTAGAAATATTCCTAGTTTTCGATGATATTTCTCCTGAGCATTTTAGCATTTTATAACGTTAGTATCTTTACATCTAATAATTATTTTCAATACAATCTTAAAAATCTAAAGTACAACCTTAGTGAAAAACTTTTCTACTGCCTTATAGAGATATGAATAACAAAAAAGTGTTTCGAATTCAACACTTGGACAAATTTGGATCATATTTGAAAAAATCTAATTCAGCAGAATTGTACTACAAGTAAATCTCTATAAAATGGTATTTTTTTTTTTAATTAGAAAATTATGAACCGTATAGAAGCACTAGACGTCAGTGCGTTTACGTGTAAATCATATACATAAATATGTACCTGGGCGAGATCGCCGATACAATGTGCCCAGTATAAAAAATTAAAAAGAAAGTAAAAATTTCAATGAATATCCAGTTATTTACAACCGCATATCTTCTCTAATACTTCAGTATATATATATTAACAAATTATTGAAGCGCGAAGTTTTGCTAATTAGAGCCTGAAATAAATTAATCAAATATGAGTATATATTTTCAATATCCGGCTACAATATGTTAACAAATTATTGAAGCGCGAAGTTTTGCTAATTAGAGCCTGAAATAAATTAATCAAATATGAGTATATATTTTCAATATCCGGCTACAATATGTTATGCAGTCCCATCTAAAGTAACGTAACGAAATGTATTCCCTTTGTTTGAACATATTTATATATACCTACATCAAAAGATATCTAAGACCTGTCCCTACCTACTATTAGTACTAGTGCAGAGCGAAATCATAACAATAATTGTTATAATTTTGCTAATGCACCCACTAATTATTAGTGGATGAAATAAAGCAATGAACTGCAGGCATTTTTTTCAATTACTAAAACAAAATTGTGTTTTCTCCAAAATTTAGTACATATTTTTCGCATTTAAAAACGTACCTATTAGTGGAGTAAAATCACAGTGAAATTATGACTTTGAGTGACTCCGAGGTATAACCAAATGAAACCTATACCATCTTGTAGGGGATATTTTAGGGCATAGGAAACGGGAATCTACAACTTTTTTTAGTAGAACAGAACTTTGAAAACGACGCTTAAACGCGACTGATCTGGAATTCGAAAAAGCACGTTTTTCTTAACATTTCCCGTTGTATTAATTCAAGTATACAAGCTATGATTTTGATTTTTTGCAGACATATACTTAAAATGTGAGTGCTTCCAATGGCCAGTTGGAAATTTCAAAACTGTTTAAAGTTTTTGAAAAAATAAATAAGAAATATTGAATTATCAAAATCGTGCATCTAAAACTTCTCCCTGCGGCGAGCTATGTGAATTGTTGAAAATGTTTATATACATATATTGAGTGAAATGTAGTCAGAACATTGAGAAAGTTTAAAAAAAAAAAATTAAGTCGATAGCTGCACTAGTTACAGAAATATGAATTTTTATAGAAGAGCCTTGGAATGCGCGCTGATGCTGAGAGCGGCTACTATACAGTCTGGAAATCATTTGCGTTACATCTAGAAATAAAATAAGAAAATTTGTAGATGTAGAGTACGTAAGTAAACCGTTTTGTATAAAATTTACTTTAAATGTTTTCCTCTTCGTCATCTTCGTACAATTCAGGAACATTGTTCTGACACTTTTTGCAGGAACAGTCTCTGCAGCATTTTAGGCCCTCTTTCAAGCATACACATCTATTATTTTGACATAACTTATCTTTGCAAAAGATATTCAACAGTTGCCTTATATCCGTTGGTATGGGATCAGCGGTCATTAAAGTAGGCTCTAATATTCCGTTATTCCTAGTCCAATCAAAGTTAAGAGGGTCAACTAGAGGCATAATAGGTATATGACTGCACAACTATATACGCAATTGATATATGCATCTAAACTTTTGGTGATCACATAAATGGATTTTTTTTTTCGTTAGCATACCTACCTTAGTACATGCTGATGAAATGCGTCATCTGTTGATCAAAGTTCTGAAGCAGACTTATTGGAAGTTGTACGCAACTGATACCTCAATTAAGTGACTGTTTGAATGGCCTTATTCTTATTTCTAAATAGAGCGAATGCAAATGTTCCAACCACTCACAATTTTTAATAGGGATCGTTCGATAAATATTGATAAACATAATGAATCGTGAAAATCTTTGGAAAGACGCAGAAGAGGTGATTTGACAGATGCGTATGCCTATAAAGTTTCTGAAAGTAGAAAAGTGGTAAAGTTTCGAAATTTTTTTAAATTGTCAGAAAATAAGCGATTCCTATTAAAATTTATGAGCGGTCAAAACTAAACTTCGTGTCTACAACTGAAGCTGTTAATATTGCCAATAAATTTGCATTGACCCTATTTAGAAGAATAAGGTCATTCAAACACTCAATGAATTGAGGTATCAGTTGATCACAACTTCCAGTAAGTCTGCTTCATAACTTCCACCAATGTATGACGCATTTTATCAGCATGTACTAAGGTAGGTATGCTAATCAAAATTTTAGATGCATATACATATCAATTGCGTATATGGTTGTGCACCCTCTGAACTTTGGATGGACTAGGAATAACGGAATTTTAGGCTACTGGTTATGTCAAAATAATAGATGTGTATGCTTGAAAGAGGGCCTAAAATGTTGCAGAGATTGTTCCTGCAAAAATTGTCAGAACAATGTTGCTGAATTGTACGAGGATGACGAAGAGGAAAACATTTAAAGTAAATTTTATACAAAACGGTTTACTTACGTACTCTACATCTAAAAATTTTCTTATTTTGTTTCTATAGGGTGCGGCCATAGCGCACAAGAATTAAACATTAGCGATAGGACTTTGCGAAGGATTTTACACAAAAATGCGATTTTTGAAGATAGGGCGACGTTATGCGCCCTATTTTCGAAAAATGGCATTATCAGCGGAAATGGCCATGTCAACTGGCCGTCTAGGAGCTGTGATTTGACTCCTTGGGATTCTTATTTGTGTGGCGCCGCCAAGGACAGATGTTATGTTGATCATCCAGAGACGACTTGGGCTTTGAAAAACTCCATTAAAGTGGCTCTTGGCGAAATAGAGGTTCAAATCATTGAAAATATAGTGAAAAATTGGGTTGACAGAATGGGCTAGTGCAAAGACAGTCGAAGCAGTCATTTAAATGAAATAGTATTTCACTCTTAACCGGAAAGTGCATTAACAAAAATAAACTATAATTTATTTAAAAATATTTGTTGCATTTTTATTTAATACGCATTTTAAAAACGAATTAAAAGTTGCCGCACCCTGTAACGCAAATGATTTCCAGACTGGTATGGTAGCCGCTAGCCGCTCTCGGCATTAGCGCGCATTCCAAGGCTCTTCTATAAAAATTCATATTTCTGTAACTAGTGCAGCTATCGACTTAATTTTTTTTTTAAAACTTTCTCAATGTTCTGACTACATTTCACTCAATATATGTATATAAACATTTTCAACAATTCACATAGCTCGCCGCAGGGAGAAGTTTTAGATGCACGATTTTGATAATTCAATACTCCTTATTTATTTTTTCAAAAACTTTAAACATTTTTGAAATTTCCAACTGGCCATTGGAAGCGCTCACATTTTAAGTATATGTCTGCAAAAAATCAAAACCATAGCTTGTATACTTGAATTAATACAACGATAAATGTTAAGAAAAACGTGGTTTTTCGAATACCAGATCAGTCGCGTTTAAGCGTCGTTTTCAAAGTTCGGTTCTACTAAAAAAAGTTGTAGATTTCCATTTCCTATGCCCTAAAATGTCCTCTATAAGATGGTATAGGTTTCATTTGGTTATACCTCAGAGGCACGTACCCTCAGAAAACAGCGAGTTAGAAGAGCGATTTTACTTCACTATATGCAATACTGTCGTGAATATTCGTGGCAGTAGAACAAAAACGTAAAAAAGCATTTTTTTTGCAAAAATGCTCTGCAACTTGCAGTTAATAAACACCATACATGCTATCAAATACAGGACAGGGACTACTTCATATCACATATATCGAAAAATATGTATTAATACATATATGCACAGTATGGACAAAACAGACATAAAATTCTAATTTCTGGAGGAATGAAATGGAAGAAAAGCTAGTGTCATTCTATATGGACTGTTTATTACCAGAACTTATTGATCCAAGGACCAAGACATCTTTGAAGTATGCCAATTCGTAATACGCCATATACAGGTGCTTCTAAATTGATGCGAAACATTTTAAAAGATGATTTTTCAGAAAAAATAAGAGGTCTTTCATATAATACTTTGTTCAAAACCCCTTCCCCTCCAAGTTACAGGCCTCTAAAATTTAAAAATTTAAAAATATAAAATCACTGTAATACAAATATTTGTCATTATGACATCATTTGATATCAGGCTACATAGTTCATTTTTCTTGACAAACAATATACAATAATAACCACTCGATAAATTTATGTCAAATGGGTCAACATTATTTTATTTTTTTTGTGATTAAACCAACAATTTTAGGAGAAAATGCCAAGCAACAAAAAAGTTCAGGTTGAATTCGTCTATTTAAATGTTTTGAAATAGAAAAATGCAGACGCATTAAAACGTCCTGATGCAAACTATGTATAATTTTTTCACCCCCTTGTATATTACAATTTTTTTACATTTTAACATCGCCAAAAAGTGCCATTTTATTAGTAACAGTTATCTGCCAAATTTCATTCTTCTAAATTCTTGCAAAGTGAATATATTAAATACCAACTTTTTTTTTCCTTAACTTTAGAGGGCTGTAACTTGGAGGGGAAGAGGTTTTGTACAAAATATTTTAAAGCTAAATTTTGCTCAGTTTAGAAACACCCTGTATAGTCAAGGCACAAAGCAAGAAATGTGCATTTTTTAGATAGATATTTTTGTAATTGTTAATTAAAATATCGTCCAAAGTTTTTTATCATACTTTTACGTTTACAAAAATAACATTTAAAATATTGCTGTCGTCAAAATAAATGCCTTACAAACAGTGCAAAAACAAACGCAATAAAATAGACGAGGAACTTTAAAGTCCAATGTAAAACCCACTGAATGTGCAATTAAGACGTTGGGCCTATTCCATAGACATACGGACTAGCCTTCAGTCGCCGAGAGAGAACGGGGCGAGGGGGGAAACCACGTTGCTTTTGGCTTCGAAATTCGAATGTATTCGCATGGAGAAGCACCGCCTTCGGCGCCTTCGCTTGTTTCCCCCGGCCACCCGACTGGATCACGACTCCGTACCAAACGAAAGTGCTAAACTATTTTGTACATAAGATTGATAGATATGCAACCAAATATACAAATAACATATTTGCTCTTGCCTAATACCTATGCTGCCACCTAGTAGCACATTCGGTACGTTCCGTTGAATAACTATACATATATAACCAATGGTCCATCTATCAAGTATAGGTAGGAAGCGGAGCGACCTAGTTGACGTAACCAGCGCCATCTGTTGTAATAGGAGTTAACTAAAGGTATTATAACCTTACTGTGTGACAGTTCAAATGTGAACATTGTTGAAAATGAGTTGTGGTGCTTATTGCAAACATCAGAGGCTATTTTAACTAAATAATCAAAACTGGTCGTATTTGTGCACAGCGCGCTTAAGGACGTTTTCAATGTTTATTCTAGTCTGTAATGGGGTCGGTGCGATTGTCGTTTGTGTTTGTTTGTGTGTATGCTACCGCTACGCAAAAAGCGTGCCAATGCGTGTATGAAAGCGTGGAGGACGACAGTGCGGTGCGGTTTTGTCTGAAAAGGCATAGTGTTGTAGCTATAAATTGTAAATAATGAAGTTGCTGAGTTTTTCTTTCTTTTCCAAAGACAACAGGTATCTACCATTCTTTGTTACCTATGTACTTTATAAAGTTATTTATTTGTTTTGCAGGTAAAGTTTAAAATGTTAGGGAGAATTTTTGCTGAGGGGTGCTAAGGGTTTGGAATTATACACGCGTTTTCTTTTGTGTGCTTTTAGGTTATACACGTTCCTTCTTGTGGCCAACATCTTAGCATGACGAAGTCTATTGCAGCATTTACCTACTTATCTGCAAATGACCTGAAGTAAAATTTTGGTTAGTGTTATGAATGTGTACACTGTTTACTATGTGCTGCTAATAGTTCATTTTTGTAGCTTTCATTGATAATGCCTCCATAGAGTGAAGTAGGACACAAAATAAGTATGAAAAAACGCTGATGGCGTGCAGGAAGGGGAAGATTTCTTTATTGGTCTGTCGCATATAAACTTCGCAACATTGGAACAGCTTTTTGGGCGGCGCTATGTTGTTGAGTTCTGCAAGTTGGCGTAAAATTGATCAGGTGAGCACACAATCTCGGTGGGCAAAAAGACCGATCTAGACGATCAAAAGGATAACCAAATCGGCTAAAATCAATAATGCACGTTTGTACAAAATTTTTTATGAATGACTTAAATGTTTAAAAAAAAATATTAATATGAACACAAAATAAAAAACACAATTTAGAGAATAATAACGAATATTATCATTTAATAATATGGGTGACGAGATTGCCACTCGTAGCTTTTTTTCTATAACTAAACGCGCTCGATACTTTGATTTCATTGCTGCTAAGCTCCGTCAGTACAGAGTCCAATGATTGTCTAATCCAATTTGTTCCACTGTATGTCATTCTCATCAAAAAAATTGTCATTTATATTAAAAATTTCATTGGAAGTAGCTGTGCCAGGAATAGGTTTGCCTAATAATATATCTTCACTTATACCTATTTGTAAAGCATATTTCGAAGTTTGCAAATGAGAAATTACTTGGTCACAAAGATCTTCAGATATATCATTGATTCTTCTCACAACAGTATTATCAGCAAGTGGTATTTGTCGCAGATGTTTCGCATAAGATTCGACAAACATTATTTTAACCATGTCAATAGCTTGCACTGTTGAAAGTTTGTATCCTTTCCATATCGTTCTGACAACAGAATAAAATGATGGTTTTGATATGAAATTGCTTTTAATTTTTAAATGATTACTTGACGATCGATTTTGATGTATCAAACATTTCTTTTTTTGGGAGCAGGATTCGGTCTTATTATTAATGTCGATTTTATGTATGATGAATAAAACGTCTTTAGATTGTAAAAATGAGTTGATGTTGTGTCGATTTTCACGATCGTCAAGTATTCATGTAGAAATTAAAAGCAATTTAATATCAAATCCTTTGTTTTATTTTCTAATGTCAATAGCTGCCAGTAAAACTAAGGTTTCTCCTATTATGTGTGGTTTCTTATACTGCAATTATATAAGAAACTTGATGCGCTGCTAGTAATGCATACGACATCACATTAACTATTTTTTTTAAACGTTTGCTTATGTTTATTAAATACATCTAATTTTATTCCAAAAATTCTGAAGGCTTATAGTCTAACATCCCGACTTAGATCGATCTTCTCTCATCCTTTTTCCTAATGAAATCTATATTTCTTTTTTTATTTCTTTTTATGCAATATAATGTATACATGAACACAACAATGTCCTAGGGTTCCTGCCCCATATCCTGACAATGCTATTTTTAATTAAAAATTATTTAAGGTATTGTTTTTAATGGTTGCGGTCATTCTTTTTCTTGAACATTTTAGTACCAATCGAGAGCCTATGACGTACAAAAACGCTAAATTAAGGTTGCATACCTTTTTCCTGGCCCTTAAACTTGAAAAATCGATTGTATATGAAAATATAGGTTACTTTGTTGTGAACATCGTGGTGTATAGTTGCTTTTGCAAAAGTTAGCATATCTTAGGGGTGTTGCAAGGCAAAAACAAAAATTAAAAATGTTGGTATGTTCGCATATTTGTCTATTAGATTCGTATATCTATGTAACTGAGTGTAGCGATAGCATTACTTTTCGAATGGCAGGGCGTTCTTATAATAGTAATTATTGACGTTACCTACCACTATTTGACTATTAGATTCAAAATTCTATGTGGATTGCAAATTTTCCGTTGATGTTCTGTGAAGACAGAAGGCGTTATCATTATTTTAGTTAAAGGCGGCATGTGTTCTTATTAGACAACCGACACATATTTAAGTTAATTCTTCTGGTAAACCGCTCAACTCAATACTATGTTGTTTTAAAAAAATCAAACCAAAAAGTCATTATTATTTTCTTTTAACTTATTTATTTATCTGCTCTCCAGTAGTTTTTTGTGCTTACGATGTTAGCGTATTGGGGGCAAATGTGTGATCACAAAAAAAAAAAAAACTGTTGGTTTGGACAGAGAGAAAAGAAATGTGAAATCAAATAAATGTATTTCTTTGCACATATTTCTAGAAGAATATATTATGTTCGAAACAAATAAGTACTTTTAAATTAAAAAAAAATTAGCTGCATACCTTAACAATTAGAAGTTGTTTCGGTTTAATTGCAGAAAGACATTTGAACGAAATAAATCTGGGTTTATTTGAAATAAAAATCGGCCTTCTATTTATTTATTTTTTTTACTAGAGAGAGACATGATGGACTTTAGTGAAAAAATTATGTGTTTGAATCAAAAACGTGCGGTTTTATTAAAATTATCGGCGGGGAGATGGCGCTGACAGTATCTAGTCCCAAGTTGGCTTAGTTTGAGATTATATAAGCTGAGCGGGAGGTATGCTGGTATCTCTTCATCTGGGAATAAGTCTTTACTAAAGATTTTCGTAGAGAAGAATAATCTAGCAGAGTCCACCATAATCTTTTATTTTGTTTTTCGACCTTGATTATTATAATCCAATCAATAATGAGTAAATTAAAGAAAGATTATCTATTTTAATGAAAAAAAAAAAAATAATTTACGGTCATAATATTTATCTAATTTGAAAGTACACTGTACTGAAATAATTTATTAACCTTCATACAAATACGATAGCTTTGATAAATTTTACCAAAGAAATAATTTCTTTGCGGCAACTAAAGCTTTGTCTGCCACTGTTTATATCGATCTTTCTTTGCCTTGAATCAAATTCGTTTCATACAATTTTTCCCTCTATGTACGTGACAGAATTGGTGTACGGGACAGGTATTTTAAATTTAAATATTTGGCATCCCCACTATGCCGATCGGTATAGTGGGGATGCAGCTTTAGCTCAGACGTTTGAATATTATCGCCCGGCTGGCGATTGAAAAATAAATAAACAAGAAGTTTATATGTGTAAACAATGTGTCAATGTAATCTATATCATTGGCTCTCGATTGGTACTAAATGTTTCAAGGAGAAGAATGACCGCAACTATTAAACAACAATACCTTAAATAATTTTAAATTAAAAATAGCCTTGTCTGGATATGGGACAGCAACCTTAGGACATTGTTGTGTTCATGTATACATTATATTGTATGAAATATAGATATGATTAGGAAAAAGGATGAGGGAAGGTCGATCTAGGTCTCAAGGTAACGTTTTAACTTTCCTCATACTATCTGCAGCTAAACTTTTATTACTAATGAAACACATTGGTTTATCTTTGTTATCATTAATAACACTTGTAAATCCGAATGATACATAGGATGTGTCGAATTTTCGTGAGTTCTTCCTCCCTGGCATTTGTTGCTTATATTTCCACCGGCATCACTATCTTCATTAGTGGATTTTCTCTTATAACCAATTACAAATTTATCCATTTGTCTGAAAATAGCAGGATGTTTTTTTAATGAATTCTTAGTAAATACCTAATAGTTCTAAATTACTTACAATTATTATCAGAGAGCATTACATGGTTAAAACGCGACTGTCTGGGGCGCTAGTTGTTTGGAAACCCAAAAACGTATTTGTAAAATTATATAAATTTTATTCGTTGAGAACAATTTAAAAAATATGGCTCAACGGTAGAATGGCGTACGCGCTTTTTTCAAAAGCAATAATTCTAGTAAAATATTGCAGTGGCTGCTCCAGTATTTTCGATATTTTTCTTCGCACTTTACAAACAACTTCTTGTTTATTGTTTTCAACCTGATCATCGCCAGCACTGTTTGAGATTTCATTCATTTTATTATTACTTACTAGTTACTAGCATCAGCTCGGAAATAATATTCTTTTCAACTACATATTAATCACTACGAACATATAATTTCGCGCTATTCAATTTCTATGGCAGAACACATTATATAAATGCGTTCCAATCTCCCAAACAATGTACATATGCCGAAATCCAATCTCCCAAACAATGAAAACTGTTCTATTTGGCATCTTAGTAGTATGCAACTTCACAGTATTCAACTTACTTTGAAGCAAGTTTACGACCTTGTTACAACCGTTATTATAATTGATCGGTATTATTTTTAAGTTGAAGCTCCAATTAAACAGACAACGTAAAATTTTTATTTTTCATCTGGAGGTACTTCTAACGCTTGATCTTCTTAGGATCTTAAAAATACCGTTAATATTCAAAATACTGAAAAATAACTGAATTTTTGTATTCCTATATGAAATTCCAATTGCAGCAATAATAATTATCGTAATATTGAGCGTAGGCCCATTAGAATGAAGTTTTTTTTCCTTCAGATTCAGTAAAAATCGAATAGAAATTTTTGGCAGTTAGGTCACGTACATTACGGTCACATACATCTCGGTTTAGGTCACATATAAAAGTGACTCCTTCATTTCTGAGAAATTTGGTAGATTGGATAACTAAATCAAATAATGATAAATCATAAATCTAAGTATGATAATAAAAATTTATAATTATTGTTTTATCAGAGTTTGATCTGAATCGGATGCATGCCTCAGAAGACGTGTGCAATATTTGCCACTTCCGGTTGCCAGATTGTTATCAAAAACAATCCTGTTCGTCACTTGATAATTCTAAATATGTATACCAAATTTATGCCCGATCCGTTCTTTTGTCTTGCTGGGGCGCTATCGTATTCACAGACATACATACATACATTTTCCAGAAATCATTGCAATGGTTTCAGGGGGTCGTCAAAACGCGTATTTCCGCTGACATCTCTATTTTTTACTTTCCGACTAGTACAGTGGAAATACGCGTTTTGGGGTCCCCTGAATTGTATGCAATGATTCCTGGAAAATGTATGTGTGTGTGTGTATATGTGTAGGTGTGTGTGTGTGTGTGTGTGTGTATGTGTGTGTATGTGTGTGTATGTGTGTGTATGTCTGTGAACACGATAGCGTCTAAACGGTACAACGGACCGGGCTAAAATTTTTAGAATTGCCAGGGGACGAACTGGAATGTTTTTATGACATTCTGATAACCGGAAATTGCAAATGTTACATTCGTCTTCTGATGGATTCATCCGATTGAGATCAAACTCATACTGCACTTTTGCAATTGCAAAAGTCTTATGTTTATAAATGTGTAAACAGTGTGTCAATGTAGTCGGAAAGTTGGGTGAAGGCTACCCCAGATATTTTTTCCGTCGATTACAATAATTTCCTTCCAGGGTATTAGTCGGAAAGAAAAAAAAAATCGTTAAAATAACAACGCAATACGTCAGTACATAGGTACAGCGGACACCTTTTCCAGTTGATATTCAGAAAGTTGCAATTGTAATTCAACTACTTCAGTTGATATTCAGAAAGTAGCAGTTGTAATTCATCTATTCCAGTTGATATTCAGAAAGTAGCAATAGTAATTCAGAAAATAGCAAATGTATTTCAGATTAAGTTAAATGTAATTCAGAATTCTCAACGAATGGTTGCATACAATAAATGGATAACAAGACAGAATGGCGATTTTTTTATATTTCACACGCTTACCAAAGATAGTTTTATAACAAGAAGAACAAATATGCATATTAAATTTCTAGTTATTATGTGTAATATCTGAATATCAATCTCAGTCTTCATATCATTTGCAATAAGTGAATTACATCTGCTACTTTCTGAAAATCAATTGCTACCTACTGTCTGAATATCATTTGCAATAACTGAATTACATCTGCTACATTCTGAATAGTTCGCCATCGTTGATTGTTGCTACCAGTAGCTCTCGGGGATCTTAGTTTAATTTCTTTTCATCAAAAATTTTTTTAATTTCCCACTGCAAGACTCATAATATTTAAAAATAACTTCACTTCAGCTAATAATTTCACATAATATTTCAACTCCTTCCAATATTTCATTAATTGCCACGACGCTGGCCTGAAGACGGGTATTACAACCCGAAATCGATAAAGGATAATAAATAAAGGTGGTTTGCAGAAGAAATTGCGTTTCATTTCTTAAATAAATTTATTCTGAATATAATTTGCAATATCTGAAATTTGAATAGCATCTGCTACTTTCTAAATGTCATTTCAAATATCTGAAAATCAATATCACCTTTCTAATATCAATTGCTACTTTCTGAATATCAACTGGAAAAGGTGTAAGGCTAAGAACACACGAGGCGGCGCGGCGCCGATTCGTCCGACGCTTGCGTGTGTGCAAACGCAGGCGGCGACATTTCGTTGCTGTATTCTGGTCCGACGATTCGTCGCCGCGCCGCTGCTGAGCCGTGTGTCCTCTACAAGTACTTGCAAATGGATTTGTCTGTCAACTCGGCAGACGAATCGGCGGCCGCTTCGTCGCGCGCCGCCTCGTGTGTTCTTAGCCTAAATTTACATGCGAAGGTTGATCCGCCGGCCCCCTATGGACGCCGGCGCCGTGACGGGAATTGCCGGTGTGAAATGGTGCGGTTCAATGGCAAGTCAACATTTCAGTTTGTGGACGCACCAGAGTTGACAGGTACAGATCTGTTGCAAATCTGTCACTTTGTCTGTCAAAGGTCATAGGTAGAGCGCGGAAAAAAAAGTTTTTATTGTTGAATCCATCCTTGAATTCATAGTTTTTCGATTTTAGTTGTTTTGATTTCTGGTGCTTCTGCGCTCTTTTTGAGGAGTATTTTTTTAGTTTTACCTATTTATAAGTACCTGGAGTATTTTTCAGTTTGATTTATATCTGGAATAATTTTTTGGTCTTTACATCTTGAAAATGGCTTCGTCTGAGTCAACTCTTATGCATCGGATTACCGAATTTGAAGACATTTTTACTATAATTGAAGACTGTACTGTCCATTGCAGTATATGTAATGCAAATCTTAAGTGGCACGCAAAATTTCAATTAACGCAACATATAACCACTAAAAAACATGTCGACGCATTAAATCAACCTGCAAAAGACGACTTTTATTTGGAATTATGTCAGGCTTTTACAGCGGCAAATATTCCATTGAAAAAGCTTAAAAATCCTGTTTTTAGATCTTTTTTGACTAAATATACGAATAGACACATTCCTGATGAATCTAGAATACGTAAATGTTATGTTCCTAAATGTTATTTAAGTGTAATGAAAACTATAAAAACCAATATAAATAATAATTATATCTGTGTTTCGGCAGACGAAACAACTGACACGCTAGGGCGTTGTGTCGTAAACGTTGTCCTAGGAATTTTACACCCAACAATTCCGTATCAACCATATTTAATCAAATGCCTGGTAACAGACAAAGTTAACGCTAACATCATTTTTCAATCGTTGATCAAAGTTTAAATGCAATATTTAATAATGTCCAGGAAAAATATCACAAGGTACTTTTGTTTGTGAGCGATGCAACCCCTTATATGGTAAAAGCAGGCAAATTATTAAAAGAAAAATATACCAATATGTTGCACCTTACATGTATAGCTCATGCTTTGCATCGCATATGTGAGTTTATTAGATATCAATTTCCAGATGTAGATACATTAATCAGTACCGTAAAAAAGATATTTTTAAAATCGCCGCAGAGATTATCCATATATCGTGAAATACCTGGATAGAAGCCGCTTCATTTTACACCAAACATTTTGAAGATGTGAAGAACGTTGTTGTGCAATTAAAAGACGACGCTCGGAGCGTCGTCGAGTGCAAGAAACTATTAAACAAACCAAATTTGTTCAGTGACTTACAGTATATTGAAAATCATTTCCAGGAGTTACCATTAGCTATCAAATATTTTGAAAATCAGAATTTATGTTTAACGGAAGGAATAACAAAACTCAAGGCATACCTTCAACCTCTTCAAAATATTTCAGATGAGTTCGGCGTTAGACTTCAAGAAAAAATAGAAGCAATATTTCAAAAAAATCTCGATTTCCACAAATTGGTAGAATTTTGTACAACAAATCCTGAAAATGAATTTAGGAAATATTTTAATCATCCTCCTTTAAGTAGTGCAGACGTGGAGAGAACGTTTTCGTTATTTAAAGACTTCCTGAGTCCAAAAAGATTGTCTTTCACTACCGATAATATCGAAAAACTAATGGTGATTTATGCGAATAGTTTTTTACAATTACATGAATCGGGCACCTAACTATCGCGCACGTGGTGAAGCGGCGACGTGAGGCTACCGCCTCTTCCTACGTAGGGACTTGGGAGTGGCTCGGTGGTGGGGCTGGTTTTCTCGATACCTTCATATTTTTGCCGCGCTCTAGTCATAGGTCATTTTTCACCACGAGTGAAACCATGAGCGGCCGCTAACGAAACGGTTTTGTATTTGAAGTTTTAACCGGAAGATTGTCGATATGCAATCTAAAGAAATTGTCTTTTCAACATTTTTTTTTTAAACAAAATTGAATTAATTTAAGAAAAAGCATTCAGCTTTATGGGAAATAAGAAGTGCAAAATACACCAACAAAAATTAAAAAAAAAAAAGCTTACGACCCGCTTATTAAATATTGTCGGCTTAACGTGGAAACCTAAGCTATGTCCATTTTGACTAATTTTACAGGAGAGCGAAAAAACGTTACATCATGGCCATCTTGTAACGTTATATTATGGTATTTTTCACGCTATATTATGGTATTTTCTTAGTTTGACTTGACAGATGAACAAAATCATGTAATACGCCTCATGCTTCGAATGGTGCAGAATTTAAGGTTAATACTTTACCCCGACGACATTGCAAAATGCGAAGCCAAAAATACAGAACATTAGTGTATGTTTTAATATTGAGATAAAACAAAAATACTGAGCGTTAATATGGACTTTGCAACAGAATTTGACAGAGCATGTTTAATAAACAAATAATAAACATCACACTATGTTTCAGTTGTACATAAGTCTGTTTGTTACAAATATTGGAATATTTGTCCTAATAACCGAATGTTAGAGAATACATGGATTTCTATTAAAGTTCATAAATAAAACCACGTGATGTTGACAGCCCACCAAAACCATCACTTGGGTTTATACTGTACAATGAGCTGTAAAAATATTTTTTGTCTTGTCTGATATCTTTAAGAATTTATATTCGATAATCTGTTACTGTTATACTTAATTAATTTAAAACTTTTCTTTCAGGTTGAAAACACGTGGAGGCAAAAAGTATTTGAAGATTATATGGCAGAAAATGGATACTGTGCCACCTATTGAACTTTGTTTGATCTTATCAAGTAAAGAATAGATCACAAACAATCAAAACATTGCACGCCACCATGCAACAAACATTAAATGCCATCATGCAACAAAGGATCAACGAAATACTACTCTACATTTGGGCCATTGGGCAAATTCAACATCAACAGGAAAAAGCGACCACGTGAACATATTCTAATAATACAGAATCTGGCAACACCAAAAAATTAAAAAATCTATTAGCTGCTTCCATATTTGAAGAACATCAATTCTGTATGGAATCACAAGCGATGTGTTGAATTAATCACTATAAGCGACTATTTATGACCATTTATGCCCCTTTGGTCTTACTTACTAAGCTGGCATAGTAGCTTCCTTAGTTTGGTTTCTCTCAGCAATATCCTGATTTATATATGAAGATATTGACTTTCGAAATTTCTTTCGTTATCACACCAAGGGTTACTCAGTTCTCAGTTTTGCTGGAGGACTGAAATCTCTTATGGTTTTCTGGGTTTGTTTCCTTTTATTTTACTGGCTGTATGGCATAAGTGACCTTCAAGTATACAGGGTTTTCTTATACTGATTATGTGAAATAATTTGATTACATTAATTATGATGTATGTTTCTAACAGAAAAAATCGACTCTTTCTTAATGAGTATACTCTCAAATATCTCAATAACTTGTGTTCGGCCATTAGGTCATTTTTGTTGGTCCAGATCGCATATACAGTGTGTCCGTGAAGTAGCGCATATAGTTGATAGTAACTCAGCAGGTCTTCATCGCATTCTTCAATTGCTGACAGATGGATAAACTGACCCAAATTCCCCTCGACCTATATTTCATTCATATAGGGTTAGTTTGGACACAAATACACATATAATCGGCATTATCTTTATCAAATTCAGCTCGTCTCCTTGAGAGTTTATAAAAGCAGTTTGACAGAATCCACAGTCTTCGTCGCTGTGTTGCAAATAGTCAGATTTTGACTAACGTCATTGCCACTGATCACTACTTGGCACTACTGCTAGTGCTAGCGATTGAAACAAGAGTGCTATTGTGGACATATTTATTTAAAATATTTTTTTAACCCCTCTAATCGAAAGTGACGGCGTGATTCTGTAAATCCTGAATAAAGCATACCATTCCACATTAACTGAAAAATGTATAGAATTTGCAAATTTATTGTAGGAGGGAAATTTGACAGTTTCATTGAATCATGCGAAGTGTCCAAAGTCCCACCCAGGGATCACTTTGGACAGTACGAGGGGTTATTTTGGATATATAGATATTATATTTATCAAAATTTACATTAAAACAACAAGACTTTGTGGTTTTTGTGGTGGTAGGAGTCCGACAATATCCGCCCGTGTCACAACTGACTCATCAAGAAAAAATTTGACTGTAACCTACATCTAGTCGGCTTTGATCTGTGTCGATCCGAATCGGTAACCTGTCGGTATTTCATCCAAGCTCATTTAACTCTATTAAATCGAATCTCCCATTATTACAATCAGCTGATACTCAGACGTAATATTTAGCTTTTTAATTAAAGTTCCGCTTAGTGGCATATCTGGGGTGTCATCTAATGCTACGTTACAATAATCCGAATACGTTCCCTCGTTTTTCCCTAAAATAAAGGACCTTAATCTTTATTTGAATTCCAGTGGGCTTGGATGGTCATGGAGTCGGAGTGATCATTTGCCCTGATCACACCGAAAAAGTTTTCTATGACGTCTTGATTAATGCGTCTTGTTAACAGGTACTGAGCGCCAAAACGACGATTCAGATCCTCCCTTAGCATTTGTAAAGCAGAATTGGACAGCAGTTTACCTAAATCAAGACATGCATGTTATTAGAGTAACAATATTTTGTAAAATTACTCCCTTACCCTTTTGAAATTGCAATCACCTTAGACATTTTATTTAAAATCCTGTTCTGTTCTTCAAGGGGTAATCCGTAGGCCCTATTTCTTCCCCGGGAGTCAGTTACTGGGATGCTGACATTAAAGACATTAAACCAGTCATTTACCTATAAGAGAAAATCAATAAAAGATGAAATAATTCAGTAAGAATGACATACTTACCAATTTAAAAAAATCTGCACACCAACCAAGTGTTCCACATCGAGATATCGCACCTTTTGCCTTTGAGGTCCAGCAAGATTTAGTTGGTCAAGGGTGATACTGTGTGTGATTTTTAAGTCTGAACCTGATCTACAATTTGCTTCTTAATTATTTTATTGTTTATTAAGAATCCATGGTCCACAAAATTATTTCTAATTAATTTCAAAAGGATTTTCAAATTATGGTTTAGCCTCTGAAATATTAAGATCACTGTGAAGCCCCCTATTTGCACCTCCCAAATCTGATACCGTAGCAACAACCTACAATGTTTAGCATTAAAGATTTTATGTGATTTATTGAAATAGTTACACTTACCAGAATCCTGAAAAAATATAATAATGTCCGTTAAAATGGCAGATGTCATTTTTACAATCAAAATTATAAAAAATTGGTTGCTTCCATGATCTAAAATATATTCCCTTAATCACAGCAACCTGAACATAATCGTAAGGTTTCACCACAGAGTCTTTTGCTGGGTCATATTGATATTCCTTTCTTATTTTCGTTTCATCAAATACAATGGTACATACCTACACGATCCTCTTCAGTCATATCAGCAAATTTAGCAATTTTTAAAACATTTTTTAAAATCTCTGGCTCTAATTTTATATTTCTTGGCCATTTCTTCAAAGTAGAGACTGCTGGATAGGAAAACCCATTTTTAGGTTAAGCCTGTATGCTCTAGGGCCAGCAGCATACATTAATATAATCCTCTTTTGGCCATTCATTTTTTCAATTTGAATTTCGCTCAACACTTTGGTTACCCCAGCAAGCTGATATTTCAGTTTTTCATTCTTCCTCATTACGTCTAATAATCCAGTTCGAAGACATTCATATTTTTATTTTTTGGAACACTAAAAGTTTAATACATAAGCACATGATAAAATAATACAGATAGATAAAAATTAAATCAATAATGTATAGGAATAACCATCACCCTATTTTAGAAGTATGTAGTAGTACTCGGCTCCACCATCGTATTACAATCTAAATTTTCATTTCTGTTTTCGGTCTAGGCTCAGTTGTATCTTCGCCACTATCACGCAAAAAATAAACATACCACCATTATTAAACATGCATTCATTCTAAATTTAAAACTTACATATCTTTGGTCATGATGTCTTAATAAGTTGAACTTTTTTCAAAGACAATTTTTCCCTTTTCCCTAGCACCAGATGTCGAAGATCCAAATAATGGAACACATTGGGATTGCGGTAAATTTTGCGTCGGTATTGCATCGTCCTTTAAACCACGATTATTCTTAGGGGTGTAATCCAAAAGAATATGTTTTAAATGAACCTTATAGTCACTTTCACAGAAATGCTTGGAGCGAATTACAGCGTTTTTTACATTAACTTTGTCTTCCCTCTTGGTGAAAATGTAACCACTTCTTGCTTAGGGTGGCGTCTTTAGGAAAACTAAAAAACTTAACGTCTTTGCACGGATTCCGTTTCGACTGATTATCGGAATCACATTCTACAACGGCACACCACATTTTGAGCAGTTAAATATCCAAAAACACCGTAAAGACGTGACGTCACACGTCAAAATAAGGACCGCCCACTAATGCGCAACATCCTATCTACAGTTGGGTATATCGTGACTCATAACCAAGTTCTTGCGTTTTCTTGTAAGTGAAACCATAATGCAGATTCGAAGCTTTCAGTAAGTAATCTACTATCAGTAGTTCTTCCTCGTTAGTAAACACTTTCTTTACCTGATTTTGCCCTTTACCCACTAACTTAATGGTCTTTAAACAAGGTTCTGTATCAGATTCACCCAAGTCACTGTCACTGCATCCTCTACTGCCAGTTGCCTGATCATCTACGTTTATTTTTGCTATCTGAACCCTCTTGTGTAGCATCGATTTGGATAAATTATATTCCGCACCAGCATGTCTCAGACTAGATTGTCGTTTTAGCACTTTAACAGCTGTTAAAGCATTTTCTTCGTCAATCGTCGCTGTGTCGGTCTTCCTAACGTAATTTCGCACCACCTCTAGGCAAAAGTAAAATTATCAAGAAAAGTATCTAGTCAAAAAAAAGTAAAAGCATAATACATGCATGGGGATGGGACAGCGTCCATAATGGCCCCATCCCCCACCACGCTTGTCCACACTGACCCCCGATATGCCCCTGAACAAACATATAATTGCTGTTTTTCATAGATATGCTCAATTACCTAAAAATTCATCCATGGTATCAAAAAAGAGGAACCGACTTGGGCCTCGCCCAGTACGACGCTTGTTATCCTTTACTGTCTTGTAGGTTCTCAATAAATTCCTCCGCGTAGACTAAATAATAATAATAATAAGATTTACTGTCTGCAATATTTCTCATCCGGGGGTTCTGTATGTCCTCGTAGTTACTTTGTACTGTGTTTATTAGTAATATTGTTCTCGAATAACCCCAGCGTGTTTTTGTTTCTACAGGTTCTTCGGTGTTGGTCAAAGGATCATCATTTTCTGCTGCTTTCTCCACCGGCTGTTTCGTGTCATTTTCGCGGGCATACCGTAAAAGGGCATTTGCGAATACATGATCTAGATTTAGAAAGTATTTCTCACATATTTCTCATTTTGGCAAATCAGGCACATTGTCAGTGAGCGACTCGATAACACCTGTTGGGGGTTTGTTGCTCCAACAATTATTTAAGGGTAAGTCAACACAAATAAAAGTCCAGAGTATGGGTGTACTGGGTATATTGTACACAAAGGTGAATTTACAAGTTGCTTTGTCGATGACACCTAATTACCAACTAAACTAAAGCTAGGCTTGCTTCTCACACCAACCCTCAAGAGATGACATGGGATGGTTATATTTAACCAATGAGATACAACTCTGGATTAGGGTAAACCAGGGTGATATGGTGAACAAAAAAAGTGGGCCCTGTAGAACACAAGAAATTGTTTATTTGAACAAAATAAAAACAGTATTGTTTGATAAAATATATATGCAACAACTTATAAAATATATATGCAACAACTTAACTTACAACACAGTCATATTCTTTTTACGGCATTATAATATTTTGAAAAAAAAAATATTCATTTCTGTCAAATTCACCATTTCACTCATGCATAAGGGTGAAATGGTGATGCAGTTTGGGTGACATGGTGAACTTACTTTTTCTGCTTTTTTAGCACTCATATTGACTCATATTTAGTACAGTCTTCGTGCAGCCACAGTTGGCAGTGAATACATTTGATCCAATCCACTTTCTTTTTTTTAGTGTAACTGTACAGTTCACCGCATCCTACACAACAAGACTCTTCATCGTCCACGTCGTCATCATCGTCTTCTAAGTGAATATCCAACGATGAATCGGATTCGGTGTCAGCAGCGGTACACGCTTTTTGTTTCTTAGATTTCTTGTTTTTGATATTTCTTTTGGTTATCTCTTCACTTCCTCAATTGTTTTGTTTTGCCGTTTTTTGTTTCTCAGATTTACAATGTTTTCTGTTGAATTCAAAACCGCAGCTAATGCTCTGGAATTCTTCCTTGTAGATTCAAGAAGAAGTTTCCGATGTGTTTCCCATGTGTTATTTGAGATTGTTCTGTTGGCTCCGGTGAAGACAGATCTCTTGTTTCCCGTGGATTCTCCGCCCATCGCGAACAACCCGGTTGAGGTGAAGTAGATCTATTTTCACGTCGTTCATAGTTTTCCTGTTCATGATCTGATGCTGATGTTAAAAAAGCATATTCGGGGATGGCATCAAGATTAAATGGAATGATTCATGTGCTTCTAAACCCCGATATTGCGTTCTCTGTCGTGGCAGCTTGTACCCAGGACTGCTTGCAAAGTCCTCCATGAATTTTTTCTATTTGGGTTCATTTTAAGGTAGGAATTGCAAGCATTGTAATAATAGGATTTTAGAGCTTTAAAATGCTCTGTCTAGTGGCTGCAGATAATGGGTCGTGTGGCTGGGCAAACAGAGCAAAATTATGTTATTTTCCTCTGCAAATTCTAATGTATCCACAGTGCTGCAATGGGAGCTATGTCCATCCAAAATGAGCACGACTGTTCCCTCGGTTTTCTCGGTGCAAAATGGGTTTTTAGCCACAGAAGGAAAATGTCAGTGTTTACGTACGCCGCCTTCTATGACATAAAAATTATCGAACCTGGTCGCATACCGTCCTTGTACTCGGCCTTTTCATTTTTTTCCCTTCAATACACAGGCTGGGGGTAAAAACATGGCCTCTCCATTGCAGCAAGCGATTACAGATATTGTTTCTCCGTTTTCACCGGATGTCATTGCTGGAACGCTCTCAGATCCCTTTGCTGCCACCACATAACGTGGTCTATTATTTAGTTCAAGTCCAGACTCATCTGCGTTAAATATATTTCCCGGCTTATTAAGGAGGTTGTGCTCGATCAAGACGTTTTGCAGTAGAGAAAAGTAGTCTGAAACGTGTTTTTTTTAAACCCCTTGATCTCGCTTGTGAAACTCCCTTCAATTTGCGAATTGAGAGTTCTGGATTTCTTTTTAAGAATAAATTTAGCCAATCCAGCCCGGCAATTTCCTTTTGGCGATTAAATGTGTGAGACTGATTGCACTTTTTTGCCAGTTTGTATGCCATGGCACGTACTTCTGTCCTTGTTGGTGCAAATCCAATTTTTTGTATTTTTGTTGTTTTACCATCTTATTCTCACATCCTTGTGTTAGACAGACTATTCTTCTCTTAAGCGTTGACCATGGAATACCAAAAGTCTTTCAGGCTTCATTCAGGCTCGTTCCATTTAGTACTGCCTTTACGGCATCTTTAAGTTGCTTCTCTGTCCAATCTGCACAGGTGATTCCTCTTTGCCTTTTGTAAAATGAAAGCATCTTTGCCTAGAACAATGCTGATAATTATAATTTTTACTTAGGCCGAGAAATAAGGGTACGGGAAGAAAAGTCATTCACCGTGTCACCTTGCCAGAGTGCACCATTTCTCCCAATTGCTATGGGTGAAAAGGTGAATAGTGCGACAAGAACGTAAGAACACTAAGGGCAACGGTTTTTAGGCTCTGTAGCAGCGTTCTTCGACCGGGGTGCCGCGGCACACTAGGGTGCCGCGAGACAGGGTGCCGCGGGAAACTTGAAAATGTGAAAAATAAGCATCTGTGTTGTTTAGGCCGGGTTAAATTAATAAAATATATATATTGAGGTGCCGCTGTATGAAAAACCACCCTTTAAGGGTGCCGCAGTGGTAAAAAGGTTGAAGAACGCTGCTCTGTAGTGTATAAACAGCCTAAGAAGGCAGAACGTATGAAAAAATTCCTCGTGGCTTACGCTACCTGAAGCAAAATCTACAAACGCATGCACCACATAAAAATTAATGAGTGTCGGAAACTATTTTGTACAAATTACTTACGACGATTTTCTATACGGGACTGGCTTGCAACACTTTCTCGCTGCACAGATGATTGTAGACAATCGTCATACAAACTTACAGAGACATCTCTGTGCCCAGAAAAGAATTAGAGTAATTCACCATTTCACCGTCCATGATTCATTTCAATGTCCTGACCCCGATATCCCGTTTCTCTCTTCCATTATCGTCTATTTAACACAGTGGTTCTTAAACTTTTTGTAGCCACGGACCACCTTCAGAATTTCCTAAATTCCTCGGACCCCTGTCGACAAAAATGTTAGAAAAAGAAAATAATGAATAATATTAAAAATCAGTTTTATTAGTTAATTTACATTAATTCTTAATTAAGTTATATTAAAGTTAATGGGTTGACTGCCGTTATTTTAGCTCAGTGAGCACGTTAAATTGAGGAATGGTCTTCGATAAGGCAAGGCGCACGTCATCTTGGACGTCTAATTGATTGCGATTTTTAGTTTTTAGGGACACCAGAACTGAAAACCCTGCCTCACACAGATATGTAGTTGCAAATGGCATCAGAATAGACATAGCTCGTTTGACAAGGCGGGGGTAAGCTGGACTCAACGAACACCAAAATTCGCCAAGACCCTTTTTATGAAATTCAGCTCGCAATACTTCCTTGGACTGCATGTCTTCCAGCATCGAAAAACTTGCAACGTTGCCTCTTTCGACTCTCCTTTTCCATACTGGCAGTTTACCTAAAAGCCCTTTCAACCGTTCAGTCGCATCCGCATCAGTCGCATCCATAGACAGATCGATCTCGTTCAAATGGCTAAATATATCGGCTAAGTAAACCAGCCCTGGTACAAAATCTTCACCCTCAAATGATTCGTAAAGTTGATTCACTTTCTCTTTCAGAAAAAGTGACCCTTCTGCACGCAACTGAAATAAGCGCATTAGGACTTGTCTTCTTGACAACCAGCGTAAATTACTGAGCAATTTTTCTAATAAATGTTAAGACTGAACTGAGTGGCTATGGACCCCTGTCACTGATGTTACGGACCACACTTTAAGAAACCCTGATTTAACACTAAAAGCATGAAACCGTGGAATAGGGGGCGCTCGGAGTGTGTTGGCGCCATATGTGAAATAAACTCTTCGAAATAATCAGTCAGAATTCAGATTAACAGGATATTATCTCTGAAGTGAATAATATTCGTTTCTCTACCCTGCAGTTTCAAATTTACCTTGTTTAGCTGTTGTAAGATATCAGACAAATAAGCTACTCTTTGTATCCAGTTGTCGTCATTAAAGTGTCTAATAAGCTGATGTTTACCTTTCAATTCTAAGAATTGTTTTATTTCGCTTTTCAATTCATAAACTCGGCTAACAACATTTCCTTTCGATAACCAACGAACAGCAGTGTAGAAAAGAAGAACTTCGTGATCAGCGTCCATGTCCTTGCATAGTTCTTTTAGGAGACGTGTATTGAGAGCACTAGATTTTATATAATAAACGATTTTCACCAAAGAGTCCAGAACTTCTTGCAAAGGCTTTGGAAGAGTCTTGGTGGCAAGGGCAAATCTATGAATCATGCAGTGTACTCCTTTTGCTTGGGGTGCAAGCTGTTTAACTTTTGACTGAAAGCCCGACCTCGATCCAAGCATGGCTGGTGCTCCATCGGTACACATTTTTCCATTGTAATCCATTACTTTCAACAAATAAACTTATCATCTCCATGACGTCTTCACCTTTTGTAGTAGTTTTTAGTGGTTTACAAAACAGAAACTCTTCTTTCATGTCCTCCAAGTGAACATATCTCACGAAAACGAGTAATTGGGAGCATGAACTAACATCAGTGGACTCGTCAAGTTGAAAGGAAAAGATAGGAGATGCCTTTAGTTCCGATACAATTTGTTCCGTCACATCTATGGTCATGTCTGCAAGTCTCTGAATTGTGTTATTGGCTACTAGAACTAGCTTAACCGACTTTAATATACAAGGTTTAATAAGGGTTTCTGCAATTGTATGGGACCTTTTATTTTTTGCTACTTCCAGAGCAATTTCATATGATGCCTGAACTACTGCTTGGCTTTGTTGTTGAAACGTGCCAGTTAAATCCAATTTTTGTTTTTTCAAGGCAGCCTCATGACGTTTAAAAAAATCTAAGTCTTTTGTAATATGTTCCGAATGCTTTGTTTCTAAGTGTCGCTTGAGCTTGGAAGGTTTCATAGATTCAGCACTAAGAACAGTATTACATAAAATACATTGTGGCTTCTCTATGCCGTTATTGATAACTGTCGAAAATCCAAATTTTAAATAGTTTTCCGAATATTTTCTTTTTTTCTCCATTTTGTCCAAAATAAAATACTTCAAAATATTAAAAAAAAATGTTTCAAAGTTGTGAATCAAGATGATTTAATATTTTTACTTACCAACGGTAAATAATAGAAACGTCTATGTTTCTGGGCGTGCAAATCGAAGACGAATTATCGGTTATCAATAAATAGTATTGTAAATTTTTTCGAATCTATCAAGACACTAACTAACAACCAACTATTCATAAACAAGCGATGATCGAACAAGCACTGCGACGACTTTACACTACTAATATTACAGTGCTGCCAGGTTCTACCGTTTTAGCGCTAGCACAAGTCCGTATGCAAGAAGGAAATAAGGTCGAGTTTAATCCGCGTGACGTCACTATATGGCAACAGTGCTAAAGGTACTCTTACACGTAGCCACTTTTGTTGCGCTAGATTCTATTGCGGAACTATGAAATGGCATGTTGTGTTCACACGTGAGATAAAATCCGTCTAAAGTAGCGCAACTTTTGACTAGCGCCTGCGCCAACTGGCAGCCACACATTTTAAAGTTGCGATGCTATTCACACAGCACTCGCTACTTTTCACTGCTGCAACTAATAGAAGTAGCACGTCGGATACCAGGTATTGCTCAAGGAACGACTGCGCACCCTCGTGCTTGCAATACTGGTTGTGTTTATATTCGGCCTATTAAGTTTTATGCGGCGATAGTGATACTGTGTTGTTGTTTATTCCATGAAAATGAATTCGGATTCTGATGCAGATGAGAGGAGGACTCGAGCAGCTGCGTGTTTAGCACTTGTCTTACTTCGTAGGCGTCGTAAACGAAAGCAAAGAAGGTGGCAAAATCGTCGTCGAAGGATTTGGGTTAAGGAGTGGATCAAAAAACGTGACCAATGCGGAGCAATAAATAATTTATTGTAGGAATTAAGAGACGGCGATGAATCATTTTTTAATTTTTTTTACGAATGTCCACTATAGATTTTGATTTCTTATTAGAAAAAGTAACGCCATTAATAAGAAAGGACGACACGCTTATGAGAAAAGCAATAACACCTACTGAACGACTCGTGGTAACATTGAGATACTTAGCAACAGGTAAATTTATAATAGTATACATATTATAGTATATATAATACCGATAAACTTGGATGGCTTTGGCCGTTGTTAGAAATTACAATCTAACCTACATTAAGCACCTTTGTATTCAATATTGTATCTTAATATTAATAACAAAAGTAATACTCTCAAGTTTAATTCACTTATTTTTTTTTCTACTTGAAATATTATGCAAAATTCTTTTTTCAGGTGATAGCTACCAATCATTAATGTATCTGTTTCGCATACCAACGAGTACGCTATCGTTGATAATTCCCCAGGTCCGCAAAGCCATTTTCCATGTTTTAAAAGACGACTATTTGAAGGTAGGAACACATTTTTATTAATTTATTACTAGTAAATAATATAACATTCTTTAGATATAATACATACATATTTTGTATAGCAACATATTTTAATAATTACAGCACACATGCCCTGAATAGTTGTAGGTGGTACATCATCTGCCGGTGTTATATCTGGTGTTTTATTATTTTTTCTCATTCTATGGGCACTATCATTCGCTTCAAGAATGAATTTTTGGATAGAGTTCGTTGGCTACATATTCACCAAATATAGTGTGCTGGTCTTTTGTCGATTTAGGTCTCTTTTCGAGTACTTCCATGCATCTAGTTATTGCTGCTGCTTCCTGCATCTCAGCGGTACTTTGTTCATTTCTTTGTGGTCGTTTTCTTTTTAAAGCTGCTGTTGGCTGAGAAGAATCTTGCGATTCAGAACTGTCGACCGCAACATCACAGTCTGTCGTAGTGTTATTAAAATTCTCTATGTCATGATCTCCACTGTCAGCAACATTGGGAGATTCATTCTCCTTAGTAGGTTGCTCCTGAAAATAGAATAATGTATGCATTAAAATATTGTATGTATTGTATATACGATGTGTGTACTAAAATTCAACATAGAAAAGGGCTAATCTTTTTTTTTCTGAGACAAAAATGTTCAGTTATCAGCGATTGTTGACTTAATTTGACTTATTTTTAATAATAATAAACAGATTGTTATTATATTTTTATACTCCCTGAAAAAAAAAAAATAAGAACCATAACAGCATGTTTCCTTTGACATAAAATCTCTTTTACTTTTCTCACTCTTTTACGACATATTTATGATCGAATTTCAATAGGTACACTGCATTATTATCTCTATAAATGTACATTTATTTCAAATATGTTTTAGATGCCAAATACAGAAGCGAAATGGCTGACATTAGCGAATGATTTCAATACCAAATGGAATTTTCCCAACTGTTTAGGAGCTTTGGATGGAAAACATATAAATATTAAAACACCATCAAACAATGGCAGTTTGTATTTTAACTACAAAGGCACCCACAGTACTGTGTTAAGGGGGGAGCCTCGTATAGATGGCAAAAAAATTAGGAAAACTTTGGGAATTTTTCTGAAAAAAATCTATGGAATATTTTTATTTCAAATTTTTACTGTGGATTCTTGAGTATTTTGAGAATAATATTAAATTTTTTATATTGCAAAATTTTTCTTAAGGGAGTCGTAAAAAAATAATAACGGTCAAGACGTTTTTTTTTTCTTCTGAATCGGCGCATGATATTTTGTCTGCTGTATCCTTCTGAAATATACCAACATGATTTTTTTGTTTTTATCATACCCATATCTCGTCCACTTACCTAATTTTAAAGTATAAAAAATGTGTAACAAAATGGCGAACTTTTGAAAAAAAAATTCAAAAAGATTTTTTATTATTATTGCAAAAAAGTGGTTAAATAATTTTTTGTTGCAAAATCCAATAGGTATGTCGACTAGCTGATTAAATTATCTTTCAAATGGTTTTTTTTCTTTTCATATACGTTGAAAACTCGCTGAATAATTTCAGGCGCCAACTCGGAAATTGAAAAAAAAGTGTTTCTCAGGAAAATGCGATTGAAGTTCGCGGTAGAGGAGTGTCGTATTTCTATTTTCTTATGTTCCGAGAAGGAAAGGATTGTTATTGATGGAATTTTTTTTGGGATTTCACCGGAAGTACCCGTTTTGGGGTCCCCTGAGTCGATTACAATGATTTCTGGAAAATGTATGTATGTGTGTATGTGTGCATGTGTGTATGAAGGACCTTGACAAAAATTCCTATATCTAAGCAACCGCTTGGAATTTCGCTTTAAAATTTTAACAGCATATTCTTGAAATTATATACTTTCGATTTATACAATAAAAAAAAATCGACTTTTCGACTCATCTATACGAGGCTCCCCCCTTAATGGGGATTAGCAGATGCCAATTATAAATTCACCTACATTAATGTCGGTTCGCCTGGACGTGATTCAGATGGTGGAGTTTATAGTAATTGTTCACTGGCAAGTGCTATTGAAAATAACACTATAAACATACCAAATGCACGACCTTTGCCGGGAAGAAATACAGGAGTACCATTTGTTCTTGTCGCCGACGATGCGTTTCCTCTACAACCATACATGATGAAGCCGTTTGCTTTTCGAAACCAAAGTGTTCAGGAAAGAATCTTTAATTACCGTCTGTCTCGAGCAATAGTGGAGTAAAATCGCTCTTCTAACTCGCTGTTTTCTGAGGGTACGTGACTCTGATCTTATAGAGGACTCCCATCTTATAGAGGACATTTTAGGGCATAGGAAATGGAAATCTACAACTTTTTTAGTAGAACCGAACTTTGAAAACGACGCTTAAACGCGACTGATCTGGTATTCGAAAAACCACGTTTTTCTTAACATTTATCGTTGTATTAATTCAAGTATACAAGCTATAGTTTTGATGTTTTGCAGACATATACTTAAAATGTGAGCGCTTCCAATGGCCAGTTGGAAATTTCAAAAATGTTTAAAGTTTTTGAAAAAATAAATAAGGAGTATTGAATTATCAAAATCGTGCATCTAAAACGTCTCCCTGCGGCGAGCTATGTGAATTGTTGAAAATGTTTATATACATATATTGAGTGAAATGTAGTCAGAACATTAAGAAAGTTTTTTAAAAAAAAATTAAGTCGATAGCTGCACTAGTTACAGAAATAGTTACATAAAGGATTCTCCAACATGCACAAATTAGCCGTCGAACACCAGGCACGAGCGTCAGCCCCATCGTGTTCGGGATTAAATTGCGGAAGTACTATGGAATGTGTAGTAGTACTTACAGGCTTTTTAATCATGCTGATTAATACCATCATGTTCTTGTTCTGTTGGTCCAAAAGCGCACGCCACTGATTTTCGTTTTGTGGCTGTTCTTCAGTTTGCGAATTGCATCCCACTTCTGATGACGGGGAGGGTCGTCTAAAACCTCGTCGTTGGCTCATCTTTACAATTTGTGTCACAACACTCAAATGAAACGAACGATGTTTAACTACACGATTTATTGGATGGCAAAATACACAAAGTTCTTAGTTCTTGATCAATCACAAAGTTTAGCTTTATAGCAGATACAAGGAATCAGACGATCCCAAAACTATCAACCGACCCGCTTCTCGTCTCAATTAACTGTGTCTTGCTGTGTGTGTCGTTCCATGAAACGCCTGCACGTTAGCATCTCGGTGGTTGATGTTTTGATTCCGCCCAGCACGTAACATAAACAATAAATATCCACGCGCTGCGACTCCTTGCTCCGACATATATATTATCTACTATATCGCGTGTTACCGACCCCAGCAATGAGCGGTCGGTGTATGGAACAAAGTGAGACAGAAGTATGAGATTCTGTCTCTATAAACAGACTTGTCGTTCATGCACATGCGTCAAATAGGAACCTTGAAATGTTTCGCGCGTAACTCGTTAAAATTTAATTATCAGTATCATCTGTGGTATAGTGTTATATATGAAAAATTTGTATAAATGTGGCAATGAAAGTAACGTATTGTAAGTAAACTATTGTAAACTTAGCATTTATTGAATGCATGACAATTCTGGAACACCTACGTTGCACTTCATTCATCATCAACCCTTTGGTGGTTGGGTTAAAAATATGATGAATATTCTCCCGAAATACTTGTTCGGCTATTTTGCAAACCTTTGTCACATCTGTGGACGGGTAAATGAGCTTTCCCTCATCTTTTAATTTAATTATTTTCCACTTTATCACTTACTAAATAATTTTTACAAAAACTACATATATTTAAGGACATGAGTTTCTTCACAATAAATCCGCTGATGTATTCAATGACATTTTCAACATAATCATTTAATTTCCACATTGTATTAAAATAATCATGATCAAATACATCAGCAGATATGTTGTCACAATCTTGAACTAATGGATGAACAACATATCTAGAACGTCTAGAAGAGACATGTAAAGGCCGGTCCAGACGTTACGTTTAGCACAACCTTTTGTTTGCGCAGTCTTTAGACGGAATGAAAACGTTGCAATTTTTAAAGCGTCTACATGGTGCACACATATCTGTATATTTCGCACAGTTTTAGTGATATCGTCATGGAGGATGTACTACTCTGGTCAACTTTAGCATTGTGTCTTGTTAAGAAACATAAAAGATTGGAACGTCTCAGAAGTACCCGGCGTTCAAAGTGGTCGCGGAAGTGGCTTCTAAAAAGGCAGCACTTTTCCCATATTACTTTACTGCGTGAACTACGTGATGAACCTGATTGGCGGAACTACTTGAGAATGGACATGGACACGTATACTTATTTATTGGAATTAGTGACACCGCATATATTAAAAGAAAATAGTTGTATGAGGATTGCAATATCACTACATGAAAGGCTAACAGCAACTTTAAGATTTTTGGCAACTGGCAGAAGTTACAAAGACCTAGAATTCACAACAATTATATCGAAACAATCGTTAAGTGAAATCATTCCCGAAACATGTACAGCTATCTTCAAGGTGCTGAAGAATGAATACTTGAAGGTAAGTAATAATGCTATTGTCTATAAAAGATTTATATTTATATGCAAGTTAAAGGTAACATCAGTGTTTCACAAAACTTAGGCTAAGCAGAATGAAAATGCATGCAAGTCAGTTTGGTCGAAATGATGACAAGTAGTTTGCAGCGGAAGGGGGGTTTGGGACTTGATAGGCGAGTGCTTGTCGATCTTGTTCACCTTGCTGTTGGGATGATGCGTGAAACTGCCGGAATTTGCCCGATTGTTTCATACTCCTGAGTGTGTGGAAGTTGTTGTGGGACGTAGTTATTTGACATAGGTTGCGACTGCTGCGAGAAGGAGGGGTATTGTCCAACTTGGGGCATATTCTGTTGACGCCAATTCCGTTCATTCTCTACACCAAAATCATACTGTCGCTGCCTAGTCATATCAACAAGTTGAAAATTTCTGGTAAGTGTACCCAACTCCGCTTCGAATAAAACGTCGGAAATTAGTTTCTGAGCGATTGGGTTTTGTGAACTAGCGACGTTTCTGAGTTTATTACCCACATGTTTTCCAAACACCTGAAAAGAATCCTCTGCCTGTAGCAACTCCAGTTTCTTTCCTACCAACTTCATAACATCAGTTGTGCCATCATCATTTGGAACTCCCTTTCTCTTACGAGTTGAAGACAGCGATCTTGAAATATTACGGTACAATGTACTATTGCTAGAACAGGGAGTTGATGCTTCGGAAAGAGTAGTAGCAGGCGCTTCATTGGCTCCAGCGTCAGTACCACTATCATGCACATCTTCTTCCACCTGGAAATATTAAACATATATCGATCTCCGTAATTTTCATTATTTTTTGGTTGTTGAAATTGAAATAACCACTTTTAATTTTTTTTTTGTTTCAGTTTCCCAAGACTGAAGAGGAGTTGCTGGAAGTTGCAGCTGAGTTTGAAAAAAAGTGGCAGTTCCCTCATTGTTTAGGGTCAATTGACGGAAAACATATTAGGATTGTGCCACCTAAAGGAAGCGGGTCCTATTATTTCAATTATAAAAAAAACCTACAGTTTTGTTCTTATGGCAATAGCCAATGCCAATTGCGAATTTTTGTATTGTGATATAGGCACAATCGGTAGGATCTCAGATGGAGGAGTAATAAATAACACTAAATTTTATGAAAAACTCATGAACAACGAGTTGAGAATTCCAAATCACCGGTGCATTGGAAGTTCAAACAGAATTTTACGATATGTTTTTGTTGGTGATGAAGCCTTTGCTATGCGTCGAGAACTTCTTAAACCGTATCGACGAGAAGCATTAACAAAGGAGCGAAGAATTTTCAATTACCGTCTATCTAGGGCGAGGCGTGTTGTTGAAAACACGTTCGGAATTTTGGCTTCGCGATTTCGTATTTTTCACACAAGTATTAATTTGAAGATGGACAACGTCGATACTGTAGTTCTTGCGTGTTGCGCTTTACACAACTTTTTGCGCAGAAGATCACCCCAAAACTATACTCCTCCTGAAAGTATCGATCGGGAAAATTTGTCTGAATATAGGTACTACTGAATTAGGTGAAAGATGTGACCCACAATTACTACACGACCTACAGCGTGGAACAAGAGGCGAGATTTTGAATAATGCTATCGTGGTCAGAGATCAATTCAAAGAGTACTTTAACAATGAGGGATCTGTTCCTTGGCAAGATAAATTTGTAACTTTAAACAATTAATGGTGCATTTAAATAAATTAATAAAGTGATTACATAAAAAAAATTATTTACCTCTTCTGGTGCTTCATCAACTGAAGACTCTTCATTTTCAGCCATGGTATTCCTAGACTGCCTTGGTGTCTCCTGATCATTTAGAAAATGTAATAAATCAAAATACCACAGAGACGGCTTGTAGATTTCGTCTTCTCCAGCCCCAGGTCGCTTTGATTTATTAACTTTTGCCAATTCTTTACGGTAAACACTTCTCAAAGAAAACTCTCATAAGCCTGTCCCTTTTTATCCCTGTCACTATACTCCTTGGATTCGACACGCCAAATGCATGGGAAACTTTCGTATAATGCAATAAATTCTGTGAGAAACTCCCGAGAACATTGTCGTAGGTCAGCCATTGTCGCCGAAATTAACAAACAAATATAAGCGAACTGAGGAATAAAATGAATCGGAAAACGGGGCTGCCGTCTACATGCACCGACTTGTATGCACAGTTCAAGGATATCTATGCTCTTTAGCTCATAGCGTTTCTATTTGGGAAAACTCGGGTGCACCAGTGCAATTTATTATGTACAGTTGGTCCGCTCTCGGCGAGTGTTGCGTGTGCAATTGGGAAACCAGAGCACTCGCAGGTGCTCTTTTCTCCACGAGGTCTGGGAGCTCGTGTTGTCAGTGCAGTGTGCAAAATGGCGGACAATATGAATATTGACGAACGTAAAATGAATTTATTATTGTCAGTATTTTCTTCGTCAAGTGACAGCGAAGACGAAACATTTATAATAACAAACATCCGACAGAAGCATCCAAAAATAACCGATTATATAGGTAAAGTGGTCCATCATTATTCGGATAGTGACGTAAGTATACAGTATACAGATATAATGTGAAATGTATAATACATTGCAAATAATAAAAACGTCATACAATTTTTTATTACAGTTTAAAAGGCTTTTCGCGTAGGTAGGGATACTGTCTATGAAATGATTTCTGGATTTAAGACCTCACCATTCTACCCTGGTGACCTGACGCATGGTGGAAGACTGCCAATTTCAGCGGAGAAGCATGTTTTAACTTTTTTGTGGCAAGTAATAATAATTTATAACTATTAAGTAATAGACAAGACTTTATTTATTAGGTTTGCGGCTAACAAATGCTGCCTGCGCGATGTTGCGGAAAGGTTTGGATTGAGTTCGTCAGGCCAAAACATTATTTTAAATAGGGTGATGGATTATTTGGTTAACATCGCTCCTTCAGTAATCCACTTGCCAAACACCGACACAGAAAAAGAATTGCTGGAAACGGAGTTTAAGAAGGTAATTATATAAAATGAAAACCACAATGGGAAAATTAAAGTTTTTTTTAAATAGGTTTCAGGGTTTCCCGAGGTTATAGGGTGTATAGACGGCACATCTATCCAGTTAAGAACTCCGGCGCACAAGATTAAATCAACGTACACAAATCGCCACGATGTACCGTCTATAACTTTACAGGCTATATGCGACAACAAGCGTCGATTTATTGATGTATTTACCGGACCCCCTGGAAAGATACATGATTCCAGAGTATTGAAGCTTTCAGATATAGCAGAAAAATTGGCCAAAATATGTGGACGGAGATATCATATATTAGGCGATGGGGCATATTCGATCAGAGAGTATCTTTTAACACCTTACAAAGATTTTGGCAATTTAACAGAAAGTCATAGAACTTACAATAAAAAGTTTAGCGCAACAAGAGTGCTGATAGAAAATTCTTTTGGAATTTTAAAAGGCCGTTTTAGACAACTGCAGCATTTAGAAATGCATAGTATGACAAAATTAACAAAATTTATTATTGCATGTTGTGTTATACATAATTTATGTATAAACAATGAGGACTTTTTGGAGGACGAACATCAGTGCCCCTCGACACTGAAACGCAACTTCGGAAAAGGGGAGAAGAGAAAAGGGATGCTATAAAAAATGCTAGTGCATATTTATAATTTTATTGAATCAAATAAACATAAATAACGATCCGTAGTTTTCATACTTTCACAAACTATTCCTTGCTTATATTAAATAAATAACAAAAAATTAACTCTATATGTATAGCTGGTTAATGAAAATGGATTATCCTTAAGTATTGAGGAAGTGAGAGTGTGACTCACTTCCTTAAGAGTTCTCTAATGAGATCACGTTTTTCTTTGTGTCTTCGTTCCTTAGCTGCCTCCTTCTTCTCGTGCAACTCCCAAAGAAGCTCTTCAGCGCTTTTCTTGGCACGTTTTCGCTTCTTTGTGTTCTCTTTTACATGTGATCCTGATGATGACTCACCTTCGTCATCTATAATAATTTAAATTGGTATATGAGATATAGTGAAATACAAGGTTCTTTTAATCTAACACAGCAGTATCAATAAATAAGTGTTTTAGTTTGATAGTTAGGAAATAATCATAATAACTTACCACTTCCAGGAGAAGGAGTTACTATTCTGGGTTTTAGATGACGAACATTAGATGCGCTTCGCAACACTTTTGGTTGAATGCTGTCATCCTGCATCGCTATTTTTGATAATTCCTCCTCAAAAGGAATTGTAACTCTAGAATGACCAGACTTGCTGTTGTTTTCAACAACTTCTTTTTTACGCTTGAGGACCGTCTTATACCTATTTTCGCACTGGAGTCCCGTTATTGTCCAGCTCCAATGATTGTTTATATTAACAGCAATTTCTGCCCACATATGTTTTTTCGTATGAAACCTCTTTCTGGGGCCAACTTGGGGAATGTACAGTTCATATTTTTTCTAATAGGAACCGGGTTTCGTTATCGCCCCACAATGTAACGCCACGGGTCAATTTTTCTTTTGTCTCTGTGACCTCGTTGTTATTTAAGTATATGACTTCCTCACTAAAGAAAAAATAATAATAAAAATTAATTGAAATTTTTCCTGTATATGAGGTACTTACATATCGTTTTGTATTCTTTTTATTTCGTAGACGTCTTCTTCCAGGATAATTTCTTCATTTATTATTAAACTTTTTAAATATTGAACAGTATACTCATCGTTCTCTGAAATAACAAACTCATTTGTCGGCTGTAATACAAATTGATTGAATTAAATTACCTGATAAAAGCTGTATTAATTTCGTTTCCGTTTCGGGAAATTGTAAAAAGTAATCTTTGCCGTTGATTTTATACTGCACAATGTGAACAGGAGTTTCCATTATAAAAGAATCCGATGAATATCAATCTCAATCGCTTCCAAATCTATCCAAAGCGATGCTAACGTCAATTTTCCGCTATAACTTTTTAGGTTAGGTACTGAATCATTCGCCATTCACATGCTTCGATGCGTGTGCACTTGGGCATGCACTATCCTCGTGAACAACTGCACAAAAGCACTCGAAATCGTGCACCCGAGTTTTCCCAAATAGAAACGCTATCAGTTATCGCTGCAACTGTGCTGTCTTCGCGCCAGTTTCAAAACTGCGCAGTTTTCCTATCTACACGCAACGTTTTGCCTGCAACGTGTTGAACTGTGCAGGCAAAAGGTTGTGCAAAACGTAATGTCTGGACCGGCCTTAAGATTTCCAGTCAATCTGCCAAACAATTTTAATTGTCAAATAATTTAATTTCATTTCTAATTAACAAACGTTTATATGCACTTTCAAATTGTTTGGCATTGGGATTATTATTAAAACCACCACGACTTCTTATTTCACTGAAAAAAGTTTCAATGAAATCCTGGCTTAATTTAAATATTAAAAGGTATTTTACTTCATTTTTAATATCCATAAAAAGTTCAATTCAATTCAATTCATATCTATTAGGTTTATCATAAAACCCAAAAAACCTATTGTCCTACAACCTTCTGTAATTTTAACCCCATGTGGATCTTTGAGATTTTCAATAAGCTATAAAACTAATAGCACCCTCTTTCAAACGCTGAAATGTGTTTTTATCTATCGGGGTGTTAAACTTTGTACTTTTTGCAAACTTATTTCTGCAGTTTAGCAAGTCAAACATATTATTAAACATTGCGCAAAACTGAGCGGTGCCTTCACAGTCATCAAATATATTTGGTGAGTATTTACTCTCTTTTAAATATAATAAAGCATTAGAAACACTTTTGCTTAGGGTTTGTGTTGCCAATTTAACATTCATGCGATTATTTTCAAATTGTATGTGCTTGTTTGTTAATTTTGTTGCTAAATGCAATCCTTCCTGTAATTGAATGTTATTAAGTTGTTTGATATGCTGCCAATTAATTTTAGTATTGTTATATAAAATTATTCCTTTATCACCTAGTGTGTTTCTCACCAATTTTATCATATGACAAGCATCAAAAAATATATATACCTTCATGTTTGTGACAGGATGTTTGATCCAGGGTTTAAAATTAGGTGTACCAAAATGAAAATTAGCTCCTAAATTCTGACACATGCTTAGATTAACTGACGCCCCATCAAAAGTTATCGAATTTAATTGAGCACCAGTTTCAAACAACAGCTCAAGACATGTCTTTACAGTTAGTATAGGTTAGAGTGGTTAGACTTTTAAATTATAGCATTGCTTACCTAAATAAAGTATATAGAAAAGAACAAAACTAAAACACGAAATAATAGTCAATTGCACACAAATCCGCTGACACAAAACAAAAAGCACTAACGGCGAACAAACGCGGTTAACGGTTTGTTTATGGTCAATTTATAACCATCCACTTGTTCATCAGTACGGTATAGCCAAAGAGTAAAAATGGAAGCTCACGGAGAAGTTAATAGAAGGGACCTGAATCAGGGAGACCAACGTCACCAATTTGGTGCTTCAGTTACCACATCCTCTAATTCGAGGACTAGAAGCAACGTCGCGCCGGAGGTAACAAGTACACCCCGAGGTACAACCTTCGCCCAGGTACAATGAATGAACATTAAATTATCAGCGGTGAATTTAAACAAATAGAGATTTTTTTTCGGGCATATCCGCCATCTAAAATGCAACCGCATACACGTGTTTCGGACTTGTTAGTCCTCATCAGTACGGTATAGCCAAAGAGTAAAGGTGGAAGCTGGATGGAGAAGTTAATAGAAGGGACCTGAATCAGGGAGACCAACGTCACCAATTTGGTGCTTCAGTTACCACATCCTCTAATTCGAGGACTAGAAGCAACGTCGCGCCGGAGGTAACAAGTACACCCCGAGGTACAACCTTCGCCCAGGTACAATGAATGAACATTAAATTATCAGCGGTGAATTTAAACAAATAGAGATTTTTTTTTCGGGCATATCCGCCATCTAAAATGCAACCGCATACACGTGTTTCGGACTTGTTAGTCTTCATCAGTACGGTATAGCCAAAGAGTAATGGTGGAAGCTCAATGGAGAAGTTAATAGAAGGGACCTGAATCAGGGAGACCAACGTCACCAATTTGGTGCTTCAGTTACCACATCCTCTAATTCGAGGACTAGAAGCAACGTCGCGCCGGAGGTAACAAGTACACCCCGAGGTACAACCTTCGCCCAGGTACAATGAATGAACATTAAATTATCAGCGGTGAATTTAAACAAATAGAGATTTTTTTTTCGGGCATATCCGCCATCTAAACTGCAACCGCATACACGTGTTTCGGACTTGTTAGTCCTCATCAGTACGGTATAGCCAAAGAGTAAAGGTGGAAGCTCAATGGAGAAGTTAATAGAAGAGACCTGAATCAGGGAGACCAACGTCACCAATTTGGTGCTTCAGTTACCACATCCTCTAATTTGAGGACTAGAAGCAACGTCGCGCCGGAGGTAACAAGTACACCCCGAGGTACAACCTTCGCCCAGGTACAATGAATGAACATTAAATTATCAGCGGTGAATTTAAACAAATAGAGATTTTTTTTTCGGGCAAAACCGCCATCTAAAATGCAACCGCATGCACGTGTTTCGAACTTGTTAGTCCTCATCAGTACGGTATAGCCAAAGAGTAAAGGTGGAAGCTCAATGGAGAAGTTAAATATATATATAAAAGAAAAATTAATTATTTGCGGTGTAATTTAAACAGTAAAAGTACTTTTTCGGGCATAACCGCTAACTAAATGCAACCGTAGACACGTGTTTCGGACTTGTTAGTCCTCATCAGTACGGTATAGTACGGTACAGTACGGTAAAGTACAATATACAATACGAAACATTTGAATAATAACAACTTAAAATAACTAGCACTTATAGAATTCGTCCACCGCATATAAGCACTTCTCAATAAGATATTTCTTAATTAAACGCTTAAAACTATATAGGGTTGTAGCAATTTTTATATTTACTGGCAGAGCATTGAAAAGCTTGCAGCCGTTAAACTCAAGATGCTTTTGATAAAGACTTGTTCGACGCGGTTGGGGTTGTAGACTGTCCTTGTTTCTTGTGTTGTAAGTACTCGACCTATTAGCACCAAAAGTATGTTTTTTCTTAAATACAAAGCACAAAACTTCATAGACATAGATACTAGGCAGCGTCATTAGTTGTAGTCGCTTAAAATGTGTTTTACATGACTCGCGAGATGTTAAATTTTCAATTATTCGAATCGCCCTTTTTTGCAGAACAAACAGTCTGTTTAATTCAGATGATCGACCCTACTGGAGTATACCGTATTTAATAACTGAAAAAATGCACCCATAGTAAAAATCCAAGAGCACTGCCTTACAGCAATTGCAAGCCAAAACACGAAGCGCATAACACATTTTTCCCGCTCTTGCACAAATATTATCTATATGTGGAACCCATCTGATATTGGAGTCCAGTGCTAGACCCAACAACTTCACACAATCGACCCTCTCAACAGATAGATTAGCAGTATCAAGAAGATTCTGAAAATTTTCTTTCGGTACATGACTTGACCTAAATATCACATATGCCAATTTATTTTTATTGATGCAGAGTTGATTCTTTTCTACCCATGTGAAACACCTCGTTAGAACTTCCTTTGCTATGGTAGACGCTTCTTCAAGCGAATTAGCCGTAATAAGGATGTAAGTGTCATCAGCATATATAATAACCTCACAACTTGCCAATCTTGTCAATATTACCAATTTTAAGAAATCTGGCAGATCATTATTGAATACTGTGAAAAGTGTAGGTCCAAGCACTGAACCCTGCAGGACTCCACACGAATTAACAACTTTGCGCGACTTGTGTTTGTTGTTTAGAATAACTTGTTGTTCGCGATCTCCCAAGTATGACCGAAACCAATCTAACGCCACACCTCTGATACCGTATCTTTGAAGCTTTTGCAACAATAGTTCATGATTCACATAATCAAAAGCCTTTGAAAAATCAACAAAAACACCCAACGTCACTTTTCTTGTATCAACCGCCTCTACAATTTTACCCACAAAATCGCAGAGTGCAGTATCAACACTTTTATCTTTGATAAACCCATGCTGACAAGGACTCAAGAAATTATTATTTGTAAGATATTTCATCAAATTATTGCTGACGAAAGTCTCCATTATCTTGGAAAAGGATGATAACAAACTTATAGGACGATAGTTTTGAACCATTGTTCGCTGACCCTTCTTAAAACATGGTTTTACAATAGCAGATTTAAGCTTATTTGGAAAAATTCCTTGTGAAAAGGATAAATTAAACAGAAATGCCAGCGGACGAGAGACCAAACCAGCAACGCGCTTTAATAAAAAGCTGGATATACCGTCAAAACCACTGGATTTTGACATTTTTAACCTTGCAATAATTTCTTCAATATCAATATGATTGATAGGTGGCATGAAAAATGATGCGTCAGATTTTGCTTTAATATTTGCATAAAGAAACTCCAAATCATTCTCCCGAGAATTAGTAGTGATATCTTGTACTAACTTAATGAAATGCTCGTTAAAATAGTCTGCCGCGGCAGTCCCACCAACACGAGCACCACACACATCGAGTTTAATATCACCAACGTCGCAAGAAGGTTTTATAGATACAATTGACTTGATAACTGACCAAGTTGTTGCGCCTTTGTTACGAGAAGATAATATTAGATTATCGTAATAGCTGCGTTTTGACTCTTTAATCATTTCAGAGTAATAATCATTAAATTCCTTATAAAAAGTTTTAAAGCCAGCATATTTCTTACTGAGATCCGCAAGCATTGAGACCTTTTGTTTCATATTGAAAATTTCTTTTGTCAACCATCTCACATCGGTCCAGGCTTTACGGTTTCGCACTGGTGGGAAAGCCGCCTCATAATAGTACGTTATAATATTAAGAAATACCGCAAAAGCATCATCCACATTTGTTTCGTCAAAAATCTGTTCCCATTTCTCTTGTTTCAAAAAATCCGCAAACATCCAAATTGATTCATCATTTATAGATCTGAAGCAATCCCGGCTATTGTCACAACTTGCATCGTACGAAAAACAAAACGATTGAGCATAATGATCGCTAAGATTTGCCTTTATGACAGTACCGTGACAATCTGCATCGGAAACACCCGACACCAATATATTATCAGTTAGCGTGTAGCTTGTGCTTGTTACTCTAGTTGGCTCGTGGACTGTTATTTGTATATTGTATGTCTTTAATAGATCTCTAAACGACCGCGCCTGATTGTTATCCACATCAAGGTTTAGGTTAAAGTCACCCGCAATAATTAGTTTTTTATCTAATTGGAACCCCAAAAGCAATACTAGAATCTCTTCTGGTGTTATATTGTAATTCTTGGCTTAACTCCATCTCGTCAAATAGCAAGGAACAATACAGGTGTCGTTTTTCCACCGATGAAAGCGCATTTTTTAACTGACACCTCGCCAAAACAAGCAGCAGTGCACCTCTACTCGGCAAACTGAACATTGTCTGTAAAGGTCTGTATGCTCTAGGACAAAGCTGCCCAACCTTATTACAGTTGGGCGAAATTGACGATTTAAAAATCACTGGTGGACCACTGACTACAGGCTGTTCTAATTTTTGGGGCCTAGGAGATTGTTTGAAAAGTGCCAGTGATGTTAACCTCTCATCCAGCGAATATTGTCTTCTCCTAGGTTTGTATTTTGTATTCCGGAATTGCATCATCCAAAACTCCGAAAATGTTTTTAAAATATGGTTAAACCATTTGACTTTGCTTTCTCAGCTGCCTTCAGTTGTTGTTCCTTCGATGCATTCTTTGCATTCCATTTTCGTAAAGATCTCTGGCAGTGCAGCAGTTGCTTGTACAGTAAGTAGTGTAATAGATGGTAGTTTGGATGATTGTGATAAAAATGTTGTAAAGAAAAACAGTTAAACTAAGTACAGCAACCCCAAATATCTGCCACCATTATTATTGTTTTTACACTCTCTCTGCACGTGGATTCTTGCCGTGCAATGGGACCTGTAATATTGATTTACTTTACTTACGCATAAAATAAACATTCATAATAATTTTAAACACAAAAGAAAACACCCTTCAACAAAATAACAAATTTGTTAATAATATGAAGACTAAAAAGAATCAATAAAAATATAAAGGAACCAATTTAATGTACATACCTTTAAATTAAATGGTCTTCTACTAGAGGAGCTGTTATATTCTCGCAAAAAAAGCATAAATTTTAAAAAACACTACACCAAATTACATTATAAAAATAGACAAGCCAAGTCGACTACATCTCAATGCCGAATGTCGAATTTCGACTGTTCTGCTCAGTATTTTTGTGTCTCAAATTTATACCTCTCCTCTATAAATTAAAATCTTTACTTGTACTCCTTCGTACGGTAAAAAGTAGCGGACTAAAACAGGGACAAATTTCTTAGAGCCATGGTTTGAAGCATCCGTTAATAAAGTTACGCAATGAGATTCACGACGATGCTCTTTTAATTCATCTATTGCAATATGCGATAACACATTCACAACAATAGCCTCGGATTTTGCTCGAAACATGTTTGTATTAAACTTGACGCACAATCATTTGAGCGGAAGGTATTATTTTCTTGCACTGTGTGATAAGCACAGGCATGGGCGCCGACTTTTGAAAATTTCAATGGGTGCACTGTTAGAATGAAAAATATGTAGAAAATATTAAACAATATAAATTGTTATACATAAACAGTAACTTTATTCTATGTAGTTAAATACAAAATAATCACCTAACCCTACCACAAAAAATTGCACAAAAAACACAACTTAGCTGATTCGTCTTTGTGCACATGTAAAATTGCTATATGGTTCAATCTCTCTTGCCCCATGGTCTGTCGAATATAAGTTTTTAGTCTACGTAGACAAGAGAATGAACGCTCAGCTGTACATGTTGATGTAGGAACTGTCGCTAAACAAATTGTGAAGCGTTTAAACTCGCTTAACATTTCACAAGTCACCTGGCTATCGTTTCGAGTGCGAAAGAAATTCAAAATATCGTTGAAATTCTTAATTTTATAATCTTCCTGCTTAATGATATCTAGGAACATGTCACGGTGTAGCTTAAGGCGCCCTTCATCAAAATCGGACAAGTAAAACCTGCTGACGGTTGTCACATCTTCTTTGCCTGTTGCAAACTGCTCCATAGACGTTAAATGATTCATTGTGTCTGACTGAAACCTTGTATTGAGGCTTATTAGTACTTTGTCAATCTGGTACTAAAAATATCTGACGAAATTTGTCTTTACGCGTGTCAAAGTGATAGGTAGCTGATGATGAATCATCTAGACAGCCAGGAAGTTTTCTTTTTCGCGACAACACTGGTGGCTCGATCTCGAATTCCGCACATCTCTTCAAGGTGTCATTCCATAAAAAGTCAAAATCATCTCTCTGTTGTTGAAGCGCCTTTTTAAGAATTTCAACACTCTGAGCAACATTTTGCAGGTGGAGTGAGGTTTTCTGAAGATGAGAGTTCAATGTCTCTATCCGAGCAAAAACTTTAATCATCAGATGTAAAAGAAAAACATTCTCAAACTTCAGCACCTGCTTTAGAAAACCGCTCGCTTTGGCCCCAGGCTCTCCTCTTTCTTCGCTTATTTTGTTGAGAAATATCAACAACACCTCATAATTGGCTTCAACTATTCGCAATGAGATTATCCGCAGACACCATCTCGTTGGGCAGAATGGGCGCAGCCGGTTTAACTCTGTTAAATTACCGGTTGAATCATCGGAGTCTTTCTGCAGTGTGTTGAAGCATGCTAGTCTCTTGGGCGAATTTCTGACAAACCCTATAAGCTCTTTCATGAATGTTAAGAAATCTCTAACTAGGGGAATGCCTTGCATAGAGTCTTGCACTACCAAGTTCAGTCGATGAGCGGTACAATGCACAAAGATAGCTCGGGGTTCGTCGCTCTTCAATCTGCTTTGCAGCCCAGAGATTTTCCCACTGACGCTACTTGCGCCGTCATAGCATTGCCCTCTGCATCTGTTGATATTCAACGTGAATCTTGATAGAACATCCTTGACTATGGTGTATAGAGTTTCGGCATTGGTTTCGGAAGTTTCATAAAACCCCATAAAATATTCGTTAACAGACAAATTTTCGTCAACTGGTTCTACAGCAAATGGAAACTTGTTCCTTCACAGAAATGTCAGCAGTTTCATCTATCATGATAGAGTAAAATTCTGACGATTTTATTTTGTTCAAAAGAGATCTTTGGACTCCTTTTGCCATGAGAGATATCACTTCATTCAAAATATCGTGCGATAGCCACTTATATTTGGTTTTACCCAACCAAGACTTCAGAACAGGATTGTCTTCTGCTCTCAAGAGAAGTAATTGCCTGATATTTGACCTTTCGTCAGTGTGTCCTCTAATCGCAAGTCCTTGCTGTACCAAAAACCTCACCGAGGTTATAATCGCGAGCAGTGCAGTTCTAGCTTCTTTCATTTCGACCATTTTGGCATCACTTAGCGACTGCGCGACATTTGTGCCTGCGTCTATGGATTTAACAGCCAAGGAACAAGCCCGATGTACCGAACTCCTCTCATGTACTCGAAATCGTTCAAGAGCTTTTGACCAACTATTGAAGCCATCGGTTACGAATGCATCAACTGATTTTTTTTCTGAAGCAAATAGCTTGAGTAACGGTGCTTTAATTTCCTTGACAGCTTTACAACATATCTTGCAAAAGATTTTTCCATTTTCGTGTTGAATGATCCAAGGAAACTGTTTCATCCATTGGCTACGGAAGCGCCTGCCAGAAGGATTCACTATTTCGGATGTTGTTGATGTCGATGCATCACTCAAAATTGAAACAGAACCTGAGATGTCCGCACAATCATTATCCAACCATTCTTTATTGCCTGGAGGTTGATGTTAGTGTCGATGGAACAGGCTGATTAGGCTTTTTAGTATTTTTTATCAAGTACTTGTCCATGTTTCATGAACCTTGAATAAAAACATTAATTGTACACTTTTGGAAAATAAAGCGAATGTGAGAAAAAGATTGGTTGAATATCGTCGGTGACGTAATAAAACCTCGTATGTCGACTATGCAATACACACGATTTTAGTACATTAATGAAGTAAAATAAAATAAAAATATAAAGGTCTAAATCCTTAAATAAAGTCATAATAAATAACAGTATATAATTACAAATGCACGTAACAGAACAAAAATTTTTATCCGAATTATCACTTACACACTGCACTCGGAATCACTGCTAATATTGAACTGAGTTACTGAGCAGTAAGCACATAAGTGATTATGTCATATGTGTGAAACTAGCACAGTTAGGGGAAGTCCCTGTGTTTGTGGTTCTGCAGTCACTCTAACGAGGCACAATATGTTAACTGTTCAGAGGTTAACGTCAATATTTCTATGTATTGTGGTCACTGCAGTGGATAGTTCACTATATCGACTGTAGTACTTACCAACTCAAATATCACCAATTTGATGACACGTCACACGGTAGGACCGACGTTTAAACTTTGATCTAATTCAGACTAGCGGAGGGCGAAAGCAATACACGGTCAGTAACGGGTAAAGTACGCTCCGAAACTATGGTTTTATTTTTGCAGTTCCGATTCGGCCAGACTCATGTCCGATCTTCACATGCTGGAAGAGACCGCGGCTGGCGCGGTGGGAGAAGAAAATTATGTATATTTGTTTATGTCTCGGGTTTTGTCACAGGGGGTTACAGGAGGGTTACAATTTCAGCAAAAAAATAATAAAAAAAATTATAGCCGCATACGCGAAACTGATTGTATGTATCAATTGAAACATAAGAAGCTTAGAAAATATCGTCTGCCACCTAAATTCCGCAACAAAACTCGTCTGCCACACACATAAGTAAGCGCAAAAAAATAAAAAAAAAACTGTCCGCAAGGATGAAATTGATTGAAATGCTTCGTTTTATATCAGCAAACCCAAAAATAATAGTCTGCCACTAATAAGATACGACAAAGGTCGTCTGCCAAGCCTATGAAGTTGCGCTCAGCAGACAGCATGCACCGCGGCCGAGACGGCGCGGCGGCTACAACGCTGCATTTTTATCGGCTTGAAAGACGATGGTTGATGTTTTTATTTTAATTGACCCGGTTTTTGTTTTAATTCAGGTACATATTCAGTAAATATTTTACATGTGATTTAACCCTAACTCTAAATTAAACATTTTTATTGATTTTCGGAGATAAATAGATTACCAAATAATTACAAAATGCTATTTTATATAAGCACAGAATAGAATACAAATATTAATGTTAAAGTAATGAATAGTTATAACTTCATTTTTGCTATGCTCTACTTGGATGATTTTAAATTGTAGCCCGCAACCACGCTATTTGGCGCCATCTCGTATCATCTAACCCAGCGTTCTTCAACCTTTTTACCACTGCGGCACCCTTAAAGGGTGGTTTCTCATACAGCGGCACCCCAATATATATATTTTATTAATTTAACCCGGCCTAAACAACACAGATGCTTATTTTTCACATTTTCAAGTTTCCCGCGGCACCCTTAAAGATGTCTCGCGGCACCCCGGTTGAAGAACGCTGATCTAACCGCATTAACCGGCGCATTCAAAATTCAATCGTGCGGTGCCTGCTAACTGCTGAGCGCAACTTCATAGGCTTGGCAGACGACCTTTGTCGTATCTTATTAGTGGCAGACTATTATTTTTGGGTTTGCGGACATAGTTTTTTTTTGCGCTTACTTATGTGGGTGGCAGACGAGTTTTGTTGCGGAATTTAGGTGGCAGACGATATTTTCTAAGTTTTTTATGTTTCAACTGATACATACAATCAGTTTCGCGTATGCGGCTACAATTTTTTTTTTTTTTGCTGGAATTGTAGCCTTCCCGTAACCCCCTGTCGCGGAAGTGCGCCGGCAGACGTTCACATTACTATTATACATTACATACATAACTCATACAAAAAAAATGAAGCTTGCGAAAATGGCCCGGAAATTTCTGTCGTTACCTCCCGGACTATCAGTGGTAAATTATACGGATTGTGGTTGCAATAATTGGATGTATCAGAGCGGTGTAGACTTTCACGAACATCGTGATAAACATAATCCATTTGGATACATATAGTGAAGTTGTTTGTATCCATGTAGCAGAGGCGCACTTTATCCCCGTATTTAGATTTCAGGAAATCATAGTAAAACTGACACATGAATAATTTTGATCTAAAACCGTAAAACCGACATACATTGGTTTGTTATACAAAACACTTAGACGTCCCATTTCAATGGCTGAAAACGTCTCTGAAAAAATCTTTACGCTTTTGATATTTAACTTTGTAATGTAACTACGAGCCCCCAATTTACATAACCCCTTCGTTGCAATATCTTTCCATTGCGTAATCAATTATCAACATTCTCCATTGTTTTGCCGTAAACAGCATTGTTCATCAATTTGAATTTTTGAAGCTGTTGATAGCGCACTGACGTAAAGATCTGTTCAAATCAATATATGTCTTTAACCATGTGGTTTGTTTAAATGTGGATACCCGATTAATTTCACTCAGTACAAAACTGTGAGCAACCGCATGTTTTAAATTACAATAATGAATTATGTAGTTGGATTTATTATAAAGGTAATTAATCGTCGGAAATAATCAGACATCATTTTTAAACTGACTATTCGGTGGTAGGATATTCTCAGCTAGAAACGGTGGGACGGTGTAGTTTATATTAACAAATTGATTTGAACAAAATGATAACCAACGACACACTTCCCAGGTTTGTGATATTCCTAGTTCTGAGTCTAGGTATACCAGGGATTCAATCAATTTTTACATCTACTTCACAACATAACTGGGATGGCCCTCACCCAACTTTCCGACTACATCGTGGTCACAATGAAGTCTGTCTGAACACTTTTGCCATTACTCCATTTTGTGATGTCAGAGCCACTCCACCTAACGTCATTTTCTATAAAATAATGACATTTGTCATTCTGATATTTAATGCCATGTCATGTCAGTGGACTGACGTTTGTCAAAATCTGACAATTCGCAATACAGCGATGAAGGCTGTGAATTCTGTCAACCCGCTGCCATAAACTCTTATTGCACCAAAACCGTTCATCCCAATGATCTGAAAATGTGTATACATGTTTAAAGTCACCGGAGGATGAGCAAATATCAAATTGGTCAAAAACGGATAAATCCCTAAGAATATGTATATAACATTTGCCACTTCCGTTTGTCAGGTTGTGGCCAAAAAACAATCCAGTTTGTCCTCTGGCAATTCTATATAAGTATGCAAAATTTCAGCCCGATCTCGTTGTACCATTTGGACGCTATCGCGTTCACAGACACCAGACACACGCACGCACGCACGCACGCACGCACGCACGCACGCACACACACACACGCCCACACACACACACACACGTAATTTGTAGTTGAGAGAATGTAAGTTTTGCTACGTGCTTTTGGAGAATGTGAGTTTTGCACCAAACAAATTTGGAGAATGCGACTTTTGTCGAGGATGGTCTTCTGCACATGGAGCGTATCGTCATAGACGCGTAGAAGGTTCGTCATTCCGCGACGATTCCTCTACGCCTTATAATCTGCAAACGAAGCGTTGTTGAAACGTATTTTATGTGGTCGCGAAGATGTCAAGTGATGAAGAGGATCTAGTTTTGTTAAATTATCTTCGTCACCGCAAGAAAAAGAAAAGACGTAGGAAGTTTTGGGTGCATCCCTACATCCACAACAATACAAATAGGAGGCTATTTGTTGCTGTCAAAGAGTTGACTTATGACGACTCTAAATTCCAGACATTTTACAGAATGTCCAAAAATACTTTTAAAGATCTGGTGTTAATTGTGGGTCCTGCAATTCAAAAGCAAAATACGAATATGCGTGAATGTGTTAGTGCAGAAGAAAGAATTATGATAACGATTCGGTAAGTAATACATAATTTATATTTATATATTTTATTTTTTACACATTTAATACAAAATGTAGTACAAATTTGTAAAGAAAAATGATTCATTTCCACTGATAGTATTGTGGCGAAGGAGAGGGTGTGCTGACAGCGGTGTTCAAGAGAACCATCGTAGTGTATCTGTAAATGGGAATGTTGATTCATAGCTTGCTCTTGTTCCGTTAGCAACTCTTGTAACAAAATAAGAGTTTTTATTTTAAATTGTCGTAATTTGTTTTCCGATAGGCTCTTTACATCGGGTAATAAACTTAAAAGAAACATCTGTCGATCATCATCTGGTGTCTTATTATCTTTTTTTTCTTTGATATATCTTAAAACAACCAGATCGACATCGTCTTTGCCATCTATACATTTTTTTTCTTTTTTTCTTTATTTCCACGGTGGAAGGAATTTCTTGACGGCTATCAGATGGTTCCACTACTAGATCATTATCTTCAGTAGGGTTTTCAGTAGCCTGATGTTCGACTTCTTCGGTCTGCGTCATTATCTCAGTGTCAGATAACGAAATATTTCCGGTGTGTTCTGAATGATGAACGGGTCTTACATATGGCAGCACAAACTGCATAATGTCGTGCAAGTAGTAAGGTTTTTTTCCTTTTGAGGAAGACCCACTTGGAGATGGTTTAAGCCTCCGGACAAAGCCATTACGAATATTTTTCCATTTTTCTTTACAATCAGCCACTGCAAAGAATTCATAAGTTAAATTAATTTGTTTATAAGCTACAATTTGTATGCAAATATTTTTTTGTTTCAGGTGTTTGGCTACTGGATGCACCTTTACTGCCCTAGCTTTATATTTTCAAAGAGGTGAACGTACCATTGGATTAATTATAGAAGAAAGTACAAAAGCAATATGGAATTCGTTGAAGGGACCATTTATGACGTTACCAAATGAGAAAAAATGGAAAGATATAGCAAAAAGATTTTTTGAATTATGGCAATTACCAAACTGTTTAGGAGCCATCGACGGAAAACATGTTCGAATTCAAAAATATCCAAATTCCGGATCGTCCAATTTTAATTATAAAAACTATCATTCTGTTATTCTTCTGGGCTGTTGCGATGCTGATGGTTTCTTCACAATAGAATGCGGATATGCTGGACGAAATAGCGACGGAGGCATTTTTCGGGTTTCGATGTTAGGTCGTTGGTTGGAAAGCAATAATACCTTACCATCATCAACTGAACTTCCGCATGACGAAAGTGGCAATAAGTTTCCATATTATTTTGCAGCGGACAGTGCATTTCCTTTAAGGAAAAATATCATGAGACCATACCCCGAAAGAAACATTAATAATAAAATGCGAATTTTCAATTATAGGCTCAGTCGAGGTAGAAAAAATATAGAGTGCACGTTTGGAATGATGACACAAAAATTTCAGATTTTTTTGACGCCTATACGTTGTCGAAAATACGAAACTATTGTCTCAATAATACAGTCTGCTTGCGTTTTACACAATTTCATCAGAAAGAAAGACGAGATAATGTATACAACCTCTCTAGCAGAAAATAACCGGCAAGATCCAAGAAACTTACCAGCTATGGAACATTTAAATTTAAATGAAGCTTCTTCACCTCAAAATGTACGAAACTACTTGGCTAATTACTTTTTATTACCAAATGTTGCTTTACCATGGCAATGGAATTATTGTTTATGAATTAATAAAAAAAAAACAGAAATAAAAATGAAGTTTTTGTCACCTACCTGACCATTGCATTTGTTGAGCTATTGTTGACCAAGCTATTTCGGTAACATCTTTCCTCGAGTATTCTTGCAAGGTATTATTATAAACGCCCGGATAATTTTCGACCAATTGCACGAATTTCACTGCTCCATCCGTCATTTTAGCACATATGTAAGAATCTTTCCAAACATAAACACTGGAAGCGTACCGTAAGCGACTGACACTGTTGTAAACCTGGCGATTTACAGCTTGTCTGCTTTGACGAATTCGCGCTGCTGACACCTAGTGTACGGTAGTGGATTTATACACAAGCGAGCGGCACAAAAGCGTATGCCTTTCGTACGTCGCGTCTAATACGCGTCTATTACGATACGCTCCATGTGCAGAAGGCCGAAGACTGACAATGATACAAGAAAAGATTTTTTATTTTAGCAAAAACAGGAACACCAAAACAATTAAACACATTCTTAAATGCATGGTTCAGGACTCCGCTTGAGGCTCACACAAATGATAATTTTCATCAAGTTCGTCTCATTGGAATCATCAGCTTTATCTAGGACGTGCTTGTAAAAATCGAGATTTAGCTTGTTATTTTCTCTCCAGTCATTTCCATAGTGTTTGGATAGAAGGTGCTGACGTCAGTTTTTTTATTAGCATGTAAATTATTTTTTTCTTCAATGATATTTGGTTGTATTTGAGCAAAGGTTTTTCCCTTCTTGCAGATGTTTTGCGATCGTCCGGTGAATGACATAAATTTTTTTCTTTGTATAATAATTCGTTTTGATTGTTTGAGTTTAGAATGCCATGATCCGGGTAATTTGAGTGCGTCGTCTTTAGCCGCTTTCCATTCAAGGGTTGGACAATCTCTCCCTAAAATTTTTACGATCGAAAGCACCCTCAATGTCGATGAATACACCTAGGGTTGCCTGCTTGGCGTCCAAAGATTTCTCGATGAACCCAGAAACGCTGCCTAGCGCTGAGTCGGTGGATCTGCCCAGGCTGTAGGCTTGCTGGGTAGGGTGTAGCAGTCTGTCAGCCAGTTACGTGTCCCGTATAAAACGGTCTTATAGCCTCTCCAATGTCTGACTGGTTTTGGGATGAACGTGGCCGTAACATCTCGCCAGCGGGCGGGTATATAGCCTAGCGCAAGGCTGGCTTAAAGCAGTCCCTCCAGGTGTGGCTTGATCAGATCCAGGCCCCACTGTAGTAGAGCTGGGAAGATGCCATCTGGACCCGGGGATTCGAATTGGGCAAAACTACGTATGAAAAATCTATGAAAAAATACCGAAGTTATGATCAATTATGACCGATGGGTACGAAACTACCAAAATTCAGCATTTTCTCTATTTTGTATTTTTCGTCATTTATAGCAGTTTAAATGCATGGTAGAGGTCGGATCCATTCGGAACACGAGTACGTCACGTGATTTGCACCAAGATGCGCATCTTTTAGTCAACGTTTCGCACTGTGTGGGTGAGGGTGAGGGTATTTATCGTCGCTCAAAACACGTAGTGGCGTATCTCACCAAAAATGCTATTTAGATATGTCAGTACGTGTTTCGAGCGACGTTATATGTACCTGGCGCAAGTGCCTGCGCAGGTAGTCAAACAACTATTGGTTGGGAGGGCGGTTTGGTGTAGCTGTGATTGGCTGTGGTGGTCGTAAAAGTGGTTTCCAGCTATGATGCAAATGCCAACCGTCATCTCTATTGAGATTGGAGGGATCTTTAAAGATTTCGATCGCTTCAGGGATTCTACGAGGATAATAACGTGATTCCCGGGAGATGATTTTTGTTTGGTCGAGAAGAATTGTTGTGTCTGTGCTCAGCAAGCGCTGAACTGGTGATCTGGCGCAGCCTTGTACAACGGTCATGTTCTGAAACCCTAACGCTGACAGAGCGCTTTGTCTCATCAATGTAGACACTGCCACAAGCACATGGGATACGGTATACACCTGCAGCTAGCAGTGGAGAAGATTTTTTTCCTGAGAATCTTGGTGACGTCAGTGACGAGCATGGTGAGAGGTTTCACCAGGAAATGAAGACTATTGAGCGGCGCTACCAGGGATTTTGGATTGAAAAAATGATGGGCAACTATATCTGGTTCCTCATAAGGAAAACAGATATCGACAAGAATATAAGACGAAGCAGCAATCAAACTCACTTCTAATCTCATTTATATTGAAAACATCACATTAAAAATAAGCACAATGAATTAAACTTGTAAACAGAGAAAAAGTAGAATTTTGGTAGTTTGGTACCTATCAATCTTAAATGACCATAACTTCGCTATTTTTGCATAGATTTTTATTGTAAATACCTTGTTCTCTTCGTAAAAGTTCAAACTCTACGTAAAAAATATTAAACTAACTATATTTCCACGATTTCTACTTTTCACAGGTGATAGAGTAAATGTTCCATTTACATATCGTGGCCTATTGCGCTAAAACTACTGAAGCGATTGAAAAACTATATGAGTGACAGTTGTTGGTGATACAATTAGCTTCAATTTTATGTGCCGAGCGACCAGATTGGACGTTCCTAACTCGAGATATGCTCCAAATAGTCGAACTACCTCCGAAAAAAGAAAACAAAAAAAATTTAACTCTTAAACGTATCCATTAAAAAATGTTTTAATGCGATTTTTGAGTTTAGCGAACCTTAGTTTATATTAAAAAAATAGTCGCATCCAATGTACATTTTGACTGTTGACTAGTGTAATTAGTCTTACAGCTCTTGTCATTGCTTCCTCTGAGGTGGCGCCAACTTTTCTTGTCGTCTTTATACGAACCATTTCTGAAAAAAAAAATGGAAGCGGTAGTACACAGTGAGACACGTTTCGCTGGTGTCTCACTATGTACTAGTCGTACTGTCTCAATGTGTACTATAGGCAGTTGGAATAGTAAAACGAAAATAAAGTTAAGAAGGAACTAAGGATTTAGAATGAAAGCATTTTGAGGTTATGGAGGACGCATTTGCGCATCACATTAAATAATGAAAGTTGCATACCATGTAAAGAATTTAAAATTAGAACGTTTGAAACGATAAAATAAAAATAGACAACTTACCTTCAGATACGCATTTTATTTAATTATAACTTTATTATGATAGATACACGCACAACTCCTTCACCTGACGTCTGTTTCTCAGTTATGCGCATGTGCAATGCCTTGAAGTTGCTTTAAACGGGCGGTATTTTTAAATAATTTGACTGTCTCAGTGTGCCACTGTCTCACTGTCTACTACTCTCCCCTACTTAATCTATATGCCATGAATTTAAAACCACCTATGATCAGAGAAATACAGTACTAGTCTCGATAGAATTCAACCTCTTTCTTTATTATAGACAAAGCGTCAAAGAGTTTAATAAAAATACAGTGCCATTTATACGCCTCATTTATGTACTGAGATGAATTAACATTCACTGTGTGCCATCCGTATACTACTCCCAAATCTGCCCTTGGCTTAATGATAAATTATTAAACGGAAAAAATAAAACGTACCTAATCTTTAAAATCGATGTTTGTGTGGGTTCTCAGCGTGGCCCAGTTAGATAGATAAAATTGGTTTAGCAGTCTGGTAGATTTTATTTAGGAACTGTCTGTTTTCACTCCACCTACACAAGAACAAATAAATGCCTTCTCGAAAACAAAAATAATTTCTTAAATTACCGTCCTTTGCATTACACCGCCTCTGGCCGTCGGCATCAAATCTCAAAAGAAATAAGTCCCAAAAACAAGGTGAAATCAATGTTTGAAATAGTACATATTAACCCCAAAACATTTTAAACAAACGCACCGCGAATAGCGGGCGTTTGACGCTTCCATGCCGCCGTCTATCGAAAATGCGACGTTCTCAACGCGAGTATGTATATAGGACTGCACGTGTTTGTTATTAAATCGCCGCTTCTCTGTATTAAGGTGCCGTTACACGGCCTGTGGAGTGACGCGCAAGTGTGGAGCGACCAGGAGCGTCACGCCGATACGTATTTTTCGGCTAGTACTCTAGAAGGAAAGTATTGTAATCGACGGAAAAAAAATCAGGATTTTAGCGGAAATACGTGTTTTGAGGTCCCCTGAATCGATTGCAATGATTTCTGGAAAATGTATGTATGTGGGTATGTGTGTATGTACGTACCTATGTATGTATGTATGTATGTCTGTGAACACGATTGCGCCCAAACGGAACAACGGATCGGGCTGAAATTTCGCATATGTATTCAGAATTACCGGGGAACTGGATTGTTTTTGGTGACAATCTGACAACCGGAAGTGGCAAATGTTACAAGCGTTTTCTAAGGAATTTATCCTATTTTGGCCAAACTGATATCAACTCACCGTCCAGTGACTTTAAATATGTACAAAAATTTGCAGATCAGTGGGATGAACGGTTTAGGCGCTATAAGGGTTTCTAGAAGCAGTTTGACAGAATCCACAGCGAACGATTTAGTCGGAAGGTAGGATAAGGGCACTCCAGATATTTTTGCAATCGCGGTTACACGACCTGCAGAGTGACAGTTTCTATATTTTACCATATCCGTTCCGGCGCGTTTGCTTTGAAGTGTGCAAATTTTACCGCCAATCGACAGGAAGAGCAATTACACTGCGTGTGAAGTGTCACGCCACACGCCGGTGACTGGGTCGGCGTGACGAGTTTGGAACGGCGTGCCAGGTCCCGTCGATTGGCGGTAAACTTTGCACACTTCAAAACAAACGCGTCGCGTGCGAGTGGACTGGGTCCGTGTTCCCGAAACTCTGCGGATTAATCCACATACGGAACCATTCACCTCTCTTCTTCTAATTGCCTCAAACAGAAAGAGATAGATTGCTAGATTCCGTCGTCGGACGCTCAGTCACCGATTCGAGATTTTCGTCCATTTTCGTCGTCCTTGGAATGCATATTCAGTTTGTACGGCGCGATGTCTTTGCCCGTCAATTTTAAAAATCAATAGATATTTAGCTCTTCAAGTGGCAATATGTCAATAAATTATAGTTTAAGAAAAAAGCATGGAGAGTTTTGTGATAATTGAAAGGAAGTATGTTTTCCAAATAAAGGAAACGTTCAAGTGTACCTACGTTTTAAATTGTTATTAATAGTTAAATTAAAGATAATGCAAGTTGCACCTATTCTTCCTCATATTCGATCTTGCCATGGAACTGCTCCACATGTTTAAAAATATTCTGCAAAGGCATACCTACCATTTGGTCGTGTGGTCGCGATTACAAGAAGTACGTATCGGCGTGTCGCTCTACATGCCGTGTGACGCCTTGATCCAGCCCGCCGCGTGAAACTTGTCGCGCCGACCCAGTCACACGGCGCGACAGTTTAAACTCCAGGCGTGGCACACATGCCGTGTAACGGAATCTTTACATCGCCACGGGCCGTCGGTATCAGTCTAGAAAGCCGAAATACCCTTAATAAAACCTCTATTTCAAACGGGTTTCTCGGTCTTGATCAATCAGTATAAAGTATAAAGAGTGCCTATACCTATAGCATAGGTTGACGAGAATAGTAAGAAAGAGGTCCAATAGATGGCGTACATATGCGGTATTGCTGAATACAGTAGAGTCTCGATATAGTGCACTAATTAATGAACGGCTTTGTCACTCGACCGAGGTTGTTCACTATTTAGTGTTCAGGTAAAAATACACAATAGTGATATTTTCAGTTTGTTTATTAGTTTATAGAACATTTCATGCTATAGAGTACATTAATGAAGTAAAATAAAATAAAAATAAAAGTCTAAATCCTTAAATGAAGTGATAATGCATAGCAGTACATAAGTACATATGTATGCAATAGAAAATAAAAAGTTTTTAAATAAAATTAGCTAGTGTGTAGGTTGAAAAAAATCTGTCAATTTAGTTTGTTTTGTTGGCTTGTTGTACACATTCTGAACCAACTTAGCTCTCAGATCCTGAAAAACAACTACACTAGAATATTCTACTTTATCTATGATTTCTTCCGTCCACTGAATAACATTATTCAAAGATTTCAATGCTTCACCAGCAGATATCAACTTGTGTGTCACAATTGGATTTTCACCAACATCACTGTCTTTATCTTCAATTTCAATGGCTTCATCTTGGTCTTCTTCTGGCTGATGGTCTTCATTCCAACGCTCAACGTCATTCCGATCACATGCCTGTAAATTATCATTCTAAGAACATTGCTGATTTTACATAGATTCATCAATTTTTGACTTACATTATGCATGTACATGACGGTTATGCGTTCATCAATCTTGTTAAGTTCATCTGCTGGTGGATGGCTTGGAGCATTGTCTAACAATAATAATGCTCTTATTGGTAGACCGCGTTTTTGTAAAAATTCTTTTACCTGAAATTACGAAGGTACCATCAAAGATTACATAAAATTTGTTAACAGCTGTGTGGACTTACCTCTGGAATAAACTTCTTCTTGAACCAATGCTTAAAAATTTCTGATGTCATCCATGCCGTTTTCGAATGATCATAATTCACAGGACAATTATGAAAATCTTTCAGTGTTCGAAGATTCTTAGCTTTTCCTATAACTAGCAACTTGACTTTGTGCTTTCCAGAAGCATTTGTACATGCTAAAAATGTTAGTCGTTGTTTCTCTGTTTTTCTTCCCGAAGCTGTTTTTTCTAATGACGAGACATAAGTTTTATCAGGCAGGAGCTTCCAATATAACCCCGACTCGTCCGTATTGTAGATTTGTTCGGAACTAAGTTCAAGTTCTGTTAGTTTTTGTAATAACTTCTCTTTAAATGGAGCTATTAATTCGGGTTGAGATGAGCAATTTTTAAAAATCTTATGCCATAGCGTCTTTTAAATTTTTGTAGCCAGCCGTTGCTCGCATGAAAAGATCCTGTGTGATATTTTGAATGCAGTATTTTCGTTTTCTGTTTTATGATGTCTCCATTAATAGGCGCATGTTTTTCCCTTTGCTTCAAAAACCACTTATAAAGACCCTTTTCCATTGTTGGATAAACTGATACTTTTTCCCGGTCCAGTAAACGTATCAATGCATTTCAAAATCGTACCTCTTTTGTTTTTGATTGACGTGATTGTCGATTTAGCAACTCCATACTTCCTGGATAACTGTATGGATCCAGCACCATGTTGTAGAGCTTCTAAGATTTCAGCCTTTTCTTGTAATTTTAGGTGTTTTCTTTTGGATTGAGACATTTTTTAAACAAACACAAACAAACACAATTATCAAACTAACAGCACACAGTAAAATACATATGTACCTTGCTTTACATATTTTTGCACGAATATTCCACTTACAAACATCTGGAATCACTGCTATAGTTGAACTGAGCGGTAAATCACATTATATGTAAAGTTAACACACTTAGGGGAAGTCCCTATGTTCGTGGTTCTGCAGTTCACTCTAGCGAGGCAGAATATGTTCACTATTCAGAGGTTAATGTTAATATTTCTCTGTTCACTGTAGTGCAGCGTTCTTCAACCTTTTTACCACTGCGGCACCCTTAAAGGGTGGTTTCTCATACAGCGGCACCCCAATATATATATTTTATTAATTTAACCCGGCCTAAACAACACAGATGCTTATTTTTCACATTTTCAAGTTTCCCGCGGCACCCTTAAAGATGTCTCGCGGCACCCTAGTGTGCCGCGGCACCCCGGTTGAAGAACGCTGCTGTAGTGGATAGTTCACTATATGGTATGTTCACTATATCGAGACTCTACTGTATTAAGTTGTTAAGAAAGTTATTAAGAAAATAAATGCTCGAGACTGTCTTGGTTCAGTTTTCGTGTTAAAATAAAAATATTCTTGTTGCTAATTATTTCGTTCTTATAAATTAACAAAACTCCTCTTATAGTTTGAACCAAACCGCTAAAACAAGAAGGACGTACAAGTTGCTGTTTATTATTAATTTTTTGTAGACCCTTTATGTATATAATTGCTTCCTCAAGCATTGCTTTTACATTTGGATTGCTGTGATGTAGACCGCATTTGAGTTTGTTCGAATGTTTGAAGTTACTGCTGTTTAAGTAGTCAAATATATCGTTAGTTTTTGCTATGAACTGTGCAGTGTGCAAACCAGTAGGGGACTGGAGCTCACCTGTTGCAACACATGTCTTGATTGCACTCGAAACCGTGTGGCTAAAAATTTGCGTCGCATATTTAACACACATTTTCTGAAATCCTTTGGGGTTCACATGATGTTCACATGTGCAGTTTTTTGATGAGTGTATTATATATACACTGCGCACATCTTCGAAACGGATTAAATTTTTATCGATATCCACAAATGTATTTTTTAGTAGGTTATTGGTAAATGTGTGGGGTATATAACAAAGCAACAATAGTTTTATCAGTTTAAGGTACGTTCTTGAACAGGTGTGTGTAATAATAATAGGCTCTTGTTATTCACTGTTCAGTATTTATTTAAATCGTATTAGTAACTAGTTTCGCCCTAACGCATCATCAGACTAAGGTGTCAATTAGAGGGGTCATATAATATGGGCGCAGTGTCGGTTTCTGCATAGCACGTCATTCGTTTGTGGTCTCAGCTCTGACTTATAGCTTGTTGATTGTTCCGAGACCTTTAATCGTGTGCGTGGCCGGAGCCGTGGTCCCGTTCTTCCTCCGTTCTTATCCGATCCAAACGCAGTCAATGACCATTTTGTTGAATCCATTCCCAGTTGTACAATAGATAATAATCTACTGGAATTTTATTCTGCTGGGAGACTCAATCGGGGTGTTGAACTCTTTAGTTTCAGAACCAGCCACAGACGATGAGGTGGACAGGGCCATCAAGTGTATCCGTTCGACGGCGGTCGGCGTTGATGGGCTTGGCATTAATTTCATCAAGCTCTGTTGTCCAACCATTCTCCCAATAGTGGTGCATATTGTCAACATATGTCTTGTGGACGGTGTTTTTCCTAAGAGATGGAAGGAAGCTATTGAGACTCCTTTGCCCAAGGTCGCCAATCCGACTAGTCTGGGGAATCTGCGTCCTGTTAGCGTATTGCCTGCTCTGTCTAAGGTTTTGGAGAGGGTGGTGGATTGGCAGCTGAAGGAGTATCTGCATGCTAATAATGTGCTTCCTAGTCGATAATCGGGTTTTAGAGCAGGGCATAGCTGTGACACTATTATGTTGGATATGGTTGATGACATTCTCACCGCAACTGATCGGGGCGAGTTGACAATCTTAGTGCTTCTTGATTTTTCAAGAGCATCTCTTGGCCATTCTAGGATATATCGGACTTGACGCTGGTGCTGTTGGTTTCTTCGCGGAATACCTAAGAGATCGAGTGCAGTCAGTTCGAATAGCGGGGGTGACCTCTGACCCACGTCATCTTCGTTCCGGTGTGGCTCAGGGAAGCATTTGCGGCCCCCTACTTTATCCTTTTGTTCCCGGCTATACTTTTTTCCAAAAGCTTAAGGTAAAAATTAACAATTATTGTTCCTTAGAGGCCTTAGAACACGTAAAAAATATTTTTAATTTCTTTTGCTTTTGATTTACTGTTTTGACTATGGTTTCAGTATGTAACCACTAGGAAGTTAGCGCATAGTGAGCATAAATTTTAAACAACGTAGACGCTTATTAATATGATTTATTATTTCAGATAAATTAACATAAACATTCAAAAAATAAACATTAAGTAGTTATTTCTTGTGATACAACATAAAGCAGTTCTTCTTTTCTGACAGGCACAACCCTACTCCACATGTGTTGCACATCCACCTTGTTCTGTGAGGCTCCTTACTTGTGCTACAAAGGGCACATCTTCTTGATGTGCTGTGTTGTGGCATGTGCAAGTAATTTTCAAATCGCAATTCATAAGGTACTACAGGCTTGAAATGATTAGTTAATAGCTAGCCATACACAGACGTTCTTTCATTTAAAAAATCGTGGCGTGTTGGGATGTGGCGGTTGGTATGCGCGAAAGAACGGCATGGCAAGAATAGTGTCATGTTCCATACACTTGGTAAAGTATCCAAATGATTTAGCACATAATAGCGCGTGATACAACAGTTTCAAGGGATAAATCGTATGTGTGTGGGCAAAAAGTGTCATTTATCGTGTCGTTTAAGCGGCAGGTCGTCATGTAGAAATTTTCAACGTTATTTTTTGTTACCGACGCAATGCCTTCAAGTCGTTTGTTGACTGTTAAGCGATGGATAAAAGGAGAAAAATTTGTATTGTTGCATGTGTGGTTATGGCCATGAGAATCCCTAAAGACAAAAAGAAAAAACGAAGTATATGGCAGAAAAGTTGGCTGGCTGACAAAGAAAAATATTGTCACATGTCGCTTTTGCGAGATTTGAGAGACAATAATCCAGACGACTTCAGAAATTATTTAAGAATGGATGGAAACACGTTTGATGAGCTTCTAAATATAATGAAAACCCCATCTCAGTAAACAAGATACTGCAATGAGACGAAGTATACCTGCCGATGAAAAGCTAATTGCCACCCTCCGCTTTCTTGCTACTGGACGTAGTTATGAAGATCTTAAATTTACTACAGGAATATCTGCTCAAGCTCTGGGACGCATCATACCCGAAACGTGCAAGGCACTGTACGAAGTATTACACAAAGATTACTTAAAGGTAAGGATATTTTATTATACAGTGTGTCCAGGAAAGTTCGCACCATATGGGAAAAACTTTTATTATTCATTTCTCATAAAATTTTATTCTTTATGAAAGTTGGCGGTAGGTCTAAAATCAAGAATACCATCATAAAATCTTAAAAACATCGCACCATGTACCGGGTGTTTAAAAAAAAGTAAAACGCTCATAAGAGTAAAGTATCTGGAATACTAATATTATCGAAAAATTTTATTTGGGAATGTTGCTTAGAATTAATAATTACGCTCAGATTTGAAATCACAGCCACCTATGACAGAAAATTTTGTTTTCGCTTCTTTTTCAAATTTTCACTATGTGAGAAGGGTTTTGTAGCGGCTAGTGACTTAAAATGATTCTTCTTAAACGGTTTCTTAGATATTTGTTCAAATTTCCTATAGTACTCGCCATTTCGACAGTGTTTCTAGCGCTTCTTTAACATCATTACAAAAATTACCGTTTTCTTGGTGCGCTTATGATTTTTTACCCAGTAAATATCAAAATATCATGCGATACACAGGTAAACCATAAAAATTTGAATTAATTAAGGGAATGCATGGAGTATACACACTAATAAAACATGTTAATGACGCTGCTATGCTTTCCTTTCGGATTCGTCATTTTTTTTGAGGTGTATACCATACAAATACGTGAACAGCTGGTAAATTTGTGTTATCAGCACACCCACAATCACCAATAATAAGTCAAAGGAAGCTATTTTAGTTACCTGTGTTGCGTATTGCATCGCATTTTGATATTTACTTTATTTTGATATCGCATTTTGATATTTACCTACCGCCAACTTTCATGAAGAATAAAATTTTCTGAGAAATGGATAATAAAAGTTTTTCCCATATGGTGCGGACTTTCCTGGACACACTGTATATTTAGGTTTATATTTACATTTCAAAAACAGATGCAAAATTTGACAAAAAACTTCCTGCGCTCTGTGGGTGCTCTTGATCTTCCACACTTCGAGGTGATGGTGTCGATAAAGGTGTTACTGATGATGACGAAGTATGCGAAGGAAGAATATTCCAAAATTGCTGCGGTGGCTCGACAATGCTAGTGTGTTCAGTTAATGTATTTAGTGCAGCTCTATGTAAAATTTTTGTAATTAGGGTTTCAGCATACATCTTCTGTGTTTCATTTAATTTTGCATGTTTAGTGGAAACAAATTTTTGGAAAGCTGTACTGTCCGTTTCTTCTCCACAGCTCTGCAATGCGTCAGTGCAACTCTTCATAAATAGTTGCTGCTGCATCTCATGAGGTGTTGCCTTTTTTGCTCTTTTGACTGGTGCCTTAAAAATCTGTAGAAAGAAATAATATTGGTAACAAACATTGTTTAAAATACTTTTTTATTTGTCCTAAATCCCCATTTGGCAATAAAAAAAGTTTAAAAATGCTAATAATAATACTTTTATTATTTTGCGATAATTTGTTTAAAATACGCTTCATTGTCTTTTCTTTCAGATGCCGTCAAGCAAAGAAGACTGGAAAAGCGTTGCTGAAGGTTTTAACTCACGGTGGCAAGTACCTAACTGTGGAGGTGCCATCGATGGAAAACATATTCGTATATTTCCACCACCAAATACAGGCGCATTGTACTATAATTATAAAAACTTTTACAGTATTGTTTTGATGGCAATCGTGAATGCAGAGTATGAGTTCTTGTATGTTGATGTTGGAAAAAACGGTCGGCTATCCGATGGTGGAGTACTGGAGCAAACGACGTTTTTCAGACATTTACGTTCAGATCGACTTCAGTTGCCTGATAGTGCGGAAAATAATGCAGATTTAAACTTCGTATTTATAGGAGATGAAGCATTTGCTTTACATGATCATATTTTAAAACCATTTCCACAAAGAGATCTCAGCCATGAAAGGCGATATATAATTACAGATGATTATCAAGGGGAAGAAATGTTGTTGAGAACGTTTTCGGCTTGATCGCAGCCAGATTTAGAATTTTGCATACGCCTATAAATGTTGCCGTTGATAAAGTTTGTTACTTCATAATGGCTATATGTGTGCTTCATAACTTTTTAAAGAGGAAGGCAAAATCATATGCTGGTGGAAAGGCGTTTGATTCTGTAAATGCAACAGCTCACGAAATAAATTACAATGCTGAATGGCGAGAAAATGAAGTACAACTTTTTGGTCTCAGAACTGTACGTCAAAGTACCTATTCATCAGCTAAAACAAATCGCGATAAATATGTTACCTACTTTAACGAAGAAGGTGCAGTGCCATGGCAAGAAGACATGCTAATGAAGGGAAGAGCTTAACCAATTGTTTAATTTCTCATTTAAAATCTCAATATTAACAAACAAAAATTGAAAATACAAGATTTGACTGTACAGTGAATTATCAACAAGCAATAAAAACTGAAATAATATAATATATACGTACCATTTCATTGCTTGCACCTGTTTCCTTCTCCTTTATATGGACAGCACGTGGATGTTCTTCTTCGAAAGAAGTTTAGCTATTTTCGCTGCAGTTTTCCTTGTCAAGGTTTCTAACGGTCTCAGAAGCGGAAATATCTTCTGGTGACGAGGGACTGTTTGCCATACTATCAATACTTTCTGTAGGTGTTTCATGTTCTCGAGTAAACATTAATAAATCGAAATACTAGAGACTTGGCACGTACTGGTTATCACTAGAAGCGCCACTTCTCTTAAATTTTTCAAATTTTTTCAGCTCTTTTCGAAACGAGCCCCTCATCGACTGAATTTTCTTAGAGACAAGGTCTCGATCAGCATTTGGGTCCACCTTACTATAAAATTGCACTAACGCATCATAACCTAAATTTTTTAAGTTTCTATTCACATACTCCTTTGATTTTACCTTCCATAACGCCGGATGAGATCTATATATCTCTATAAATTCTGTCAACACTTCTTTGGTGACGTGACGAATATCGGCCATATCAAAATTGTTAAAATTTGATATGTACTAAACTAACAAAAGTAGCAGTTTTTTACACAAACCGTGGCATTCCGCGTGGAAGGGTATACTCTGCCTGTATGTGCTCGCAGAACGCCCCACTCCAGCGGACAGCACGTCTAAAATCCCTTCCCGTTCTATCATTGCGTGCAGCGATGCTCACTCACGTACATGATTTTCTATGTGTTTTTAGAGATGACACGATAAACCGCGCGAAATAACGTCTGTGTATGGCCAGCTAATGTGGAAGAGGCACCTCTTTTTTGTAATTTCATACCAGTACCTATCAGGCCTCAAGCCACCGACACCCTAAACAATTTGAAAATTGACACTGCAGATTGAGCTCTTTGTTTAAATATAATAAAGGAGTTTACTACCCATAAATCTATAAAATACCAGAATATTCGGTGCCACCATTTTTTTGATTTTCGGTCGATCTCGTAGATGGATTTCAGCATGTCAGCTTTGTCAACGTAGCCCATATGCTTATTATAACCTTTGACCATTACCGAACATGCCACAGTTTGGGAACTCATCCCAAACTGAACCCATCCTTTTGCATACGTGTGACACTTGTCTCAAGTGCAGGGTTGTGATGGTTTCCAAGAAAAAAAAAACTAGTTTACGATATCTCCACTTTATAAAAGCGAGTCCATCCTTGCTGACTCTCCAGTCAGATTGTCCTCTTGTTTTCAATTCTTTATCGGTTTTAATATTTTTTGGACGGTCCTTTCTGTTTGCCCTTACAGTGCCACAGGCGTAAATGAGATCTGCCTGGAGAGATTTTTGTAAATCCACACTATTGAAAAAATTGTCAAAGTATACATGGTAACCCTTTCCCATCAAATCTCGTGTTAAGTCTAAAACTACCCTAGAGCCCAAAGCTTTCTCATGTTGATCATTAGTTTTTCCAACATATATCTGGAATTGACAAACATACCCATTTTCGTCGGCTCGTATCCAAACCTTATATCCTCGTTTTATAGGTTTGAGGGGCATATATTGCTTCAAGAAGCTACGTCCTTTAAAACGAATCATCGACTCATCAATAGATTGATATTTTGAGGGATTGTATGAGGTGCTGAAGGTTTTGGACAATGTATCCAATAGTAGTCTAACTTTATACAACTTGTCATACTCAGGGGAGGCGCGAGTAGGCATTACTGAATTGTCAGCTAGATGTACGTTCCCTAACAGCCAAGCAAATCTATCTCTTGTCATTGCTGAACTTATGTAGTGATCTCTAAGCTCTGGTCTTGCCGACCAGTAGTCACAATAACTGGGTAATTTTTTCACTCCCATCAATATGTTAATACCAATAAAGGTTTCAATTTCTTTGGCATTAGTACGTGTAAATAAAGAGTCCCTCCGCGTTTCTGAACGGCATACAAGTTGGTTTGGAACACGATTGCATCAATCAATGTTCTGGGAAAGAGATGTAAAAATACATCTACCGGCTTCTCCAAATCATCTGGTAGCCTGGGGCCAGTCTCCTCTCTAAACTCCTTAGCACTGGTAATGCAGTAATCTGCTGATTGGGTCCAGATTGTTTTTTGAACCAGTTCTCTGGCCATAAGCACAGATAAGGGGATATTATCTTCTTCCTCCCAGGTGCCATCATCATAATAACATTTTCGTTATCAATGTCCATATTGTCGGCAGAAGGCTGGTCATCTTCAAAGATAATAGGCAAGCTAGCGATGGCTAATAAAGTGTCCTCAGTATTATTGTTGTCATCATCATCACACTCCTCCTCAGACTCACAATCCGATGGAATTTCGTCTAGAAGTGTAAAGAAGTCCTGGGAAGCCATTTCATGCAGCTCTGCCAATGTATACCCTTTTTTCCCTAAAAGTGAAAAAATGCTCGAGTTTCCTAATGGTTACAAGCCGAAACCACCAACTTTTCTTGTAAATTTAAATATTGTAGAATCAAAAAATATATATCCAACACCCTTGACCACAACACTACATATTCTTGATTCTTACAACAAAAAAACTTACCTGCCATTGCACTAAAACACAAAAACGTCCAATTTAACTCATAACTTCACAGCGTACAAGCACAGGCCCGCGGAACGTCTCTTATTGACCTAAGTACACATGCCCATCGAAATCCTGGATTAAGATTATGTTGGTATGGCATATAGGCAACCGCTGCAGTAGATGGTTTCAATCAGATGCCACTAGGAAAGTAACAAAAATATCTTAAATCTGTGGTTTCATGGTGCAACTACTAGGAAACAAAGGGTTATGTTTTGTACACAACTGCAGTCACCATTTCTACGCTGATGATTGCCAGCTCTACTACGCGTTCCCCCCTGATGAGATTGTTCGGGCTTGTGAGCGGATCAGAGCTGATCTAGACCGTGACGCATTGGTACTGAATCCGGGAAAGTCCTGTGCCATGCTCTTTGGTAGGGCGGAGGCGTGTGCGAGGGTTGGGGGTTTGGTGGATTTGACCATTGGGGGACGGGTTGTTCCGCTTGTTGGTGAGGCTCGAGATTTAGGTTTACACCTGGATCGTGAATTGCGGTTTACTCGACACATCAACCTGAAGATCCGTGCGGCATTCTTGATTCTCAGGGCACTATACGCTTTTCGTGATTTCCTTACACCGAGGATAAGGCGTACGCTGTGTGATGCATTGGTGCTGTCGCACTTCAATTTCTCCGATACGGTTTACGGCTAGTGTTTGTTGTCCATGGATGCGGCGCGCATACAGAGAGTGCAGAATGCTTGCATAAGATTCGTGTATGGCCTGCCGACACGTTCTCATATGTCTGCTAAGATTTTGGAGTGTGGGTGGCTGACCATGTCCAACAGACGACGTTTCCATCGATGCAAGCTCCTTTACAACATAGTAGCTAAAAAGGCACCCCAATACCTTCACTCTGAAATCAGATACAGAACTGATGTTCACCATTTGAGTCTGAGATATCCGGCAACAATGGAGGCCCCTCTCTGTAGGGCGGCTGCTCGAACCAGGTCTTTCCGGTACGTTTATGCACAAACGTGGAATGGCATGCCGGCAGACCTCTGGTCTGACGGGATATTCCGGTTTGCTTCTCGTTGCGGTGCTGTTCTTATGTCCGAGCAGGTGGGTGAGCAGTAGATGTTGAGGTGAGGTGCTTGTGGGCTATCATGGCACATAACCGTTAACTGATCGCATTGTTTGGCAAGTTATTTTGTTTCTTTCTTTGGGTTTGCGCGAATTGTTTATGTTTATATTTAGTTGTATATTGTTTTTGTTTTTTGTCAAGTTTGCTGGGTTTGGGTGGAAGAGCAGGATAATATCCTGAACCCACCCATTAATTACTATAATGCTTTTATTCGAAACTATTAAATTACTTAAATATGTCTACCTCCGATGTTTTATAGTACTTACGTTATAAGTGTCAACAGTTAAAAAAATGGGTAGGAGAGAAAAGAAAAAGCAAGTGTGTTTAAATAAACAAAAATATTTATTCAGATGTACTTTGTTTCATTTCTTGCAATAGCTGCATAGTTTTTATTCGGAACGTTAAATTATCATTTGGAGAAAGTGCCCTCATAAAAGGAAGAAGACTTTCAAGAAACGACACGTTATCGTCTTTTTGTACTTTTTGAGCCTCGCGCAGTTCTAATTTTCTCTTAAAAAGTTGTATCTTCTCCCTTTCGGCATCCAGAAATTCTTCCTGTAGATCGTTGCCTTTACGCTTCTTGCGTTCTCCTTGATGGTTTAAAAGCACCGGTGTTGTTGTTCTTGATATCGTCTGCACGGTGTTGCTCGTGGACGGACTGGAGACATCTTGCAAATTGAGGACATCTTGAAATTTCACCGCTGTAATTAAAAGAAATTTTACTGTAATTATATTACATACATTAAAAATAAACTTTACACTGTTTTATTAATTTCCCTGCTGATTAAAAAAAAATCTGTTTCTAGATATTTGTCAACTAGTACATCATTCCGCGGTTTAGCATTTTCCTTTCGGATGGGAAAAACTACCGTCGGCGATATTGTTAAGAGGGTCATCAATAAAGTATGGGTTGTTTTATGCCCCCTACATATGAAAACCCCATCCACAGAAGATTATAAAAAAGATAGCAGAAGATTTTTATCGCCTCTGGAATTTTCCCAATTGTATTGGAGCAGTAGACGGCAAACATGTACGCATTAAATGTCCCAATCACAGCGGATCGGCATTTTACAATTATAAACATTTTTATTCTATCGTACTACAGGGTACAGTTTATTCGAATTATTAGTTTATTAACATCGATGTGGGAGGTTACGGCAGACAGAGCGATGGGGGTACATTTAGAGCATCCGCACTCTATAAAAGATTGATTGATAAAACATTGGCAATTCCGGAAGACAGTAACTTACCAGGTTCTGATCTTGTTGTGCCCTACGTTTTTATAGAAGACGAAGCATATCCCTTACTAGAAAATGTATTAAAACCATACAATAAACCGGAATTAGATGCCGACAAAGAGTATTTCAACAAACGCCTATGAAGAGCACGCAGAACCGAAGAATTTGCATTTGGGATTATCAACAGCAAGTGGAGAATTCTATCAAAACCAACAGAAACATACCCAAAAACTGCTGACGCTATAGTAAAGGCAATTTGTATATTACATAATACTATTATTGACAAAGAAGGTATCCACCATAAACTCACAACCTTAAAATTATGTCCTAAAAGTCATGAAGAACGTACCATGCAACGAGGACGGCAGGCTACCGCAGGAAAACGAATCAGGGACATTTTTAAAATTTACCTTTGTAATCCAATAATTATATAATCATCAAAGGTAAAAACAGTCATGCATTTTAATAATACCTCCTTCACCATATAATAAAGAAACAAAATATATATTTCATTTATTATCGGTATATTATTAATTACGTATTAATTACGACAACCTCTGAAGTTAAGGAATTAATACTAAAAAACTGTATATTTGTGTACCGGAAAACGGCAGTTCTTAACAATGTTTTTAACTTACCTGATAAACTAGAATCCGAAGCCACCCCTTGCCATAATTTATTTAAAACGGCATTGTTGTGGTGCTGCGAGTGGGGGTTGTCCCACAATTGAGGCCTCTTATACACAGCTGAAATTATAAACTCTTCGTTGCACATTGTTGCACTCTGCTGTGTAAAGGATGTTATGGTTTAAACTCGAATAAAAGACAGTAATTGTTCGTTGATACTCTATTTTATTTAGCGAACTGCATACGTCTTCACGCTAATACCAAATACCAACTGTCAAAGTACATATACATATAAAATCAAGATGGCGCCGACTGAAGTGGCCGGAACTTTGTGCGCAGAGCTAAATAATCTCAAGAAATCTGGATTAATTGAGTTAATAACTAATCAATGTGTCCCGACCCGCGTGACTAGTGAAGTAGTGACAAATTTCGCACAGAAACTACGCGATGCCCTTCATAAACACCACCAGGAGGATGTGCTGAACTCATCGACATCATCAAACAGCAGCACAGATACAGTTATATCTCAAAACTCACATGCGAATGCGAAAACAGGATTTCTGGAAGAGATCTCGCAAAGGTTGGTACTAGTAGCATCACTTTCATCCGAGTACAACGGCCCTACCGCAAACAACGTGATGAGTGAACTGTTGCAGCAGCTGGAAATAACAAAAAACGTAAACACGCTCTTAAATAAATTGGAAACCGAGATAAGGGAGAGAATCAACCTCATGGCATTCAAAATAGAGACACTCGAAAGAGATCTCTCAGCTAAAAATGGGAAAAAACAAGTCGAGAAACCCCCAACACGTCAGACCAAGGTAAACAAAGGCCGGGCCCCTCTCTACCACCTGTAGGAACAATGCTCTCTACCCGTGCCCCATTCCGCACGGAAGATGCGGAAATCGACACAGCCGCTAATAAAGAAAACATGAATGCTACGCCACAGATTAGAAAAACAACGACAGGTGGAGCGGACAAAGTTAAACAATTCCTACAGGGAAAGGTTATAGTTGGCGCCGCGCCGGTAACAAAGGAAACGGGGGTAAAGTCAACGGCCTGGGATACCAAAATTTTTTGGTGTAGTGTGTTTTAAAATGTTAAAACAGGGAGGAAACGTTCGGTAAACTGATATTATTGATAGAAAAGTGTGTTGAAAGTTGTCCATTTTTAGGCCCGAGATGCGTTCCCCCACTCCTACGGCTTTCTACCTCCAGATTATATACATACAAAGTCATTTTTAATGATTGAATGTCACGTGACTACCAATGTAGGCAACCAAACAGACACATATTAGCAGCAATGAATTCCGTTTCGCCAATATGGCAGTGGCGTACCATATTATTTTTATTATGGGAACAAACCATTAAAGGTTCTTAAAAAATTATCTCATCCATAGAGGTTATGTCATTGTTTGTTTTCGATAGTTGTGTTGAATACAATTGTTTGTTCAATTCATAACAAAATATTGTAAAATACTTACCTTTATTTAATTAATTTTCTTCTTCAATGTGATGATGTTGTCCAACCAAGTGGAACGTTCAATACAATTACGTCACAAGCATTATGTTGCACTTCACCGTATGTATGAACAAATAAATTATGTTATTACACGTTACTGTCGTCTGAACGTGGTTTTAAACCAAACACATAAATTCAATAAAAAAGCAAATATAGCAAAAATAAAATAGTTTTATTAATAACTAGAAAGTAAAAAAAAGCAACAATAAAATAGCTTGAAAGGAGATCACAACATATGTTGAAAATGCCCCCCCTCATTTTCTATACACAAATTAACCCGCCTCTTCATGTTTTCAAAAACATTTTGTAGTTCTTCTACCGTAACACTCTGTGTTTCACCCACAATTGCTTCCTGTAGCTCGTTTAGATCATGCATCCGTTCTTTAAAGCATTATTCTTTAATTTTCCAAAGAAATAATAGTCTAGTGGTATGAGATCAGGTGACCGAGGTGGCCACAATCCTCGACTTATAATTCGGTTGTCATAAAACTCTTCCAAGAATTGTATTGTCTCATCAGCTGTATGCGCAGGGGCTCCATCTTGCTGAAAATTGCCTAATTCCAACTCATCGTCATGCAATTGTTCGATAAATGGTGTCAAAATATTAGTCCGATATCGTCTTCCGTTTACCGTCCCTTAAAAAAAAATTGGTCCAATTATTCTCCTTCTCGATATAGCTACCCAAATGCCAACTTTCAGTGGATGTAGGCTTATTTCAACCAAGTTGTGAGGGTTTTCTGTAGCCAGGTCCTGTAATTTTGGCTATTCACATATCCTGACAAATGAATCCAGGCCTCATCGGTGAAAAACGTTAGATCTAGAGCATCATTGTTGTTTAAGTGATCATTAAACCACCTACAATATCTTAGTCTCCATTCGTTGTCTGGTGGGTCCAATTGTTGAACGACGCTGACTCGATACGGATACATGTGCAGATTTTTTCGTAATGCTTTTCGACAGGTTGAGGCAGACACACCTGAACAGAAGAGGAATAATGTGTTAATAAATTAAATAGACAAATTATAACGTTGTTTTTACCATACCTGCTTGCTGAGAAAGCTGTTGCAAGGATTTCTTTGTTGTGCAAAAATATCGTAATCGACAACTTCATTCGGATACTCTTCAGCAAATTGTTCAACACACAATGGTATCGAATAACTCCACGTTCCATCTTCATTGCGGGTGGCACTGCGATAGTGCGCTTTCAGAATGAAAGCATCTTGTTCAGGAGTAAACACCATCTAAACATTTTAACATTAGATAAACATAACCTCAAAATTTGAATAAACTTACCGTTATTATCCTTCTAAACCAATAAAGAGCCCTAAAAAGAACTATTTTTTTTTTAAATACACAGCGAATCACCTTGATAACACCGAAAACTTTAAGAACCGAAAACGACACAAACTTACATCAAGAAAAATGAAGCAAACCAAACGCGCGCGTCTATGGAAGTACAACACGTGTTTCAGTAACTTTCACTAATCGCGCGCAAGTGCTGCCAACGCCATCTAAACAAAACATTAAAAATGACTCTGTATATAGATATACCTCAATGGGGTCGATGCAGTAATATCGGCGGGTCCTACAGTCTTAGTAGTACGTAGCAGAAAGTAGGTACCAACTCAACAGGGTCAAAAGTTTTATCCTTAAGGGAAGGGAAGTTTGTGCACCTTCTTAACAGCTTTCGTGGTGGTTTTCCGAACGAGAGTTTTCCAATGTGGCGCTCTGCAGTGTGTAAAGATGTAGAGTAGAGGAACGCGCTTAGAGGTGCGGCCTCACCGGCGACTTGTCCAACGGTATCGAAGGAATCCGATTAACACAAGTACCGAGGGGAAGCAGGGCTCCCATCGCCAGCCATGGCCTCTTTCACCTGGAGTAGGACTCGGGGCAGATATGTTTCCTGGATAGAGAGACGTGGAAGCTGAATACCGCAAGGTGGGCCAGCGCGACGACCCCTTTTGGGGCGTCAATTCACTTTAAATTTCAATGTTCCTGTAGGAACGATAGGGCTTCTGACACTGAACGATCCGTTCTTGGGATTGCTTTCTACAAAGATCTAAGGGGTCCCGAAAATAAATCCATTAAGTCAGCGACCGTAACAGATTCTGGCGAAGGGAGGGTCAGATTAAGTAACAATTCTACGCGTTGTAGAAAAAAATCGGTCATCGAAGTGCCACGGCTAGAGTCATAAGGTAAAGCGAGAGTACGGGAGAGTAATTGGATCCATTCTGCAGAATCTACCGGTACCAGACCGTTACTAACCGATTTACGAGACCGATCCGGATCAAGAACGTATCTGCTGAATGGTGCTAATTTGCATGAAGTGTATTTCTCTCCCGACAGGGGCGCTGTGTGTCGAAACCTAACCTGTTCAGATGTTATTGTTTACGGCTTTGTTCGTTTGTGTTTTGTCGTGTTAAGCTGAGTTGGTTATTAGTTATTGATAATTTATATTTATTGTTGTTTTGTAGGTAAGTAATAATATAAACGAAGCTTACTACAGATATGTTACTAATACTAATACTATTTAATTATAAAATGCATAACATTTTCGAATTTTTGTTTACACCATTTTGTTTATCTTGGAGTTCGCATATTCTCTATTCATTTTATTGGAGTACTTTTACAGGTAAGGAACCTACATTAAGTAAAATCTATTGATCCTGAACTAATAGCCTTTCTTGCGGATGATGAAAATAGAGGTGTAAATAATAAATAAATAAATACTTTATTTCTCCACACTCACTCATATACACATTAACATTATAATGGTATAATACTAAATAGTACCTCAATCTGAAGCAAAATTACACATAAAAAAAAGAATGATAATCACTGATACGAATATGAGAAGGTAAAATAAAGTACGCCCCACACAAATAAAACAAACTCAGAAACAAGAGGCACGCCAGAGTAGTCCCATCAAAAAAACTCCGGGACACCACTAGACTGACAGTCTGTGCGTGGTTTTACTAAAGTCATTTATAGTCTACACCGTTTTGCGTTCTACTTCAATTAGTTGTACAAATACTCTCTACAGACGAAGCAACACACCTAAACGCCTAAACATAGTAAGTGAACACCCGTCTTATACTACCGTCATTTAAGATTGCTACCATCGTTTTATATTTTTCTTTAGACCTGGTTGTCTCCAACTCATTTCGTTCTCATTAAGATGTCTTTTCAAAAGATTGTACACCCTAGGCAATAGAAAGGTGAAGTGTCTCTGTGCAGCCTGTCTTTTTACTCTCAGCTTCCTAGCATCTCTCTGGGTTCGGTTTCTCGTTTGATATCTATGATTCGTTATTTCCGCAGTGTTAATATTTTTTAAGATGTACCGTGCAATAGAATATGCAAACAGTTGTTTAATTGAGAACAGTCCAGATTCTCTAAAAACCAGCTCCGTTGGATATATTATCGGTCTTTTAGTCATAATTTTTATTATTAATTTTTGAACTACTTGCAATCTTGATAAGTACACCTCAGATGCAGCACCCGAAGATAAAATTGCGTAGTTTAGAATTGACTGAACAAGTGTGTGGTAAAACATTTTCAAGGATGTCACATTCATGACCTTTGACAATTGTTTAAATAAATGTACTGTTGTTCTTAATCTTACAATTGTCGATGAGATGTGTTCATCCCATCTCAGGTGACTATCCCTAAGGGTCGCATCGTCACAAACACAATCTGTATTTTTATCACAATTTTTGTTATGGAAAGTAATTTTATCAAAAGCTGTTCTGTCATCCCTTCTGATTGAGAAATTCAAAAAACAAGACTTTGCCAGGTTTAAAGTTAAAACATTGCTGTCGAACCACTTCTTCAGTAAGCAAATATCTGCTTTAGCAGTTTTCATGCACCTGTTGCCAATCATTGTCTTTCACTATCAAAACTGTATCATCCGCATATGACGAAATGTCTCCCTTTGTGTCCAAAGTCAGCATATCATTTTGGTATATCTTAAAGAGTAGCGGGCCTAAAATTGTGCCCTACGGTATTCCACAGTCCAGCCCAAGTTCATTACTAACTTCATTACCGATTTTCACTACTTGTTTTCTGTCTTTTAAGTAACTTTCCATAAGTTTCCAAGCCACGCCTGTGACACCGTAGACATCCATTTTTTTTATAGGTACCAGTATTGAGTATTGTATAATCCACGGTATCGAAGGCCTTAGCAAGGTCGAGAAAGAATGCGGAACAAAGCTCAGAGGAATTAAATGCATCTACTATTTTCGTTGTCAAAGCCGCTATTGCATCCTCGGTAGACTTTCCTTTCGTGAATCCATATTGATTACTTGCTAGGACACTATTTTGTTCAAGAAATGATAAGACGGCGTTCTATTAGTTTTTCGAGAATTTTGGCCAGGTTTGAAATGAGGGATATAGGCCTGTAGTTTTTTAAAACAGATTTATCTCCAGACTTAAACACGGACACAACGACAGCCTTCTTGAAAATCACAGGAAAATAGCCAGTATTTAAACATTCGTTGAATATATGTGTTAAGAAAGGAACTATGACCAATAGAGCTTTTTTCAATGTTGTGACCGTCAAAAAGTCCGGGCCAGCCGATTTACAGTTCTTTAATTTTTTTTTTTAATTCCGTTATTTCGATCTCACTGGTAGGTGTTAGAAAGATTGTGTTGCGATTGCGTTTAATATTGTTCAGAATTTCGCTGGTGTCATTTTCCTGAGATACAAAATTGCTTCTTAAAATTGAAGCAGCGTTTGTATAATATATATTAAATTCGTTTGCTATACGCCTCTTGCAATTTACTTCCTCATCGTCAACTAAAATCTTTGAAACTGTTTCATTCTTATTAGTCCGGTTTAGAACTTCTCTTGCAATTTTCCGAAGACTCCCAGTGTTGTTTTTAGTTCCTTCTATTTTGTTCATAAAGTATTCATTCTTTAGCTGGCTGATAAGGGCCTTTATAGTATTTTTGTAAGTATTGTATACGTCTAGAAGGTGCTGATTGTGTGGCTCTAGCAGAGTTAGTTTAAAAAGTCTATCTCTTGTATTTATGGAATTTACTAAACCTCTCGTCATCCATGGCTTTCGTTTGTGGTTTTTAGAATTTATTTTTTTTTTCTGAACATACAGCTTTTAGTTTCTCTGTGTAATGCATCAATAAATTCAATATACCCTGGTTAATGTTGTTATTTATTACTGGTTATGAAATTGTAGTTCGCTAATCTGGAGTTTAGCTTGTGATAGTCTAATATTTCAATATATTTTTCATTATGGTCTTTATTTGCCTCTGATCGATTCTTAGGTTCGTTGAAGTTTAACTGGACAAATGCTAGGCTGTGGTCGCTGATTTTGCTGTGGGATATGATAGGTAATACCGTTGTTTGTACATATTATAGTTAGTCAACCGACACCCCCTGCATAATGCTGCCCTCTATTGGACAAAGGTAAAACTAACTTAACTTGAGCTGAGCTCAGAATCGTTGTACTCGCGATAAAGATGGAACAAATGTTCCGTTCGTGTTGGTTAAAATTGATGGCCTTCAGTCAGCCCACAAGGATAGGCGATCTAACATATGCTTAAACTTTTAAAGAAATATTGTGTTTATAATAGAACTTTAATACATAAAATATTGTTGTTTGTATATAACTATGGAATCAATGGAAATTACTAAATACATATAATAAAAACCGAAATAATGTCGATATTTCCAAGGTTACCCGGTTTTCAAAATTGTTAACTTTGCGCACCTTTTTTCATTAGTAGATTTCATTCCATTCTGGAAAATTTCCTGTCAATTTTTAGCAGCAGCTTATACATATTTTTTCTTTAAGCATATTTTTCAAAACATTTTGAAAATGTCAGCATACCTGTTCAGACTATTTTCTTCAAAAAAAAATTTTTAATGCTTTCATTTACATATTTATAATTATAATTACCCCAAATAGTTGAATTGGAAACAACCTATTTATTAATTATTTCAATATTTCAAAAATATGTGACTGGACCGACAGAAACGACCTAACGGCCGAAAAAAAATTATTGAGATATTTGCATTTCAAGGTCAGCCGACGACTATGTTGTAATCATAAAAGGCTCATTACAAAAATCGAAATTCTCAGCAGGTATGTTGAAAACTGAAAACTCTTTTTTAATTTCATCAAACCGCAAAAGTGTTTCAAACTGACATTAAAAACGAACGCATTAAAGAAATAATTTCCTTCCTGCACTAATGCGTGATATGGCACAATATAGTGGACACCGGAGCCGATCTGCCGGCGAATTTATTATCAAAGGAAGCCGTCAAAGGCGGCCGCATTCAAAGTGCCGCAAACACGCCGACACCACTTCTTTGACGGTTGTTCGTCAATAAGAAGGTAGCAATTCAATTTCTAATCATTTTTTAGCCAGTAATTAGCAAGTGATTCTTCTGCAATAAGTATGATAGTAGACTCAGTTCGCTGTGGGCTTTCCAACGATGTATCGTTAATTGCAATCGGTTGCAAAAGTTGTAGTTGCTAACCTTTGTTTCTAATGCCACGGTCACACTAGGCTGTTTTATTAGCCGCTAGTTGCTGGTGCTGCTAGCAGCAACATCATATTTGATACCAATTTGTGGTGTTTTATTGACTACCTGCCTTAAAACTGACTAAATTTTGAAAGCACTGTACACGGGTGTAAATAACATAGGCAAGGCCACGATGACAATAAAATTAGAAATTCTATATTTTAGAAGTATTTAGTTGAAAAGTAAATTACTCTACTACAATTAGTTATTTACAAAAATATTTTAATTATTAATTAAATCATCATTTCAATTATTATTAATTAAATTATATATTTTCAAGAAAGTCTCTTTCAGGTCTTCAATTGTTTAACAGTATATTTCTAAATTGTTAGAAATATGTAGTTACATATTTCTAAATTAATAAATTGTTCAAAAGTTACTGCTCTCATCCGTAATTTATTTTCTACTTTATATTTAATGTTTTATTTATATTAATTTCAAACAAAAGTAATTCCATCAGTTTTCCGTTCAATGTATTAATTGAAATATAATACACAATTATAGAATTGAATATACAATTGATATAATCTGATATACTTTACAAAAGATATTAGTATCTATGCATTTCTACTTCAAATAAAACTCAACACGTCACAGAAACTAATAAATATTACATAATATTTGGTTATAAAATTTTCAAGAAATATTTAAATATATTATTTAAAATAAAAATATAAATCACATATTTATAATTTCATATTATTAGTTACACATTTAACAAAAGTAATGAATAATTGTTGCTTTAAATAATTTATTATAATCGATGGTTGCTATTTTCTACAATACCCACATATTTGTCCTCAAAATAACGGCTAATAAAAATTCAACATGTTTAATTTTACAAGCAACAGCCAAAACCATTCGCCGGCATGCAAAAATAGCGGTTGCTGAGTGGTCACATTATGCTGGTTAACACCCGGTAAATAATGTACAGCAAGCAGCAAATACTAAAACCACCCCACATTTTGACATTTTTGCATTCCAATTAACGTTGCAGCATAACTTCTTGACCGGCGAGTATTCATTATTCATTATGTGATCAGTATTTTTAACAACTGTATCGCTTAAAGCCATGTTTGCAGGGGCTGATTTAGGGGGTGGTTTTGTGGGTCTGGAGCCTCCCCGAAATATTCAAATTAAATTACGGTGTTTGCAATTTGGTTATAGCAAGCGGAAAACATAAACGTGTACAACACAATTTATCATTTGGAGCATTTTGGACCCAAAAAAAAAAAATTCTGGATCCGCCCCTGCCTGTTTGTGTATTGGGAGAATATTTCAGGTGCATTTCTCCAGCCCCACCATGGTGGATTTTGAAATATCTCTTTATACCAAAGTTTTGTGTTAGTTTTATGTCGAATTGTTCCGTAAAGAAAAAGTTTTGTTCCTCTTCCGTTCGCGAGATATAGGCATTTTTTGAGGGGGGGGCTGGGGAAATCCCAGCCCCACCACATTGGAATTTTGAAAATTTTTGGATGCCAAAGTTTTGTGTTAGTTTTGTGTCGTTTTGTTCCATTGAGAAACAGTTTTGTTCCGACCTATTTCCGGAGATATAAGCAGTTTTCCGAGGGGGGCCAGAACAGCTGTTTTGGAATTTTGACATTTTCTCGATGCCACAGTATTGTATTAGTTTTGTGCCGAATTGTTCCGCAGAAAAAAAGTTTTGTTCCGCTTTATTTTTGGAAATTTTCACAAGCAATTTTCCGATGAGCGAATTCTACTTACATTTGCGAGATTGCCTATATCTAAATATATGTACTTATGTCTGTGTGCGTATCAATAAACTATGTACATATGTGACAAAAAATCGTGTCCAAGTATAGTCATAAAATTATTGCTTTACATTATTGCGGTAATACGGATCTCGTACTCCTGGTTACTATCACGGCGCCTCGCTAGCCAAACGGAGGCGACACGCTCGGCTCCGGCCGGGCGCTAGACGGAGAGAGTTTGCATGTTTTGCAAGGTTTATTTTTTCTATGTTATAAGCTGTAAAAGTTAAACAAACGCTGGTGGGCTGGTTGAGTGGTCACACCATGCTGTTAGCAGTCAGTAGCAAATAATACGCTAGTAAAACATCGTAGTATGACCAGGGCATAAAAGTCTTTCCACACGTAATTGAAAATGTAAATATATTTATCAAGAAATACACCGCATTTTGTCTGTTTCTTCAGCATAAAAACATCATTGGTGCCAAAATCACTTGAAACTTGAATCACTTACAAGGAATGTTTTTATTACCTCAGGTAATTTACAGGTGAATAATTTACCTGTGATCATTACAGGACAGTCGCACAAATCCCTATACTCTTAGTATCTATTTGTATCAAGTAATATAGGGAAAAAATGAAACGTGGCGAGGCAAACGTGTGAAATACATGAAAAGGGAAAATAGTAAATTAAAAAATAATTACCAAATATGTACTGATAGGAAAATAAGTGAGAAATAAGTAATTCCGGGTAATACAGATGTTAAAAAAAGCTCAAGCCGAATGGTACAGTACAAGAAATTCAAAAGGCGCCATCTGTGATCGAGAAACGTAACTATAAGCCAAGATCCTGCCTGAGATTAACTCCCTTCGACAGCATCGCCCCCTGGATTTCTTCTCCCTTAACTAACCTTCCGTTGACTAACTATAAATACATAAACAATGGTAATACTTTGTTTTTGTCTATGTTTCCCCTTATAAAGATGTGGCCAATGCAGGTTTTACTAGTTTTAAATATGCGGGTGTAAGCATTTATAAAAGATTCAAAGCCTCGGCTGCACAGAGTATCCATGTACATAGAGGTTATAGGAGACAAACTCTTTTCAGGTGAAATGTCTATATTTATATCTCCAGCAAAAATTTCCAATGGCAAGGTACAGTGATCATTGATATATGTGTCAGGATTCTGTATAAAGCTGTATGAGTCATATGGAGGGGGTTTGTACACTGCTGTAACTGCTATTCTAGCTCGGTTGATGTTTGTAGTTATACGTAAAAATCTAAAGTTTTCAATATCATAAACCGCCGCGCAGTGCTGGGTAGCTCTAAGCTAGTGAATGCAATCACGCCGTCGTTTTGGTTAAACCGGCTTTCGTTATAGGATGTTTTGTAACCCGGGATGTTAATCTGATCAGCCCGCTCCAGCTGACGTGTCTCAGTTAAGATAATAATAGAAAACTTAAATTCAACTAGTTCTAACATAACAAGTAATTCATCTAAAGTACCAGTAAAATCATGAATGCGCATCGTAAAATCATTTAAACTGTATGAATTGGTAGTAACAATACTATCCAAATCTATATAATTAAACAAATCCTCCATTGAAAATACAAACTAAACACCTCAAAAAGATAATTAATAAGTAATAGTAATTTTTTTTTCGATGTCCTCCTCGTCCATGATACGAATAGCAGGGCCTCCATCTTGTTTTCTAACCATCAATTTTCCATTTAGAAACCATACAAAGGTATAGTTGCACTCTTTGGCTCGCAGTTTTGTTAGGCGAAGAAGGTTTCTGACGTATGGTGTAAGATGTTCGTTTAAAAACAGCTTGTCGGCGATTTTAGCACCTCGAACATTCCTTGAGACCACGGTATATCTTCTTTGTCCAGAAGAGCGTCTCTTCGCTGCCTGTCTTTAAATTGGATAATAATCGGCCTTGGATCCTTGTACCTTTCGCTGGTAGGTAAACGGTGAATAACATCGATGTCGCTCTTCTTTATGTCGACTAGCAGCTCCCTAGCAAGATCAACAACAACCTGAGCGCAATCTTCATCTTTGAACTCACGCATTCCACATAGTTCTATATTTTTGTTTCGACCATATTGATCAAGGCTATTAAAAGACATTTGCAGATTTTTTATGATTTTTGCTTGCCTCTCATTGTTAAGTTGTTCCTCAGACAAATCCTTCTTCATTGCGCACATCGGCCCTCGCGGTTTGGAAGTCACGAAGCAAGTCATCGTACTTCTGAGACATAAACTCGACAGACTCTCTTAAATTGTCAAAGTCTTTCTTCAGTAGAGAATATAAATCCCTGTTGATGAGATTGTCATTTTCTCTGCATGGATTGGTTTCGGGGGCATCGAGGAGCGCGGATGCCGGTGTTTGACCACTCGTGGAGCCTGAGCGCGTAGCTTCCCCTCCGATACAGATCACGCATTTCCAGGCCTGCTTTTTAGCAGTCAAGCGACGGTATGTTAACTCACTGACGGCACAGGCGAAGTGATAGTACTTCCCACATTCCGAGCAGCGAGCATATTCGGCCTGTATTGGCTCTTGACATTTGTGGCAGGTTTTCATTTTTTAAAGAAAAAGGCCTGTTTGCTGTGATGCACCAAACTGAGCTCTATTGTGTCGGATGTTTAATACAAATTCACCTATTAATTAGCTATAGGACTTACTTGCAGTAGGATGAGTTGTCTATTGTGTCTATTGTGTAGGATGAGTTGTTGCAGAGTTTTCTACTTCACAAGGATGCACAAACACAACAATTCTTCGCTATAAATCACTGAATATGTTAGATTTATTGGCAGAGTTCGGCCGCACGTGTACTCAAGAATGTAATTGAAGATTTGGCATATCCAGTTGATGTAGGGTTAGACCAACATAGAAATGATGAGAGGATAGCCAGAAGTGAAAATTATTATGAAGAGGTGATACCGAACTACAGCATGGATCAATTCCAGGAATACTTTCGAATGCGTCCATGTACTTTTGAGGTAGGTTTTGGTTCTCATTATTTATATTGTATGTAATTCTTCATTTTGCATATCCATTTATTTTCTATTTTAGACATTGTCCACAATCGTCGCAGAAGAAGTGGATCCCAGCAGTTTTAAAATTCCGCTCGAAAAGAAAATGCTATATACTATTTGGCTTATAAGTAAGCCAGAAAGCTTTCTTGCAGCCAGTGATCAATTTGGGATTGGATCAAGTACTGGACATTACTCGTTCCTTTCCGTCCCAGAACTCGTTCCTTTCGTTCTCGTCCCTTTAAAGAACCGAATCCGCCGGATTCGTTCATTTCGTTCCTTTGTACCGAGACCGAGCCACACGCACAGTGGACACAGTTCAATCGAGTCGGGACTCGAGACCCGTCGGAGTGGGTGCGAGTAGACGATGCGAGCGTAGTTTGTTTCCAAAACGTACGCCACATAGGCCGCGTTGGCAAAGTAAACTGTTTTACTTTAATACTGTTTGAATATGCGGGAAGAAATAAACACCTCAACTCAAACAAAAAGGTCTTTTACTAGAAATATAAGTATATTACCACATTGTTGTAAACTCTTTCAAATTTTTATTCCAAAGAATATATTCTACTTTACTGTAGCTTAATAGATTCCGCCGCTCTGAAATTATTTGCCTAGTTTTTGAAAATATTCTTTTGCACTGTACAGACGGTGCTGGCACAAATAGTGTTGAACAAACCGCTCCACCGAATACAGCCGATACGGAAGGGGGACCGGACGCATTTTTCCGTTTCCTATATGGGTAGCGCAAGCGAGTGCGCTAATCGTGTAGGAAACGAATGCGAGATCTGTAATTCTGTTCCCTAAGTGGCTTACGCACCTCACACATTTACTAAGCATGCGTCTGCATACCTGAAAAAGAAATATGTTCGTATGCGCCCATACCATGAACTTTATAGGTGTATTTTTCAAATGTACATACAAACTAATAATAGTAATAATAATAATCATAATTATAATTTTAATTATAAAATATACAAAATTTTACTAAATATTTTATTAAATAGGTCCGTTTAACAAAAGTAATGTCATACAAATTAGTACAGGAGGTGAATATTTATACTAAGTAACAAAAAAGGAAGTACGTACAAAACAGAATAGTGGAACAATATACAAAATACCTATTATATTTGCACATTTAGTGAGCACTGCCATGACTTTTTGCATTTGGAGTGTTGAGAAAAATATTTGCACTTAACGATCTTTTCTTCTTAATGACTTTCGTCCTCAGTTCAGTATTAGCTGGTCTACCTGCCTGCATCGCTCTCGTGCCTGCGTGCAGTTTTCTATTCTTACGACGCGCAACTGATGTTGGTTGAACTTTGATCCGTCTTCCAGGCCTTATATTTTGTATTGCAGAACAAATTTCGTAAAAATCTTGTTCACTTTCAATACCATTCATCTTTGCGTTTAAGTTCTTTATGTTTTTAAGCATAAATTTGGAAGGATGGGACTCTGCAAAGGTATGAAGTTTCTTTAAATTATCTTGAAATAATGCAAGTTCTGCGTTAAACTCCTGAATTATTTCATCAGAAGGATTATCCGGCTGCAATTCTTCAGTTGGAACAACATTATCATCTAGTTCATCTCGCATTGGCTGTTCAAAATCATGATTATCGCAGGATGGTGATTGTATCATCTCATTGTTGGTTTCCATCATACCCATAAAAAAGGTTCTATCAAAATTATTTCCAAGTGCCAAATTGGCAAGCTCAATGCGATCAGAAAATAGCAGATGTGGGGTGGTTTGCAAATTAACACCTGTATTATACACTGCACAAAAATGTTTGCAGAATTTGCCTCCCGCTCCAGCTGGACAATCGCATTGCTCAATTGTTATGTCAACTGTATACAAAAGATTGCTATCTTCTGAAGATGCGACTGTAAAAGTTGTGTCCGTCCTTTTTTCCACAGCTAGAAGGCAAGCTTTACGGCAAAACTTTTTGAAGAAATGCTCAAGTTTCATATCACGTCCATTCGCAAATGAAATTATCTTTTGTTTATAAAATTCTTCCAAAGAAACGCAAACAAAATCGGCCAAAGATAGCGCGTTGAAAGCTTTGCACCTCTTTAAAACTTGATCTTTAAATATACGGATGGAAACCTCGATTATGTTGTTTGTGTTGTGTCCCCTTGTAATATACTTTTTGCGGAAACAGTGGCACCATTCATCTTTTCTAATCCAGTATTGCTTTTGGAAATAATCAAGAAATTTTTTATATTTGCCAACCAATGGGTGACCGCAAAACGATTCTTTTTTTAATTCACAGTCAATTTCGTTCTGAGCTAAAAGAACTTCTCGGAATAAGAGCATCAACGTTCTTCGATCATCAGTTTCAATATTATTGGAACTGTTCCACAGCCACCGCCACACAGCTTGTAGGATGTGAAACGTGCACAGAAGTAGGACAGAATTTGGAAATACTTTCTTCAGCGCATTTCTTTCGGCAATACTAATGTCCGTCATAAATATGGCTGGATATCCCATTCCATAAAATCCTTGGTTTCCAATTAAGTCACGGAACTTTTCGAAACACACTTCGTATACCTCTTCTGTTTGAAATTCATGTATTATGCAACATAGTGGTACCCCACCTATTTTGGAAGCTCCGAATATAATGTCACGCTCCTAACTTCTACTTTGAATCCTCCCTCCACTCCACTAGTCCTACCTGTATCGCTGTCCTCTTGCTCCCTGCCAGCTCAGTGAAGAAGGGATGGGTAGACAAAATTAGAAAAAAAAAACCGAAATGAGCGCCACGTAATTTAAACCAAAGAAACGGACAGCAACGGAATTACGACCTAGTTCAATACCAACAAAATTAGGGAAAGGCGGTAGTTGAGTAGGTAAATGACACAAAGTCAAGTAGCAAGAGACAAAAAAAAATAAAAAAATAAAAAAAAGAAATAACCCAGTAACGTTTTATTTGCTGTTCCCAAAACAAAAGAAAAAAAATCTAACACTAATTAAACAACAAGATAGGGCGTCCCACTTAAACAGATCCGTCAACAACCAATCAAAGGCAATAGGAAAAAAATATGTATATATAACGGTAATATTTAAATCGGCGATAATCAATCGGGAAATCAAAAGCAAAACCTGGACGGAGTCCAATCAGCCAAGAAGCAATTGAAGAGAACAAATACAATAACAAATGACAATAAAATTGAAAAATTAAGCCGGGTACGTGAAAATAGAATTATAGAAATGAAATAGATTAAAAAAAAGGAATGTTATATTTGTGAAATTTGAATGTCGGAACTAGATAGTTACGGTACCATAAATAGCTTGTTTAAAAGAAATGAAATAAAAACTAATAGTCCTGAAGGGAATTCTATTTTCTGTTGACAGGCAATGTTATTCGCACTTTAACGTAATCCGTAAAGTTGTAGACAAAGTTAGACAAATCTCGAAAATATAATTTTTGTAGTACTGATCGACTGATGGTCACAGAACAGTAATCGAATGACCATGCGGCCACGATATTTGGATAATTAAACGTTACGCTTACGGTTTTTACTGCGTTAGAAGGTCCAGCCTTTCGTCGCTGCCCTGCTTGAGATCGCCAAGGGTTATACTGACGGGTAGATGGGTCCTTGGCTGGTCCTGGTCGCGAGGATGAACTCTCTCAAGGTAACGATGCCATGCGGTGGTCGAACGATTACTAATTGGCCTCCGTGATTGCCCAAAAATCGTAGATATTGCGTACTTAATGAGTGCTTACGACTCGTACGAAAAAGCCTAAATTAAATCCCATAGCAGTTAGACCAATATAAACGAGCAAAATGGAAACATACCTTTAGATGTTAAACGGCTTGTTGTTATTTCTTTAAAATCTAGTGGTAAATCCGGCAGCAGCCGTGCGTATTTTTACTAAACGCCAAAAGGTGTATATAAGAATAAATCCCAAAAATATGGAGAGGCTGTTATCCAAAATCAACGAGTAGCCAATCCTCAAAAATCTTATCTACACCTCACACTTCGAAGTTTAAAGGATATCTGATACGCGACCAGCCACAGCTGGTGAGAAATGTTATACGATCAAAAAAAAGTTTAAAAGGTGAACCTGAACAATGAAATAAATCTAAAGCAAAATATGAATGACTAAATTTATTGGTCCAACTGCCATGTTAAGCCGCAACAACAAAGAGTAACATAAATTAACAATGAAAATGAAATCAAAACGCACAAGCTCGACCAGCGCATGGCTCCATCTAATAGCCAAAAGGCAAACCCAAAGACCAGCCGAGGATACATCTGAAAAATATTAATTGGTGTCGCCGAACAAGTCGAATTCAAACAAGTCAACAAGAGAAAAAAAAAACAAAATAGGAAACAGCAAATTGAAACGTTACAATAAACGTAACAGATGAACGGCCTTGATCGCAAGAACCACTTGAATCTACAAAGACGACTTCCCCTGCAAAACGACAGGCATGAGCTCGTTGCATTAAAGGCGTAATTAATACGCAGCAAAAAGGGTTTTCGTGAACAGCTCACTCCATTTTTATTAAAATATTCTTTTCTTTCTAAGAATTTATTTACGACGCTCTTTAACTCTCGTGTGCCGTAATTTTCTTTCCTAAAATTAAATAGCCATATTTTTACTGAAATAAACAAATCAAAGTAAAAAACCTGCCTCCAAGTTTCGTACAAATGATATATGGTACGATCAAGTGGATTTACGTGAGCATTAGCAAGTAATTCACATATTTTGTCTACAGGCGTAGCTGCAACTAGACACGATCTATGAAAACTTTTTGCTTCACTTGGTGACAATCCGTCCTCAAAGTATTTTAGAAATGTTTCCCTTGTTTCCATGCTCATTCGTATGTAGCTAAAGGCTTCAGCAACATTAATTCGATGATTATGAACAAAATGAATCTGAAAATTAAAACATGATTTTATGGAATGGGAACAGAATGAAAATTAAAAAAAGAAAACTTTAAGTTAAACGATTTTATTTTAAAAATGCACTAAAAAGTATTATTAATCTCTAATGGAGATGTATATGGAATACCTTTATACACTCATGTATTAGTTTTAAAATCACCCCTTATCCCCGAAATGTTGTTAAAATAGTGTGTTGTTACTGGATTGAATCATAAAGATGAAAAAGTACGTATCTACTTTTGTTCCAAAGTTATTAATTTACCCACTTTACATACCTCGCCACGATCGATTTTTTTTTTCATAAAATTGTGTAGTCATCAGATCAAATAATAAATCTGAAAACCGCATGTTCGTATCTACTTTGGTTCCAAAATTATGAACTTTTACACTCCTTTTGAACCTTTACACTCCTCTCCTAGGAAATTTTGAACGGGCTTACACTACACAAATGCATTATAAATTGATATTTAGTTGGTTTATATCTTACCTCAATTATTGTATTTAAATTTTCCTTCGACATCGGATCTCTAAGTTTCGTGTATTTGTTAGATTTCTTCACTTTGATAATCAATTTAGCAGGATATTTCAAATTTCGGGCACGCGTGCTCTCTTGTTTTCTTGTTTTATTTTTGAAGCTGTGTTGACAAACAAAATCTTTTCTAAATTGGAGTCTCTTCAAATTATTATAGGTTTGATAAACAATCCATTGTGTTTTTGTTACAGCAGAAAATTTATTGATCCAATCGATACACTGGCTGTTGCAGTCCTCAATAGACATTTTGTTTCTAACTAGTACCTCGTACTCGCCTTCATTTGTCATATCACATTTCAGGATTCCGCATTCATCATCAAACTGCTTCATGATACCTTCCATAACTTCCATTGCTATAAGGCATAAACACTCACTAAATGAAACACTACTTAACCCCAATAAACAATGAACGTATTAATCAGCTGATGGCTTCAGAGTAGCGCACGCGCGACTGATAGTTGCAATAAAGTGCGTTAACCACTTAGAGAACGGAATACAGGTTTCGGAATCCGTTTCCTACACGATTAGCGCACTCGGTTGCGCTAGCCCTATAGTAAACGAAAAAATGCGGACCGGACCGCCTGTGTAGGGTCGGGTCATCGGTTAGTTGGTTCAAAGGAACGAAGCCGACCCGTAAGTCGGATTCGTTCCTTTTGATTCCGGACGTGGATTCGTTCCTTTGGAACGAATCGTTCCGGACCGGCACATCTCTAGTATCGATCTTTACGGGTTTACTAGGGCGCTATATCAAATGGCCTAAAAATCATGACGTTACAAGCAATGTATAATTTGTAGCAATGATAAATATTTTGGTATTATATTATTATTACTTCTAGGTTTTCCAAGTACGCTCAAACGATTTTCCTGGCGTGGTAGGTGCTATTGATGGTTGTCATATACCTTGTAAGCAACCAGTGGGTAATCCCAACGATTACTATAATCGAAAAGTGTTATACTTAAGTAACGTGTTATAGGTACGTGTGACCATGAAGGCAGGTTTATCGATGTATTTGTGGGTATGCCAGGACGGATGCATAATGCCAGGGTATTTAGGAATAGTCCAATTTACGAAAAGTTGACGAATGTAAATAACCCCCTACTTCCCCCACATTTACACCTAATAGGGGACGCAGTGTAACCCCTAATGAAGCACGTGCTCACGCCGTTTCGGAATACAGGAAATTTAACTGCCGAACAAGCCCGATACAATACTAAGTTAAGCTCTATTCGTTCTATAATAGAGCAGGCATTTGGTTGCTTGAAAGGCAAATTCAGGAGACTAAAATATCTAGACGTAGCAGGTTTAGATCTAGGAATTAAAATAATCTGTTCTACTTGTGTTTTACACAACTTTATTATTTTAAATGAGGATGGAAGACCTGAAAACATTTTTGAAGAGCAGCCAGAAGTGGCAGGACAGTAAAAAAGAGAAGCTATTTGTCGTAATTTGTAATGATATAAAACTTGTATAACATCTAACACTGTTGATAACAAATATTCTTATTCTAATATATAAATATATGTATGAGTATTAATGATTTTTTGCGATGTCCTTCAATATTTCATTCCTTTCCCGCTGGATGTTATTGGCTTCTTCTTGGTTCCTGTTATATTGTTCCAAGGCTTGCCAAATATGATCTAGCGCAGCTATTCTTTTCTCTTCCATTTCGAGTTGTCTTTGGCGGTGTGCATATAGGGCCGTGCCCTTCTGTTACTGTCCTTTTTGTAGCCGATTTTGGGTTAACGGTACTTATGACGGAGCGAGGGCGTTTACTTGCTGGTGTACTAGGTAAGGATGACGCAGGCAGGACATACATATGGTCAATCGAAATGGTTGGTGAAGGTATGTATGGGTGACAAGATACATTCGGAAATACTGAGGATGTTAGGAGGTTCGTTTTCTTTAATTTGATTTTGGGATTGGAATGACGAATATGTTGTTGGAAAATTAGCTGTTGCATCATCTCGGAAGATATCTTCATATAATTCGAAATATTCCCACTTAATAGTACCTCGCTCTGTTCTACTTCTATTTTTGTTGTCTTTGATGCCACGATACGTTCTTTTACGTTCCTCATTTTCTTCTTCACTACGCTTCTTCACTAATGGTGTAATTGTTTTCTTTGAAAACACTTGAAATTTCCTCCCACAACGTCTTCTTTTTTATTTTTGGATTTCTAAAGTGATCCTTCCACTCCCTGTAGGACTCTATCAGAAGAAGTGTGGTTGGTTGGTTCCATTGGAAGGCTGCTGTTTGATCTAAAGATATTAAAGCTGAAGTTAAAAATTTACATTTATGTAATTAAAAACTTACTGATTTCTGGCAGTATATCGCTTGGATCAGTTCCAACGGCCTCCAGATTATTTATGTTTGAACAAAGGTACTCTTCGGCAAAGGAACTATCTATAAAAAATAAATTTTTATTAAGAGGTTAGATTCCATCACTTATATATGATAAATTATATATGACTGAATTAAAATAGTTGCCATGTTATAATAAACAGAATACAATTATATTTAACTGTTTGCATCCGCTTATGTGTATCTGATATTTCCAATACGGAATATAGTATATTATTAAAACAATAATTTCTTTCTTTCATTCTAAATTTGAAAGTAACCGCCGGTACAACGCAAATTCACCGCTTACCGTAAAATATCTATGATACTAAAAATGGCGTCTCATCCACCGAATTGGTACCTACCGGTCATTAAAGCGACATCCAGCGGATTTTTACTAACATGTTACCTAACAGTTACCAACCGGACTGATCTGCAGGATGCAACCATTGACGATGGTGAGTATGGGACCAGAATCAGCGATAAAATGCTTTTAAAATCCTCATAACGTTTCCCATTCGCTCTACCTTTCCTGAGAAGCAGACTAAGACTTCCTCGAGCTTATCAACTGGTTGTCCTTTGAAACGGTTAAAGTAAATTTCAAATTTCTCTAAAAATTGAATAGGAGTTTGAAAGTAGGCATCTCCGAATATTGGTCGAGGAATGGCTGGGAAAATTAATTGGAAAACACCATCTATGTTTTCCAATTAATGGAGAGGACAATAGCGATGGGTTTCCACTCATCAGCAGCATCTGTTGTTGATGGGGTTGACAATGTGGGCGGGTCTAGGTTGACAGATTGAGAGCTCTGAATGTCAACAAAGGGAGTTGTTATAACGGCAGAGGACGTCAGAGATTCTGAATACCTCGGTGGGTCAGACATAGAAGATGGCTTTGGTGTGGAGAGGAGCGGGGAAGTCGGAAGGCGGAGAAGTCACAGTAGACGATATCACTGGGTATCACAACCTACGAAGGTTGTCTGAGTATTACTCTCCCAGTACCCGAGAAGATTAACCGAACGCGCCGCCCAGGTGCTGTTGCGATAGCCGATGGAAGGGTGGTGGACGACATTAATGGTGTGCACGGTAATATTGTGGTATTTGGAGTAAACTCATGAGATGACATACAGGCTAACGTTGCGACGGTCGAAGGAAGGGGTAGTGACGCCAAGTGGGCTAGTAAGGCGTTGGTTGGTATTCACCAACTGTTGCATAACAACTTGTAAAGCATCAGATTGAGAGTTAACAGTGGTTTGCAGTTCACCAATCTGTTGCTGTAGACTGATTGCAGACGGTTTGGGGGGTTACACAAAAGTTCTTACTTATAGCAGGGCTAATGGGTCGATGGGTTTGGTCGTCCGGGTGGTAGAGGGTTTCGGTAGGGTCCCCAGTTGGCTTTTGTTCCATAATTGTCTTTTTCACGGTTTGGGAACGCATGTTAATTCCTCCTTGTCCAAGGGTCGAAATAGGTGGCTCCTCAGGCTGGCTTCCGGAACGGTGTAATGACAACCGAGGCGCATCGGGACTTTGACGTGAGAGAGACATCTCAGGGTGAAGATCAGATAGTCGGAAAGCTTATCCTCGTCGGATTGTCAGGTCAAAACAAACGACCAAAACATAATGAGCATCTATGCCTTCAACAAACTGGATCCTGGTCACGGCACCAAATTCTGTGTCTGTACCTCCCTCCCCTTAACAACAGTAAGCGCTCTGAAGGTGCCACGCCTCCAAAGGAAAAAGAAATAGACACTCACGTAGTAAATCCAATCCTCCGTGTGCAACAAACAAAAATTCCCCTAAAGTAAACTAACCCGCATATTTAAATATGGCTCGTGATCGTCAAACGCAAACAAATAGGTAGGACCCCACTACCAAAGCTATTATGTAGATGTTACCTCGATGCCACGGTCCACTCTAGCGGCGTAGTGGGGAGGCTCATGTGACGTCAGACGGCGACCGCACTACTTATTATAACCCCACAATTATAGTGTACCTTAGTTTATATCTTTCTGCTGTAGAACGCATAACTGTTATTGACACTGCTGTTGTTGATAATTGAGTACTGATTCATAGTTCAATAATATTGAACATTAGCGGCCAACTGGGCGACCTCTAAAGCACGTTATATGTATGCAAAATATTGGTAGGTTCGTGGTTAGCCAAAACATAACATCTCTATGTATAAGATTATAATTCTAGCGGTATGCCAGGAATGTGATGTACTGTTGCTGTTTGCAACAATAATTTGCAGAAGACTGAAAGCAGTAATCTTTATCATTCGTTCCCTAAGGAAAAACCTATTCTCGATATCTGGATAAATAATAAAAAATAATAATAATGTAGGCGTGCTGGAGCGTGGAATCCAGATTCATGTCGTGTCTATTCTGTTCATTCTAAAGATAGTTATGAACGTGACCTAAAAGGGGAACTTCTTGGTATACCATTAAAAAAAGTTTTAAAGAAAGTTGCTATCCCTACTTTGTATTTGAATAGCCGCCACCAATTAACCGATGATGGCACTGCTGATACTGCCAATGATGCGACTGTACAGCGACAGATTAGGAATGCACGTAGACATGCAAAAAAAATAAATTGATAATATATTGCAGAATATCCCGGAAAAGGTTTCAAATTCAATTCAAATTCAAAATAAGTTTATTGGTTGCACATTACAACGAAAAATATATACAATATGAATCTTATAACTAATTTTGTAACCTACATTCCTTAGTATCTAAAGATATTTTAATGTATATACAAATAATCTATGAAAAACCAAAACCAAACTAATCCTACTTAACCAACATCCGGCGCGTAAGGCGCCGGAAACTTAAGTATTTTATTGCGGGGCACTAAAGCTAAACAAAAGAAACATTGGTTGCGGGAAATATTGCTCCAATGCTGATGGGTGGGGGTATCTTCTTACTGGAGGTCATCGGGGTTGTGGATGCTGAAGTGGTGGCGGTGCTTTCCGGGTTCCTTGAGCGTTATCTGGGTGATAAGCTCGTTGTCGTGCGTCCTGGTTTTTTTAAAGAAATTTAAACTTTGGGCAGTTACTAGTTCGGCAATTGTTGGAACGTTAGTTAGTCGATGAAGATCCGCTATTCGGATGTATGTATCTGTTTAGTAATAATACGGGGTATTTTATTTTGCATAACCTGTAGTTTCCTGATGTGGATGTCTGCTGCTCCCGCCCATATTGGCGCCGCGTACGTTATTCCTGGTCGGATGATGGTCTTATAGAGCAGGATCTTGTTCTGCGTTGTCATCTTTGAGTTCCTTGACAGTAGGGCGTAGAAGGCCTTGATGTTGGCGTGCGTTTTTTGGACAATTTTTCTGACGTGCCAGCCGTACGTCAGCGGTTGATCCAGAGTTACTCCCAGGTACTTGACCGTCTTCTTCATTTGGATGGTGGAGTTTTCAAGGCGGACGGGTTGTGGGATCCGGGGTGGATTGCAATTTTTTGTAAAAACCATGATTTCGGATTTGGTCGGATTTGGTTTAATTTTCCATTTATGTTAATATTTCTGGAGAAGGTGAAGATGGATTTGAACAATTCGTGTGGCTATCAGAGGGTCACAGGAACTGCCATAGATAGCGATGTCGTCTGCATAGGCCTAGGCATAGAGGTATTTAGTTTGTGGGAGTGTGGGGATGTCGGAGGTGTAGATGTTGAAGAGGTGTGGTGACATGATTGCTCCTTGATCTTCACCTGAAATTTGCGTTCTTTTAGATAGGAGCTTACTAGTTTTATTAGATACGGTGGGCAGCTTCTCTGGATCATTTTGTATAGTAGTCCGTCGATCCACACTCGGTCGAAGGCTTTCTCGAGGTCGATGGTAGCCATGGCGGTATGTTTCCTCTTGTTCACGCTGTCGATGATATCAGCGGTTATTCTCGAGACCTGATGGACCGTGTTGCGGCTGGGTTGGAAGCTGAACTGCTCGGCCTGGATGACGTTGAGATCTGAGTGGTCTATAATTCGTTCCAGTATTATTCTCTCTGTAACTTTAGAAAGAGTAGGCAGAAGAGAGATCGGCTAGGTCGGCTAGGAGGATGCTAAAGTTGGCGGTTTACATGGTTTGAATATAGGGATTATTATTGCTAATTTCCATGCGGTGGGGAAGTACTATAGGGTGATAATGGCTCTAATGATATGAGTAATTTGAACTATTACTTTTCTTGATAAATTTTGAAGGAGCTTATTAGTTATGTGATCTTTTCCGGGGGCTTTCCTAGCGTTGAAAGATTTAAAGACGGCGGTAACTATTTTCGGTGTACTGAAATGAGGTGAACATCGTTGGGAGATGGGTGGTTCTGACTCAGAAAATCGTGAACTTTGTTGCTCTGGTGTTGTGTCTTCTTGCATTGCATGAACTTTCTCACACTAGTTTGCAAGAATTTCGGCTTTGGCATCGTCTGTTATGTGATAGGTGTTCGCGTGGTGGATGGCTGGTACCGGTTTGAACTGTTTCCTAAGTCTCTTTGTCAGTTTCCAAATGGACTGATCGGAGGTGTTTATTATCGGAGGGATTCTAGTTTTCTTTGCCATGCATCGTTTCTATTCCGTTTAACCTCTAGTCTCACTATTCTGTTTAGGTCGTAGAAGGTCTGTTTGTCTGCGTCAAGTCTAGTCCGTTGGTAACGTCGTCGCGCTTGATTTCGTTGGGTAATTATGTCCAAAATGTTCTGGGGAGTTCGTTTTGATTTAAAGGGGTCAAAGGTGCGTTTCGGGATTGAATGTTGCGCGGCATTATTAATACTGTCGGTGAGTAACTTAATTTCTGCGTCAAGTGAATCGGTAGAAGTGATATTATTGTTTATATTAATTGAGTTGTTTATTATCTGTCTAAAGAGGGGCCAGTTGGCGGAGGAGTAATCTAATTGCTTAATGGTACGTTTTAGGTTTGCATTGCTAGTGAGTTCGAGTAGAATTGGTCGGTGGTCGAGGATAATGGCGTTGATATTATTTATATAGTCGTCGAGTGTGCGTCCGTTGCGGTTATTGGCGTGGCGTCCCCAAGCTGTATGACGGGCATTCAGGTCTCCAATTGTTAGGGTTTTAGGGTGGACGTTTACGAGATGCTGCAAATCTTGTTGTGAAAGGTGGCTGTGAGGGTTATTGTATATGCACGTGATATATGTATTTTGAATAGTTCGGAGCTGTATAGCTTCTAAGTGGTGAAGGTTTGGGTCATCTATAATTGTGTGCGGTATATTATTTTTAATGAGGATTGCGACACCGCCAGAGCGTCTTGCCTTGTCTTTGCGGTATAGGGTATAGTTAGGTAGCTGCAACGTGTCATCATTGCTTAGTCTGGTTTCGTTTAACAGGGTTATGTCTATGTCAAGTCGTTGTAAAAGTTCTTGTAAGTCAATGATTTTATATAAAAGTACGTTAGCGTTCCAGTGCAAGATTCGTACCTTAAACATTGTCCATGTCAGTCATAAAGTCATTTAAAGTTTGCAGTCTGTCTCCAGCGTTTTTAGAATTACGAAGGCCATGGTTTAACTTACGTAGGGCCTGGATCAGGGCGGGTAGATTCACTAACCTTCGTAGTTCGGCCATTTCTTGGGCCAGACTCTTTAGGTCGTCATTACCTGGAACTTGGATCTTGAAACCAGGTGATTGTGCAGGTACTTCAACCTTTGTCATTCGTTGTTGTTCTCTTTGTCGGTCTTGCCACGAATTCCTTGTAGGTGCCGGTGCATCCACAAAGCGGGGTTTTTCAACTTTCTGTCCTCTTGGTCTTCTATTCTTTACGGCCCGCAGGTAGGGGGCAGTCGGTGGAATTAGCTGGGTGCGCTCCTTTCTTCTTACAATTGTAACAAAAGAGGTCGTGCTTTTTCTCTCTGTCGGCTTTGCACTCTGGTTCCAGAATGTCCTTGGCCGTATATTTTGCATCTCTTGTCGGATTTGCAATTGTCCGCAGCATGTCCCCACTCTAAACATGTACGGCACTGAATCACTAGACGGCTGCTGCGGACGTGCTCCCATCTAATCCTGGTATGCATAAGGTGTGTAACGTTGTTCTTCAAGTAATTCATAGTGATCTTTCGATAAAAATTTATCATGAATTTAGGGAATAAAGTTCCTCCCCTCATTCGGAAGCACTTATAAGAAGTTATCTCAAACTCCTCATTAAGTGCTGTCTTGATGTCTTCTTCGCTGGTATCGTCCGCAAGTTCTTTGATGATAAACGCCCTTTTCCGTTCTGCCTTGCTGGAGTAAGTGAGGAAACTTACCCTGCATTGGAGTCAGGTGGTCCATCAGGGTCTTGTGCTGTTCTGCGGTTTTCACGAAGACCAATGTCCGGTCCTTCGTGTAACGCACAGAGTAGCTCCCTTTGGGTAAAACGGCGTTCATCTCGTTGGTTAGTCTCTTATGAGACTGGTTTCCTTCGGTACGGAGCACAATCGGAGGAGGCGGTCTCGTCTTCGTTGGTGGTGGCGTAGCATTCATGCTGCTGGGTGTTGGCGTCGGCCTTTTTTGCGGGATCGGTTTAGGAGCTGAGTCCTTGCCGACCGCGTCGTTGTTGGTCGCTAGTACAGCACACCTGTTTTTATCAGTGCCAGAGTTTTTCTGGGTTGCTTATCCTCGTCCGAGTCCGCCTCACGGTTTCTCTTGGACGTTTTTCGGGGACTCTGGAAGGCTTCTTCTTCAACTCCAACCATCTCTTCATCACTGACACTGTCACTATCACTCGCGCTGTCGTTGCCAACGGACCTGGGTGACGACATCTTCTAATATTTTCACACTTCACAAGCACAATATAAATATAGCACACTTCACTGGATGTAGGCAAGCCTACATCCACGGTTATCTCACACTTCACTAACCACTGATTAATTATATTATCACTAGCACAAACTAACAACTAAAATCAATAGATTCTAGTATAAAACCGAAGTCTGTATATACAAACTTCTAAATTAAATATATATAGAACACTTTTAAGCACTCACATAAAGTACTCGAGAACAATTGCTTCGCACTAAGCGGAGCAGGTATAGAACGCGTCCGAACGGTTCAGAGGTCGGACGAGAACTGGCAACTGAAAAAAAAAAATACTAACTCAACACAATGAATAATACAAGTAATTTAAAGGAATTAAGAAAAACAAAAGAATATAGTTATCTTCGGTTTATTGAAGAATTTAACTGTTGTTGAAGTATGTCGTAACATGCGTTGATTTCGTGTTTGTGGTTATTGAACTTTGACATATTATCTCCAGTTTATATGGTTGATAGTGCCAAAAACCGAAAGTCCAAAGGGAGGACTTTTATTTGACTTTTTATTTGAGCTTATGTTCTTTTGGAGTGGTGATAATGTTTACTTGTTGCGATTCGGTGACTTTGGCTTTTTCGACTTATAGGTTTTCACAGTAAGGGTTTTGCTGTAGGTCGACCATCGAACATTTTGCATAAACAGAAAGTCAAATAACGAAACTTAACAAAGGAAAAGCGTTGCTGGTCATTGTCGGGACGGGCCCACTCCGGGTTTGGCAGCTTTTCGGGTACCGCCTCACCGCCCTGTGATGGTAACGATTTGCGTTTATTGTGTAATTAAAAAATATAGGCCCAATAATTCGCCTTCTTGATATGGCAACCCATACGCCAATTTTTATAGGGTGCAGCTGTGTTTCGTGGAAAACGTGCGGATTTTCAGCACTCCAAATCCGGTAATTTTGGGAATTGATATACCCACTTACATGGAACCAGGCTTCGTCGCTGAAAAAAGTTTTATCGAGTAGGTCATCGTCCATTAAGGTTTGATTGAACCAATGGCAATATTGCACCCGTTTTTGGCAGTCGAGAGGAAGCAGTTCCTGTGCTGAAGTAACTTTATAGGGATGGAAGTGTAATGACCTTTTTACAGCTGTTCGACAAGATCCATACGACAACCCTGTTTGTTGTGATAATTGACGTACGGGCTTTGTTGAACTTTGCTTAAAGCGTTCACGAATGTCTTCGACCACTTCATCAACCAGTATTTTGGGGCGACCGGGTGATTTTCTATGATTTAAATTTCCCGTTTCATCAAATCGCTCTACCACTCTATGAATGTGGCGGCGCAAAACTTCGTCATTTACATCTTCTGGAAAATTTGCCCTATACTCGTCCACACATAGACGAATGGAATACTTCCACGTGCCATTTTCATCCTTCTGCCCATTTCGGAGATAGGATTTTAAAATAAATTTGTCCTGGTCTAGGGTAAACGGCATCACCTTAACACAAAGGATTTAAATATTACACTTCGCTTCAGATATATGAATATTTTCTTACCCTTACCTTGTAATGAAATTTTTTTTGTTAATAACGCACTGTTGTAATTTCGAAAATATCAACGGTCACTGTTATTGACAGGTTATAGGTTATGTGGGCTGCAATGGTTTAAAACCAAGTGAAGTTAGGTACACTGCTACACCATATGAACAAGGCGGCACATACCCTATTCGATAGAAGCCGACAGGTCAGTCATTTTTGCTCTCACGGTATAAACACAATAAAGTAAACATATGTGGAGCAGTTTTCCAAAAAGCGTTATTTCCATTTGACACAATTTTGCATGAGGGCCCCAAAACTATAGAAGTCGCAGCACGACAATTGGACGAATATGGATTTTAGATGTGCATGCAGCAGTAGGATTATTGTAGAAATGCCCACTTGATAAAAATCATGTTGACATATTTGTATGTTCAATTAATTAATAAACAAGAAAATAAGTCCATTCGAAAAAAAAAATGCAATTTTTAATGCCTTTTGAAAAGAATACAAACATAATACAAGGTACTGAATGCACAAGAACATAAGAAAATTAACATTTAAATGCGGAGTCCGCAATCTTCTTCGTTGCAGTTGCATATATCTTCATCCGTATTTTCATCGGCGTTTTCATTATGGTTCGTCAACAACGATGTCTTGTATAACAAAAACATTAGAGCGTGCAATACGAAATTGTTCTTATTTTGCCCTGCACAACCATCAGCAAGCAGGCGAATACGGGTACATTCTGGTGGAAAGTTGTAATTTGTTAGAAAACTAAACAATGCAGAACTAACTTCGTTTGCTCCTTTTTTTGCTTGTTCGTCCGTCCACAGAAAAAAAAAATGGATCTGTGTTTGTTTGCTATGTCGGTAATGCATGAACAATAGAAGGATATCTGAGAACTATAGTAGTTTTCATTAATTGGCAATTTGGGGAGGGGTTGAATCTGCTGCATGTCAAAACAGAATGAGACACTAGCTGGATTACAATCCTTCATTAATAACGCAAACTGTTTCGCGCGTAATTTATGCATTCGTAAATCACATATTATTTTGGCTTTGTTAGATTCAACAGCTACTTTTAGTTTGTTCTTTAGATGATAGCATAAGCTACAGACATCAGTAGCTGGCGTACCAAAGCCTGTATTAAATTTAGTGCGGAAGATTTTGAAAAAGTATCCGTATTTGACTTTATCAATCTCAGGCACTTCACCATTGTACATTTGCCACAATTTTCTGATACTAAGTTGTGACGGCAGATAGATACGTGCTGATTTTGACCGGTTGTAATGTGATTCCCGCCCTTTTAACTTTTTAATAAAATATTCAACTTTCTCACGAATTAATGCCATTTTCTTAGATTTGGTGTCTCCACCCCTTGTCTCTTTTATTTCACTTGCAGACTGAATTCTTTTGGCAATAGTTTGCATTCGTTTCTGCGAAACGCTGAATGCTTTTGTAAAAAAAATTTGACATACACGCCGATTTTCGCCTTTTATCTTCAACAGTAGACAACCTTTAAGCAAAAACAAAAACAGTATAAAGGCATTGTTCTTTACCCACCTTACTGTTATCTTCCGGTGCTTCTTGCGCTGAGCCTCCGAAGTTCTCGAATGTCTCTTGGTCACGGATGTACGCATCATATGCGAAAGTTTTATGTCTTGTGTATTTTTTTAATTTACCGCATAAACTTGACGACGTAAGGGTATCCTCTTTGGTTATTTGATTGCACATGAAAGTAGACTTTCGAGAATGCTTACAGCCGTTTTCAAAATTTTCCATTTCAGGAAAATGGTCGGTGTACCTGAACGGAAATTGCTATTGAAATAAAATATAATTGGAAAGAAACCTAACCTTACCGCAAACGTTTCTGGGCAATTTTTTCCACTCGCCACGTGTTCTTTTTCTTGTACCGCGAGGTTTATCCCCCACTTCTACGTCATTGTCTACATCACTCATCTTGCCACAGTCAAAAACTGCACACGCGGATTATGAAATATTCACACACAAAGTTTACTAATGCGGCGCGCAACTGCTTGAATAGGTTAACTGATGTCAGTTGACAGTTTATAATGCTTATTGGAACAAAATCAAAAATAAGTCCAATTGGAAAACACACTGCGATGGAAATAATGCTGACTGAAATAAACAACCGAAATTTCCATATAAAATTCAATGGAAATACTGCTTTTGGGCACAAACTTCATGGTATTAGAGATGCAAGACATCACATAGAAAGTGATGCCATCTTTAGTTCAGTAGGCGATTTTCTTGGAAATAACGCTTTTTGGAAAACTGCTCCACATATATTACAACAAATGTAAATGGTGTTACCTGGAATTTCAACACACAACGCTAAAACTATTAAAAAGTATTTAAATAAATTTGCATGCGAGTGGTAAGAAGGTTCAAGACACTATAATCATCGCTTTCCCGGGGGCATAACTACCTGGTCTCTATGGTCACAGTCTCCGTAGGACTTCCCTTAACCCCACGCCCCTCAACACCAACACTTCGCGCGAAAGATTTAAAATTTGAATTTGAATCGGGTTCTTAGAGTTGTTTAAATTAATTTTTTCTAATTCTACTTTTTTATTGCTATCTCTATGTTCTTTAACTGTAAATCAGCCTGTTCTATTAACATATCCTTCCTATTACTCTCTGCTTGTGCTGCAATTCTTGCGTCCGCTTCTTTGATTACAAGTTACTATTCACTACATAAATGCCACGTGAATACATAAATATGTGCATATCTTTCTGACATTTATCGCTACCAACCCAAAGTAATTAAAAAACGGAATAATAAAACACAATTACGATTATATTTGATGTACAGAATTTGCATTTATCTTTAATGTTTCAGTATATCTGCAAAATATTAGTACATTTTGAACGCAAACAAAATACATTAGGTCTTTCGACACTTGACATTGTTTGAAACACCTCGATTTTTCAACAATTGAATATCGGCGACCGTACCTCTTTGGTCCTACCTTTGTGCTCATACAGTTCCTCGGGCTGCACCAACCAACTCAGAGAGAGGGGCGTGGGAGAAATACAAACCAATACAAGGTGTTCCGGAAATGGGCGCCACACAATCCAAAAGCAGTCACAGAACTTACACTCGATTGTGAGAGTGAGCTGAAATGGGTAAATGCAACAACGGGAAACAGAGAGTTCAAAGGTGCAAGCTAGTCGTGTTTATTATCCAAACTGTGAAAGCAAAAATAACACAAATACTGAAAAAACAGCCGTCAAACGCAGCCTACAATCCCCAGGATAACCACTGGCTGGATTCCAAAAACAATCCATCAACACAGAGAACAGTAATAGGCAATAGTATTGCCAGTAAATAAACAAAAATAAAATAAAATTACAGTAATCCGTGACAAAAGCGCAACCCCGACGAAGACGTCCTTGCAAGTACGAAGTCATCGCGGTATCTTGGAATAATTCCCCAAATATTAAAAAAAAAAAAAAAAAAAAAAAATAAGAGCGAAAGTCAAAAGTAAAGCGTTGAGAACTTGCTTCACAAAATGTCCAGATACTAAATAATATTTAATAATAAAACACCAGTCACCCATCAAGGTATGACTGGCGGGCGCAACCTCACTTAAAAAAAAAAAAAACAAAAGAAAATTAAAGTTAACGGGTAGTTAGACGATAATTACCAAAATTAAAATAAATTAAAGTCAAGGTCAACCCAAGTTCTAACTTGGCAAACTGATATCAAAACTGAAATCAAACTAATTAAAGTAACCAGTAGCATCAAAACAGCTGATCCAAATGTAAACAAACTAAAGTGAGGTTACGACCCAAATAAAATGTACATACACCCGAAAATTATACACAAGTGCTCGCACAGAGACACTTGAAGTTGCTGGTCGATTAAGAAAATATACTAATAAACTAACGACGACGGTATCTACCGTCTCAACGAACATATCCCGTCGAAGTACCCGTACAGCGTCGTCGACAAAATTCCAACGACGTAAGGCGCTCGCACCGAAAAGTTATGAAAGGGTAAAGCAAACCTTGAGCTCCTGTTGACCAGAGTTGGTCGCAATTCCACGTCCGAGAGGTAGAAGAGGACAGTTCGGCGTCCAGACGCTGCTCCTGTCTCTGCACAGCAACTGTCACCGCAGACGACGTCTCCCCCGAGGAAAGGGATGGCGCAATCCCACACCAATGATGCTCGTCGCAAATAGAGATGCAATGGGGAATCCGCGAAACCCCAATGGCGAGAGAGGGTGCGGAATCCAACAACCAGGCCTGACCACGCAGTGCCTACGAATGCCAATGCCAAGAAGCCGGCAATAGCAGCCTAAAATAAATGCACACCACAATAAGCAAGCGCTCCCACCGAAAAACAAGCACATACCCTAGTTCGTAATGGGCTTAAACTTGAGGAAAGATTCTTCTCCTGTCCTCGTCAATTATTTCCGCAAAGCAAAAAGGAAAGGATCCAAAACAGCAATCCAGCAAACTATCCAATTCCAATAAGAGGTTAACCAACCAATAAATCCGCACGGAGGCGCTAGTCAATCTGTGAACTCCACACAGCTGACCAAGTGAGGTTAGGTTTCCCACAGGACGCAGGACAGGCGACAATACTTTCACAGGCAAGTCATAAGTGGTACTTGGTACTGATTCGAGGGTGGGAGAGCCAACGCTGATATAGAATGCGTAAATCGGTCAAGAAACAGCGCCCTCCGTGGCGCTGCCGATTCACGTGAACTTCAAGGAGCACACCTACAAGACCCCGAACAAATCGTTGATGCAAAAATATTACATTAAAACAAGCGTATCAGCACATCACAGCAACAACGTGCGAGACAAAAAAAAAATTAAAAATCGCTCCAACAGATTCGGGAGGCATCCGAAGCAAAAACTAGCAATGCCAAAGCTGCGTCATTACGAATTACCCCCACGGCCAGAATTTCAGCTTTCAGCAACATAAAACCAGACGAAAAATCGCTTTTACGTTGAACGAAAATTCAGCGGAAAAATTAAACCAGGAGCTACGAGTCATACGTCAAAAGATGCGGACTAAGGCTAGGCGCATATTGGGACACACGCGACACAGCGCACGCAAGCCACGAACGTGCAGGTATGCACGAAAATTTAGTGTGCACAGGCAGTAAGCGCATATTGCCAACATGACCTGTGTCACTTGTGCGTAAAGACTGAATTTTATTGCACAAAATCACTAGCTAGATGGCAAAAATGCTCGATTTAAGTTCTGAGTCTGATTCTGACGAAGCATTTGAAACAGAAGTTTTACTTTTCAATTTATCAAGACGCAAAAGAAATATATTCAGAAGCAACTACATGAAAAGAAGAAAAACTCATGGAGAGTTTAGTTTGACTTCTGAATTTTCGGAGTCTAGATTTACCAACTATTTTCGCTTAAACAGACCTCAGTTTGATGCAGTGCATGATTTAATACAACGCTCGATTTATTCCGACGGATGCAATGCCCAAAAGCCGATAGGAACTAAAGAAAAACTAGCGGTGTTCTTAAGGTGAGTTATTTTACTAATATCTAAAAACAGTTACAAAATAATATATTAATAAGATAAATTAAACGGAAAAGTTCTGAACAAAATTTCTTACATTCACATTTTCGATATTGTGCGTATTGGTATTGTCAGCCGGAGATGTCATAGGAGTTGTAACAGAGTATGTCGAATGTGGAGTTACTGGATTGCTGTATAATTCGTACGCAGTACTGGTAGTCTCACTTGTTGATGAGTACGAAGACTGAGGTCGCCCTTGTTGGAAGTATTGTTGTGAAGTACGTTCGAACTGAGTTTGTGGATAGGGGTTATTGCCAATATTTAAATATTGAGCTTCTGTTTGCGACACAGCTTGGTAAACATTATTTCTCACCATATGTTGATATGCTGGTGACATGGTTTTTGTTATTTTATAAATCGACATGAAGAAATGATATAAGTCGTCATCTGGCGGTTTTTGTATTGCCTCGATCTTCTGCCTTTCCTCTGCTCGTTCTTGAGCTCTTTTTCGCGTTCTGCTATTGATTTTTTTAAAATGGCCGAAATGTCATCCATCCTTTTTCGCTTTATAGATGGGCAGCTACTAAAAGATTTTATGCCTTGTGAGTTCTCCAAACTATTCTCAGTTTCTGCTTCATCTTCATTTCGCACATTTTCCGTACCAGTGGAGCCTGAAGCTATGGACACATCGGCAGTGTCCATAGTTTCCAGCTGCTCTTGTATTTCTTCTTGGACTTCTTCGTCATCGCTAGCATCTCCTAAGTTGCCTTTGCGAGCTCTATTTGCCATGTAAGTTTGTAGAAAATCCATTTGTTTCTGGTATTTCCATAATTTTGTTGGAGTCGCGGAAGCTCCACTCTTGCAACATTTTTTTTGCCTACGTAAAGCTTCACGATGGTTATTTCTAAGCCTCAACCAAATGGTTTTAGCTTCATTTCCTGCAATAAACTTTGCTATTAGAGATAGATAGTAAAACAGTAACAATTTTTGTTAATATTGGGAAGATCTTTAGTATTATGCACTTTTCAGGTACTTAGCTTCAGTGGATAGCTACAAAAGTATTGCGTACAGTTATAGAATGGGCGATCGAACCGTATCTAAAATCGTCAATGAAGTATCCGCAGCTATCTGGGAAAATATGCAACCTACATATATGCCACAACCTACAACTGAAATGTGGGAAAATATTGCAGAACAGTTTGACAAGAAATGGCAGTTCCCACACTGTGTAGGAGCTATAGATGGCAAACATATAGTTATAAAAAAAAACGTCAAAATCTGGATCCTCATATTATAATTATAAGCAGACCTTTTCGGTAGCGTTGATGGCTTCTGTCGATGAAAACTACAAGTTTACAACCATTGATGTAGGATCAATGGGGAGATTCAGTGATGGAAATGTTTTCTCTAGCTCGCCATTAGGAAAGAAAATGACACACAACACTTTGCATCTTCCAGAACCTGCTGTATTGGCAACATTCGAAGAACATTTGCCATACATTTTTGTGGGCGATGAAGCTTTTCCGTTAGCAGAAAATCTAATGAGACCCTATCCAAGAAGAAGTGTCATGGGTAATCATGAAAATAAAGTTTTTAACTATAGACTGTCACGTGCGCGTCAATGTGTTGAGTGTGCTTTTGGTATTCTAACTTCAAGATTTCGTATTTTCAGAAAACCGTTTGAAATTAAAGTTGACAGCGTTATAAATGTTGTAAACGCAGCATGTATATTACACAACTATTTAAGGAGTTCCAATGATAATATTAATTACGCAGATGACAAACCTGTTGAAATGCCTAAGGATCAACTACTTTCAGTAAGGCGAACAAATACCAGAAGCGCATCCAATGCTTTTACAGTAAGACAAAAATTTACAACATACTTTAATACGGTGGGAAAAGTATCTTGGCAAGACGATAGCGTCGCAAGGGGGAAGTTTTAATATAAAAATACATATGTTAGTTTCTATTATTAAAGTGTAACAATTTAAAAACAATACTTTCAATAAAAAATATTTGCATATATTACCGTTTTTTTTTTAATTTGTATAGTACCTACTTACCGTCTTTTATATTAAGATTGCTGGCAATCGTACTCCAAATTTCATCTTTTAGTTTCCCTTTTAAGTAATCGGGATGAGATGTGTTGTATAGGACGGAATGTCGTCTGACTTCTTCAATTAGCTCTTCAGTCATTTTTGCAGAAACGTGTGTCCACCAAATGCACGAAACTGTGTTCCGATTACTGCGCGACGCACGGTTTGTCTAGCACATTCGTGCACAATCGTGGCCTGCGTCTCAATATGCGTGCGTGTATGTATAAGCACAGGATACAAAAACGTGTGTTGCCGTGGCTTGCGTGAGCTGTGTCGCGTGTGTCCCAATATGCGCCTAGCCTAAGGCCGTTGTCCCACCAAAGCTACGCGACAGCAACGCGACAGCGACACGATTCCGACATGATACAAGCAGGCGACATGGAGTAGTCCCACCAAAACAACGTGGTTTCTACATTTAGTTCAGAGAACAATGTCATCAAGTGAAGACGACGATGTGATTGCAATGTACTGGTACTTACGTAATAGAAAACATCGTAGAAAGGCCAAGAAAAGGAAATGGTGGGTGCATCCTTTTATTGCAAGAAACCAAAAAAAAAAAAACATAATGTTTGTTGCTGCTAAGGAACTTGACAAATACCCAGCGAAGTTTCAATTATTTTACCGGATGTCAAAAAAACTGTTTTTTGAGCTTGTTGAAAAAGTCAGACCGTATGTCCAAAAGATACAAATTTCCGAAAAAGTGTGAGTGTTGAAGAAAGGCTGTTAATAACGTAGAGGTAAGTAAATAAGATCATTTCGAACATGCAATTTCTGATCATTCGATTATAACAACTGTTATATAAATTAACAAAAAATGTATATTACTTTTATTGCGGTAAATATGTATAATTTACAAAGGTAAATTTAGTAATTCGGTGGAAGGTCAGATGTGTTGCTGTTGTTGGAAAGAGGCCACACATTCGTCCATTCCTTTCTGCTGGTGTGGTTTGGCCACTGATTTTCGACATCGGTATTGCTAGGCGAAGTTACACGAGTTGTACATAGACTACTTCCGTGTGGCCATGAATTTACGTTGTAGGTGTGGATAGAAGAGGATGATGCAGATGAAGGCCTACTACTAGTGTGGAATATAGCTGATTGCCCATAATTTGCGTTGGTTGCTGTCGCTGAAAGCGGTTCATCTAAAATTTCCTCAATGAGATTTATTACTTGTCTTTTAAATCGTCTGGTTTGTTTAGGGTTTATCTGGTTTATTTCTGGTAATAAACCCAACAAAAACATTTTATTTGGGTCCACATTTTCACTTTTGTTCTTACGACTTTCACAAAATTCAACAAATGCTCTGTCAGGATCCAGTACCTCTGACTTTCGTTTTTTACCCTTGTTTTTAGCTGTTTGAACTGTGCCTTCTCTTCTAACCACTGGCTCTGTAGATTCAGTCACATCAGGTTCAGTGCCTTCCACCGCAATCTCATTTTGCCCCTCAAGATTTTCGAATTCGAATTCAAGATTTTCACTTTCAATAATTTCCGTGCCTCTTGCAACTGGTGATGGTAAATTACCTTGTGTGTCGGAGTCCGGGCATTCGTCTTTACGAATGACAATAAGAATTGCAAACTGTCGTTTAAATAGTATGGCTTTTTAGATTTAGCCGATGATCCACTTGGAGCTGATTTTAAATTCCTCACAAACGCTGATCTTAAATTTTTCCATTTTTGTTTACAGGTGTTTACTGCAATAATACAAAAGATATATGTAAATATATGTGCTGATGTGAAAGTAATTATCACATAGTTTTTTTTGTGCGATAGATTCTTGTTTTTTTTTTTTTACAGATATCTTGCCACGGGATGTAGGGGAATGGGGGGCAGGACCGGGTAGCTAAGGAAAATCAGCAGTAAAACATTTAGCTTATTTAAATATTTCATTTTAAATGCTATTAATATACACGCCAGAGTATAACACAAAAAATAACTTTAACTTGCACGTATATAAATATTAGAAAAACAAAAAACCAAATAAAAACTAACACCTTGCAAAATACGGTTCTGCCCCATGGGTAGGGGCAGAACCGTATGGCAAGAGGGGCAAGACCGGATGAAGACCGGATATGGTGTATGTTTGATTAATCACAGTCTTTACAGACAAAATAATCCATTTCGTCCTCAGGCCATCCCGTACATCCCTCATGTGCCCAATTTGTGCACTTACTACTAGAGCATTTAATCCAACCATCACTTTTTTTTGTTTTAGAGTATTGTTCCTTACAATAAATACACAATGCATCGTGCTCATCTTGTTCATCTCCGTCATCGGTCTCTGCTTCTGAGCTACTCTGCTCAATAACTTTCTCTTTGGTATTTTTTTTATTTTTGTTGCCTTTCGGAGGCATAATTTTCCGTTTTATATTTCTAGATTTTGGGTTTGTTCTATCAACAGTCATTGCTTCTAGCTCCTTTTTGTAGGGTGAGTCTGTTAAAATTACGGTTTTCCCTCTTACGCGGCGGTTTGTAGTTATTTTTCGATTACTATGTGGAACTTTCATTATATCTCTTGATAGCATAATTTTCCGTTTTATATTTCTAGATTTTGGGTTTGTTCTATCAACAGTCATTGCTTCTAGCTCCTTTTTGTAGGGTGAGTCTGTTAAAATTACGGTTTTCCCTCTTACGCGGCGGTTTGTAGTTATTTTTCGATTACTATGTGGAACTTTCATTATATCTCTTGGAGACACAGTAAACGATGATGGACCAGGCTGAGAATAAAAGCTGCTAGGCTTTATTGTCAGCATAGGCAACTCGGAATTTGAAATACATCTTTCTGGTGTAGTGTCCCTATTGATCCTCGATATAGTTGCAATAACATCAGACTCAATTGTATCCACTTGAATTCCAGAGGGTCCAGCTACAGGCGAAGTGCTTTCTAATATTTCGGGTGTCGGTATCATGGGTGCAGTCTCGGATATTGTCGCCGGTATTTCCGCGAGTATTGCCTCCACTGCCTGCTCATCACGTTCGGTTGTTTCCGCTGCAGTAAAGTCAGCCTCACCAAAAACATGCCTATCAGTAGGATAAATTCCTGTTTTTCTAAACCCCGATGCTGCAGTTTCAATTGTTGCTGCTCTATTGTAAGCTTTGCCAAACAATCCAGCAATTTGGTATTGCGTGACCACCCTTCCAGGGTTATTTCGAAGCCAAGTTTTTACCTCCTGGCTGTAAAAAGTGCTTAGCGGCGCCATGAAACTAACATCTAGCGGTTGTTTTTAGCTGTTTGAACTGTGCCTTCTCTTCTAACCACTGGCTCTGTAGATTCAGTCACATCAGGTTCAGTGCCTTCCACCGCAATCTCATTTTGCCCCTCAAGATTTTCGAATTCGAATTCAAGATTTTCACTTTCAATAATTTCCGTGCCTCTTGCAACTGGTGATGGTAAATTACCTTGTGTGTCGGAGTCCGGGCATTCGTCTTTACGAATGACAATAAGAATTGCAAACTGTCGTTTAAATAGTATGGCTTTTTAGATTTAGCCGATGATCCACTTGGAGCTGATTTTAAATTCCTCACAAACGCTGATCTTAAATTTTTCCATTTTTGTTTACAGGTGTTTACTGCAATAATACAAAAGATATATGTAAATGTATGTGCTGATGTGAAAGTAATTATCACATAGTTTTTTTTGTGCGATAGATTCTTGTTTTTTTTTTTTACAGATATCTTGCCACGGGATGTACCTACCTTCAGTTCTCTTGCGTTTTATTTTGCTCGAGGACATAACACTATTGCTACTATTTTTTGAAATAAAATATATTAATAAATAACCTACCTGTGTCGTTTACTTCTTTAGCTACTGCTGCCCAAGCTTTTTCGGTCACATCTTTTCGGGAATATTCTGGTAACTTATAATTATATAAGCAAGAATATTTCTCTATAGCATCTACTAATTTTTCGTTCAATTCCTGTTCATTTTTCTGTGCCATGATAATTCACTTCCCTTTATCGTCTACAGAAAATATCACTGCACACACACACACTTTGAATGTTGCTTCAAAACTGACCTGTCGTGTCGCTCCGTCGCTCGGCAGCAAGAAGGCGACAGACAGTTTCGATGTTTCTTTGGTGGAGCGTTGGTGGGAGTACGGTGTATATAAACCATAGGTTCAACACGAAAGATACACGCTGGCGACATCGGATCGTTGTTGCGTCGCTGTTGCGTAGCTTTGGTGGGACAACGGCCTAATACGGCGAGTAAAGATATAACATCAATTAACCAAAATTCAAGCCATGCTTGCTGAGAATAGAGAAAATAGGAAACAAATAACAGAGTCCTATACTCTCAAGTTATAACGTAAACTCGTAGATGGCGCCAAGAGCGCATAATCAAATTATATTGCTGAAAATCTACCGACAAGAACGTAACTAAACAAACAAATTTCCACTGTCACATGTTGCCATTCCTAGAAAAAAAATCCCTAGATAAGTCATCTTGCCAGTGGGACAAGCTAACCACAGATTAAACACGATGGTAGTAAGCACAATTCTGCTATCCCCTTAACATGTCTTATTCCATTGGCATCTAAACTGGATGATAACAGCGTTGCACACTGTAATATTTTTCAAATCTAGCGGAACTTAAGTCGATACTCCATTACGTGTTTAGTGATGTATTAAAAATTATTTGTGTATATGTAAGTTGTTTTCTTAAGAATAGATTTATTTCTACTTCTTTGTTCATCTTATAATTGTACAGGTGTTTAATCTCATTAAACAATTTTCTTTCTTATTTTTATTATTATTCTTACTATTACATATAATAAAGATTAACCCTACAAACTTCCCTGATATCATAATATATAGCAATTAACTTAAGTAATAATATTTAAAGTTATTAAATTCATTCTTAAATTGAATTCTTAATACATAGAAACAGGTGAACGACAATTTGCTGAGTTGCAACCTCAGCAAATAACAGGAAATTAGGCTAGACATTCCGATACTAGTGCGACTGCACTCAAATATTGTACCATCAGCAATCAATGATTCAGAGTTTGTAAACATGTTTAAAATATTTCCTATGTATTTTGTTTTACACTTTGTTAATTGTTGAGAACCTCTAGAATAAGTTTTAGGATAGATTTTGTATATATAGTTGATAAAACATTACAATAAACCAGTTAACAAATGCTCTGTGTTTGTTACTCAACCCTACACAAGCTACCCCAGCTTGTTCAACACGTGTTTTTTTTTTTAAATAATTTTTACTTTCCGACTAGTACCCTAGAAGGAAAGTAATCGACGGAAAAAAATTCGGGATTTCAGTGGAAATACGCGTTTTGGGGTCCCCTGAATCGATTACAATGAGTAGTGTTTATGTGTGTATGTGTTTATGTGGGTATGTGTTTATGTGTGTATGTGTGTATCTGTGTATGTGTGTATGTGTGTATGTGTGCATGTGTGTATGTATGTATGTGTGTATGTATGTATGTGAACACGATAGCGCCCAAACGGAACAACGGATCGGGCTTGGTATACATATTTATAATTACCGGGGGACAAACTGGATTTTTTTTTGGGTGACAATCTGACAACCGAAAGTGGCAATGTTACAAGCGTCTTCTAAGGGATTTATCCGATTATGGCCAAACTGATATTAGCTCACCATCCAGTGACTTTAAATATGTATACAAATTTGTAGATCAGTGGGATGAACGGTTTAGGCGCTATAAGGGTTTCGAGAAGCAGTTTCACAGAATCCACAGCCTTCGTGGTTGTATTGCAAACTGTCAGATTTTGACAAACGTCACACTGACATTACATGACATTAAATGTCTGTATGACAAATGTAATTCTGTCACTGAAACTGATGTTAGGTAACGTCCAGAGATGTCGACCGGAAGTTGCTGATATTGGTATTAACTTGAGGAGCAGCGTATGATCGTTCATACAAAATGTATTTGTTTTGAAATGAGCTATCGTATGATCACACGCCTACTTCCCGCTTGTTGTTTTATAAAGTTGGTATCAATTTAATCAATTTCCAATTCAAAACGGAAGTGACAATACCGCCTTTGTTTCTTCCCCTCCAAACCTTCCAGATTTTATGGAGGTTTTTAATGATTTTTGATGATATTCAAACCAATTGCAATGTCTGAATTATTTTTAGCGACATAACTCTGAAACCGAAACCCGATTTATTTCGGATATATTTAATAATCTATATGCAAAGGTCCAATAATTTTTTATTTAGATGTATTGAAAGTTCTCCGAGGTTGAGTATGTATAAATGTGGTTGATTGCCGAAAATTCATCCGTGCAAGGTGTCAAATAAAGCACTTATTGGTAACCAATAGTAACCAATAAGTGCTTATTTTACACCTTGCACTTCGGAGGACTTTTTGGCGATCAACCAGATTTATATTTTTGATGTATATCGCCACGAATACAAAATCAGGGATAAGAAAAACTAATTGTGAATAGCGAAAAAATACGTATATACAAGTGTGTCGCAAAAAATACTCACTGTTAATAGAAAAAAAAGCCGTTTACGTTAAATTAGTAATAATAATAATAATAAATATGTTCATTAAAAAAACTAGAGAATTATTTACGACACCCTATACATTTTTTATTATTGTAATTATAAACTATCTTCATTAACATAAATTATAAACTATGTTCACTAGCATCTTCATATTCTTCCTCGTCTGAATTACTTGCTTCTGGAATATCGGGTGTCTTTAAGAGCATGACGCTTTCTCGCAGAAGAGCTTGTTATCGCGGAAGATAAGTTTGTTTGCTCGAGAGCAGTGGATCAGAAGATATAAGGCACCTATTTAGCACATCCCTGTTCGTGTATTGCCTTGATACTTTGCGGCTGAAATGTTCGCGATAGCGTCTATATTCTTTGTTCATGGATTCTTGAGGTTCTTCTGCCAATTGTCCTAGGGGTAGTATGCAAGCCTCTATTATGTCTTACGAATGTGTTAGGATTTTATGAACACTCGCAGGCATGTAGTACCACGAATAGTGTTCGAGGTATATTCTTTTTGTTTCGAGTAGGACCCGAAAATGATGAATCAATGAATAATCCAGCCCTGTAATCTCCGCTGTTTTTTCGGCATTTCTAAAAAACCTTCTGGCCATGTTTCCATCGTTTGTGTTTCCAGCTGACTGTTTCGGCATGTCAACTAACAATCCCATTTCGTTTCTAAATCGATGTTGTATGGTAGCCTTTCTATTTGTTACTGATCTCTTGTCATCTTCATTTCTGGCTTGCCATTTTTTTATGTCTAGCTTGTAGGCAATATGCAGCAAACACTCGAAACATCTTATCCATGAATGTAAGCCGTAAAACTAAACATATCCTGATTTGGTAATCATGCGTCATCGTCACCTTTTATATTGTTCAAGTCTTTAGGACTAGCTCCACAGATATAGCACTTTTGGGATGAGTCATATTGCGATAGTGTGCTGCATATTTTCCCATCTACCATTGTAAACATCAGTTCGTGTCTATATGCTATCTCTGTGTTGCGTATTTGTACTTTTGTCGGAACAAGGTCAGCAATTTATTTTTGTTGTTTCATACTTGATGACATCGTTTGTTGTTTCCTTTTTATAGACGAACCGTACAAGTCTACAAAATCTGGTCGAGTTAGGTCGAGGGTTCTGCCAGATGATTGTGTGATTGTGATAGTCAAGTAGCCGAAGCGGTACAAGAGTGACAGAGAAAAAATGTTCGTCGCTATATGCGTCATCATCTTGTTTCTGCTTGTAGCAGCTCTGTGCTGAACTACCGTCACATCCCCATTGAGATATTAGACGCAGTGACATATTAGGTGTTGATGACACAACCTGATCTAATACCTACCTCTTTTTGTGCTTCGCAGATATGCTTCAGCGTTAAATCAAGGAGTGCTTGTAGTTGGATTTCATCAGACCCATCTGTTATAATGATCGTATTTTCTGGCGGATAAATTTTTTTTGCCTTCTGGACGTGGTGATATGCGGGGTATACATGCAAACTTATATTTTTTAGTGCTGGTCTTATAACATTGTACTGGTAGGTGCTCAATTTTGCGTTAACCATCAGGGCCAAGGCTTCATCTGCAGGAACTTGTGGCTTTAGTTCATTGACCATCATCCTTGCCTTTTTTATTGTTGTAGCCCGGGAAGGTGAAGCAGAGACAGGCTCTTTCAAAATATTTGCTGCATCTCTTTTCCCAGCCGATCTTAAACTAACTTCAGCAGCTAGTATGACTTCTGCTTCAGAATTCGAATTTATTAATTCTTGAACTTTTCTTTTTTTCACCTTTAAGGTACATTCACCGAATGGCTTTTCTGGATGTCCCATTTTTGAATGCGGATGTGATGTCTGTTGTGGACCTGTGGATGGCAGTATGTCTATAAAAGGAAGTGGCAAAGGCACTTCGGCGTCTAGCTATGTCTGATTTTTAATTAAAAATCTAGAAATTGCTTTACTCCCATTTTGTGGATATATTATTACTGACAGCGCTAACCCACTGTTGTAACTCCCTTGGAACCATAACAAGGTCAGATAAATTGTGTTTTTCTAATACATAGGCTGCAATATGTCTATTTCGGTCGGCTTTTTGGTAACTGCGCCATATTTCAAAAATATTTCGTCTATTCATCACGGGTACGGGTGCTTCTAGCTGAGGATAAAAAGAAAATGCGGTGGGCAAATTTGGGCAACCAATTTAACGTAAATCTAATAAGCCACTTTTTTTACTAGGCAGTAAAGTAATTTTTACATGACATAGATGTATCTACATTTTTGTATCTTAAATAATGTTACCAATTTTCATTTTAAATTACAAAATTGAACAGTTACCTTGCAGGTGTAATAGTATGACAGACCTTGATTCGGCTGATTATGATCAATAAATGTTGTAAAACATTTAAATTAAGTACCACAATCCCAAACACAAGCCACCACTATTATTGCTCTTACACTCGCTCTGCACGTGGGTTCTTGCAATGGGACCAGTGCAGCATTTTAGCAGGCAAAACTAATTAAACTACTGATATTAATATTTAACTCAAAAGAAAACACCTCTCTACAAATTAACAAATTTATTACATAAAAAACAAAGAAATGAATGAATAAAAAAAATATGAAAGAGACACTTAATTCATCCTTAAAATTACTATCTAGCGGAGCTGTTAGATTCTCGTAAAAATACAAAGAAGTGAAAACACACAGGAGGAAATAATAAATAATCAACTTACCATTAAAAAAAAAAAAAAAAACACAAAACACTACACTAAGTTACATGGTAAAAAAATAAATGAAAATTGACTACATCTTAAGTAGAATGCCGAATGTCGACTGTCGGTCTTGACTGTTGAATATCGAATGTTGAATACGGAATGTTCTCTCGTCATTTTTGTGGCTCCAACTTATATCCCTCATGTACGAACTATTATCGGTCCACGATACCATAATTTATAATTAAGCAAACAACACACACAAAATATTAAGACACAAAAAGAAAGATTTACGAGTCTTCTAAGTTAAAAATATAACAAATCATACTCATGCGTGTGAAAAGGTCAGACAGTATCACCATTCACATATCCGGCATCACACACAATTTATCTCAAATTACAATGAACAAAATATGTATGCAGCTGAAATTTCCAATTACTACATTCCTCCTCCGTTAAAATTAAAATTGTTTTGACAAAAAAATATTTTAATCTAACAACTCTCCCAGATCAAGAAAAGAGTAGCTTACTCTACAAACAACAAACAATCCGGAAACGGTACAAACAATAGTAAATAAAAATAATACATAAACAATTCACAAAAAAAAGTCAAGCCCATGAAAAAAGTCAAATCCAGCCCTGGTTATCATCTGACTTATGACACGTGATCTTCGGTTCACAGCGTAACGGCAATGCAACCCCGAATACCGGAACGGCCTAGTTGTGTTGATATTTGCTTCACACATATCTTTTTTGTTTACCGGTCCTTATTATTTTCCTTTTCTCTCCAATTGTCCTGAATTGGAATGAAATACATTTTTCATCTCTCTCAACACTAGGCGGCCGCTAGATTTAGTAGTGGAACACCAATATGCGATAGCATGTACCTAGATCACGTGTTTTCTTGCTCGCTCACTCGTTGTCTCTCTCTCTCTGTCTGTGGGCACTTGGACAGTCATCCAGAAGGTCGGCTGAATTTGAATCTTAAAAAAATATCTGGGATGGCCCTCACCTAACTTTCCGACTATATTATTGGACAGAGCCACTCTGCACCTTTTTCTATGACATAATGGCATTTGTCATACTGACATTTAATGTCACGTTATATCAGTGGTACTGACGTTTGTCAAAATCTGACAATTTGCAACACAGCCACGAAGGCTGTGGATTCTGTCAAGCCGCTTCTATAAAAGCTAATAGCGCCTAAACCGTTCATCCCATTGGTCTGTAAATTAGTATACTTATTTAGAATCACTGGAGGATGAGCCGACATTAGTTTGGCCAAAATCTTATAAATCCCGATGAAGATGCATGTAACATTTGTCACTTCCGGTTGTCATATTGTGACCAAAAACATTCCAGTTCGTCCCCCGACAATTCTAAATACGTATGCAAAATTTCACCCCGATTTGTTGTTCCGTTTGGACACTACTATCGTGTTCACAGACATACATACACACACACACTCACACACACACACACACATACATACATACATACATACATACATACATACATACATACATTTTCCAGAAATCACTGCAATGGATTCAGGGGACCCCAAAACGGGTATTTCCACTGAAATCCCGAATTTTTTTTTCCGTCGATTACAATACTTTCCTTCTAGGTACTAGTCAGAAAGTAAAAACCACAACGGCAACAAAAAAATACACAGCAAAATTATTTATTCTGTTCCAAAATTGTTAGTGTCATCCTTAAATCCTACTTAAGATTTACATGGAAAACTGACCATTACTTCCTCTCACTTAAATTAATTAAAATAACTCAAAAATAGACAACTCCTCTATTAATTTCTTCAAAAAAATACTTAAACACAATTTCCCCAAAAATAGTTGCCTATAAAATGCCACACGTCAGACGTACGTTCAACATATAGTCTACAAGTACTATCTCTTGCATAAATCAAATTGAATACAAAAAAAGACTACTAATTCAACACTAAAAAAAAAAAAAAAAAAAAACAACACGACAAATATTGATAACACGCGTCCCTCGCTGTGAATACGAGTTCCATGTAAGGATATCAGCCCTAAGCCTTTTTTACTGTTAAAACCGCTACTCAAAAAAAGACAACTCTCTCGCTCCCATTTTATAGATAAATCTCTCTCTCTCTCTCTCTCTTTTAATCTTAATTCGACGATGCCCTACGCATTGACTATCAATTTACTTGAATTTTAGTCGGGGGCATATAAACTGAAAAGAAAAAAGGGTTTCCGCACAGCGTAAATTCGACGAACCCATTTCAGCAACTACTAGTTATTTTAATCAGTTAGTCAGGGTTTATAAACAACTCTCAATCTATTTGACTCTCACTACGAGATTTTCTCAATTCTAAATTTGACGATACACCCTGTAAATGTGACAACTAATTTCTTTGAATAGTTAGTCAAGGGTTAACTACAGCGCATCTCAACAAACACAATAAAAAGGAACTGATATTTATCACATCAAAACAGCCTCAAAGCAATAGAGCAACGCATCATCAATATGTACTTTCATATTTGTCTCCTTACTCAAATTATTCAAACACATGTAGGACGGTGCGGTCTTTAAAATAAACGCTTGTTTACACAAAACTAACTATATTGTCTATTATCTATTAATTGTGTTTATTCTCGCTCCAGAACGGACAATTCACATTTGTTTTTAGGCTTTAGGGAGCAGGTTAATTAAACTACTATTTTTCTTTCGCTGACGTTTCGGTTTTTATTAAAACCTTATTCATAGCTGTAAAACAGAGTTTCAGAAAGTTAACAAGTCAATATTACAGTTTAAAAAAAGCGATTTACCTCAAAAATCCAGTAATTACGCATAACACAACCATCTACGTCTATACAATGCTCACCGACATCTTACAATTAAAAAAAAAAACCAAAGGTTCTAAACTAGTCCAAAAATTAGTGCTACATGTGTTGCCTATCTACCGAGACCGGTAAAGAAGGAATTATATCAGTATACATGTTACTCAAATTATCCGTGTCAGATCTTAAATTTACCACATTAATTGTCTTCACTATGCACATCATCTCCCTACTCTTACTCATCTCCTCACTCACAGCTGCAAACACAGTTTCAAAAGTTTAGAAGCCAATACAACAGTTTAAAAAGCGATTTACCTCAAACATCCGGCAATTGCGCATAACACAACTATCCATGTCCACATAACGGTCACCGACATCTTACAAGTAAAAAGAAAACATAGGCTCGAAACTATTCTAAAATTAGTGTGCCATGCGTTGCCTATCTGCCCGAGACCGGTAGAGCAGAAATTATATTAGTATACATGTTACTCAAATTATCCGTGTCAGATCTTAAATTTACCGCATTAGTTGTCTTCTTTATGTATATCATCTCCAAGATACATCTTTTTTTGTAGTTTTTTTCTTTTTTTAGTATTCTTGCAGAATCGAAGTCAAATTTATGGCCTGTTGACAACGCATGTGATGCCAGAGCTGTTCTTTCTTTTTCCTTTTTATTCGCCCTCAAGCAGTCATTCCTATGTTGGTTGATTCTATTCTTCAGGTATTGCTTAGTCTGTCCCACATATGTCCTATCACAATCCTCACAGTCAATCCTATAAACAAGACCACTACTGTACATGGGATCTATCTTGTCTTTAAGGTCAGAATATAACGCACCAACAGTTTTCTTGTTGTAAGTTATGATTTTAGTATTATCAGACTTGAGCCTAGGTATGAGTTGTTTGGTCAAAACCGGTATACGTGGTAGTTTGTAAAAATGGTATTCCACCTTTTCGTCAACCAACTCTCCACCATCACTATCTCTAACAAGGTTTGTGCGGCCTCCCTCCCCCAATATTCTTTGGACCAGCGCTTTCGGGTAATTGCATGTCACCAACATATTAGTAATTATATTAAAATTGTCTTTATGGAACTCTTCATCAGCCAATTTAGTTGCCCTGATTTTCAAATTTTTGATAATAGCCATCTTTTGGGTCATTGTGTGATCTGAATTGTAGTTTATGAATCTATTAGAATTTATAGGTTTCTGATACCAATTAGTCTTTAATCTACCTTCGCTGGTCCTTAGAGTGAGTACATCCAGGAAGGGAAGTCGCCCATCTCTTTCCACTTCTGAGGTCAGTTTTATTAATGGGTGGATTGAACTGAAAGTCTTCGTGACTTGGTCTATGCTATCTATAGGTAACGCAGTAAAAATATCATCCACATAGATGAACAGGAACGGGAGCTCAAACCCCAACCTAGCCAATGCCATAGTTATGATCTTGTTCATGACCAATTCACCAAAAATTGGTGATGCGGGGTTTCCCATGGCTGTGCCCTGTTTTTGTTTATAAAACATGTTATTAAACTTGAAGAAGCTATTGTTGTATAAGAAGGTGATAAGAGTCTTTAAGTCGGTCAATGTGAGCCTTATCTGGGGTTCGAGCTCGCGCCAATGGTCATCAATTACCTCGAGTGTGAGGTCAAGGGGTATATTAGTGAAGAGGCTAACGACATCCAATGAAACCAGCACAAAACCATCAGGAACCTCTAACATTCTGACTTTCTCTACAAATTCAAATGAGTTTTTTATGCTAAATTTACATTCATGCTTAATATTAGAGAGAATACCTGTCAGATATTTTGACAAATTATATGTAGAGGCGCCCACACACGATACTATAGGTCTCATCTTGAGTGCTCCTGGCTTATGCACTTTTGGTAACCCATATAGTCTAGGGAGGATAGAATTATGAGTCTTTAACTTTTTTCCCTCTTCACTAGAGATCTTCTCCCCTTCTACTAGTTTTTGGACCAGGCAATTTAAGTTTCGCTGGATCACTGCCGTGGGATCCCTGGTGACAGCTTCGTATGTGACTTCGTCATCTAACAAGACATTCATCTTATTAAAGTACTCTTCCTTGTCCATGAGGACCGTCAGATTACCTTTGTCCGAGCGTGTTACCAATATTTCCGGGTTCTCTCTTAGGAATTTTTTCTTTCCGTCTTATAGTATTGTTCGTCAATGCGTGAACTATTCTTGGCCAGGTTTTTGTCGTATCTGGGTTTAGAGTTGAGGAAGTTAGTGATTGTATTAGTGATTTCAGCCCTCTTCTCATTTTTTGTGTTTTCATCTCCCGGTTGGCTATTAATGAGACACTCCACATCCGTCAGTAAGTCCACGAACTGAATTTCATCGAATTTAGGTTTAAGAAAAAAAACTGAAACTCTGAAACTCTGTTTTACAGCTATGAATAAGGTTTTAATAAAAACAGAAACGTCAGCGAAAGAAAAATAGTAGTTTAATTAACCTGCTCCCTAAAGCCTAAAAACAAATGTGAATTGTCTATTATGTACTTATAATAAATGTAATGTTCAATAACTGAGCTCGGATGTTGTCTAGGGTCTCGGTATCTACTGGTCACTCGGTATCTGTGAATTTGAGCACTCTTTAGCACGGGTTTATTGACAGAGGTTATACGCGCGTCTTACCAACTTGAATAGTCTAACTCGAATCTCTCTCCTTGTGGAACCGCTCGACTAATATAGCTTCCCACTCCTCAACCGACGGTTGCCGAGAATAGGCGAATCGGTTCCTACATCTCGTCCATCCTGACCGACCCAGGGCTTCATGTTGTCGGCGCTTAAAGTAGTCTTTCTTGGTCCAGCATGTTCTCCTATCCTGTCCACTTCATATCTATCAGGACCCATTTTCTTCGTTACACGGTAAGGACCTAGGAACTTGGGCAACAACTTGGAGAGATTTTGAAATTGTGTTCTTCTAATCGCTACCCAATCTCCTTCTTCGTAATTTGTTGCTGGTTTTCTCTTCTTGTTGTAGGTCTTTATATTTTCAACCTGTACCTTCTTCATTTGCTGCTTTGCTTCTATTCGCATGTCTTCTCTTTCCTTGGCGAATGATTCTATCAGTTCTTCTTCTATTATCTGTTTCACTTTTATGTCGTCCTTTCTCTTCATTTCTACCCCAAAAAGTAGTTTGAATGGAGTCCTACCTATGCTGCGTTGGTAAGTACTGTTTAGAACTTCTTACAACTTCCGAGTGTGTCGGTACCAATTTTCAGGTTGTTCAATGCATAACTTGGTCAATGCAGGTATTATTATTCTGTTAATTCTTTCGACCTGTCCGTTGCCTCGAGGTACGCCGGTTGTAATCTTCACGTACTTTATATTCTCTTTCATGCAATAGTCCTTAAAGTCTTGTGAGGTAAATGCAGTGCCTCGGTCTGAAATGATCGTTGTAGGATTTCCAAATATTTCCTTCTGCTTCTCGAGTTTGTTAATAACTTCTTTTGTCGACGTGCTTTTTGTTGGATGTAGCCAAACAAATTTCGTGAATGAATCGATCACTACCAATAGATGCTGGTATCATTTTCCTGTCTTCATCATCGATCCTAAATGGTCTATGTGATATGTTTGAAGAGGTGCATCGCCTTTCTCTATCGGACTGAAGTATCCTTCTTGTTTGCCCATCTTCCTCTCGATAAGTATACATGGTACACAATTCTCTATAAATCTTCTTATTTTTTTCTCTAGGTTGGTAATGTAGAACTCTCTTTCAATCAAGTCTTTAGTTTTATTTAAAGCAAAATGTCCATTTTCATGTGCGTTTTTTATTATTTGGTGCTGCATCATCGAGGGAATTACTATTAAATCATTTCCGTTCTTGTTCTTATACAAAAGTCTGTTTTTTAGTTCGTAGTTCTCGTGTGGTTGCGTCTCTAATATTTTGGTGATTGTCTTAAGATGGTCGTCTTGTAGTTGCGCTTCTCTTAACTGCACCATGAATGTTGTTTGCATTACCATCGTTATTGGGTTTCGGCTTAATGCATCACAATGTTTCATTCGGATTCCTGCTCTATGTTGAATGGTATAGTCAAATTCCTCAAGCAACAATGCCCATCTGGCTACTCTTGTACATAGATCTTTTTTGTTCATCGTCGCTGCAAACGCCGCGCAATCAGTTAAGATTTTGAAATGAATACCTAGTAGATAGACACGGAATCTTTTCAAAGCTTCAATGACAGCTAGCACTTCCAATTCGTAATTGTGGTATTTCTTTTGGGCGTCATTTGTCTTCCTACTCCAATAATACACAGGATACAGTTCTCCATCTTCTTGACACTTTTGCAATAAAACAGCTCCAAATCCATCTTGGCTTGCGTCTACGTGTAGCTCTGTTTCGTTGGCAGGGTCAAATATTCTTAGTAACGTTTCTGTACTTAAAATTTCTTTCAGCTTCTTAAATGCAATTTCTTCTTCTGTCCCAAATGAGAAGTTCTTTTTTCCTTTAAGGATGTCACTTAACGGTTTTGCAATTAGAGCATAATCTTGAATATATTTTCGGAAATAGCCTGTTAACCCCAGAAAACTCTGCAATTTCTTCACGGTCGTAGGCTTTGGAAAATTAATAACGGCAGCAACTTTTTCTTTATTGGGTTTTACTACTCCGTTTTCTATTTCGTGTCCCAAAAACACAACTTTGGTCTTCAAAAATTGACATTTCTTCCAGTTGAATTCTAGTCCAAAATATTCAGCTGTTTCAAGAACTTGTTCCAATCTCTCGATAGCTTCATCGGCGTTCTTCGCTGGTATAATCATGTCGTCTATGTAGTTTACTACTATGCCTTTTCGAATTAGGTATTTGAAGACATTGGTCACGTTACGTTCAAACACTGCAGGTGAGTTACATAACCCAAACGGCATTCGCAGGAATTCAAATTGTCCGCTAGGTGTGACAAACGCTGTATATTTAATGCCATCTTCTGCAACAGGTACGTGAAAAAAACCGTTCTTCAAATCCAACGTTGTAAATATTCTTGCTCCTGCTAGCTGATCAATAACGTCTTCGATAATAGGAAGTGGATAACGATCTTTGATTACCTTTCTATTTAGTCTTCTGAAATCAACGCATATTCGAGTACTTCCGTCTTTCTTCTTAACAAGTACGATTGGGCTGGCAAAATCTCATGTGCTTGGTCTTATGATGCCATTCCTGAGCCATTCATCAAACTGCTTTTCCACTTCGTGCTTTTCCGAAATTGACAACCTTCTCGGATGCTGGTACACAGGTATCTCGTCTTGAAGTATGATCTTTGCTTGAATGTCCATCAGTGGTTCAGTTACTTCTTTCGCCCCGTAATTTTCTATCATACTGGCAACTCTTTCGTAGTATGCTTGGTCTCCTACGTCCAAACAATTGTCGGCGTCAATTAGAAGTATCTCGGTCTCGTTTTCTTCTAAACACTTCTCTGCTTCGGATACTGTCTACGATTGCTCACCTCGATCTCATCTTTGTTAATAGTCAACGTAACTTCTTTTAAAATAGGCTTTCCAACAATTAGTTCCAAAGGTATAGCGTCATCTGGTACTATGTGTTCAGCTGTTGTAAAGTAGCACCCATCCACATCCATTCTAGCGTTGAATCGTCCCAAAGGTTTGACTGAATTGCTTCCTATGTCCTTTAGCGTTATCGCGTTCTCTTCGAATTTAGGGGTTCCAATTCGTATATAGCCACTAGCCTTCAGTGGATTCAAATCACTACCGGTGTCAAAAAATGCTTGAATTTGGTGGTCGTTCAACTTAACTTGCTTATACCCTGGTAACTGCTCTTTAACTTCGTTAACTAGGTAAGAACGTTTCGTTTCTTCTCGTCTTTCGCTCGTTGGTTTTCTACAGTCTTTGGAAATATGTCCAAAACCATTGCAAGCAAAGCATTTCCTTTGTCCTGGCAATTCTGTAAGACATGTCCTCTTTTACCGCAATTAAAACATCTTTCTTCTTTTTTCATATTTTGCTTTCTTGGGTCGCTGTTTTTCACATTTGTTTCTTTCTGGTGGCTCTTCGCTGTTGCCTGTTTATTTTTCATCTTTTCATACAACTTCAGCCTTTCTTTAAATTGTTTCAGAGAATGAGTCCCGTACAATATTGCTTTGTTTATTTCATCATCAACAATACCATCTATTACGTAGTCGATGAGAGCATCTTCTTCAATACTACCTTGTGCCGCTATTTCCCTCATTCTCAATAGGTACTGTGATAAGGTTTCGTCTCTCCGCTTCTTTCTAGAGCATAACATCTTATGCAATGCTGCGCTGTTTATTGTCTTTCCAAATTCACCATGCAGCTTTTTCTTGAATGTAGTCCAAGAATTTATCCCCTTTTCAGATCTCACGAACAGTAAAGCTTCTCTCTTCAATAACCTTTTTCCATAAATTAACATCTCTACGTCGGTCCATCCCATCAGCGATGCAGTTTCTTCGAACTCTACAAACCATTTATCCACTGAACAGGTGTCGCTTCCATCGAATGTACTAACTGTATCTTCCACATCTTTAAATGTTAATACAAATTTGGGTATGCTCTTCTTTGATGTTATTTTACTTCTATTTGTGCTGGCGATTGAATTTGCTACGTCGTCGTTGTCGTCATTATCGCTTTCGTCATTTGAGTCTTTTGCTATGTCGTCATCGTCATATCTTTTGTCGTCGTTTAGCGTTGGCGGTACCATTTCGTCATTATCGTCGTCGTGGTTGGTTTCGCTTTCGCTTATCAAAAGTTTTACGTCATTCAACTTGGTATATAGCATTTCGACTAATTCTTCTTTGTCATTTGCGTCATTTTCAATGGTCAAAACTTGACAGATTGAATTTAATTCGCCTAAAGTGATGTTACTCGTCGCAAAATCAATCTTCTTCGGTAACTTTTCTTTATCAACGTCTTCAAATTCAATCCTTTAAATTCGCGCAGTCTTTTGCGATTGTTGCGATCGCCCTCGTTTTCAAATATTAATTTGTGGCATGCTTTTATGGCTTTCGTTGAGGCTTTTGAAATATTCTGCCTGATCGGCATAATATTTCCTAAAGTGTTGTTCATCTTTTAGTCTTGTAGCAGTTTATTTACAGAAACCTCTTTGCCAAACGTAATATTCGAATAACAATTATGCAACTTATCTTTTTTCCCGTCTTGTTTTTCTTTTCCGTCTTCCTTCGTCTTTTAGTCTTACCGCGTCTCTTATCTCTGTCGTCTAATGGTTCTGACTCTTTGATAGTGCCGCCGTGCCGCCACTATGTCGCGCAGTTGTTGTTGACACGTTGCCGAACGTCCGTTGGTTGCTTCGCCTGTGTGCTCACGTCTTGCACCGCCAGTTTTAACACAGAATAGTTGATTTTTTATCTAACTGTTCACTAGTAATCGCGTAATGAGTTCACAATCGCGGAGTTCACAATCCCGGACGAGCCCCCATATGTAGGACGGTGCGGTCTTTAAAATAAAGGCTTGTTTACACAAAACTAACTATATTGTCTATTATGTACGTATAATAAATATAATGTTCAATAACTGAGCTCGGATGTTGTCTAGGGTCTCGGTATCTACTGGTCACTCGGTATCTGTAAATATGAGCACTCTTTAGCACGGGTTTATTGACAGAGGTTATACGCGCGTCTTACCAACTTGAATAGTCTAACTCGAATCTCTCTCCTTGTGGAACCGCTCGACTAATATAGCTTCCCACTCCTCAACCGACGCGCGACGGTTGCCGAGAATAGGCGAATCGGTTCCTACACACATGAATTCCAGCACAAAGCCAAAGGTATATCGCACATCCATCAGGCACAGATTTACGTGAATTTCTATCTCACACAACGACACATATTTCTCAAATCGACGATATACCCCTTTTCGTGACTACTAATTACTTTGATTAGCTAGTCAGGGCTTTTTATAAACTCAATAACTCTCGACAGATTCACAAATCAAAGTGCACTAAAAGATATACTCTACACTCAAGTTACTTAAATCGCTGTTGTTCAACACAAAAATTTTAATTTAATTAAATTTTAACAATTCAATTTGATTTTTAATCATTTTAGTTATTTAACCACATCGCTCATTTAATCGAAACGCTCACTTAATCGCATCGCTTATTTAACCACCGCTGCCACCATTGTAATAGTATGACAGACCTTGGTTCGGCTGATTATGATCAATAAATATTGTAACTAAATACCACAATCCCAAACACAAGCCACCACTATTATTGCTCTTACACTCGCTCTGCACGTGGGTTCTTGCAATGGGACCAGTGCAGCATTTTAGCAGGCAAAACTAATTGAACTACTGATATTAATATTTAACTCAAAAGAAAACACTTCTCAACAAATTAACAAATTTATTACATAAAAAAACAAAGAAATGAATGAATAAAAAAATATGAAAGAGACACTTAATTCATCCTTAAAATTATCTTGAGGAGCTGTTAGATTCTCGTAAAAATACAAAAAAGTGAAAACACAAAGGAGGAAATAATAATCAGCTTACCATTTACAAAAACACAAAACACTACACTAAGTTACATAGTAAAAAAATAAATGAAAATCGACTACATCTTAAGTAGAATGCCGAATGTCGACTGTCGGTCTTGACTGTTGAATATCGAATGTTGAATACGGAATGTTCTCTCGTCATTTTTGTGGCTCCAAACTATATCGGTCCACGATACCATAATTTATAATTAAGCAAACAACATACACAAAATATTAAGACACAAAGCACTTAACGAAAGGGCCCTACTGATTTGGGCCATAAAAAGAAAGATTTACGAGTCTTCTAAGTTAAAAATATAACAAATCATGAAGGTGAAAAGGTCAGACAGTATACACCATTCACATATCCGGCATCACACACAATTTATCTCAAATTACAATGAACAAAATATGTATGCAGCTGAAATTCCCAATTACTACACAGGATTGCGGGAAGAGCACGAGAAGAAACTAACATGCAGCTGCGCAGGTTTGCTATATCACTCGTAACACACAATGACAGAAAATAAGTTATTTATTTGTTGTGATTAACCACTGTTCGGGGTTGCCATGATAACAACGCAGTTGAAATATTCTTGCCTACTATGTTATTCTATCATATTATTAGGGTTAAACAACATATTTGTAAAATAAACAATTTAGTTTATTATTAGCCTATAACGCATTATTTAGTATAGTTATTATTTTTAAGGAATCAAACCATAACGTGACTTCTGATATTACCAGAATATTTTTATCAAATATTGAATGTGAAGGATTTGCAGTTTCATAATAATAAATTTATTTAATGCAGACATGGTTTACGTACATACTTATATAAAAACACACACAACTTTTAAATTATAACCAGGAAATTATTGAAGAAATTTATTATAAACTCTCAATGTCTTTAATTCTACTGGAATACACCTTTTCCAGTAAAGAGCATATAAGACTTTTCTCTTATTTAATAAAGAACCAAAAAATCGAACTATTATCTATGTCGATGACAAACGAGGATACCTAACTGTTGTTTTCGCAACTGCGTTCCTCCCAAAAAGTGACATTTTATTCCACTTATACAATTTTTTTATGGTTGCCAAATTCTTCTATAGTAACTTCAAAATTTATATACCCTGTATATGCAGGTGTATGAAATTTTTAAACGATTGGTAAAAAAACTAAGTTAGGTAGTCGGTAACAAAACTGTACGAAAAATAAAAATATTATGATTGGGGCAAATATGGGCAACCAATTTAAACTAAATCTAAAAAAGCAACAGTTTAAGAAGATAATTAAAAATATTTCACGTTATATACATGCTTCTACATTTTTATAATGACATGCAAAGTAAGAAATTTTCCGATATTAGGTGGAGTGGGGTAAGTGCACCCCAGTTTTTAGTAAGTTTGACTTTCAACCCATATATCTTTAATTTGCTTTATAATACCTTAACAGTTATTGATATTAACGAATACTTGAGTTAATATTCTTTAATTAACATTGACAAAAACGCCAATTTTACTTGTATATTTCAACTTTTTAAGAAAATTGTAAAAAATGTCAACAGCTGTGCACTTTCCCCGAAAATGGGGCAAGTGCACTACCGACCGTTAAAACCAATTTGAAGCCTTATATCATATGTTATGAGGCAAGAGCATAACTATTCATATGTCTACTATAAAATGCTTTTTACCGCATTCAAATATGTTGTTTCGTTTTGGAGTAAAGCAAAGAAATAAAATAAATAAATAAATACAAAGGGATTAGTGAAATAAAATCATAATATACAAAGATCTAAAATATATTAAGCAGTAATGATACAATGTTAAATGTTAAACATAAATTACTGTCATCATCCTTTGAGGAAGTGGTTATTTTGTCTATTACGGTGTTATCCTTTTCCATGCACCTTTTTTCGGCAAGCATTCTGCACTTTACTTCTTCTGATGTGATCACTTCCGCTGCTCTCGCAACGCTCCTTTTTTTATTCGCAGGATCGGGCGCATTTGTTTTTATGGTGTCCAAAAGAAGTTCTCTATTTGTGGAACATTGTGTTAATTTTTCTGAAGATGTTTCCGCAAAGTCTGAATTTTTTACAGGTGGTTCATCAAAAAGGATCATCAACCACGACGTCCACTGAATCTTGAGGAATTTTTAATATTATAGGTGGATGCAAAGTAGCCTCTACAATGAGTGCAGTCATTGTATCCTGAGTTATTTGTGTAGAATGGTCCTTTTCTGCTGCTTTCGCATCCTTCCATTGCTTAAGGGAAATCGCGCTGTACATTGAATCTGGAACAACATCCCTCGACAATGGATGGATGCCAGCTTTTTTAAAACCGTTCATAATTATGTTTGGGTCCAAATCACTCCAAATCTCCCCAATCATTTTAGCGAATTCTTTTTTTGGGAGCCTTACACCGATGTTCTGTCTTTGCCACTTTACCAGCTTTGCGTCCCATAACGTTTTCAACGGTTTGAAAACGCTTAAATCCAAAGGTTGTAGAACATGACTGGTGTGAGGCGGTAATTTGAGAATTGTTACATTTTCTTGAGAAGCTATTTCTATCAACTTGATGGTTAAGTGAGTAGAATGACCATCGAATATTAGTAAAACAGGCCTGTCAGTACCTATGGTTTTCACGAAAATTCTTTGAAAATAATTTTCAAATACCTCTGGTGCCTGCCATTGATCCCAAATATTTTTGCCTTTAAAAATGTATCAGTGGTGGAACTTTGTCTCCGGAAGCAGAAGCAGCCATCAAAACCGTTATATTTTCCCTTCCAGGAGCACTGACAGTGCGAGTGCAGGGGACATTTTTACCGCCAACTACTTTTGTTTTAGATGGATCCGTGCAGAAACTAGTTTCATCCAAATTCCAAATTCGTACTGGTTTGTTTTCTATGCCCAGCTCGTTTATGTTTTTTTCCAACAATGTAAAGTACTCATCGACTGTGAATGGATTGCAACTCTTTTTTCGAGCGATTTCTACACTTTGCGGTTTTTTATTGCTAAGTTATGCCTCTTTGTAAATCTTAAAAACTAATCTTCTCCAGGGACACCGTTTTTAAAGGGAGTTTCAATTTTGTTCTCATTTATGAATTGCCCGACCAGTTCTAGCACCTCTTTTCTGGATAACCCAAACCCATACTTCTCCATTTTTAACAGTCCCTCGACTAGCCGTTTTTCATATTCGATTGGTATAACAGTGCTTCTGCCAAATGATTTTGATTTAATCCCACGTCTTCCATTTAAGTGACATTTTATTGTAGGATATGGTATGCTGTACTTTTTGCTCGCTTGGTACGCATTTATACGACCTGCTTTTATCTCTTCAACAGCTTCCTTAAAGTACGAACCATGGTTGTCATCCTTATAGAAAGTTAATCAAGTATTCAACGTAGCTAATTACTATAAGCATACTATCCAGAATTGTAAAACAAGAAATAATCAAGCAGGACATTTTCTGGGGCAAATGTATAGCACTATGCTCTTACCTCACTACAACGAATGCACTTGCCCCATGTCTCAATATTTACGAGGTAAAAGCACACTAGTAATTTTCTTAATAAATATCAATAATTCAACAGAAATTATTTATTTAAAGTAAAATATAAACAATATTTTTTATTACTTACCAAAAATAATAACACTGAACAGACAATTTCCTTAAAAACTACAGCACGTTTACGCTAGCTTCAAAGTTGACATGCTCTTTACATGTGGTGCTTTCGAACTGGTTGGCATAAGTCGGGGAGGCTCCTCATTACTCGCCCGACATCTATGTTGATAGGATGGTATTAACTTTGAGTAGATTCCTACATATTAGGGATTGCAACTTCGCTCATATTATATTTAAAAGAGCCCGTTTATGCACTTACCCCGTTTATGCACTTACCCCCTTCCACTTTATAAATCGGGAATTTCGCTAGTAAAAAACAAGGTATTTACTACCATAGTTCCACATAGAATAGCACAAGGAACAAGGGGAGAAAGTAGTATATATTTTTTGTAGGTTACTCTTGTATTCAAGATAATCTGACAATTACAATACAAGCCTGTTTATTAGTAATGATGCAATCCATCACCTTTTCCAATTATTATACAAAAAACTGAGTTATCAGGTAAGAAATTTCTATGAATCTCATCGGCATGTATGTCACCATGACGATTATACTGCGATGCGTATAGATTACTGTACATAGTTACCGTATCAATATCGTCTTTGTTTATGAAAAGTGAAAAGAGTTCCAAAGACGTCAAACGGTTTTTTGGTTCACCAATAACATCTTCCCAGTTTGACAGTTTCGAAGTAATATCTTTTTCGATCTAAGAAAAATTTGGTTTTGTTTTTTCTGTTTCCCCTAAGATTTCAGGAAACTAGATAGTGGTTAATCGTCTTCGCTATCATACTCCTCTATTCTGCGTTTTTTTTTTTTTTTTCATGAGATACTGTTTCGTCGGTTGAATGATCAAACATCGCATCTGCTTCAGCTATCAACCGACTACCAGGAACATTATTTATATCCACAAAATTTTCGTCCGTATTATAGTCGTTGGCATTGATTGGTGGAAGCATAGCAATTCCATCTGGAATTTGCGAAATATCGTCCAAGTTGTCAATTTCAGCCAGCAACTCATGCAATTGCAACGGTCTTTTCCAGTAGCTAAAAAAATTAAATATTATATTATGCTACCGTCCGTTATAACCGACGCTACGTTCGTGCATATTTTTCCAACAAAAAAAAATTAAGATTGTTGAAACCAATTCAGTTTTATAGGAAATTATAGCGTCTGATCTACATAAAAACACTTGCACAATAAACTACTAGTAGAAACTAGTAGAAACATGCATCATACTTACTTGTAGGTATCTATTTTTGTGTGTCACAAATAATAAATTTTTCAAGACAAGTAGACCGGCACGTAAACACGCTTAACCTTTCTACAACTGGCGATTTGGAGTGAAATTGGTCTACTTATCACTAGAACATGTACCTCCATCTTTTGGGCAACAAAATAATAATAAAAAAGACTTCCCTGTACTGTATGTTTAAACCTACGGTATTGGTATCTGGGTTAATGTTATCAGGACTTCCTCTAGGGAGGTTGACAGGCGCCTTACGCTTAGATCAACGAAAGATTGTAAGTTGCTTTTAGCGCAGGTATGTTACTTTGCATGCCTCTGGCGGTGGGTAACATTTTTGTTTTGCCTTTTGTAAAAGGCTGTAACAAGAGAAGAACTTTTTGTTGGTATTCTAATTATTTCGTACTGTCGACGAGTTAAACCAGCTTCTACAAATATTGCCAAATATTGTAAGAGGGCAAGTAATTACTTGCCCTCTTACTTTTGATTATAATCAATACCGATACACCAGTATGGGTATTGATTACCAGTGAAGGTATCCGTATTGATTACCAGTACTGCTGTCGGTATTGATTATATTGGGATCGGTATTGATTATTGCAACGGTTATCGCTACGATTACAATGCAACGATTTCTGTACAATAATTAACGATTACATACGAAAGTGAATAGTGCCTTGTTATGAACAAGCGTATTAGTATTACGTTTGTCGTTATTTTGTTTGGGGTGTATTTAAGTAGATTTTTTTTTCTAAATTTAATTTTCAATTTTAGTTAGTTAGTCGAGCCTCGGAAGAAGAAAATAAACAATGTAACAATTTCTGTACTATAATTAACGATTACATACGAAAGTGAATAGTGCCTTGTTATCAACAAGCGTATTAGTATTACGTTTGTCGTTATTATGTTTGGGGTGTATTTAAGTAGGATTTTTTTATAACCTTAATTTTAAATTTTAGTTAGTTAGTCGAGCCTCGGAAGAAGAAAATAAACACGGCTATCTTCATATTTTTTATTAGATAAGAATAACAAAAATCATACGTATTCTATTAAATTAAAAGTATGTAATAGGTAATGTCTGAAATATAATATATAAGTTTTATTTGAAAGTCTGTATTACAGCAAATGTTGATTTACATTTAAAAACACAATTTTTTTGTATATTTGACCCTTTTAGCCTGCATCTTCTATCATTAATAATTTGGCCTGTTTTAGGAAAAATTCTTTCGGATGGGACTGATGCGCTCACTACACCGAGATTTTGTTTGCCATTACTGGTAAATATGGGTACTGGTGTTGCCTCGTTTTCCACCACGCTAAAGGGTCCTCTTTTCGCGCGATATTGCGCTCTTGCATGAACATATGCAGTTCGAAAGACGCCGTAGCTGTTGGGCTTGTGTCTGATGTTGTTCCATCTTCATCATCAAAATCTTCCCACACCATATTTTGTTCTTCAGTAGCACCCAGCTGGTTTTGAACTAAAGACGATATTCCAACGTTCTGAACCTGTTTAGGAGTGTCACGTTTGTCAATTAAGTCGATTAGTTCCAATTTTACATTTTCATGATCATAAATCTCGGATCTAAGTATACTAATTTTGTGTAAATTCTGTTATCATATACACCTGAAAAGCGGTCGTCCAATGATTTACAAAAAGTTTTAAGTAGATTTTTAGATATATCCATCGTAACCATTGTGTTCATTTTTGTTTTTAGACATTTTTGTAAGCCTCGGCATATATTGACAATTTTTGATACAGGCTTCAAAATCACGCACAATTCGCGAATAGTTGTCCACTCCTCTTCGGTCAATCTCATGGGCTAAATTTTCTTTCGTGTGCCTTTCAGTATATGAAAAGCACTCCAATAAAAGAGAGCAAAACTCCCAGTCCTCTGACACAAAGTGTGACTGCGATAAAACTTTCGTTTGTCATGGATGTCCAACCATTTATCTACAACTTCATTGTATTTTTTATAAATCAGTGACTTGCTAAATGTCGTAGGTTGTAGTTAGGAATAATTTCAGCTATCATTTCTCTAAATCCTGTTCCATGCACAACATTAAAAGCAGGACATGCACCTTGGCAATAAAATTAAAAATAGGGTCATTGATTTTTTTGCTGTTGTGCAATGGAAACTGGTCTTGAAATAAATCTATTCAGCGATGATTGTTTCATTTGAAGGCTACAGGGGAAAAAGGACGAATGTCACAAAATTTTGCATTTTGCAAGAAAAACTATTTTTAAACTTTGAAGACTTCTGCATTAAAGTTATATTTTTGTATATAAACTTGATTTTTTTTTCTAATATTATTCTGTATTTTTACTTTTGTATATACAATTATTGTAACAATTTGATGACCATAGGCGTGGAAAAAAATATTTATCAGGGGGCAACAAAAAATAAGAATGTAAAAAACTTCCATATTATTTTGTATGTATGTAATAGTTATGAGTGCGGTTTATTCCGCTGCACCTAGGCCAGTCTTGGCCCTTTGCGCTTTCCCATTTCATACTGTTTGATAAGGACAACCAGAGGTGTTCAACTGGTTGCCGGCACCCACGGTTTTACGCCTTTTGCGAAAGGCGATGGGACGAGGATCTTCAGCTGATGCCTGGATTTGAACCCAAGACTTTCTTAGCAGGAGAGCAGCGCTCTACCGCTAGAGCCACTCGCCCCACATCCATATTATCCTTTAAGTTAAAGAAAAATTATAAGAATAATAATAATACTTTTGTCTTTGGCAAAACAGTATTTATTAAGGTTTAAAGTAGGAATCATGATTCGTCCTCAACAACATTTTGGCTATAAGGTAAATTTTCAAAGTAATTGCTCGCTCTTGTATCTTGGCAAAACCGTTTCAATTCTTGAAGATTGTGGTTGTGAAGATTGTAGTTCGTGGTCCATTATACGATTCACGATATTTTATTATTCCGGGCATTTCTTCTAGTACTGTAAGTTCTTTAATTGGTCTACTCTCATATGGGCACTTTTTATAAAAGTATTTTGTAAGGTGATTCTTCCAAGATCGAAATATCTCCTGATTTTCACAATCTATTACCTTGAGTGGGCCTGGCTTTGTCCTGGCATTCAGAATCTGTTGATTCCAGCTGAACGGAGACTTTCTTAGCAGGAGAGCAGCGCTCTACCGCTAGAGCCACTCGCCCCACATCCATATTATCCTTTAAGTTAAAGAAAAATTATAAGAATAATAATAATAATACTTTTGTCTTTGGCAAAACAGTATTTATTAAGGTTTAAAGTAGGAATCATGATTCGTCCTCAACAACATTTTGGCTATAAGGTAAATTTTCAAAGTAATTGCTCGCTCTTGTATCTTGGCAAAACCGTTTCAGTTCTTGGAGATTGTGGTACTTTTTTAAAGACAAAGGAAGTCTTTCGTGGTATTTCAGATTAGGTAAGTGAAACTGACCATCGGGTAGTAAGTCAAGATGTCGCTTTTGATTAAGTGGTATTATTACAGATGTAGTTCGTGGTCCGTTATACGATTCACGATATTTTATTATCCCGGGCATTTCTTCTAGTACTGTAAGTTCTTTAATTGGTCTACTCTCAAATGGGCACTTTTTATAAAAGTATTTTGTAAGGTGATTCGTCCAAGATCTACCGCTAGAGCCACTCGCCCCACATCCATATTATCCTTTAAGTTAAAAAAAAATTATAATAATAATAATACTTTTGTCTTTGGCAAAACAGTATTTATTAAGGTTTAAAGTAGGTATCATGATTCGTCCTCAACAACATTTTGGCTATAAGGTAAATTTTCAAAGTAATTGCTCGCTCTTGTATCTTGGCAAAACCGTTTCAGTTCTTGGAGATTGTGGTACTTTTTTAAAGACAAAGGAAGTCTTTCGTGGTATTTCAGATTAGGTAAGTGAAACTGACCATCGGGTAGTAGTAAGTCAAGATGTCGCTTTTGATTAAGTGGTATTATTACAGATGTAGTTCGTGGTCCATTATACGATTCACGATATTTTATTATTCCGGGCATTTCTTCTAGTACTGTAAGTTCTTTAATTGGTCTACTCTCAAATGGGCACTTTTTATAAAAGTATTTTGTAAGGTGATTCTTCCAAGATCGAAATATCTCCTGATTTTCACAATCTATTACCTTGAATGGGCCTGGCTTTGTCCTGGCGTTCAGAATCTGTTGATTCCAGCTGAACGGGAGTTCTACGGCGGCCTTCTGGTTAATCAGTTCCATATTTCGGTCACATTCTAAGTAACTGTGTCCCCTAACTGGAAATGTCATCTGAATTGCGTAGACGTTTTGTTTTTTGTACGATAAAGTGCAACAATCGGAATAATGTATAGTTCTTATTTTGTCCACCACAAGAATCACAGAAAATTTCCAGTTCTTCCATTCCATCATTCAAATGATTAAACATAAAGTGAAACAGCATAGACGTTACCTCATCAGCTCCTTTTTTCGCCGCAGTTTCTGTGTAAGTATAAAAAAGCCTCACCAGTAGATAGCACATGGGTGTTAAAAGAGTAAAAGGACAGTTGGCGCTTAAAGTACACTTCATTAGTGCTTATGGCACGGGTAAATTCCTCTGAAAATCCATGGCTATTGCCTCAATTTTACTATTAGTTTGCGAATTCAAACGCGCTGTTCTCTATCTCTGGTAAAATGTATCAGCTTTCAAAAGATACAGTTTCTGTTCGGCTTCCATGCGGAATAAGTTATCCTCTTGTGCAGGATCATTTTCTATGGCAACCTTCTTAGCTTTATATTCGTCACAAGTGCTGCATGTGTCTGCTCTTGGGTATCCAAAACTGATATTAAATTTTGTGACAAATATAGTTCGATAAGTTTCATAGGAAACCTGTTGCCCAGGATAACTCTCCAACTACATTTTGTGCATTTTACTGACATTCGGCTCTTCAGGTAAGTATGTCCTTTTGGAGTCGTGGAGGCTGCCCTTAAACGATGTTATATATTCATAAACAGATTTGGCAGTTGCTTCCTCAAGTTTATTTTTGCGAATATGGTGTTGGCCTCGTCCACCATTTTTCACGTATCCAAGAGTATTGAGCTCCTGCTGAATGCCTTGTAGACGTTTTGCTGATATGCCGTGCAAAGAAAGCATTGCCTTGTAGCACACTGGGACTACAACAAAATTGTCATTTCGTTGGACACGAACTATGTATGTATAAGAATATGAATGGCAATCAACATTTTCGTCATTATTCTTACGACTTCGATGTCGTTTTACGGGACTATTCGTAATTAGGCTCCCCAAGTACAGGTTTTGTTCGTTAAAATGTTTTATTATGTATTTCCGATCATCCTCGGTAATGTGATCAAAACATTTTAACCTAACACAATCACAACTAGCCCCGGTCCCATTGATCCGTAGTCTTAGTTCTTTTAAAACATCTTTCATACGTCTATGGGTGGCCCGCTTTTTAGATATTGAGCTTTTATTTTCAGTGTCACTCATTATAAAATACTTTACCTATAATAAACGAAGTAATGTACTATTGATTGACCATCACATAATGTATGCAATAATTCACTAGCATGGAGTTTGTACACAAGACGCCAAGCGACTGCGCAATCATGCGAGGCAATTATGTCCATTAAGTTAGTTTCAATAATTACGATATTATTTTATCTACGACTCATAAATTACATACTTTTAAAATTATATTCATTTAAGTAGGCTTACCATAATTATGAAATTCCAAACCGGGACAGGAAAGACTTTCAAAAATAAAAATCAGAAAAATATGTAAATAGTTTTATAAAACAAAAAAATAAATATTTAAAATAAAATGTTAATCCAAAAACAAAACAAAAATACTTTGTAATGTGTAACATGTATGTAACACGAAGTACATGTAATAAGTAACACAGCATCGAACATAGAAAGAATAATTTATTATTTAATTATGAAACCACTCGTATTTCTCGCTTGAGTGTACTTTTTTTAATATATTATTTTCTTTTTTGATCATGTCGTAAAATTCGGAACATATCATTCCGAAATTTATTTTGCAGAACAATAGGGCTCTTACGGTTGATTCCTGCATGCGTCCGCGATCATCAGACCAAATATTTTTCATTATTGAAAAAACTCTTTCTACAGGTGCAGAAGTTCCTGGTAGACATAAAATATACTGAACAATTTTCACCAGATTCGGAACTTCTACGTGTTGTTCGTTGAAGTTTACAAACAACTGCACCCACTTATTAATAAAATCGCCTGGACCCATCGGTGAGCAATTCCATTCATCGACTTTTGAAGCAAAAAAAGACTGTGCGAGTGATGTTTCATCAAAAAGACTGCCAATGTCAATTTGGTTTTCGCCATGTTTGACATTAATGGCTTCAGCAGTCCTCTCAATTTCAGCCCATTGCAATTCTTGACGAAGATTGATCCAGCTGAACGTGTCGGCGCATCCAAAACTGTTCTCCCACCGTTCGATGTACGAATAACACCGTTCATAAAAAGCCGTTACCTCAGTGTTAAATTGGGTAACTTCTTGGGAGCTTAGTTCTTTTAATAAAAGCTTTGCTCCCTGCGGGATAAAACAATTGTCCAATCTTTCTTTGATGCATATTTTAAGTTTTTTAAATTCTAAAGCAACTTCGGTGGCACTTGCTTTGTCTGCTTCCATTAAGAGAATAGCTTTATTAAATATATTTTGTTGTCCGTGTACAAACGCAAAATATATTTTTCCTAAGGGGCTCTCAAAAAAAAGTTGTATGGCACGAGGGCAATTTTCTTGGCTAAGAAAATAAGCCTTGAGGCCTTCGTATATATCTAAAATTCTACCAACTGCTGGCATCAAAGATAAAAATCTTGTACTTCCGTGTTGAATTAATTTCTTGTAGTCTACATCAACTGATTCACAGAATTCTTTTAATCTTGTTACCCTAACTGTGTAAATATAAAAATATTTATATATTTTTACAACCAGAGCTTCAATGTCAATTGGGAGCCCATCAACTGCAGACTGAACTGTGTTGTGAACAATATGTGCAGCGCAACCAATTCCAATAATGTCTACAGCAATTTCTCTTTTCAGCCGGCTATAAACATTATTTTCGCCTCTCCTTAGAACACCTCCAAAATTTGTGTTGCAATTATCGCCACAGAATGCAGCCACTTTTTTTTTTAGGCCATGTCGATTTATCACTGACATAAGGTTGGCAGTTAATATCTCCGACGTTTCCCCGTGAACAGACTCAAAACCTAACAGTTTTACAAACACACCTTTTAGGGGTAAAAAGTATCTAACAACAATAGGAGCTAATTTCAGGTCTTTCCTATTTGAGGTGTCACTAGAAACACTCACAAACTGCGTTTGTTGTAAGTCTATTTTTAATTCTTCCAGAGACAAGGGCGCAAGAACATTTAAAATTATAGCTTCGCATTTTGTACGTGCAGCTCCAAATTTAGGTTCGAAAAATTTTGCTACTAATTTTGAACTGCAGTCAGCAGTTTTGAAGCTTATATCGTGCATTGCCGTGTGATATGCATATGTGGCTTCTTTAGCAGCAATTTCTAAATCAACCTGAATAGGGTCCTTGTTTTTCAAAAATGTCTTAATCGATGAAGTACTTGCAGCAGCCATCACACTGGCCTTGTGTTTTGCGCATTCTATATGTTCTTTTATGTCTGATCTGCCACCATGGGCAACGGAAAATTCAGATAAGCATTGAAGGCACTTAACTCTGTCTACATGACCACACAGCTTTTTTAAAAATGGATAGTCTGTTTGGAGTTCGTTTGTAAATTTACAATTTCTTTTGGGCATTGTAGACGGTTACACAAATGCGGCGACTCTGAAACAAAATCGTGAATCTAGACTGGGAACATTTTGTTTTACGCTTTGCTTTTATGCGAGGATTGAGGACCAACTAGTTACTAGAGCATAAGATGATTTTGCTGCTAATGTTGTCAAAGCGTTTTATTATCTCATTATTACATTATGTTGCTGCACACGCCAGATATTAGAGGTATAAAATATTCTTACCGGTGTAATAACAAATAAACAACAATATTCGAGGGAACACAGAAACACAACAGCACACATTAGATTAGAGCGACCTAGACAGGTTTGCTCTGCAGTTGGCGCTCTGAATACGCCGGTGTTTTACCGACCAAAACTTTAAGAAAAGCTGCCTGTAGTATTGACTGATTCACACGTCGTCACATGTTTGACAATAATTGTTACTAGATGGCGGTAGCACTCGATCGCTCTTTTGATCTCAGTTTGTTTCACATATAAACGTCAGTTAAGAATTTTAACCGGGACATAATGCCAAACCGGCTGGGACGCCGGGACCCATGTCTCAAACCGGGACTGTCCCGGTCAAACCGGGACGTATGGTAAGCCTACATTTAAGTCAAGTAATAACAATGTTTAAGACACCGAATTGTCCTAAACACCAGACTGTCATAGCAATCGAACTATCTTAATAATCAAACAGTCGCGTCATAAGTTAAATACGTAATGGATGAGTTTTTTTTGTGAGCCGTAAAAAACATTTACTACGTATACATGGCGTTCTGAAAAATGTGTTCAAAACGTTTCGAGATTTCAAAACGATACTGTATACATGCCAGTTCCAAAACAGTTTCGGAATCACCGGAATAGTTATTCACGTTGTTATTAAAAAAATGTCATCATAGATACATAACCTAACATTTATATTTTATCTATTAATTATTTTTATTACATTCCATGCTTTCCATTTAGTTTAAATCTGTTCACTCATTTTGTCAGTAAATTTCGCGATATGATTTCAGACGATTTTAAGCAATGTTAGTAGTGCGATAAGCGGAAGTTAGAGTGATGTTAGGTACAGGTATACCGGCCACGCGTATTTTGCGCATGCCTCAAAACGGTTTTGGAAATGATAGCGTATACATGAGCGTTTTGAAATCTCAAAACTCGATACGATCCCAGAAATTAGCGATTTGACCTTGATATTTAAAAACGTATGTATACGTTTATAACGTATACATGACCACTTTTAAAACTCGAAACGTTTTCAAAACGCCATGTATACGTGATTATTGAACACAGCGATACAATACTAAACGTTCACTTACTTTCTCACTGTTTCTCTTATAATAATTAACTCAAACAACGCAGTAATTTCTTATAGATTCTATTTAAAAATCGAGAAATTTGACACTACTAAGACCTCTCCCGTGATTGGCTAGATTCCATACGGTTTTACACCGAACAAATTAACGATTCAGCGCCATGAATAGGTTATGTCGCAAGTGATTTATTATTTTTTTTTAATTAGTGTGAATTAGTGAATTAATGTGAACCGGGCTCTAGGATTTATTCCTCCTGTTTATTAAATAGACACTATAAAAATATCGCTACACAAATTAAATAATCGCAGTGTCTGTTTCGTCTCACCAAGCGCGCGCGCTCTGGCGAGCGTATGTGGACATTCATCCTTCTTCCCCTGTGCGGTATAATAAAAAATCGCAGTAACTTTACTACCTTACTTTCTTACTCCGATTTGAATAGGCTATTCGATTCTAACAAACGTTTGTTATAAATTTGCGTCTTTATCACAAAATGGCCGTTTTTTGGCCATTCATCCTTTTCCCCTGTAGCTTTCATTTGTTTAGGTTTATTTGTGTTGATTGTAGCGGATTCTTGCTGCTGATATAGGACAACAATAATCATTGCAGGTGTATAGTTGTTATTAAATTAACTTACCTGTGATGTTCTGATCACAAGGAGCACTTGTTGATGGTTGCGGTTGAGATGAAACTTGTTCGTATGTTGTTCCTTCGCATCTTCTTTTTTCTTCTGAAATAGTTACCGTCGGATGTTTTGCAGATAGATGTTTTTTTTTTAATTTGATGTACTCCCACCTTTATATAACATTAGCATACTGCATTATTGCATTTAGCCTTTTCTCCAGTAACATTAGTAAAATGCAGCCAAATACAGCTACGCTTCTTCTACTATCTATGTCCATTTTGACTTTGTACGAAATTGGGGGTGACAACGTAGTGACAAACAAACTATAAGTATATTGCGATTGCTTCATAAAAACTGGTAGGGTGTTAACATATTTGTCGTCATATTAATATTATACTCTCCTGCAAAATTGGTTGTCGCCTCTCGCTCAAATAGATACCTATACATATACTGCTAACGATATGAAAGTAGAAACCTACCTACTAGATACAGTAGGTCCATTCATATTTCGGTACTGGTATCGGTATTGATTACCAGTACCGAAATACTGGAACTGGTTCCCGCTACGATTACAATCTAACGATTACAAAGTAACGATTACTGTACCATAAGTAACGATTACATACGAGTATTGAAGAGTAACGAAATTGCCCAATACTACTATATAACCTGTATCGCGCGAAAAATTTTAAATTTGTATTTCAATCGGGTACTTACAGGAATATCAATAGTGATTGGAGTTTTTTGTACATTTGTTACCGAAAACGAAAATATTTTTTTCATATTGTCCCTACTGAACCTTACTGAATCTTACTGAATCTCTCCGCAATTATATCCCGTCGAATGAGTTGTGTTAAAATTACACACAATGGGCGATTTGAATGAATGCACAAATGGCCAACAGGTTAGTTTAATGTTTCTGAAACCATGACTTCTAAAGCACCCAATCAATTTTCAATGCAATCTTTAATAAACCATTTCGTAAATTATTGCTGTTTACGCTGACAAAAAGGCGATCCATGAAGAGCAGCAGGTCTGCAGTTTCTGTGGCATTAGGGTCTAGCGGAAGGTCAATTCCTGGTTGTACAGTTTTCAGCCTTTGGACGGCAACAAAGAGATAACATAACTAAGTTTAACTTTTACTAAGTAAAATTAACCTATATCGTCTTTTAGTTATTTTAATTTTTCTACAATTTTCGTTGTTTTCGGGGTGAAGGTTATTATTGAACACCTCGGTTAATATTAAAGCTAACACTTTTGGTAGGCAGGCATTGTAAGGGTGTACCATTAGAAATGTATCTATTTTTACATAATATCTTGTACAGGATGTTCAGAATGTAAAAGTTCATTTCGTCATTTTGAATTGTCAAAAACTCATTTTTTCAAATGGAACAACCTGTATATGAATACACCATAAGAAAGAGAATTGTTTTCTCTATCAATCAATATTAGGGTTCATTATACCGATCCTCTGTAGTTCTTGAAATATGCCAAAATTTTTCTGAAATCTATTAAAATTTAGCTGACGTTGGCATTAGAAACTTGTAATCCATTATCATTTATTGAAATAAAGCAGAAATTGAAACACAAATTGTGGAAACCACATGAGAGGAAACCACATCTAATGAGAGAAATCTAGGGGTACCGCCATAACGAAGGCACTATTTAGAAAAGTAGATAAAAGTATTGACGCGATGGAATAAAAGGAAGATTAATGTCAATCAATAGTTAAAAACTGTTTGTTATATTACAAAAAATGTTCTGTGTCCCCCATTCTGTTCTAAACATTTAAGTTTTCTTTCTTCAACTTCGATGGTTGTAGCTCTTAGCACTTCTTCGCGTTGAAGACCGTTAATAATTCTCACTACTCGGTTTAAGAGATCCTGACGAGTGTTTACAGGTGTAGAGTACACCCCGGTTTTACTTGACCCCAGAAATACAAATCCAACGGCGTCAAATCTGGGGAACGTGATGGTCCCGCCATCGTCCTTTATTCCCGATCCACCTGTTGTCGAACATCCGATACAATACCATTGAAACATCATGATGAATGCGGCGGGGCACCATCTAAGTGATACCAGCAATTTCGAAATACATTTAGAGGAAGCTCGAACATTAATTTCGTTGTCTTCATTGGTTGTGATGTACTTTTCAACTGTTTTCTTACTTTCTATGCCATGTTGCAGATTTTTTTTAAAATTTTTCTGAATCTGCGTTTCGTCATAGACAGTAGGTGTGGATATCTTCGTTAAATGTCCAGCATATTCGTTCCACAATTTTTCCACATTCTCCGTGAATATAAAATATGTTTAAAATATCACTATTAGAGTAATCTCGGCCATTATCCGTTTTCACTATGTGAAGATTTTAGGAAAAGAAGCGGTTGCGTTGTCAGCAAACGACAGTAAGCCAACAAACAGATAAATGTCAAAATGAATTTCACAGCTTGCTATTAGAATTTCAGAATAAAAGGAATAGATGAATTTTGATCATGTATAAATACATTTCTTCAAACACTTACTTTGCGCTATAGGAAATACATTTTCTCATACTTTTAAGCTTTAAAAATATCACAAAAACTACAGAGGATAGTAAATGGATAGGAAATGGATTTTTACATTTTGAACACCCTGTACAAGATATAATGCAAAAAAATACATATGTACCATTAGATATGTAGAGTGTGTGCCTGCCTACCAAATATGAAAGCTTTAATATTAACCGAGATATTCAACAGTAATCTTCACCCCGAAAACAACGAAAGTTATAGAAAACCCTGATAAAAATCAATCCATTTTGATACGCAGAATTCAAATTTGACATAAAAAATATAGTATTTCATTTAAAATAACAAAGTTGATGTCGACTTCCGGTGACCGGAAGTGGCAGTGGAACTGAAAGTATTTTAGATTGAAAGTTCAGATGGAATATTACAAAGTTTACAAAATATCGAATAAGTGGAACGTCAGAAACTTGTTTTCAACGTCAAGTATCCTCCTTTACCTCCTCATAGTTGATTTGGTGATCGTTTTGTTTAACATGTGTAGCCAGCATACATCTCTCTAGGTTAAGTCTGGAGTCGCTTTTATGTCCTGCTATTCTATATCTGAGATGTTTGTCCAACATAATGTCGAGAGCAGTTCAAACATTCTAGTTTGTACACTACATTGGCCTGTAACAGTGGTGGGGTTTTATCTTTTAATTGAGAGAACATCTTACCTACTGTTTTTGTTTGTTTTTTGAATGAAGAAGGTGATGAAGTAAATACACGGAAAGCTCGACAGAAGTAGAAAGAGTTTTATTATATCCAGTCGAATTCCCCTTAACCAATCCATTTTACATTAAAAGCGACATAAACGTAATAAAAATGTCCAGTTGCGTCTGATTACGCAAATCTACATTGTTCATTTGCTTTAAATGCGCAAATCCCCGAAGGTGTCCTGCGCTGTCATTGCGGGTTCCTGGGTAGTAGTAGGCAAATTTACGGATGCGTTTATTTTTTCTAAGCTTTTTGACACTTTTACGTAAAATTCCTGTAAAGTGCTTACATAAATAATACTCCCAAATATATTATTAGTAATTTTACCTCGATTTGGCCTTTCTCTTTTACTTGTGACAGGAGTTGGCATGATTGATGTATTTCTGGTAGTCTCTGCTGTTATGTTAGGCGAAATTATGGTGCTAGTTCTTGTCAAGTCCTCAACGGGAGTCTTCGGCGAAAATACCGACTCCAGATCGGAAAGCTCACCCTTAAACACAAAATTAAATTGCCACACATTACTATAGAAAGGATATATTTTTTAATGTTTACTATCGTAGCACCTTCCTCCGCAGACTCCCACTGCAATGCATCAGGTGCCTGTTCTATGATTGTTGAGTTCAAGCTTGATATCGATGGTCTTATATTTAGGTGTTTAGAAATTCCATTTTATGGAAGTACCACAGCGAAGGTTTGTACATTTAAATCATTTAATTATAGATAAAAATACACATACATTTGTATTATTAATATAATTATCTCATCTCCTATTCCAATGTGTATAGAACACAGTACTTTTTTCTTTCGTTTGAGTACATGGTGCGTAACACTTGAATTTTTTTAAGCGACTTAAACTATGTCGCTTAAAAAATTTCAAGTGTTACGACTCCAGATCCCGATATCTTCACTACCTCCAAGGCTTTGCAGCAGCTTTGTATCTTCTGCAGCGTCATACTTCTGCGATTTTTGTTGTGGTAATCTTTGTGTTTTGCGATAAACAAGCACAGGTGCTTAGCGTACTCTTGTATAAGCTGCGATATTTGCTCATGGTTTCAAGACATCTGTAGATACAAACAAAACAATAATTTTTTATAGATACTTTATAGTGTTTATAGACACTAGCATTGCCTTAATACCATTTTATAAATCTTTAATATGGTTACTATGGCAAAATTACTTACGATTTCAACTTGTGTGCCAAAGTGACCTCACCGATTTTTAAGGTTAAACACAATGCACAGGTGAGGCACAGGTTGAACGTTTAACCTCTTTTACGGCGTGTTCGTAAACAGACGGACCCGTTGTGCGCAAGTCAGAAAAGAAACGGGCTACGATATTGGCCAGGATTTGGAACACGTTGCAAATTTCTGACCAATTTGAGAAAATAGCCCGTATTCGAACCATTTCCTGTTTGATAATATACAATTTACATTGGCACGAATATTATCTAACTTTTTGTCCCATTTTTTGGACAGTGTAAAACAGCTTTAAAATACTGATATTGATTTATTTTTCTTAGGCACTCATAAAATAAACACTAATAATAATTTTGATCACAAAAGAAAACACCATTCAACAAAATAACAAATTTATTAATAAAAAAAAAAACAAATAAAAGATTCAATAAAAATATAAAGGAATCAATTTAATGTACCCTTAAATTAAATTATCTTCTACTAGAGGGGCTGTTAGATTTCTCGAAAAAACGATAAGTAAAAACGCAAATAAGGAAATAATAATCAGCCTACCCATTTACAAAACTCTACACTTATTCCAATTATTACAGTACTTGAGATTTCGGACAACTGGCTTTGGCGGGTAATATTAGCCTTTCGAAGGCAGCTGTTCCGTTTTCTTTTACCTATATGCAGAGAATACAAAAATGTAGTACGAACAATATTGAATGCATTGACCAAACCCCTGGACTGATCAAAGCAAACCCCTGGACTGGGCCTGTCACGGTCAAAGCAAAATTTCTTTTGTATTTCACGGCAGTATATTCACACATGCGGGCATCCTGCGATCATGCTACTGCCAAAACCACAAAAGAGCTACCTTTAACCAGATACATCAACAAAATATTTACTGCGCTATTCCTGTAGTGTTTTAATTCAAGCTATGAAAGTATTTAATATTTGCTAATAATAATAATTAAATTTTAGGGATACTACAAAACATACAAGTAAAGAAGGGGGAATGTCACATTTTACTTAGTTATTAATTATTTACCTGAATAAGCCTGGGGTGGTAGCTCATATTCGTTTTCCAGAAGTTTAGGGTTACTACGAATGTTAGACCTTGGATGTGTAATTACTGCACTCTCCCAAGCTCCATTGAATGAAGTTCTGTAGTAGGGAAGAGGAGGATGAGCTTTTATCTCGCGAATAGGGCCGACTTAAAAATGTGCACTTTTTTGTAAAGCTTGCGCAAATGTTCGGTCCAACTTCGAAAATAGTTTTGCGAAACTTCTTCAACATCAAATCGTGATGGTTTTCGTCTGGCTATTCGTCTGGGCTATACTTCTGCCCATTCTCGAGGAAGTTTAGTTCGTGATTTTTGGTTCACCAGTCCAAAATCTTGATCGCATTCCATGTAAGAATGTCCCCCTATGGGAAATGTGATTTGGATAATATCCAATATTTTTTCAATGTGAAGGACACTGTGAATAAACCGAAAAACTGTAATTTTTATTTTGGATCTAGGTAGTTGTAAAGATAATGATGAAGTAATGAACATACCTCATTACTACCCTTCTTGCTAATGTTTTCGATATGTAAAAAATATACATGGGAATTGGACAAAACATGTACTGTAAATGAGTATATGTGACCGCGGATGCGGAAAGGGACATATTGTGCGAAAATAACGTGCGCCATAACGGTACCTATCGGAAGGGACCTTACGTGCGAAAATAGCTTGTAAGATAACGTCACGATAGGTCCCTTTTCGCATCCGAGGTCACATATGCTTAACTACCTTTCGGAGTATACCTTACTGGTAGTTATAGTAGGTATTGGTAAATTTTTCGCATAATCTAAACATATGGCTTCTGTGTCTTGATTTCTCTGGCTACATAATTTTGCAGCCCGCTTTCTTTTGTAAAACTCTTGAGCCTTAAGCTTATGCAGCTTATTTTCAATATCCACTTTTCTAATTTCGGCATTCAGTTTATTTCTTTCTTCTGTAGAGGCTGATGATGCACACAGTGATGCGTACAGATGTTTAATTTTTGCCAAATATTGATCGCAGGAACTGCACGTGTCGCTTCGTGGGAAACCAAAGAAAATATTATTAACTTCGGTTGAGAATATAGTCCTATATGTTTCGTACGAAGTAGGAAAATCCGGATACTTTTCTTCGTACATGTTGTGCATCTTGTTTATATTAACCCCCAACTACATTCGTCCTTTTTTGCCTACACACCTACACGCGTGGGGTAGATTTTTACCTCCTGTTCTTTATATTTTTTATGGTCATATAAAACATAATATAATGATTATCTGTATGTTGGTCCGCATATTAAAACAGAATTTATATAATACAAACAGAATTTATTATAATATATGTACAACAATGAAAATAACAAGTTCATTGCGTAAACTTAACATTTTTCCTTCGATAAAAACAGAATAATAAACACAAATATAAACAGAAAACTGTGTTTTACAAAAAAAAATTTGTTTAGTTGGCATAAAATAATATTAATCCTTTAGAAAATACTAATATATTGGCACATTTTAATCACAACAAAATTTGACAGCCATTTTTATCACACATTCTCTTCGCATGATACGCATACTTTTTTTCTAAAGAATGTCGTATGCAGACATTTTTATGACACTTTGTGCATATTTTGTTTTTTTGTCATCACTACGAGGACAAAGAAAACAACGTGCAATTTTAGCTTTATTTTGAGGCGGTGAGTTTACATCTTGTCGCGTATCATCCGTATTTCCAGCTATGTCTCATTATAAAGCGGAATTCTTTTGAAAAATTAGCATCATATTATTGCCTTGATAATATATATGGTTTTACGAGAGCCATCCCGACATGCTGTGTAAAGTCTCGGCGACATATTTTGTTGTCTATATTTGATGCTCCCCAGATTATGTAGCTATTTACAGTTGAAATTTTTAGAATTGCGCCAAATACTGTTATAGACCAACGTCTCGATCGTCGTATAACAGAATAGAGCGGACATTTTTGATCTAATGCATCCACACCGCCTTTCGTAGCATTATAAAATTCTATAATCTCTGGTTTTCCAGAGTTTTCCAAGACTCACTGTTGTATCAGATTTTTTTTTTTTTTTTGGCACAAATGATACCAATGTTTTATCACGAACAAATCAAAAAATTGAAGGCATCACTGGCCTGTTTTTGTTTGCTAAAAATTGCCTTGGTATTTCTCGCTTATTTTTGCGCAAAGTGCCAACATATGTTAGGCGGCTTTCTCTAAGCCTATCCACCACCAATTGAAGAAAACCAGTTGTCTGCGGTAATGTTGCTATTTGTACCGAATACGGGCTCAGCCAATGTTAGCACACTTCTAGTTGGCACTGACAAAGAGTTATTTGTATGTGTATGTGATTTCCCTGAATATATAAATGAATTGTACAGATAATGTGTCTTTACGTCACACACACACATTATTTTGATGCCGTACTTTCTTGGTTTGGAAGGCATGAAAACTTTAAATGAACAGCGCCCTCTAAAGGGAACCAACATTTCATCAATGGTCAGATATTCAGAACATGAATAGTTTGCTTGAGCGTTCCTTATAAATGATTGGAAAATATCGGATACTAATCCGGTATGGTCGTTTTTCTTCCTTTCTTCACGCCCAGCCTTTGCACTGGCTGCACTGGATGCAGTCTTCGGACGGCAGATTGGTGAACTCTTCACTGCACACCAAGCAGAACTACTGTATGTTGTCTTTAAGGGCAGACTTAATTCCTTTTTTAGCTCGTTTTCTACCTATATTGCTGCAGCTAGGGCCTATTTCAGCTGTCTTCTTTTTTTTTGCATTAACTTTTTTTAATATCAATACGGGGCGATATTGTCGCGAGGTGGTTTAGTATTGTTGTGAGGCGGTGTAATATGGTTTCGGGGCGGTGGAATGTTTTTGCGTAATGGTGAAGCATGTTCTTCCAATGGACGGTCCGTCATGGATGATGGAGCCATAGTCGTCTTCACCAGAAATATGGGGATTATAGGGCCAAAACTCTGGGTTTTAAATGATTGGACAGCGTTTTGCACTAAAGCACCGTTACTGTATGCTCCTCCAAAAAGTTTTGCGATGTCATACCGGTTGACAATCCGCCCTGGGTGGTTTTTCTGAAAGGTGTTTAGCTCTGTTCGAAGTACTTTTTCATTGGTCCATAAACAGCAACATCTAGCGGCTGCATTTCGTTGGTAGTATGTGGAGCAAAAGAAACGAAAACAATGTGATTTTTCGATGCAAATTCCAACGCTGGATAGTACTTGTGCGATTTGTGATTGTCAAGCAGCAACAAAACTTTTCGGTTTTCATTTGGACGAACAACTTCAGCAAAAAAATTAACCCATAACAAGAAAACTGGTCTATTTATCCAATTTATCCGTAGCTTGGGAATCTATAGGAGCACCATCTAAAAGTCGATCGTGCATCCGCTTTCGCGCAAATATAAAAATAGCGGAACATAGGTATATTCCTGTAGCATTACAACAGCACACGACTGTCTTGAGTTGACCTCTCTCTGCTTATAATGCCAACTTGTTTTTTCTTGTTGTGCTTAAAATCTTTAGATCGTGGTTCTCAGTTTCATCCATATTGTATATGGTTGTTGCATCAAACTTAAACTTCTTGATCTGCCCCTACAATAGTAAATAAAATAGCTCCACGTGTTGTCGATTGAAGCCTTTTGCTCTAGGCCCTAGGGATAGAGGTGGGTTCAGATGATCGTAGTACAATGTCAGGGTGTCTCCGCTTAAAACCGGCAAACCAATCGTCGCCTGCTTTCCCGTTTTTTGAATGAGTTCTCAATTCTATTTTGAGTTGCAAAGTCATAAGCCAGTTTTAGAAAATCAATGCGAGTTAAGCCGAAAAGGAGATTGTGTAACTTTTTGAGGTAATTACACAATTCATCTTCTTGATGTTTGATAAAAATAAAGTAAACTTTCCCAACTTTTTTACAGTTTCCTGACTTTATATGCCTTTGTAAAGTTGTATACGGAATCTGATATTTTTTGAATGCCGATGAAAGAGACTCTTTTTTCATTAACAGCATCCATCGTGCGTTTTAAGTTGGCCTCCGTCCATTTTCCTTGATAGGTTTTCCGTTTATACTCGAAAACCATCCTAAAACAAAAAAGCAATCCGAATATAACCGGGCAAAGAGGATGACCTATTCGCCTTGCCCCCACCCGCTTTGCCCAAAGGAATCTTATAAAATAATTCACAGTGTCTAACGAACAATATTACTACCAATAAATCAAGCTACGTACCTTAGGCAATTTGCAAGAAAACACTCACAATTTACTATTTCTTCGCAAAACTGGAACAAATGCAAACAGCCTTCTCTTGGCATAATTTCATATCGCCATCTAGTATATAATAGCAAAATTAAAACATATTCGCTTTGCCCAGAGCATTCGCTTTGCTTGTATTCAATACAATAGCAGTACAGTAACGGCCTTCTCTTGGCATAATTTCATATCGCCATCTAGTATATAATAGCAAAATTAAAACATATTCGCTTTGCCCAGGGCATTCGCTCTGCTTGTATTCAATAAAATAGCAGTACCTCAAAATACTTAGAAATACAAACAATAGAAACCATTCAAGATTTCATTTTATTGTAAGTACAATAGACACCTTACATTTAACTGAAATAATTTTTATTTAAACTAGTCGCGCCGGGTCTATTAGACCCCAGTAATATTAACAGTTATTGTTGAAATTACCTGAATTGTTAATTTTAAAATAGGATACATATTCTTATTGGAACTTTAACCAAGCTAGTTAATCAAATATTAGGGTAAAATAATGCTAGTTATGTCATTAGAACATACTTTATTGATAATACTGAGTTAGACAACTTAAGTAATGGTCACATGTTTGGAAAATGAAAAGGAAGTTCTTTTATGAAAAAATTGAGTTAATAAAGTGTAAATAAATCATTTTTCTTACTTTCTTCATCTGAACCTTGTTCGTTATGCCGCTGTTCGCAATTCGCGCAATAAATGTTAGCGTGCCGTAAGCAGATGAATTTGTAATATGCCTTGCAATAGTAACTAGTTTTGCTACCGGAACCTTGACAACATTCACATCGTTTTCTTTTTCCACCTACAGAAGGCTGTCGTCTTTCTTCTGGAATTCCTGCAACTTCTCGCCTTTTCACTGTATGTGACAAGTTCGTCAAGGTTGCTCGGTACTTCTGGTAATCCTTTACGAGTTCATATGCTAATTGCGCCATATATTTTCGTCTGGGTAAGTCCATGTTTGGATTGTTTGCTGAAAATACTATATGGGAATTTATTCCCGCAATATTCAGCAAAGAATACGGTTGTACTGTATAGGCCAGCGTCTAGTGTTTCGGGCACAATTATAGTTTGCTGCTAATTCGTCCACCACATCGACTCCTGCTTTGGTTTTGTTATAGAATGTAATGATTGTTGGTTTTGTTTTGTCTTCAGTATCAGGATCTATTTCGTCATTATGATGCATACTTGAGATAAGGATAACATTCCTTCCCTTTCGGGGTACATATGACACAATCGTTTTCTTCGTTTGAAAGCCAAACATGCTCGAATGTACAGGGCGTTTTTTAGTGTTCACAAATTAGTCTGGTAACACTCTTTTGTTTTTTCTAATGGTGCCAACTAACGTGAGATTGTGGTTTTTTAGCAACTCATCAACCAGTTCATAGCTTGTAAACCAGTTATCTGTTGTAATGTTTCTGCCTGTTTTGGATATTGGTTGGATCATTCGCAAGACAACACTTTTTGGGCTGTTACATACTTGATAGGAGGGCCCAGCAGGTTGTTGCCCGACGTAAACTTCCAAATTGAAGGTATAATACATTTTCGCGTCTACAAGCGCAAACATTTTGATACCGTATTTATTAGGTTTAGAAGGAATGTATTGCCTGAACCCACAGCGACCTCTAAATCAGAGGTTCCCAAACTTATTTTCCTCGTGGACCACTGGCCATGTTTTTCGGTTTTGGGTAGACCCCCTGCTTACCTGATACTACTTTTTTGCAAATTCATCAAATTCAAATGTATTTTTGACATCTGGTATAGTACTACTCACTTTGAAAGATTTAAATTTCTAACTGTGGTGAAGTGAAGTGTGAATAATTTAAAAAACACAGTAAGTTTTATACGTTTATTAATTAAATTCAAATGAAAATAAACCAAAAAATAACTAAGTAAATAATAAACCATTTTAGTGGGAGGGATGAACTTGTTGCTTTAATAATAAATTTTCAACATTTGGTATTTACTTTAAAAATGTTCTCGCAATATTCCACAATACAGGATAAGTAACAGGTATGTCTTTTTGAAGGCAGAATTGCTGATATCCGTTTCTAAACAGAACCTTAAGTTCTTCGTTAGTGCTTATTCCGATGAGTTCCTCTTGTAATATGACATCCGTTTCTTCAATGTCACCATATGGATTGATTATCCACTGTGGTATTTCCATAGTCAACACATCATCAAACCTAGTTTCAAAATCTGAATAGAGGGCATATAAATGTTGAACGTAGGTTGAAACGTCGTCTTCCTGGCAGTTTATCTGTGACAAATTGGGAAACTGGGAAAATTCGCGCCGTCCATTGTTTTGCTTCATTAGCTTAATTCTGGCAAGAAAGGCTGAAATGATGGACTTTGTTTTAATCAGATTTAGACTGTCAGCTTGTAACTGCAAGTTAACCATATTAAATTTAGTAAACAAATCTGTTAAATAGGCAATATCTGCTTTGCACTTCAATAAATTTTCTTTTAAAATTGTATCTTTAGCATCCAGAAACTCTAAGATAGTCTCAAAAAGTGCAAAAATCTTGTCAAACATAAGCCTTTCGATAGCCAGCGTACTTCAGTATGAAGGAGTAATTGATGAAAGTTTTCGTCATTTTCTTCACACAACTGCGCAAATAACCGCGTATTTAACGCATTGCTTCGGATTCGGTTTACTGCATGAATCACTAATTGAAGAGATTCATGCAATCTAACATACAAATTTTTAGCAACTAAATGTTGTCGATGGATAACAGTGCATTGCTAACACCCCGGGTACATTTTGTTTTAAATAGCTTATCAATCCACGATAGCGCCCAACCATGGCAGGTGCCCCATCTGTAGCTACTGATATTATATTTGATAAAGGTATTGCTTTTTTCATGAAGTAATCCTTGAGAACATTAAATATTGATTGGCCTTTAGTATCGGTTATCAAAGTTCTCGCGAAAAGAAGTTCCTCATAGATTTCTTGATCCATAATAAATCGAACATATGCCAATAATAATGCTTCATTGCCAAGTAAAGTTGACTCGTCCAGCTGTATAGAGAAACGGGTTGTTTGCAAATAATTACATAAGAAGCTTTCAATATCATTACTCATTTCATCAATACGTCTGCTAACTGTGTTGTTACTTAAAGGAATTCTTTTAATAATATCAGATGCAGGTTTATGTAAAACAGTTTTTAAAACGTCTGCAACGGCTGGCAAAATTATTTTCTCCGATATTATGCGGTTTTCCGGATTTTGCTATAAGTAGCGAGATATTGTAAGACGCCCGCAAACCATCATCGTTTCTTTGTGACGTCGAAGCAAACATTCTGTCCAGCGTGGGTCTCTTCTGAAATTGATCTTTCAATGTTTGAAAGTATTTCAGATCTTTATCTATTTTATCAGAGTGACATCTTTTCAGATGATCCTGCAGCTTGGATGGTTTCATAGCGTCATTGCTTAAAACTTTGTTGCATAAAAGGCACATAGGCAATTGTTTGTCCATTAATGATGGAACGAAGCCAAAGGTCAAATAATCAACACTGTACTGCCTACATTTCTTCTTAGATTCGGACATGTTGACTATCATTTATCTGGGGACACAATTAATCTATTTAAATCAGACATAGCAATTATACAACATTTAAATTTAAAGATAGAAAAGTATTATAGTACCGATTCCTAAAACTTTGAAAAAAGAACCTATTGGGAGTACCCACCCGTGTAATTGTGCTTGATTTGAAAATTAAACTACTAATAACGTCATGATCGGCGTAATTTATCTATCTTTGTATAAAACTAAAATTTTATAAAAATAATGCACTTTTCTCCGGCACTCATAAACAAAATGACACAGTTTATATTTTGGAAACTATTTCTTCTTCCTGCGCTGTCTTCGCGAAGCTCTGAGACAAAAATTCACGAATCTGCTCGTATGTGTGAAACATCACAGCGCAACTGAATATCGACCACCACGACCGCACCGTAGCGTTAAGAGGGGAACCTAACTATACGCGATGCACGCGGTGCAAACCCGCAGTGGTCATTGGTGACAATACACACTGTTTGGTACGATTTCATGTAAAAGCTAAGCAATAAATCCCGTAATCTTACATAAATAAATTAGATCTTGAAATCCACTATCGTTGACCCCCATGTTCGTTTCATGGACCCCCATTTTTATTTTTCGCTGACATAGACCCCTTGCAGGTCGTCGTTGACCCCTGGGGGTCGATATAGATCACTTTGGGAATCACTGCTCTAAATGCTTCAAGTTTCTCATCGATAGTTGCAAACTCGGATATTGTATAATGCTTCTGACAATTCTCCACAAATTTGTCGAAAATCTCACGAATTGGTGCCAATTTGTCATATTTCTCACGTTGAGTTCTTGTATCCTTGTTATCAGTACGAATAACACGCATGAGAAATCGAAATCGCTGCAGGGACATTGTGAGCCAAAACATGTCAATACCACTCCCATTGCGATTCCATAACTCTTCTGTATTCAGACGGCTTGATTTATGAATGCCTGCTAAATATAACAAACCAAACAGCGCCTTGATTTCTATTAGGGTTGTAGGTTTTGCATCTCTGGATCGTGTATAATTATTAGACACTGCTTCTATATATTTATTGGTACTTTCAACAATACTGCTAAGCATAGCATCATCAAAATATAATTTCCAGCAGTCTAGTGGTGTAAGTGCAGTCTTAGCCGTTTCTTTCACTCCGGGCAAATGAATTACAATATTTGATTTCAGAGTTCGAACTCTCTGGGAGAACGGATGCTTATTCCACTGTGTAACACATCTTTACCTTTGAAATAAGGTCCTACGTACTCCGTCTCAGTTTCACTCTTACCTTCTTCTTCACTATTAGAATCTTTGTCTCTTTCTTCAACACGGTCTTCAATATTATCGTCCTCTTCATCATCGGGGCTTTCAGCATCTTCAATTTCTTTCCACAACCGCAAAAGGCGTTCTTGTTCCTTTTCGTAGGAATAATTCATTTCTGAAAAAGGGTAAGTTTATATAAACAAAATATATCATTTGAATTATTCATAAAATCACAAATAAATTTCTTACCTAAGTTCGTTCACTTTAGTTGAGATGATTTTTGAGAGAACCTATTTAGTCGCGCTGGGTCGGACCACGGATTTACTTGTAACTTCGGTAGTCGCGCCGGGTCTGACCACAGATTTACTTGTAACTTCGTTCGTCGCGCCGGGTCTCACTGGACAAAAATCGAGTTTACGCTGTCCACTTCGTAGATGCAGAGAATGGCCGCACAATACTCTTCTATTTGTCGAGTTGGGAAGGTAGGAGGAGGGGCGCAACTTGCAATGTTGCCAAACTTATATTACAGAAGAAACTAAAATAGGCTGGGTCCCACAGACCCGGCGCGACTACTGCCGGGTTGAGTTGTTGAATAAAATAGCAGTAATATATAAAAGAACTAACAATATTAACCAAATAACATATTTGACTTACAGTCTGATTAGTACCTGTTGGCAACGTTCGGATAATATTGGAAACCACGATCTTGAATTACTTCCCATAATTCAGTAGTAGTTTTTGGATTCAACACGGTACATTTCTTTCAGGTATAAGTAGAGGGAAACGTTTCTTTCAGTTTTACTGGAACATTTAATGAGATAACATTATGGACAGTTCAGATGAATTTGAAGAGAAAATTTAACATAGGTAGTGTACCAACGAGTCAGCGACACGCGAATCAGTAAGGTACATTTCTAGTTAATATGGAAATAATATTTGATATTTATACACAAATTAAATTTGTAAAACAGACGATGCTTTTCCATTGACAGAAAATATAATGAAGCGTTATCCAATGCGTGGTTTGTGTCACAACACAATTTTTTTTTAATTATAGACTGTCTAGGGCAAGGAGAATTGTTGAAAAAGCATCTTTGGTATTTTAGCAAGTATATTTAGAATGCTATTATACCCGATTGGTCTGGCGCCTGAAAAAGTAGAACTATTACGCTTGCTTGTATAGTCCTTCATAACTTTTTATGCGATAGGAAGGGAGCGGATTGTACAGCTGCCACACAAATTTGTTATTACAATAGTAAAAGAATAATTGCCAAAGTTGGACGTCGGAGTGGAAATAAATCAGGAAATATGGCAAGAGCTATTCGAGATGCGATGCAATAAAAAACAGCAATTGGTAGACAATATTTATTATAAAAAAATGATTTTATGATTTATTTCGACTTTTCAATAAAGCCTCTGCTGCGTATCTTCTGGGTTTGGGCTTGTCGATGGCTTATCCATGTCTACTTGCATCTACCATAATAAAAAATATCAGCATTTTTATATTAATATCTACTAATTTCTTACATTTTTCAGTCTCCCCGGAAAGAGTATCGGTTGATACGCGGGTTTCATTTCCATCAAACGCAAACATAATTTCCTCTATGTACCAGAGATGGATGATAAATCTGAAAGTGGTACAAACATTAATATATTTGTATATGTTTTATAGCTTCGAATCATTTTGCTTTCGCAGTTCTCTGGATGCATTTTGCTTCAGAGAATTGATGTTATTTATAACATCCTGTGTGGTAACATCGCATTTTATAGATTTGATATTTGCAGTGACGGCATCCATTTTTACGCATATTGCAGTTTTTATACGTAGCAGATGTGACCTTATATAAATTTGGCCACTTCCTATGCTCTTCTAATAATACAATAACTGCCTCTCGCGGCCACGGCATTTAATAACGATTACAACGGTTCACAGGTGAATCACTAGTGAATATAACCAAACAACTTTGTTTATTGTTTACCACGTGCGACCGCGTGTTTACTATTGCATGTGTAGTTTTAGTTACCTATATGCATATCTTTTTTATCGTCGACTGCGCTTTTTCTCGCGTATAATCTCTTGAAAATAGAACAGGTGTTGCACAGATATTTTACCAATACGGGGTTTTCTAGCCAGGGTTTATCTGGTACGATAGATAAGGCGTGCGGAGGGTTAATGTAAACACTAGGGAAAACAACCTAGATGCTCGAGAAAAAAGAGGCCAGGCAGTATCATAGAGTGGCTCTAGGGGCCGAGTTGTGTGAAATATCTTGTCGTTCTAGTATCGTGGGGTAGCTCTAGAGATGTAGTTCTGTGAGGTGTATTGTTGTTGTTCTAGACTGGTACTGACTTGGGTTGGTCTTTATGACGGTACCCCCTTGTCGGATATGGAGTTGACTTGGGTTGGTCTTTATGACGGTACCCCTTGTCGGATATGAAGTTTACTTGGGTTGGTCTTTATGACGGTACCCCCTTGTCGGATATGGAGTTGACTTGGGTTGGTCGTTACGACAGTACCCCCTTGTCGGATATGGAGTTGACTTGGGTTGGTCTTTACGACAGTACCCCCTTGTCGGATATGGAGTTGACTTGGGTTGGTCTTTATGACAGCACTCCCTTGTCGAGGAGAAATACCTAGCTATATTCCTGGGTGGCATAATAGGATATTATGTGTGTTCCCCATGACTTGCACCGGTATATGGTAGCAATGGCACTGGCTAGTGCATTCCACTCTGCTTCACTGTGTGTGTAAAGTTCCATCCAGGTTGTGGTTGATTTGGGGATTTTAGGTGTGATAAGATAAAATGTGCAGATGACCGAGCTAGCCTATGAGTCCAAGGAAATAGATGACATGTACTGGAGACTGAAGTCTGGGGACAGGAGTCCCCGGATAAGTTAACCTTACACTGTATCGTTATCGCTGTTTAAAGAGGGTATTTCTATATTGTTATATGATACACGGGGGATGTGTAACCGTCCGGTGATGATCGAAACAGCCGCGGATTTTTTCCAATAGGATGATTATCCATTTACCAATGACGTGTCATATTTATTATCAATCTATTAAGCATGTTGCAGTTTGGTATCAGATGAACCAGTTTTAGTAATTATGAAAAAATGTAGTGCGGCAAAAATTCTAGCCAACAAACATATCGCCAGCCTTGAAAGTACCAGCTGTCAAATGAAAAAGTGAAACAATATTAAAATGAGAAATAACTACAGTAATAAAAGATTATTGTCTATGTTTCAATAGGAAGTATGCAGAGTCCAGATAATGCTCTTTTAAATAATCCGTTTTTTGTTTTCACTGTAACCACACGCACACCACTATGCTTCCCTGGATGGATGTCTATTATTCTCCCCATTGGCCAATGCTGTGGCTTGGTGTTGTCTTCTTTAATGATGACTAACAGCCCTGGTTTTAGCTGTTCCGCCATTTGTTGTGTCCATTTGTTCCTTTGTTGAAGTTGATGTAAATACTCCTTGGACCATCGTCACCAGAAATTTTAGACCATTTGATGTAGTACTTTGTATTTGGTCAGTCTGTTGGTTGGACCTTCAACTTGATCTTCAGGAAGTGCTGTTAACTTGCCTCCAATTAGGAAATGTTCCGGAGTTAGGGGTTCCAAATCATTGGGATCATTGGAAATTGGACAAATTAGACGGGAATTTGGGATTGACTCAGTTTGGCTGAGTATAGTTACAAAATGTTCCCACGAGAAATGTGTAGAACTGATACAACGTGTTAAATGATACTTAGTCTGTTTTACGGCAGATTCCCAAATACCGCCTAAGGTGTTCGCGGAGGTATAAATTGTCAATTGATTTGATTGTTCAACAAATAACTCTTGAAGATATCATCTTTTTGTACTACTTCTAAATGTTTGTATGCGTCACGTAAATGATTTGCTGCTCCTACAAAATTTAGACCATTGTGTGACCAAATGTTTTTTGATAAACGTCTACGTGCGAAGAATCCTTTTAATGCATTTAAAAATGATACAGTAGTGCTGAAACATATAAACACACATATTTTTGCTAATTTTCTAGTACGTAAGGTACCATATTTTATCATGAATGGACCTGCAAAATCTACTCCACTGTTTAAAAATGGACGTGTCCTTTTTTGTGTCGCTACCCTGTTGGCAGGTAAGTGTCCCATTAGTGTTTCTGAAACTTTAGGTTTTATTTTTTTTTTAAAGCAATGTGTGGTGTACAAGAATGTATGTGTTCTAAATGACTGCACACTGACTAACCCAATTCTTGATAGAAGCCTACACCTTCTTAATAGAATTTAAGTCTAGATGGTAAGGTGGTTACCGCAACACGTTGTGGCCATGTTTTTCCAACAATGAATCCAGGATATACTCGGCATGATGGATTTTATGTGTTCATACTGTCATACAATTCATATTTCAATAAGCCTTGGGCATACAGAATATTACGTTCATTTAGCCAGTTTTCAATATCTATCTTCTTTGATGCTCAAGTGATATGCACACCTTCCCTTTCATTGTGGTATGTGGCGTTATCTAATAACTACGCGTTATCTAATACCTACTAATGAAACACCTCGATTTTCAACAATTGAATATCTGCGACCGTACCTCTTTGGTCCTACCTGTGTGCTCATACAGTTCCTCGAGGTGCACCAACCAACTCAGAGAGAGGGACGTGGGAGAAAATACAAACCAATACAAGGTGTTCCGGAAATGGGCGCCACACAATCCAAACGCCGTCACAGAACTTACACTCGATTGTGAGAGTGAGCTGAAATGGGTAGAAGCAACAACAGGAAACAGAGAGTCCAAAGGTACAATCTAATCGTGTTTATTATCCAAACTGTGAAAGCAAAAATAACACAAATGCTGAAAAACAGCCGGCAAACGCAGCCTACAATCCCCAGGATAACCACTGGCTGGATTCCAAAAACAATCCACCAACACAGACAACAGTAGTAGATCAACTATCAACGCAATAGGCAATAGTATTGCCAGTAAATAAACAAACATAAATAAATAAAATTACAGTAATCCGCGACAAAAGCGCAAAAAAATAAGAGCGAAACTCAAAAGTAAAGCGTTGAGAACTTGATTTACAAAATGTCAGATACCAAATAATATTTAATAATGAAACATCAGTCACCCATCAAGATATGACTGGCGGGCGCAACCTCACTTTTAATAAACAAAAGAAAATTAAAGTTAACGGGTAGTTAGACAACAATTACCAAAATTAAAATAAATTAAAGTCAAAGTCAACCCAAGTTCTAACTGAAATCAAATTAATTAAAGTAACTGCTACTGGTTACTGGGTGCGGAATCCAACAACCAGGCCTGACCACGCAGTGCCTACGAATGCCAATGCCAAGAAGCCGGCAATAGCAGCCTAAAGTAAATGCACACCACATTAGAATGTGGGTTGACGCCCCATAGGGGTCGCCGCGCTGGCCCGCCTTTCGGCATTCAGCTTCCACCGGACCCCCCATCCAGGAAACGTAGCTGCCCCCGAGAGTCCTACGCCAGGTGAAAGAGGCCATGGCAAGCCATGGGGGCCCTCCTCCTTCCCCTCGGTACTTGTGTTAATCGGATTCCTCCGATACCGTTGGACAAGTCGCCGGCGAGGTCGCATCTCTAAGCGCGTTCCTCTACTCTACATCTTTACACACTGCAGAGCGCCCATTGACCCACAGCACAGGATGCCATGGTATAGGGTAGCTCTGAGTGGTTCTAGGGGTCGCACCGTAGAGTGTGATGTTAACCCAATGCACACCACAATAAGCAAGCGCTCCCACCGAAAACCAAGCACATACCCTAGTTCGTAATGGGCTTAAAGTTGAGGAAAGATTCCTCTCCTGTTCCGTCAATTATTTCCGCAAAGCGAGAAGGAAAGGATCCAAAATAGCAATCCAGCAAACTATCCAATTCCAATAAGAGGTTAACCAACCAATAAATCCGCACGGAGGCGTTAGTCAATCTGTGAACTCCACACAGCTGACCAAGTGAGGTTAGGTTTCCCAAAACGCAGAACAGGCGACAATACTTTCACAGGCAAGTCAAAAGTGGTACTGAGGGTGGGAGAGCCAACGATGATATAGAATGCGTAAATCGGGTAAGAAACAGCGCCCTCCGTGGCGATTAAAGAATTAAAAAGCCGAAACAAAGAGGCACACCAAGGTAATTAAACCACCGATTCACGTGAACTTCAAGGAGGACACCTACAAGACCTCGAACAAATCGTTGATGCAAAAATATTATTGTATTATTGTAAAACAAGCGTGTCAGCACAGCCTAGCAACAACGTGCGAGACCAAAAAAAAACAAAATCTAAAAATCGCTCCAACAGATTCGGGAGGCACCCGAAGCAAAAACTAACAATGCCAAAGCTGCGTCATTACGAATTACCCCCACGGCCAGCTTTCAGCAACATAAAACCAGACGAAAAATCGCTTTTACGTTGAACAAAAATTCAGCGCAAAAACTAAACCAAAAGCTACGAGTCATATGTCAAAAGATGCGGACTAACACGGCGAGTAAAGATATCACATCAATTAACCAAAATTCAAGCCATGCTTGCTGAGAATGGAGAAAATAAGAAACAAATAACAGAGTCCTATACTCTCAAGTTCCAAAGTAAACTCGTAGATGGCGCCAAGAGCGCATAGTCAAATTATATTGCTGAAAATCTTAACTTAAAGAACGTAACTAAACAAGGAGGAAGAGGCAGAGGAAAATTTCCATAAAGTTTCCGAATTCCAGACTGCTGAAAGAAAAACGAGGGACGACAACGTGACTCCCGAGCGCTGACCTCCCGTAAGTAATTACAACGCCAAAAGGTGAAAAATATGCAGAATCCTTAAACTCTAATAAAAATCCACGTACCCGCCCAAAAAGGTTAAAAAGTCACGTACAGCCCGCCGCCGCCGTCCGGATAAAGTAGGCCCCGGTAATGGACTCGGAAGGAACATAAAGGGGACGACACAAAAAGAAAGAGGTGATTTTGCATTGCGCGTACGGACGAGCATCCGCAGCCTCGTGTACGAAAATCACAGGACAACACTGATATATAGAATCCACTATCGAACCAACCACCCACCCCAACCACCGCCGGAGAAACTGCACGAGACCTCCAAAACAAAAAAGAGAGCTAAACACGATCAATGCTCTAAACAAGAAAATGTACCACCTGCCAATAAAAAATAGCCAAAAGGGTTAAGAAAAATTTGGAAAAACCTAGGGAACACACCCGACAAACCACTAGGGTGGTGGTACCAGCAACTATAAAAAAAGCACTACTTATTACTGCTTACTTGAACCCCATTCGCAGCAGTAGGGTACTAACCCACTGAGCAAAAAAAAACATCTCAAACACGTTACGTATACGTTCCATAGTTGCATGCTAACGTTAGCTTTCTAGGAATAAATACCTACGTCGGTATAACGTCGAAATAACCTCTAATGTCCGCTATTTTGTCAAAATCACTTTAACGTTTAGCGAAAAACGTTTACAGGGGGTTAAGAAAGGACATTCACTAAACGTACTTTTAGAAACATTATAAGAACGTTATGACTTAACGAAAAATAAACGTTTATGTGAGATATTACAACAACGACAGCTTAAAACGTTCATATGACGTTACTTTTTTTACATCATATTAACATGAGCATGTACACGTTCCCGTAACGTTAAGGTCGATTGACACTACGCATGTTTCTTATGCGAGAAGTTGCATTTTCTTGTACAATAACAGTGTGTAGTTTCATAAAAGAAATTGTGTCAAATATCGTGTAGGATGATAGATTTGTACACAATATCTTTTTGGCATTACACAATTTTATTACACAAAATTCAACTTCTCAGACAAGAAAAATTACCTATAATGTAAAACCACTATTAATCGACATATTCGCTTTTAAAATATTAAATGATTTCTGTGGAAGAAGGCAAATAAAATGCGATGCGTTAAGAAAATAACCTGTATACTATAATATATATTATCTATAATATAATAATATTTTTATAATTTATTTGTAATATATAAAAAAAACGAATCCTGCAAACCTGCAACAGAAATGACAATGATATGTATTGTTTTATCTATAACAATACTTAGTATACTTACCATTATAAATTCTGAAGTCATCAAAAGTCTTCTCGTTGAAAAAAAAATTAAAACTATTTTAAATCAATAAACCTGAAATGTTTTTTATTTAATTATATTTATGAAAATATTAGATCTGGGTATACTTGCATTCTCGGCTAGTATTACATCATATCAGCATTTATTTTTGTTGTTGCTCTTCCCGAATGCATCTTTGCCTACTATGTCGAAACCAATTCATTACGTGGGTTTCAAATTCTCTGTCCGTTAAATGGGGAAAAAGTTTTGTTATAGCAGCTAAAAAAAGATTTTCTTATATACAAACTTGTTTTAAATACTCCTAAAGATGTACTACAAAACTTACATCTTAAGGCGGCCAGCAATTTCATATCTCTTAGCGGAATATTATTTTTTTGACCTGTCCATGAGAATGCTTTAGCAGTGGGATTACTAAACAAAGTTTGGAGACACCTTGTAACGTTGTTTCTCACATTATATCCACCAATAAAACTTAGTTTATGTTCCTAATAACACAAACAGAAATCATTAAAAGATCAGTCGAATGACCGGGGAGAAGTTAGCAATAAAAGTTAGCAACAAAAAAAAAATTTCAACCGATTTGAATGAACTATACCTCATTAGAAAGCCCATAACGTACTGAATGTATGGTAGTTATGGCAACTGGATCTAATCATAATTACTACCTAAAAAATGCAAATGAATGTCATTATTTTCCCAAATTTCGCCATTTTACAAGTCGCATATCTCCGTTAGTACTGAACGAATCTTGGAATATATAGCAGCAAAAGAAAGCACAAACCTTGCTTTAATTGCCGTAGTTATGGCAACTTGAAATCAAAACTATTACTGGTAGAAAAAAATTAATGAACATTGTCGGTTTTACGCTCGACGATTCTCGCAGGGCTGCGAATATACAAACTGCGTAAGTCAGATTTTCACCTGATCTTAACAATATATATACCAAACGAAAGCAGAAGATTTCCGCTACCTATGGGAGTTATGGCAACGTGATATTACGCTAATTAATGCTAGAAAATAAATAACGAACGTTGGACATTATTCTCTCCTATATACGTATACGGTATAGGCCTAGAACCAGCAATAAAAGTTAGCAACAAAAAAAAATTTCAACCGATTTGAATGAACTATACCTCATTAGAAAGCCCATAACGTACTGAATGTATGGTAGTTATGGCAACTGGATCTAATCATAATTACTACCTAAAAAATGCAAAAGAATGTCATTATTTTCCCAAATTTCGCAATTTTACAAGTCTCATATCTCCGTTAGTACTGAACGAATCTTGGAGTATATAGCAGCAAAAGAAAGCACAAACCTTGCTTTAATTGTCATAGTTATGGCAACTTGAAATCAAAACTATTACTGGTAGAAAAAAATTAATAAACATTGTCGGTTTTACGCTCGACGATTCTCGCAGGGCTGCGAATATACAAACTGCATAAGTCAGATTTTCACCTGATCTTAACAATATATATACCAAACGAAAGCAGAAGATTTCCGCTACCTATGGGAGTTATGGCAACGTGATATTACGCTAATTAATGCTAGAAAATAAATAACGAACGTTGGACATTATTCTTTCCTATATACGTATACGGTATAGGCCTAGAACCAGCAATAAAAGTTAGCAACAAACAAAAATTTCAACCGATTTGAATGAACTATACCTCATTAGAAAGCCCATAACGTACTGAATGTATGGTAGTTATGGCAACTGGATCTAATCATAATTACTACCTAAAAAATGCAAAAGAATGTCATTATTTTCCCAAATTTCGCAATTTTACAAGTCTCATATCTTAGTACTGATCGAATCTTGGAGTATATAGCAGCAAAAGAAAGCACAAACCTTGCTTTAATTGTCATAGTTATGGCAACTTGAAATCAAAACTATTACTGGTAGAAAAAAATTAATGAACATTGTCGGTTTTACGCTCGACGATTCTCGCAGGGCTGCGAATATACAAACTGCATAAGTCAGATTTTCATCTGATCTTAACGATATATATACCAAACTGAAGCAGAAGATTTTCGCTACCTAAGGGAGTTATGGCAACGTGATATTACGCTAATTAATGCTAGAAAATAAATAACGAACGTTGGACATTATTCTCTCCTATATACGTATACGGTATAGGCCTAGAACCAGCAATAAAAGTTAGCAACAAAAAAAAATTTCAACCGATTTGAATGAACTATACCTCATTAGAAAGCCCATAACGTACTGAATGTATGGTAGTTATGGCAACTGGATCTAATCATAATTACTACCTAAAAAATGCAAAAGAATGTCATTATTTTCCCAAATTTCGCCATTTTACAAGTCTCATATATCCGTTAGTACTGAACGAATCTTAGAGTATATAACAGTAAAAGAAAGCACAAACCTTGCTTTAATTGTCATAGTTAAGGCAACTTGAAATCAAAACAAATACTCATAGAAAAAAATTAATGAACATTGTCGTGTTTACGCTCGACGATTCCCGCAGGGCTGCGAACAAACAAACTGCATAGGTCAGATTTTCACCTGATCTTAACACTATATATACCAAACGAAAGAAGAAGATATCAGGTACCTATGGGAGTTATGGCAACGTGATATTATGCTAATTAATGCTAGAAAATAACTAACGAACGTTGGACATTATTCGCTCCTATATACAGTATACGGTATAGGCATAGAACCAGCAATAAAAGTTAGCAACAAAAAAAAATTTCAACCGATTTGAATAAGCTATACCTCATTAGAAGGCCCATGACGTACTGACTGTATGGTAGTTATGGCAACTGGATCAAATCATAATTACTACCTAAAAATGAAAAAGAGTGTCACTGTTTTCCCAAATTTCACCATTTTACAGATCTCATATCTCCGTTAGTACTAAGCGAATCTTGGAGTATATTGCGCCAAGAGAAAGCACAAGCTTTGCTTTAATTGCCGTAGTTATGGCAACTTCAAATTTAAGCAATTAATGGTAGAAAAAAATTGATAAAAATTATCCGTTTTACGCTCGTCGATTCCCGCAGGGCCGTGAACAAACAAACTGCATAAGACAGATTTTCACCTGATCATAACAGTATATATACCAAACGAAAGAAGAAGATTTCCGCTAACTATAGGAGTTATGGCAACGTGGTATTACTCTAATTAATGCTAGAAAACAACTAACGAACGTGGAACATTACTCGCTCCTGTATACAGTATACGGTATAGGCCCAAAACCAGCAATAAAAGTTAGCAACAAAAGTAAATTTCAACCGATCTGAATGAACTATACCTTTTTAGAAAGCCCATAACGTACTGAATGTATGGTAGTTATGGCACCAGGCATCAGGTGAAAATCTGACTTACGCAGTTTGTATATTCGCAGCCCTGCGAGAATCGCCGAGCGTAAAACCGACCGATGTTCATTAATTTTTTTCTACCAGTAATAGTTTTGATTTCAAGTTGCCATAACTATGACAATTAAAGCAAGGTTTGTGCTTTCTTTTGCTGCTATATATTCCAAGATTCGTTCAGTACTAACGGAGATATGCGACTTGTAAAATGGCGAAATTTGGGAAAATAATGACATTCATTTGCATTTTTTAGGTAGTAATTATGATTAGATCCAGTTGCCATAACTACCATACATTCAGTACGTTATGGGCTTTCTAATGAGGTATAGTTCATTCAAATCGGTTGAAATTTTTTTTTGTTGCTAACTTTTATTTCTGGTTCTGGGCCATACCGTATACTGTATATAGGAGCGAGGAATCTTCAACGTTCGTTAGTTGTTTTCTAGCATTAATTAGGGTAATATAACGTTGCCATAACTCCCATATGTAGCGGAAATCTTCTTCTTTCATTTGGTACATATATTGTTAAGATCAGGTGAAAATCTGACTTATGCAGTTTGTTTGTTCGCAGCCCTGCGAGAATCGTCGAGCGTAAACTCGACAATGTTCATTAATTTTTTTCTATGAGTATTTGTTTTGATTTCAAGTTGCCTTAACTATGACAATTAAAGCAAGGTTTGTGCTTTCTTTTGCTGCTATATACTCCAAGATTCGTTCAGTACTAACGGAGATATGCGACTTGCAAAATGGCGAAATTTGGGAAAATAATGACATTCATTTGCATTTTTTAGGTAGTAATTATGATTTGATCCAGTTGCCATAACTACCATACATTCAGTACGTTATGGGCTTTCTAATGAGGTATAGTTCATTCAAATCGGTTGAAATTTTTTTTTGTTGCTAACTTTTATTGCTGGTTCTGGGCCATACCGTATACTGTATATAGGAGCGAGGAATCTTCAACGTTCGTTAGTTCTTTTCTAGCATTAATTGGGGTAATATCACGTTGCCATAACTCCCATAGGTAGCTGCTATCTTCTTCTTTCGTTTGGTATATATATTGTTAAGATCAGGTGAAAATCTGACTTATGCAGTTTGTTTGTTCGCAGCCCTGCGCGAATCGTCGAGCGTAAACCCGACATGTTCATTAATTTTTTTCTATGAGTATTTGTTTTGATTTCAAGTTGCCTTAACTATGACAACTAAAGCAAGGTTTGTGCTTTCTTTTGCTGCTATATACTCCAAGATTCGTTCAGTACTAACGGAGATATGAGACTTGTAAAATTGCGAAATTTGGGAAAATAATGACATTCTTTTGCATTTTTAGGTAGTAATTATGATTAGATCCAGTTGCCATAACTACCATACATTCAGTACGTTATGGGCTTTCTAATGAGGTAGTATAGTTCATTCAAATCGGTTGAAATTTTTTTTTGTTGCTAACTTTTATTGCTGGTTCTAGGCCTATACCGTATACGTATATAGGAGAGAATAATGTCCAACGTTCGTTATTTATTTTCTAGCATTAATTAGCGTAATATCACGTTGCCATAACTCCCATGGGTAGCGGAAATCTTCTGCTTTCGTTTGGTATATATATTGTTAAGATCAGGTGAAAATCTGACTTACGCAGTTTGTATATTCGCAGCCCTGCGAGAATCGCCGAGCGTAAAACCGACCGATGTTCATTAATTTTTTTCTACCAGTAATAGTTTTGATTTCAAGTTGCCATAACTACGACAATTAAAGCAAGGTTTGTGCTTTCTTTTGCTGCTATATATTCCAAGATTCGTTCAGTACTAACGGAGATATGAGACTTGTAAAATTGCGAAATTTGGGAAAATAATGACATTCTTTTGCATTTTTTAGGTAGTAATTATGATTAGATCCAGTTGCCATAACTACCATACATTCAGTACGTTATGGGCTTTCTAATGAGGTATAGTTCATTCAAATCGGTTGAAATTTTTTTTTGTTGCTAACTTTTATTGCTAACTTCTCCCCGGTCATTCGACTGATCTTTTAATGATTTCTGTTTGTGTTATTAGGAACATAAACTAAGTTTTATTGGTGGAAATAATGTGAGAAACAACGTTACAAGGTGTCTCCAAACTTTGTTTAGTAATCCCACTGCTAAAGCATTCTCATGGACAGGTCAAAAAAATAATATTCCGCTAAGAGATATGAAATTGCTGGCCGCCTTAAGATGTAAGTTTTGTAGTACATCTTTAGGAGTATTTAAAACAAGTTTTTTTGTTGCTAACTTCTCCCCGGTAGTCGAATGTCATATGTTTTCTTACCAACTACTCTAAACATTTTTCGTTGTCTTTGATGCTCTTTTCCAAATTTACGATGTCGTCAATTGTTGCACAGGGTAGAGGAGGTAGCAAATTATACTCCATTCTGTCATTTCCTACCTGTTTGTTACCACTTTCTAATAAATTTATTTTATTTAAAATTAGCTGTACTGTGGCTTTTATTTCAATAAGTTCTGTCAGAACAGTACTCATTGGTTCTAAAATAAAAATTTGGTAAGAAAAAAACACAAGCAAAGATAATGTACAGTTTATACCAGAATGGCCCTGAGCATCGTGCGTTTCCATCTCCGAAGAAATTTCCCTTACTGGGAAAATTCTCTCTACATCTTCTTCATTATTTATTGTGCATGTTTTCACAGCGTTAGGGTTCGAAAAGTCTAAAAAGAAAAACACATAATTAAGGAATTTGTACTTAAAGATTGAACTTACTATCCAATATTTTATTGTATGACTCTTGAGAAATATTCTCCTTATCAATTTTGTAATATTTTGAGTATTCCCTTCTTGCTGTAAAATAATTAATTTTATTGAGATACTATTGTAATTACATAACACCATATACATACGTGGTGCTTTAAATCTGTGCACGTCTTCCTCCTCCGAAGACTTTGAGTCGGTGTCAGAATCTGCAAGTAATTCTTAATAATCAATAATGCAAATTCAACGATTCATTGTATGTTTTATACCATCATTCCATTGTCCTCTCATTTCACCCTGAGGCGCTGGAGGTAGAGACATATGCCCAAAATTTCTTCTTTTCTTTTTCCTCATCCCTTTTCCAAGCTCTCTTTCAGACTCTGATGAACGGGCTTCGCGCAATTCTATTTTAAACGCTTCATCGTATGTTTCTGCAAATTATATTGTCAATAACAATAATACACATACCCCATAGAAATATGAATACCGCATTTTTTAATTATTTCAACTTCATATTGTTTCCAGTCGCTTTGAGGTTTAACTTGTTTTATTATTGCTGTTCTACTGGCCTTTCCTGGCCACCAACATATGTTTTTATCTGGCAATATTTCCAGCCAGACTGTAGGAACGGCAGAAACTTCATTGTTGTTAATAAATTTAACAATGATATAATTAGTCTAAAAAGAATTACATTAAGTTACATATATATGTCTTATATAGTTAGAAGCTGTACCATAATAGGTTGTTTGGCCTGGATTGTTGCTAGGCTAGCAATGTACCATAGAAAATAAAAAGTTTTCAAATACTGGACATTTGTGCTTTATATCTTTAACAGGCACAATGACGTAGTCAGATTCTGGAATACGATCAATTTTTCCACAAAAGACCATTAGCGAATCGCAAGGCCTTTTGTACATAGATTCCATTGTAAATTTTTTGCAGACTAAATTGATTTGTTCTTCAATTTGCTTTGAAATGATGTCAACAACTTGTACCACACAGCCATCGGTCAAAACAAACATGGAATTTTTTATTGTGGTATCAATTAACAAATTATTGTGACATGCTGATGAATAGCGACAAAATAGAGTATCATTTTTTGTAAAAAAGCCAATATGTTTTGAAGTTTTTTTCTTATCGCATTTGATGATGTGTTTCCTGTGTTCACTGACGCGTCGTATTATCTGTTGTAAAGGATAGTTGGAAGTTTTTGTCTTTTCAAGATGCCTAAATAATTTTCAAATTTAAAGCAACTAAAGTTGTCTAATGGACCGTATTTCAGGACATCATTAGAAATATGTATAAGATTATGTACATTATGCGTTATATATTCATCGCCATATAATTCTCCATATTTGTTCATAAAATAAACTAACAGCTCCTGTGCATATGCGTTATATTTAATGCAAATTTCTGGAGTACATAATGTCCTCACTGCAACATGCAAACTCAAAAAAATGAATATACTGAAAACGATTTAGGTTTTTCTTTAAGACCACTGGTCCAATGTAAAGGAGAAACTGTCTAAATTCATTTAAATTAAATTTAATAATTTATGTTCTCTCAAAATGTGCATTAGAGCATTTACAGCATTCTGCGAAACATTATATGTCACTATCCAATTTTATACCCTATATTAATGTCATCGTCAATTTTATCTACTGCCAAGCAATCATCAACACTTCGAATATTGCTCTGTAGGGTATTTATTGCTATCCAAGGATTGATCGCCGGAGAAGTCACATCACTTTCTTCAATATCTGTACTATCTATACTATCATTATTTAATTGCATACTTGAAGTTTGTGGCAAAATACACATCTCTGCACTTCGAATTCTTTCTGTTTCTTGTTTTATTTGTTGTCTTAATATTCGGCGAAGATGCCTCTTAGAGTATGGTTTATTTCGTCTTCTGATAAATAACTGTTCAATCAAACATAATTATTTCCATTAGATACAATGCATTTGGAGTATCAAGTTATTAAATATTGAAAATAATATTGATATAGGATCACATTCTAGGTACATCAATTATATTTTATTATATTATAACAGTAGTAAACGCACTTAATAATTTTACTCCTGTTCATACACACAATTAGTTTTTGTTAATTGAAATTTCTGATTGATTCGTGAGAATTGTTACATGAATAATTTTTTTTCTTACAAAAGAAATTAAATAATTTATTTTATTTTTAATTTATTATATAATTATACTGTGAACAGGAAACTACAAGAGAAAGGTTAAGAACACACGAGGCGTCACACGACGAAACGGCCGCCAATTCGTCTGCCGACTAAACAGCAACGAAATGTCGCCGCCTGCGTTAGCACATACGTTAGCATTTGTTACACCCCGTAAAGTAACGTTTACGATAAAGGTTATGTTCTCTCATACTCCGTACTACATGAAATATTTATTTTGATCACGTTATGGTACAGATAAATAAATACTAGATATTTACCGTTGAAAACAATTTTTTCGAATAGAAAAAACCTACCCGCAGTACCCGCTGTGGAACATTTAGCATATAAATGTAGATATAAAAACTGTTTCTTACTTCTGCGTACTACAAATCCTGGTACAATACTCCATAAGAAAAATAACGCGTTTAACGGAACAGTATATTGTTTCGTAGATCTAATCGTCCTAGACACGCTGGAATCGCTATAATAAAGGAATTTGAAACGTATATTGCGTTGAAAAGTACTTGGGGTAGCATCCATTTTGGCGATCGTCAAAAGGACAAAAGCAACACCACTTAACTACGACTATTCCTAGCAACACCACCGACCAAAATGAACCAAAGTCGTCGAGCCACACGCCGAACTACGCCGAACCGGTTTCCAAGTAAAACGGCGAAACAGTGCAGCCACCAGTAATAAATAAAATTTCCTTCTACTTCTAGCAAAATATCATATCGCTGTACGTCATAATGATCATACATAAATATATGCATAAATTTAATTTTTGGTATGTACTAACTATTGAAGTACTTATTAATGAAGTAAATTAAAAGAGTTTTACGACATGTTTTGCACATTTCGAAATGTTAAAGGATGACCGTCACTCCGATGTTAGTTTGTAAATATTATTTTCACGTCATGTTTGCGAACGTTTAGTACACCACATCAATTAGATGTTGATGTGACGTTCTTTTTATGACGTTAGAATTGTGCACATATTTTGCGAATTTCGAAACGTTAAACGAATGTTCCTCGCTGTTATGTTACGTTTTGAACGTTATTTTCACGACACATTTATAACGATTATTCGCGACGTTAGATGGATATTAATACGACGTTTTTTCATGATGTAAGCGTTGTGCACATGATTTGCATGTTTCAAAACGTTAAGATGTTCATTGTTTAGTGGGAAATGATGACAGTCCGCCTTGGAAGCCGACATCTGCATCCAGTACAGTTCGATAAAGACCTGTAAAACATTAAAATTGTAAATCCCAATGTACTACACCATTGCAATGTATTTACATACTTCTCAAAGTTGGTCTGCATTTGTGGATGATGTGAAAATTGTGAACCATTTGCCGGATGAGTGCAATTTCTCCGTCATTTACGGAGCCAACTTTTGGTTTACGGGCGTGACGACGTCGGCCAGGTGATGTCAAAAGATACGCAGTTCATGGTATATCCTGACTAAAATTGCTTCAGAGGTATCATATCAGTGTCTCCTATATCCGTTGTCAGGTTTAGGTAAACACGTGATTTCTACTTCTACTGTAAAATGGGGAATCACCTGTACTTTCCGTACTGATAATCCAATATTATTTTCTAATTATTGTTTTGGTAACGGCTTGTATGTGTGCATTCGTAATAATCACTTAGAGCTGTGCAGTTGCGCAATATACACGTATACAGGAAATTTTGTAGATGGGAATATTGAGACATCTTAAAACATCCGAAAAGTAACAATAACATGAGAATGCACATACAGTAGCGGCCAATAAAATCGGAACAAACATATTTTGGCGCTTCCACCTCCAATAAATCAGAAATATGAAAGGATCCCGAACCGATGTATTTCAGAGAACATTTTCCATACTTATTTTTACTCTACAATCATTCTTTGATTGTTTAAGATTTTTTATTCAATTTACTCATTTTTACAAGGTACAAAAAAACGGATCAATGTATTTATTACTAAAAAAAACAGTAAATTAGCAATTTCTACTATTGTTACGCATTATGTTCCTATCTGGTTGCATAACCTTTATTTTTTCTTACTTCAGCGCACCGATTAGGCATAGAGTCCACCAAATTCACAATTCTATCGAACGGAATGTTCTCCCACTCGTCGGTCAGTGCCTGCATCATATCCATTACATTCTGAAATTTTCTTGTTTGTATACGCCTGTCTAGTTTTTCCCATAAAATAAATGTTCTATAGGATTCAAATCCGGCGATTGAGAAGGTCAATCCGGATCGGATTTGTCCGACAGCCAATCTTTTACGAGTCGTGAAGTGTGCCTCCATTTTATTGCTGACGTGAGGAAGCATCACATTGTTGAGTATTTTATGATACCCGATCCCATTTAGAATCACTTCACTTCTATGAATCGGACCTACACCGTCCCTGCTGAAGGATCCGAAAGAAATGCAACCAACATAATAGATAATTTAAGTTAACGCGAAAATGATCATACCCCAAACCATCACGCTTCCACCGCCATGTTTCACCGTGGACCGTGTTGCCAGATGAAATTATTGTACCTATAGCCCTAGAATTCTGCTTAGAAAATCCCTAGAAATCTCTACACATTTTCACCGTAATTATAATTCGAAACCACATATTTATGATATATAACTGGAGTAAGTAACAAGCAAATAACAGCATTCCCTTTGCGTAATACAAACTTCTTCTTAATTCTTTCGGAATTAACTTCAACACTGTGGCATGGAGAATTTTTTAACATAGCTTTCGTATGTAAAATTCCAGTTAACGTTTCGGTAGACAGTCGGTTTCGCCTTTTTGTTTTATTTAAAATTCTGAAATGTCTAAATTTCTATAATTGGTTAGGTCGATATTTCTTAGTTGCCGCCATTCTCGATCTAGCTTATGAATGTCAAAGGGGAATAAAGATTGCGTTTTTAAAGCCAATGGCGTAATCGACTGGTCTACTCTAGAAATGACATTAATCGGGTTTATTATAGTCAACTGTTTCAAAACTTTTGCAGTGGAGCTTTTTGTATCAAATCTCATATAAATTTGTCCACAGCTCTCGATTAAAAAGGCCAGAGACTTTTTTGGAAGTCTAATGATTCTACTTTTGTTAGGCTATGTGTATTATTGGCAATGTGACCAGCTACGTAAGCTCCTGGGTAAACATCTTCAATTCGTTTATAATAATGGGGATTTTTGTACTGGACATTTTCTATTTATTTATTGTATACACCTAATTTTGTTCCATATCACTGGCTGGCCGCTGGCATTTATTTTCCTATGCTGAAAACGATTGCGCAAAAGCGATTTAAAGTAAAAAAAATCGTTTAAACCCATTTCAATAACGACAATTGGGGGAGTTCGGGGAATCATTCGTATAAGATTTGCCCAATCTCTAGAAATATCGACTCTAACAGTAGTTGTTTTCTTAGCTTTCTCTATTGGAGCGTGGATAGTATCAGCTTCCATATGTGTATGGCCCGGTACTAAAAATTACTAAATTGTTCTAAAATTGTCATAAACATTAGAGCCAAGTAAATGTTCCGTGTTTGTCCAGGACAGCAGTCGCTATAAAAAATAACTTCATTCACGTCGGGAGGAAGAGATTTTAGGTAAGCAAACAAACAGGATGCTATTTCTTGCCCCCCTCTTTTGGCAATAGTCTCATTCCACAAATAGCAGATAGCAGAATTCTTATTGCCTCTTGTTTCGTAAAAGGTGAGGTTTAGGGTCCATAATTTTCGTTTGTAAAAAGAGATTCCACTGGTGAGGTATGGAGTCGGAAGGCACTTCTGAAGATCAAAACTTACGACAACCATTTTTGGATTTGATTTGCAGCGTAGTTTATCACTGCGTTTTTCTTCGTACGCCGAGTTAGCCAACCGCAGATGTTCATTTCTTTTTAATGCAAGCTGCTCTTTTTCTTCATCACTTTGGGCATACTTTAGTAGAAGATTATACTTGTCACAAGTGTCATTCGACGGTATGTGAAAAGCTAAGTTAAATTCTTCTACAAAAATTTTTCGGTAAAGAGCTTCGTTTCTGGGAGTCAAGTTTTTCTCTACGCAGTGAGTTACATACAATCTGTACATTTTTGAAATTGAAAGATCAGACACCAGGTACCGTTTTCTTGTGTGAGACCGAGAATAATGACTTTCGTAACTTGGAAACATTTTAATGTGTGTTCTAATCTCCTCTTTATCTTTGTCTGGTACCTTTGGGTGATTACTATGTTTTCCCCTTCCATCTTCTGGACATATACCGGATATAACGATGAAGAAGCTCAAGAGGTTGCTGCCGGACTTCTTACTGTCCACCTGGATATGCGGATGGAGACATTTCAGAAGGGCTGTGGCGAAGGGATACTGAACCATTAGCATCCGTTGGGCGACTTTCCTCAAACAACGCTAAGAGATGCATTTATAAAATCCGCGACCAACTATCAAATTATTTTATGTCTCCGGCAGGAGAAATGGAACATCAATATGCACATATAAATAGAGTTTTGCCTTAAAAATAAATTATTTTTGTACTTCTTGTTTCTATTGTATTTTTTTCTTTCCTTTTATAGAATAAAATATTATTTTATGTTGTTTTGTATTTATACTTCTAAATATAATATAAAATAATAAAGGCACGTTTGTATGTATTGTATTCCCAGTCACATACTGTCAAAACATAATAAATATAAAGCAAATTTCAGGAGCAATTCTTGTCTTCAATATCTTGCAGTTGAGCCTCCGACATCAAGTGACAAATTTTTGCCCGGAGTGTTGGCTTAATGCGGCCCCTTTTATCTTCAATATTTGCCATCATGGTGGCAACAGACCTCCCAAATTCCAAGTCAAGTGGTGGAATTTCCGTAGGCACTTTCCGCTCTTCAAAAAAAGTTCCCACCTTCGCCATGATCCCCAACAAAGTGTCGTCAACGCAGAGCTGCTTGGCCGACTCTTGTCGGATCCTACGATGGACGCGTGCAGATCGTCATCGGCTCTGCGCTTACGGGTACCCGTATTCGCAGAGCTACTATCGGCTGTGCGCTTACGGGTACCCGTATTCGCAGAGCTGGTGCAAACTTCCTCCGAAGGAGGGATGCTTTCGCCTACTTCTTCCATTGATAATTCAACGTCTTCCATCGAAAAATCAACGGTCTCCAAGTCAATTTGGAAGGTCTGTGCTTCAGCATTACTTTCCCTCTCTTCATCCACCACCTCCGCTGAACTAATCGCTGGAACTATATTCCCTGTTGTCCTAGAAAAGAAACCACAACTTTAGCTGTGATCTTTGATTACAGTACATATATAAGTAGTGTAGAAATATAACTGTACTTACTTTTTTCCTTTGATATGTCTATCGAGAACGTTCAGATGCGACGTAAATTGCCACCGCCGTCGGGGATTTATGCCGGACCCGGAAGGTTGGTGTTCTAGGCGCTTCTCCTTCACGTACCGGTCACGCAGAACTTTGAAGCGTGTTTGGCACTCGGAATCTAATAATAAATAATACATATTAAATTGAATTTCAATTGCACGAATATAACTTACCACTTGCACCTACAAATTCGCCTATTTGCTTCCACGCATTTTCCTTATAGATTTTATCTTTAAAATATTTTGATTTTTTATCGTATATACCTTGATACAGCTGCACGCTGTTAATCAGCTTCTCGTCTTCGACCTCGTTATTCATTACACAACTTTTTGGTCGCTCATGCAGATGGTTTTAGCGGTTATGTTTACTGTTTTGACACGGCTAGAAGTAAACAGAACGTCACGTGCAAGCGCGCTTGACTGTGATTGGCTAGACGCCAACCTCGACACGGGACGCAAACGCGAAAAGTTGAAGTTGGGGAACTTTCGAGTCTGCGTCCCGTGATGGCCTTTGCGTCTCGTGGAACATAAACACATGTACGTAAATTATATGATTCAACTTTTAACGTTTTGCGTTCGCGTTCGCGTTTGCGTCTTCGAACGTAAACTGGGCTTAAATGTTTTCCTCTTCGTCATCTTCGTACAATTCAGGAACATTGTTCGGACAATTTTTGCAGGAACAATCTCTGCAGCATTTTAGGCCCTCTTTCAAGCATACACATCTATTATTTTGACATAACTTATCTTTGCAAAAGATATTCAACAGTTGCCTTATATCCGTTGGTATGGGATGAATTTGCTTATGACTGTTTTTGAGCTGCAAACATTTTCATTTTGCGATCCCCGCCTCGAGTTTCAGTAGCTGACACTCCATTATTCTTGAAATTTCGATTTATTACTCCATTAACTCTCGCTTTTTTAATGCCAAAATATGCAGGAACGTTTTCCCACACACTGGAATCAAGCTGTTTTGTCGTCGCGCGTTGTGCACAATATTACATTGTTTCACAGTTCGTGTTCCAGTTTTTTGGACATCGGCGTTTTACGGGTAATGCCTTTGAGTATATTAGGATAAAATTGTTCTGCTCGATTTTCGATTTTCTTTTGTAAAATGTGGTATGAAATTGTATTATATCTTCTTTGCGCAGCGATGCGCACCTGTAGGCTTCTGAATAATGTTTACAGGGTATTTTCGCGTCAGGTGAAGCTTTCAGTGAATATCTGAAATAAAGTGACAGCTTAATCAAAGCCAAAAAGACGTCACCTACGAGGCACATTCTGAATGTTTTGCTTATGTACCGATTTACTTCTTACTCTGTATATAGGGGTACGAGTGGACTCTTATGTACCGATTTACTTCTTACTCTGTATATAGGGGTACGGGTGGACTCCAAACATTTATTTCGTCGGCTAAGAGTGTTAAGCGGAGTATAAACAGTCTAGCCTTATTCAAATAAATTTTAATGCAAAGGTAACGACCTTTTTATTTTCTTAAAACCTTACTACAACTTTTTTAAGCATGCACAGCTTAAACCGAATGAAAATATATCTTTTATAACTAATGAAAGGAGATAGCAGCTTTTCATTTTTAGAAGTAGTAGGAGTTAGCAGGTTTTCTCACTGCGGAACAGTTTTAAAGTAAAGTGGAAATTAAGACAAAAAAACAATAATGTTAATATAAATTATAATAATAATAATAAATTATGATTCTTATTAAAAAAAATATAACTCTAAAGTTTCATCCTTCGTGAGGCAGGTTATTATAATATTCGTGGTAATCGACTGGCAAAGAACTTATTAAGTCCTATAAGTCGGCATATTTTCGAGTGCTTATTTTCAATCGGTGTGGGTGTAAATTATCGAGTTCTGTCCAAGAACATTTATTGGTTATAGTGCGAATGCGTAGTGGTAAAAGTTCCCAGTGATCCAAAAATTTTAGTTTATAAAAAATTTCACCACTTGGGGAATATTTTAACGTTCTAATGTCAGTTACCTAAAATAAGAAAAACCATCACGATTACAATACACTAAAATTGCAAATTTTTAAGTTACCTTAGCATCACCTTTCTTGTTTCCGGGCCTTATGCTACCCAGGAACATTACTTTTTGGAAAGATTTAAAGAACGTATGATCCAAATACTTGATATTGTATGGACGAGGTTTTTTTTGGCTATTTTGCAAATATGCGCATAGTCCGCCGGAACATTAATAGTTCGATTTCTGATACATTTTTCAATAGTAGAGTGCATGGAATCGACTTCCATCTGAGTGTGCCCAACTTAGAGATACTTTTGTTCTATTATTATTTTGTGAAACATAGCTAAATTTAGTGCTGCATTAGAAATAACGCTATTTCTATTTTGGTATGTACATCCGTCGCTGTATATCACAATTTTGAGTTCTCCTTTACTGTAATCAATATTTGGTATCACATGAGTATCAATGAAATTGTAAAAGCAAGAGGCGAATTCCTCAGCACTAAGTCCGCCCTCGCTTTCGTTCCATATATAACAGAATCCGTCTGCGTTCCGTAAATTGTAAAAACAAAGATTATGTACGCATAGCTTGGTTTTATAATACATGGAGCTCACATTCGATTTAGGTGCCATAAGTACTGCCTGGAGATCGACTGTAAAAATATTAGCTTCGTTTAAGGTGTCCCTTTGTTTTTCTAATCTGGCGTCATTTTTTCTGGTTATATGTGACTGATACTCGGCTTCAGATATTTGTCCAACCTTATTTGAAGAACAACGCGCGCATTCGTCTTTTTTTTGTCTAAACAGAGCTATATTACGCATCTTCAGGGCATTGTTAAATGACGTTATCGACAATGGAGAAATATTCCTATGCCGCCCGCACCAGTCTTAAATGTAAAAATTATAGAGCTTTTGTTTCGAAAACCACTCTGGCAACAAATATCTTTTGCTGCTAGAAGCTCTGCAATAATGGGACTCCATAGTAGGCAATTGGTCACTAAAATCTAATAAATGATTGTTTTCTGCTTGAAATGGTTTAGTGTTTGTTACTCTTCGACCTGTAACACCGAGGTTGTCTTTTAGGTTCAGAAGCAAATCTATTCTTCCAATTTAACACGGTGCACCTTCCAATAGCAAGAGTATTAAGAAACATTGTACGACATACTCTGATTTTATTATCATTGACACTTAAGTAATATAATAGTGAATGAGCTCTCCTAGAAAATTGTGGATCTTTTCTATCTCTCTGTCTACTTATAGGGACAACCGTAACTGTTTTGTCGATATAGATTTTCTTTTCGCCCCAGGTAAGCTTCCAAAAGTTCTCAAATATTTTTATTCTTTCGTTTTCAGGAATAGATGTACATTTTATTAGGCTGTTTTCTTTTTGTTTACATTCACATCGTTTCTTCATATAACGATTTGCCTTTTCTTCTTCGTAATTCCATTTCCCATTCAATTTTTTTCGACCATAATATCTTTGCCCCATTTCCCTTCGATGCTTATTTTTTTCAGCAATCCATGCATTTTTATTTACCTGAAAACACATTTTACGTTTCTTACTTCTTTTAGGAAGATCGGAGACATCAGAGTCTGAATGTTCTGAATATGGCACTAGAACAACTCGATCCCCACTTTCGTCAAATATGTCTCCAGTAAACTCAGGCTGCTGCATATTTTTTTTTATTCGTGACACCTGTAATACAAATTTGGCCATTCAATGACTATTATATCGACTAATTTTATTGATATAAATTTTTAAGACTTTTAAAAGTGCTAACTTTATTAAAAGTCTGACAACTTTGGCGCACTAAAATTCTTAATGAATTAGTTGATAAACTTAATGTAAGAGCCGTTTTACACGACCGAGTTTTCTAACGAAAATAATAGCGAAATTATTAGTCAAAACTATTGACAATATAATCGGACGTGTACGAGCCGTTTTACACGTCCGAGAATTCTAACGAAAATAATAGCGAAATTATTAACTATATTTATCTATTGTAGATACAATACAATACGTATCTAATTTTAGGTTACGAAGATGTCAGATTTTATGATCTGAGAAAATCGCGCTTGTACGCACGCACATGACTTGAATTGTAGCCATAATTAAGGAGCTTGCTGCAAGAACGATGCAGCTCCATTTTTTTTACAAATTGAGGTTATGCACTAATCATGTTCTATGAAACATTCAATTGGCTATAATTTGGTGTAAGAACGACGTTGGTCTCATTTTTTGGAGCTGTCTCCTTCTTGCAGCAACGTCCTCAATTGTAGCGCAATTGATTGCTTTTGTCAAATGTCAATATTTCTCGCCAAAACTATAGTGATAATTTTCGCTATTATTTTCGTTAGAAAACTCGGTCATGTAAAACGGATCTCGGTGGTAATAATACAATAAAACAAAAATGCTCTTACCTTTCCTACTAACACCAACAACCACTATCAATTTTATTGAAAATAACCGAGAAACGCCGCGTATCTTTGAAAGACGACATGCGCACTAGTCCTTGTCGCACAGTACGTGACGGAGTTAGCAGTATTTACGCTTTTAAATACGTACGCTGTAGATAGCAGGTTTGCGCATCGTAGAATTAAACGTTTTGATGAATAATATGGAGTGCGCTGTTTTGCTGGCTGGTACAGCAGAATTTGTAGATGTAAAGGACATTGAAAAGTCAAAATCACGAAAAAGTGGAGTTAGCAGGTTAACACTCTTAACCGACGATTTGGTGTCAGATTTGTAAAAAATGGCCGCCATTTTGAACTTTCTTGTCTATAAATCAATAATAAAAAAATCATTTAAAATTAGTCATTTCAAATACATATGAACCAAACAATTATGGCAATAAAGAAATAATTATAAAACTACACTATAAAACATCATTATGTGGTTTTGGTTTGCAAAATTATGTTACTTTATGTGGGTAAATTTTTACGTTCCTTTTCTTGAAATGTGTGTTCTACAAACTTCACTGTACCATTTTGAACTTTCTTGTCTATCAATTAATAATAAAGAAAATCACTTAAAATTATTCATTTCGAATATGTACATATGAACCAAACAGTTATGGCAATAAAGAAATAATTATAAAACTACACTATAAAACATCATTATGTAGTTTTGGTTTGCAAAATTATGTTACTGTGTGGGTAAATTTTTAAGTTTCTTTTCTTGGAATGTGTGTTTCCTCTGTAACCTTGTGAAATTTTAATGTCTCACCTCTTTTTCTCTTTAAAGTAGTTCTCTGGGAGGGTCCAGGTAAAGGAAGGTCTTCAGTTTCACCACCCTCAATGACCTGACTAGCAATTGTACTTCCAGGTCAAATATCCCGAGGTACAGTTGTTTCAAAATCAAGAAGTGAAGTATCCTCAGTTTGTTCTACATCTGCTTCCTTGCACAGAGCAAAATGATGTTTTGCATCAGACCGGAATCCTTGGGGCACTGAAATATGTACACGTTGCCATATGTGAACAGAAGCCTATACAATCGACCATCACGGACCGCAAATAATTACAGGGAGAATTTGGCAAACTATTGTAGATAGACATGTTGTACGGAGATGTTCTCGTACTTAATTTGGGATTCTTCAGTAGCGGATGGTTGAAGATAAAAACTCACAAAACCTTTTAACACGTTCCGTCGTTAGATGTTATAGTTGTTATGGTTGAACTAATACTAAAGTGTATCTGCATTTCAGGTAACCAGCAGACACGTCGTGGAAGATTCGCCTGAGGCGTTCTTAGCCAATCGCGGTTGACATGTCCTTATATGGACATGGCGTGATTTATGCACACACAAAAGAAGTGTGTATTCAGCAAAAATATAGACTAGTGGAATCTTCCATGCTGTGTTACTGGGTATGTCGTACCTACAAAGGAATGTGAATTATTTCATAACACCTCCCCCCTTAGTTTTGAAACTTGTAGCTAGGGTTGCTACAATTTTCATTTGAGTTTTTTGCAATATCTACCCCTTCAGATTCTGTTGTATGCACGACTTGTGTTTCAATTTCTAATGGCTTAGGTAATAATGATTGTAAATATTTTTGAAGGTGCAGAATTTTTTTTACTTTTACAAAATATAGGGTTACAATAATAATCACGAAAATTAGAACAATTATGATAACGTAAATTGAGATATAATGGTGTTTATTATGTGGAGATAACACAACAGTGTGCTCTATTTCTTTTAAACCTTCTAACTCCTTACTATACTTATCTAAAAGATCTGGTATGGGAGGAGTAAAATTAAATGTTGGTAATTTATCAAAGTTTAATTTAGGGTTGTTTAAAATGATGTCTTTAAAATCTATAATATTTGGGATCAATGAGCTGTTAAATTTGGTTAAAAGTTTTGATTCTCTAAATGATTTTAGAATGATACTGTTCGTAAAAGCTTTACAAGTTGGACTTAATTCTAAAATGAAAGTATTATTTAAAATTATTGAAAACTTATTATTTTCTTCGCAAGTTATCTGAAGATTGGTAGCATTAGGTACTGAAATTATCCATGAGTTAGAATACTCTAAAGTTATAACTGAAATTGAAGAAAGTTTTATGATGCGTTTGTCGCAATTTCCAGATAACGTTCCGGTTGTGAAAAGCGTTACTTCACAATTGTTTTCAGATCTGACCAAATGGAAGGGTATTGATTCCTTACAAATCATCATCTCTTTAGCAGTTTGGCAATGAGTAAAATAATCCTTATTAGCTAAAAAGTAAAGTTGCTTATTAGTATCGAATACAATATATGGTTTTTCAGGTTTTATATATGCGAATACGGCGTCCTGTACGCGCACTGGTGCACTCGTCACTTTTACCACTTGGTAGAAGTCTTTGTTAACTAGCGGCACTTTCAATACAAACATTAAATTGTCATCATGGAGAAGTTCAGTGAAACCAATTTATACAAATCATGAGAGTAATCGTTAATAAGTGGTACGGGAAAGGTTACCTCTCGGGGAATTAAATGCTGTATTTCTTGTAATTCTTTTATAAGTATGGATGGTCCTATTAAATAAGGATGGATGGTACCTTCATTGGCAGAAATTAAAATACTGATCAAATGTTCTTGACAAGTGTACAGTTGAGTTACTAATAACTCGTAAATCGAAAATCCTGCTTCAAATCTCTCTACGAATTGAACTCGGGTCTTCATATCATTTACAACATGTGTTATGTTATTTGTATAAAGTGTAAGATTTCTCATATGACTTTCTAATTGTTTAAATAAATTATTTCCAGACTTTAAGGTTTCATTCATTACATTCATGGCTGCTTCGAACGTAGATATTTGACGATGTGACAATTCTAACATTTTATTTTGGTTTGATTCTAAATTTTTTATTTTATCCGTAAAAATTATACGATCATCTTCGTCTAATGTTCCAAATAAGAGCTTGGACACATGTCCCACGAAATTGAAAGCTGATCGTTTTGTTATATAGGCTTTGTCAGATCCTAGTAAACTTAGCAACAACGTATTTTGACGTTCCAAGGTTTGAGTTGCTTTGTTAATAAGGTATGAATATAAAGAAAATTTGAGTGAAGAGGGATACTCTAGAGCAGCGTTTCTCAAACTTTGTAGACTGGCGACCCAACATTTTTATGTTTGAATAGCTCGCGACCCAAATAACTATAACCTTTAGATATTGTAATACAACTGAATTTTATTTATTACAAAATACTACTTTATTACAAAGTGAACTTAAACATACTTATAGTACGTAGTAGTATTAATAAACTTATTGTTAGTGAGATGGATGCTGCTGTTTTTTAGCAACCAATTCGTCAAAATCATTGTTAATCGAATTATATATAATATAATTATATATAATCGAATTCGAATTCGTCATTGAAATTCGCATTGCCGAGCTGATAAAGCCGATTCCTCAATTTGGTTTTTATTATTACCATAGTTGAAAATCCACTTTCCGCTAAATAAGTCGTTTCAAAAGGAAGCAATAATTTCAATGCATTTTCACCTAATATTTGATATTCTTCCCTTATTTCTAACCAAAATCGCGACATATTATTTTTGTGCACTTGAAATTTTTGTTCTAAAGTTTTATCCGTAGATAATTCAATTAACTGCACTTTTTCAGAAAATGTTAAATTATTCGATAATTCAGCACTAAAAGGATTTTATACCCACATATTGCCTTGACAAATGTCGTCCTTAGATGGAAAGTACTGCACTAGTTTTGCTTTCAATTCTTTCAAATGACTTTGTATAATTATGCGTACATCGAGCAGTTGTTGCTGAGTTGTCATCAACTAATTCAGCAAACGAAGGAAGTATCATATAGCAACCTCTGTTAATAGTATCGTTCCAAAGCTGATTTTTTTATTAATGCTTCAATTTTATTATAACAATTAAAGAGAGTAAGCTGCATTCCCTGAAGTGAAAGATCATTTCGTCATTCATGTGGGAAAATATATCAGCCAAATATGCTAGGTACTTTTGCAAGACACAAATTATTTTGAAAGAATTCGCATAAAGTTGATTTTTGTTCCCGTAAAAATATTTCAATTTTTATTCTCAGTTCGAAAAATCGTTTTAATACTTTACCCCTGGAAAGCCATCATTATATGAGAATTCAAAAACAATGTCTGATGTTCTGGTCCCATTTCTTCCCATAATATTTTCAAAATTTTTTTTTAGTACACTTTTACGGATGTAATTTACAATTGTTACACATTCATTTAAAATTTCATGAAGACTTGAGCTCATGCCGTTCGCAGCTAATTGCTCCCGATGCAGAAAATACAAAGAGAGTAAATTTAAATTAGTTTAATTAATATGTGGCTATTTACCTGCAATTATTTAACTTCGACAAAAGTGTACTTAGCCGCTTTCTGTTTCATAAGCGGGTTTACACTTTACATTGAACACACAAAATTAAGGTGGCTCTACACGCAACGAAAAATCCGAAGGCATGCCTTGAGGCGTAAGACCTCAAGGAAAACCTCTACGTGTGGATGGAGAAACCTCTACGTGTGGAGCAGACTTCGGATTTTCCGTTGCGTGTGGAGCCGCCTTTACAGACGCGAGCCATGTGTGGTACACATGCTATGATGTTGATGCGCGAAAACGGATGCGTGTTCGTACAGTACAAGTACCTACTCTACTGACAGTACAAGTACTGTACTGTTCAAATGAAATCTGTTGTACGCCTCTTTGTGTGATTGTAAATTGTGATTTATTTCTTGCTGTGGTTAGCTTCATACGCGACCCAAAAATTTTTTAACGCGACCCACATTTGGGTCGCGACCCATAGTTTGAGAAGCGCTGCTCTAGAGTATTAAAGGGTAAGTCCTTAATGTAATTGCAATATCCGTAATGTGCCCTTTTCTTCTAGAATTTATGAGCAGGAAGCCTAATAATCCAAGATGCCACATCAACTGTGACAAAGACATCGAAAAAGCATTTCCGGATAACATTTCAGAACAACTTGCTAGGTTGAAGGAACCCAGTGTTTCAAATGTGTTTACATTGGAGGAACCCAGCCCTTCAAATGTGCTGCGTTGGAGGAATCTAGTGCTTTGAATGCTATTAGGTTGGAGAAACCTTGCACCTCAAGTTAACTGCGAATGTGCCCTTAGGTAACAATAATGAATTTTATTTCTCTTTTATGTACATTACTGTAAACTTGTAGGTTATTTCAATGAAATAATGAAAAAGTTAAATGCTATAATGGTTACACAAAAAATAATATTAAATATTTTAAATAATGGTGCCACGGCTTCTTTACAGACTATAACAGAAGAATTGCTCCCTAGTCTGCCTTGTAAAACGGTTGATGAAATTATGGCTCTCGAAGAGCTGATCACGATAAATGAAAGATCATTAATTCAGTTGGTAAGTGAAAAAGGAAATTAAGGAATTCAAATTTCTATTAATGCTTGGTGTTTATAATTAGGAGCATAAGTTAAGTCTCATTGGCGGCTACAGTACCCAAAATTGTGTTAATCGATGTCTGCAGACAATATTTACGAACGAATTGTCCCAACAGTTTTCGTAGACGGGACAAAAAAATAATATTAAACTGAAGGATATGAAATTAATATCGGTATTGAAATGTAAGTACTGTAAATGTATTTTTACTTTTAGTAGTTTTAAGAACTTATTTTATCCATACGCGTGTGTCATTTTAAGTAAAGTATAGTACTACTTGGTTCCAGATACACTTTCATATGGTTGTACATATTCAATAATGTGATGTCGTTTGTGTTTCTAGTTTAAAGTTTAACTTTTTAACTTCATGCCAATAATATATAAATCAAAGTTACTTATTTCTTCATTATTGTATTATTGTATACAGTTCTAACTTACGCAGTTTATATTTATTTATATTATATATTTATTTATCTATATTTTATATTTTAGCAGCCGTAAAGAAATCATTCACCTTGATGACTGATAGATGTTTGGAAAATGGTGTCATGTCCTGGTTCAGGCACGGTAGGCAGCGCACCTTGCGAGAACAAAAACATGCGTAATGTAATAGCTTAAGAGATAAATATTATTTTTTAAATTTCTTTTTTTACTAATTACTCATTTCCACAGGTTGTACCTTTTTTAAAGAAATAACACGCCAGGAAGGTGATTTATTTTTACAGTATAAATGTAATATATATTATAGATATTAATTAAACTATTGAACAGTATTTTGTATATGTCATACACATATATTGCATTATAAAGAATAAATATTTTATTTATTGTTTTTTAATTGATTAAATATTTAATACATTTTGATTCTTTGAAATGATCAAACATATGAACATTTTAGATATTAAGAGGTAAGTATAACTATGAAATATTAAATATTAGCATGATATTTTATATGTGCATACGTGTTAAAAATAGCGCCTGATATCTGTTTAAAACTGCCGTTTCGATTCTTGGCATTATTTCTTGTTCAAACATGTAATTTTCAGCAGATGTTGGTGTTTTACTTTACTTTTATTCATATTTGTTTTTCATGATTCTTGATTTCAGGGATAGAAACCACACGTGATACTAAATTGGTCAAGACAACTTTATAATGTGGGAGCTGCACTTGCACAGCAGGGAGTGTACCTAGCTGTCTCAGTATCAAGTTGTCCCCAACGTGCCTCTGGTATTGCAGTGCAAAGCATTGGCCCATTTAGTGTCATCGCGGTTTCCGTTCAGAAATCAAAAGTTCAACATTAACTCAATGTACGAATTTATTACACGTAATAACGTTTCAGGGTGACGTTTAATAAACGTTAGATATAACGTTCATTAAACGTTTTTAAACTGACGTTTTAGAAACATTGCGCTTGGGTTTTCAAAGAATGTTGACTGTGGGACGTTAGTGTGAATTTGTTATAAAGGCGGACATACATAAGCAACATCTGCTGAAAATTACATGTTTGAACAAGAAATAATGCCAAGAATCGAAAAGGCAGTTTTAAACAGATATCAGGCGCTATTTTTAACACGTATGCACATATAAAATATCATGCTAATATTTAATATTTCATAGTTATACTTACCTCTTAATATCTAAAATGTTCATATGTTTGATCATTTCAAAGAATCAAAATGTATTAAATATTTAATCAATTAAAAAACAATAAATAAAATATTTATTCTTTATAATGCAATACATGTGTATGACATATACAAAATATTGTTCAATAGTTTAATTAATATCTATAATATACATTACATTTATACTGTAAAAATAAATCACCTTCCTGGCGTGTTATTTCTTTAAAAAAGGTACAACCTGTGGAAATGAGTAATTAGTAAAAACAGAAATTTAAAAAATAATATTTATCTTTTAAGTTATTACATTACGCATGTTTTTGTTCTCGCAAGGTGCGCTGCCTACCGTGCCTGAACCAGGACATGACACCATTTTCCAAACATCTATCAGTCATCAAGGTGAATGATTTCTTTACGGCCGCTAAAATATAAAATATAGATAAATAAATATATAATATAAATAAATATAAACTGCGTAAGTTAGAAATGTATACAATAATACAATAATGAAGAAATAAGTAACTTTGATTTATATATTATTGGCATGAAGTTAAAAAGTTAAACTTTAAACTAGAAACACAAACGACATCACATTATTGAATATGTACAACCATATGAAAGTGTATCTGGAACCAAGTAGTACTATACTTTACATAAAATGACACACGCGTATGGATAAAATAAGTTCTTAAAACTACTAAAAGTAAAAATACATTTACAGTACTTACATTTCAATACCGATATTAATTTCATATCCTTCAGTTTAATATTATTTTTTTGTCCCGTCCACGAAAACTGTTGGACAATTCGTTCGTAAATATTGTCTGCAGACATCGATAAACACAATTTTGGGTACTGTAGCCGCCAATGAGACTTAACTTATGCTCCTAATTATAAAGACCAAGCATTAATAGAAATTTGAATTCCTTAATTTCCTTTTTCACTTACCAACTGAATTAATGATGTTTCATTTATCGTGATCAGCTCTTCCAGAGCCATAATTTCATCAACCGTTTTACAAGGCAGACTAGGGAGCAATTCTTCTGTTATAGTCTGTGAAGAAGCCGTGGCACCATTATTTAAAATATTTAATATTATTTTTTGTGTAACCGTTATAGCATTTAACTTTTTCATTATTTCATTGAAATAACCTACAAGTTTACAGTAATGTACATAAAAGAGAAATAAAATTCATTATTGTTACCTAAGGGCACATTCGCAGTTGAACTTGAGGTGCAAGGTTTCTCCAACCTAATAGCATTCGAAGCACTAGATTCCTCCAACGCAGCACATTTGAAGGGCTAGGTTCCTCCAATGTAAACACATTTGAAGCACTAGGTTCCTCCAACCTAGCAAGTTGTTCTGAAATGTTATCCGGAAATGCTTTTTCGATGTCTTTGTCACAGTTGATGTCGCATCTTGGATTATTAGGCTTCCTGCTCATAAATTCTAGAAGAAAAGGGCACATTACGGATATTGCAATTACATTAAGGAGTACATTAAGGACTTACCCTTTAATACTCTAGAGTATCCTTCTTCACTCAAATTTTCTTTGTTTACAACAAAGTACTTGGAGAACTCCTTGGGAGCTTAAAATATAACATTACATTGAAACATAACATTACTTTATATTTAATTCATTCATAAAATTCATTCATTCAATAATATTCATTAATTCTGGATACTTACGCCTTGCAATCACTTCTTGTGTGCTGTCCGAAGTCACAGATGAGGTATCAGAATCTATAAAATCAAGCTTAATTTGTAACGTTGTTGTCAAGTTTAATACACAATAGTGTCCTCTTATAATAAACCCATTTATAGTGAATTTCCACTTATTGTGAACCATTTCAGATGGAAGGAATAATGTTAAGTACAATTTTTACTAGTTTTAGTGAACTTCGGTTATAACGAACCGTTTTCTGTGGCCCGTGAGGGTTCATTGTAAGCGGATACCACAGTAATGGTTTCGTTTTACCTTTTTGTGACATACGTTTCAATGGCGACGGTGGCGGTGAAATGTCATCAAAGTGAACTTTTTTAATTTTTCGCTTGCCTCTTCCCATATCCCTTTCCGACTCAGATGATTTTACAGTACGCAACTCCACTCTAAATGCTTCATCATATGACTCTGCAAACTTTAAATATATTTCTTGCATAAACATGTGCAATATCAATTTTACCACATTTTTTAATCAACTCCACCTCATACTTCGTCCAGTCATATTCTAGCGTCACTCTTTTTACAATAGAAGTTCTTGCTGCTTTTCGTGGCCAGCTACAACTATATTTACCATTTTTTATTTCAACCCATTCTGCTGGGACAGCCGAAATTTCGTCATTAATGACAAATTTAATGACGTAATATTTAATCTAAAAACAATAAATTGACAAAGGAGAAAATTATGTATAAAAACTAATGCAAGCTATTATTCTTATTGTAACAGTAAGTTGTAGCACATAGAGAAAAAACATGCCTGAAAAAACATGAAATGTTAAAACATTTTTTCATTTCACTATACATTTTCAAATAAGATATTTTCACAACAAGAATAGGTATATGATTGATGAAAATCGTAATAATGATTTTTGTATCTAACATTGAGTGTGCAGGATAGGAAATAAAAAAGAACCGAACAAGAGGGATTTACAGTTAATGCTCGTAATAGGTACAATTTCGAGATTTTGTTCGGTTTCTGGAATCGGTAAAATTTTCCCACAAGCCAACAAAAGGGAATCACATGGTTTTTTATACATTGATACCAACTTGTACTTCTTACATAAAAGATATAGAGATGGGTTATCGCATTTTGCAATTATATCTATAACCTGTACCACGGTGCCATTATTTAATAACAAGTGACAATTTCTGACAGTTGTATCAATCAAAAAATTATTGTAATATGTAGACGAGTATCGAATATACTCTAAATTGCGATAAGTAATTTTTTGTTTGCGCTCAATGTTTTTAGGTAGTTTGGTTTCGTGGTTATGGTTTTTTATCCCAAGAATGAATGATTTTGCTGGTGCATCACACACAATTTTAGACATTTTAATCTGTAAAACTTTGCCTTTGTTCTGTATACCATCGCTTTCCAATTGTTTAAATTCATTTACAAAATGTTCTAAAAAAATATCAATACTTTCAGGCTTCTTTAATCCGTGATATATACCTATAGGAAAGGGAACGTTGAACTGTTCATTTTCGATACATCCGAATATAGGAAAGTTGACTGGTGCTACTTTTACATAATGGTAAACCATCAATATTAATGCCTAATTGTATAACATCATCTTGGAACCTAAACTTCACATTATTTAATACATAAATTATGCCAATTTGCAGACAAAAGTGGTAGTATCTTCCCGGTGGCATGTCAATCACTGTATTAGAATGAATGGTTTTGGTTAGTGTTCTGCAATCTTTCGGGAGTTGATTTCCTAAATCGCACTCTTGTAAAATACGTAGCAATTCACTTGCAGCCCTTTGAGATATATTATAATTGACTATCCAATTTGCAATTCTTTTTCTTATATCGGTAATATCAGCGAGTTTGTCTGTAGTTACGAAATCCTTTAAACCATCGTTACACAACTGCATGCAGTTAAATGTTGATTGCACTTCTGTGATCTTTGTTTTAATAGTTATTGTTTGTAAATCATATGTTGAAGCATTGAAATCCGAGTTAGTTGCAACTGTCATCTGAGTTGCCCTCTTTGCGTTACTGATTTCCTCCTTAAGCATTCTTCGCAAGTGTCTTTTTGAATATGGAATGTTCGATCTCCTACGGATCTGTATTAAACAGTTATAGTACACATCAGTCTATGAGGTATGTATACGGTAACCATTACTTTCTGCCAAAAAAAGGACAAAAACAAACCTTTTCTATATCAGACGTTTACTTAAGCAAAATAAACAAAAAAACTGTTAAATATAAATATAAGAATACATTTAAGATTTTCTTTACGTAAACGTCAACTCAAACAAAAATCTAAATTAATAAAATATGAGTACTTATAAAGACAAAAATGATTATTCACAATTGTATTGTAATTTTGAATACTCATTTCCGTTTTTTTTTATGTTATACAAATTGTTAATGTCATACTTTTATACATTGTAAATTTGTTTTAAAACATCAGTTTTATCATTCAAATATTCCTTACATTCTAGGCAATCATAATAGTTATACTTCTTAAAATTAAAAGTAACTTGATCGTTTCAAATTTTAGTTGAGTCTTTTCAGTTAATCAAATATTGTTTAATATACAAAATCCTCTTTCTGTAGGTATGTTGGATAACACTAATATTACTCCACAGTATCCATCAATTAAAATCTAGCACAGATAGTCCGAAATCAACTGACAGAAATTTTCCAAATAGAAGTATGTACCATGTACCAGCACTCAACGCAGTCCACGACAAATAAGTTTGGGGTTCCCTGAATTTTAACCATTTGCGCACCACTCCATAACTCAGCTGACGTCATTGCGTAGAAGAGAACGATTTTCGTCAAATTACTCGATATACCGGGTATAAGTGTATCGTGCTTATTACTATTGTTTGTGAACTAGAAAGCGTCAGATTGACGCCATGAACGCGTAGATAAATGTATACAGCGACCTGTATGCAGGACGCTATAATCCGAACGGCGTAATTATAATTACGCCGTTCGGACGGTAGATCGAATACAACTCGCAGCTCGCGACGCCTGTCTAGTATACATTAGTAGACGCGAAGCAAGAGTTCTGAAGGTGTAACAAACGCGTTTATTCTATCTGACCCTACTTAATTTATTACGTTTTAACGAAATGTAGAAACGCTAATTGATTCTTAAATTAACCAAGTAAAATTAAAAGATTAATCTGAATGTTCACTCCTTCTTTGCTTACTTCTTACGGAAACAATAGATATTTGTGTTTTTTACCTTGGAGATTGTAGGGTGTGCAACGTGCAAATTTTTTGTTAGTAAACAATGTATGAATGTAGGTACTTTACTTACCTTAGGCTCACAGTTCTCCATTGGAGAGGAATTGAGGAACTCTATATGTAACTGCTCACAAGTATCGTCTTCTAAAGTATTGTCTAACGTGCAACGCTTCGGGCCAAACTTCCGGCAATAATGAGCGCGACGGTGCGACGAATGCGTCGCAGCAAACCTAGAAATATGTCTCCACCACATACAAATTATGGCGAGAAACCGACCATTTGGATGTATAGAGGGTTATGGTACAAGTGAACACCGATATATCTCATTAACGTATATGTGACTTTAATATCATTTATATTTCATAAAATATCTCAACACACAGCACAACGTCATATATCATAATCATGGTGGCGATGTTATTTTATTAACGTTCATGTAACGTTGAATCGATAACATTTCAAATTTAACGTTTTATGTACGTTTTTGTTATGTTTATTTGTCATGTTATTTTGTTTACATTCCTGGGACAAAGTGAAACATTCCAGGGATGTATCGTGCTCAGTGGGATTCTTCGATCAAGGTAAAGAATGCAGAACTAATATGAAAACTTCTTATAGATTCGTCTAGAGTGGAAGAGTAACATTAAAAGAAAAACCAGGGAAATAAAAGTTGCCACTTTGCAGACTGGTGGTGGTCCGAACAAAATGAAACCGTTAACTAACCTGGAACAAACACTGTTAACATTTTATCCAATATTCACTTGGGGTGCGAATTGCTGCCCGATGAATTAGGTACGGAGGTTATGACCAAAACTGTCAACCAATATGCATCAGAAGCGGGTGAAGTTGTATACCCATCGCAGTCTGCTGACAGTCTCATTCAGATTTACCCTGAAGACGTTACTGACTCAAGATCAAACCGAGATGGATGCAGAGTCACAAACTCCGAAGAGGGTGGTGCCACTGGCGGGAAATGTAAAACGTAAGGCCAATGTTGCTACTCGATCTCGATCCAGATTGGGAAATGATAAAAGATACACTAGCAGCTTTATACAGTCAGCAGCAAAATCCTATAACGAAGCACAGGAGAGCCGATATAAAGCTGCTGTACAGAGTGCTGAATCAATAAAAGCTCTTTCTTCGGCCATATATGCATTTGCTACAGCATATAAGGAAGGGTTAAGTGTAAAAAGAGAGGAATTAGAAATCAAACGAACTTTTGCTGAAGCAGCAAAGGTGAAGCCAAGACGGAGTCGATGAAATTGCAAATGCAAAATAATGATATGCTTATTTGTTGATTTGTTTAGAACGTATTGTTATGTTGTGATATTAAATAAAAGACTGAAGTAACTTTTGATATTTTATTTTTAACTTCTAATCACAACTTACTGAAAATACTGACAAATTAATGTGGTTCTTACTCGTCTGCCTTCGTTTAAAAGATTACCTCCAATTTCACCTGTCAAAGTTACTAAATTAATTTTGCTCAATTTGATATGCATACAATGCTTACCAACTGCTTCATTAACAAAATTTTCCTGAACCTCATCATCGGCAATGTCTTCCTCAGGTAAAGGAATCCTCGCTTTTGTTGCCATATTGTGTAACACTGCACAACTGTTGATAATATGACCAGCAACAATGGGATTCTAATGCAAGACCCTATGTTGTAGTAGGCATCTAAATCGTTGTTTTAATACACCATTACAACGCTCAATACAATTTCTGGTCCTTATGTGCTGTCTATTATATAGCCCTTCTGGTGTATTGTCTAAAGCGTCAGCAATAGGTGTCAGCAGCCAAGGCTCCAATGGATATCCTGAATCCCCTATTAACCATGTTGACTGAATAGTTCCCTGTGTGTATAAATTTTGTAAATGTCTCTTCACTGCTGATAAACTCCATATTGCTGAGTCATGTGACGATCCAGGAAACCGAGCATTACAATTTAATATATATAGATTAGAATCGCATATCAGTTCCACATTTATACTGTAGAAGCCCTTTCGGTTGTAATAACTTATTCCTGGGTATGTTGGGTGTTCTGTAGGAGGAGCTATGCAGCCTATCACTCCAGGAAATTGCAATTTTTCCATAAAACCGGATTTTATTTTATTTCTTGATGGGTTTGTTTGGGAAAAAACAATCCAGGTCGGTGCTAAGTTTGTAGATATACAAGCGGAGATTACGTTTACTACTTTGCTCATCGACTGCTGAGAAAGTCCTAAGTTTACCAACGCAAAACTGGTAAGAACCGTGACCAAAAAAACAAAAGGGTGCTTAACACTTTAATTTCCAAAGAAATTGCAGTACTTCTTTGCCCCTGGCGAATAAACGGTCGCATCTCTGCAATTAACTGTGCAGTAACATCCTTACTCAATCTAAAGTGCTTTACAAACTGTTCATCTGGCAACTGAAATGGATCACTGGTATCTCTTATCATCCTACGTTCTAATTTTAATTGATATCTAAAAATTATTTTGATAAATATTTTTTAGTGCATCCTAATTATAATTACAAACGAGTACTAATTATCAACAAATTTCTACAAATTCTACTTACCTCGCTTCTGCATTGCGTAATTCATGCAAAATTGCTAAATTCATAAAACCGCCAAGCGCCCTGTTAGCTCTTAGCGACAGGTCTCAAGCTGTTGTTACGTTTCCCCCGTTATCGAACATTAAACGGACCAAATTAACGATGACCATTAGCGCATGACCATTTTCAATGGATACATAGTGCGAAATTCGGTTACGTTTCAAACGGTCTGTTACCTTAACGTAGTCTCCGTTAAGGTAATCGTAACCAGTCAACGATATCGATACGTGGTACGAAACTGTGACCTTCGATAACTTCGTCGTTATCTCACGTTTTAACTGACCTTTTGCCTGGCGCGCGGGATACGGAGTTGGGTTGAGATAGTCCTTATGTTGCAGTAAGGTTTCACAATTAATGAGACAATCGGTAACCATGATTACCGAGTACATCGTGATTCAAGATGTGGTCGCCCATAACTTCATTCACAAAATGTATGTCAATATTCTTGAGAACACTGCATATTATTTGCTGAACAATGTTCTCTCTGAATATGTTCATAGTTTTGTAATATTTCACATACTTTTCTGTGATTCTGCATACTTTAATTGCAAAAGGTGTCGCATTGACTAATTTCCCATAAGCTTGCCTATTTTGCAGTTTTGATGTCGTTTCAGCAGCCTCCAAGATTATGAAGCAGTACAGTACAACCTCGCTAATCCGAACTAATTGGGACCGGATGTTGTTCGGATTAGTGATTTGCTCGGATTATCAAAAATGTTTTTTTTTTGCTTATTACATGTTTTTGGTGGATGTTATACCAAACAATTAGATTAGAAACAGTTATTGTTTGAACATTATAAAAAACTGAACAGAAAAACGTAGTAAAAAAGAAACTTAACACATATTCTATCGTTTAGATACCTAAGGCATTAAGTAGGTACCTACATACAGACATAAAAATACAAAAACTAACTTATTGCAGAGAATAGTAATCAAGCAGTGATTTTTGTTTCAACTCACACATACCCGCTTTAGTGCTTCATCACGTATTTCGCGAAAGATGATGATTTGGTGAGCAGACACAACAGGCCTTTGCGTTTTTCAGCACGCAGGCGCTGTTCGGATTACCGGAAAAATGTCATAAATGTTCGGATTACCGGAAGCCAAAATGGAAATATTTGTTCGGATTACACGGGTTTCGGTTTGGCGAGGTACGGATTAACGGGGTTGTATTGTATTTGCAAATAGTTTTTGGCAATATTTTTCTTACCACATAACCAGCAATATATATTACAGCATCTTCAGTATATGTTGTTAGATGCCACACATTCGACTTGATATCAGAGTATTTGATGAAACAAACAAGATTTATGTCGCATCCTGTGCCACAGCATTGGAATTATCAGATCCCTTAATGTCAGTGGCGCAATCAACCGTTTATATACTGCCTCCAACTGTCTGACTGAAGGATTGTTGTTAAATCCACCTTTACTTCGAAAAATAGGTCAATGTAGAAGTTTCCGAAATAATGTACATATGCACATATTTGTTAGACTTTTGATTCCGATAAGGAATCCAAGGAATCCTGTTTTCCGACCATACTTAACTAAGTACCATCCATCGTCATTAAATTTAAAATATACTTCTTTATATTTTCCAAATAAGTACGTCAAAGTTTTATCAGCGCTTTCTCTTGTTATGCTGTAGGAGGTCAAAATGGCGGGAACAACCGCGCGTCTCCCTACATGGTAGCATTTGGCCGAGCGCGGTCTAAGGCTTTAATTACTGGTCAAAATTCTAATTCATCAAATCTCTTCCAATTTATTCGAAGGCAAAACTAACTGGGTTCTTTTTCTTGAACCTTGTGAACACATTTTCTGACTACTAACTGACGCGTTTAAGTATTTAACATTTAATAAGGGCTGATAAAGCAAGATTACTCAAATGAAACGAAACACTTATCAAAACAATAACATCTATTAACAATAATAATCAACAATCCCGTTTGATAGGTTACATAGAAAAATGAATGAAGCTTTGAACATATTGACGTTTAAATTAAACCTAGGAGTTGATTTAGACAGACACACTTTTAGCAGAAATATGAATAGTTTAATTTACAATGAAATGCGAGACGAGTTGAAAAGACTTACCAGGGATAAACTTAAGCGCCTAAGAACGCTCCACAAAAACGTGTACTTTACATGACGGTGGTTGAAATGAGAAGAGGGAAAAGATTTTGCTCCCTTGCCTAGGTCAACCCGAAGGCACGCAAGCATTTCTCCGTAGCCAATGACAACGCGTCAAATTTAAACTTATAAACACGCTGTCAAATCCTCAGTAAACCAGATGTTCAATTGAACAACACCAAAACTTTGACATTCTCGAACATTCTACCCCGTCTACATCGCGCTCAATTTGATCACATCCTAACAAATAAATAATGAGTTTCCGACCCATTACAATGCCCTTCTTAAATTTATTTTTGGCAAATAAATTTCTTGAATTGAAAATGTCGAAAAGGTTATTGCCAATATAAATTCAGATGTAGCATTGCAGTCCTTGAATGCAGGTAATTGAAGGTCTTCAAAAATATGAGGGCATTACAAACACTCAAGCTAAAAAAAAAAAAAGCAGCAAGTTTCACCTTCATAATTTCCTGCTGGAATTTGATATGCCTGCTTCTAAGTTTGGTTCCTGAATGCACCCTTCATCAGATTGAAACTGCACCAATTTATCGATGTACTCCCAACTAATGACCCTGTCACCATCGAGAAAAGTATTGTATGTTCCTGGACAATTGCTGATTAATTTTAGCATATGGCAAGCATCTAATGTATTCTACTAATGTATTCTACTAACGGATTGTGCAGTCGACGGTTCGTTCAGTTCTTTAGACTGAGTTTAGGCACAATTGGATGCATTTCAACAAGAAAGTAAAGTATTTTAATCCACACGACGTCCAAAATCTCCGGATATATTTTAGGAGTCAGTACGCTGAGGTAGTAATATTTAATGTCTGTTTATCTTAAACAATATCCGCAAACCAATCTCCAATCTCTGAGTTGGAATTAGAAGTGACATGGGTGGGGTATGGTGTGGTTACGAAAATCGCGAATTGTCAGTTGAAATTGTGTGACGTGCAAACAGTGTGGTTCAAACCATTTCAAACGCCTTTCTTTCGATTGCTTTCTAGAGACATAAGAGTGAGAAGCTACTGGTTAAATTAAATATTTTTTTCTTCATTTATGTTGTTTTCTCTTGTCTTCTCATTCTTATATTGCTCCATAATGTCGTGTTTTTCTTCTTTTTCTCTTGCAACTTCTCTTCTTAAAGCAACATTTTTTCATTATGTGCATTTGTGTCAAATTTACCTTTACTTTCATAAAATAATTTTCTATCTTTTCGGATTTCGTCTAACACATCATTTCGTTTTGACAATCTCCTCGTTCTAGATATTTGATATTTCTTTTGATCTGCGTTTACTGGTGGAGGAACGTTCTCCACCTCATCATCATCATTTATACTTTGCAGCCCTTGCTCTGTTGTCGTTGTGGAACTTAGTAAAATTTCAGGTTGAATATTCATTTTTTCCCAAAATATCTTCCATGTCTTTCTCAAACTCAAAACGTTGCCGTCGTCTCTCAGTTTTATTGGCGTTGTCAACAAATTTCTTGTAATGTCGTTCTAAAACACGCCACCTGTTCATGCAGGTAGCGGCTGTTACATTTAGCTGCTGCTGCTCTTTATTTAGCTCGGAGCGTATAACCTCCCACATTTTGTTAAAATTCCTCATCTCCAAACTTCCAACCTTGTTGCGGTATTTTTTATAAAGATCCAACAATATTCGAGTTGTATTGTGTGACCACTGGAAGTAGCCGACCAAACGGTATCCAAACACTATACGCATGCTCTCGTGTTTATCATTAGAATCAGCTATTTGGCGGCGCGTGCTCCAGCCTTCTCTGTAGCGAAGAAATTATTATGACGGATTCAGTCTTTGCCGAACACTTTCGAACCATCACCGTTAAGGCCGTACGTAAACTGAGATGAAAACGTTGGCTGTTACGCCTGGATACATAGTATCAAATTTATCCCTCGCCGTTAAAAGTTCGTTTATTTTGAACGTTAGGCTAACGTAACCATGGACGGTTAAAATGAACCATTAGGATACGGAGTTGGGCCCATTATGTGCTTCCCATTTTTTAACGGTTTTCGTGTCAAGTTTATTTAATACTATGTGAACCAAATGGGCAGCCCAAGAGTCAGTGGGTAATCCCAATGAAGACAAAGTCTTTAGATTAAGTTGTAAATTATCAATTAATTTTCGGCTTCGAAAATCGTCCTTTACCGAAGTTGATAAATTAAAAAGAGCGTTGACATGAGTTTTAATGATTAATTTTTTGTTATGAAATCTGTTTACAGTATCATATGCTGTCTGGTAGTTGTCTCCAGTTATTGCAAGAGAATCCAACATTTGTTGAGCAACTCCAGTTAAGCAAGATTTTAAGTAGTGCATCACTAAGTTCTAGATTTCCGGGAGAAGACCGCGTCAACCACGATAAAGTAGTCAACGTTTCGCACTCTGTTGCAAGAGGCATCTTCAGGACGTAACAGTAAGACGGCTACAAAGAGAATGAACGTGTGTGTGGAAGGGTGGGGTATTTATAGGTACCTGGCGGAAGCACCTGCGCAGTAGTCCAACAACTATTGGTTGGGAGGGCGATTGAGGGCTGTGATAGGCTGTGGTGGTTGTAAAACTGCTTTCCAGCTATGATGCAAATATTGTGTAGATATATTGATGTAGTCATCGCAAGTATTTTCATATTTTGGTTTTATTTTTTTTTATTAATTGTTTTTTGTTTATTTATTATTTTTTTTTTCTTTTTTTTCTTAGTTTAGGCCGGATAGTTCGTCTATATTTCTAATTCTGATTTTGTTGCTTGTCTTGTTTTTTTCTAAGAAAGATAGCTCCTTCTTTATACCAGGCAAATTCATATTTTTTGCTTTTCTTAAATTCTCGTACTTTGACAAACAGAGTGCTCATATACGGAGTGAGTTGTTCATTTATGTATATTTCATTTTCTTTTCCTTTAAGGTCGCATTCTTTGTTGGTGATAGATCCAATGCTTTTTCTACTGTCCAGAATTTTAGCCTTGACTTCGCTCGTCTTAAGCTCTACGATGATGGGACCATTTTCAGATTTCTCAGTTCTGTAAGAGTCTGCAATGTCTCGCGGATGGAGTGGGACGTTGAGAGCCTTTGCTACTTTAGTCACTATTTCTCCTGTGTTTTCATTAGCTTTGTCTTGTTTTTCAATGGCAGTTATGACAATGTTATTTTTTATTTTTTTTTTTCGTTCGCTAGCTTCTAGAGTAGTTTCCAAGACCTTAACACGATCTTTCAGTTGCTCTCTCTCTTTTCTATCATCTTTTAGTGATGCTTTCAGTTGTTCATTTTCATCTCTTCAAATTTCTCAGACATGAAGTCTACGGACTTTGTGAGCTCCCCAAACTTCTCCGACATGCTGTCTACCGATTTCTTCAACTCTCTCAATTCTTTCACCTCTCTAAGCAACTTTTTGATGTTGTCGTTGGCGTTGGAATCATCTTCCTTCTCGCTTATGTAGTAGTAAATAATTTAAAAAACGCAAACCCAATCAGCACAAAGAGCAAAATCTGAAGCTTAACTCCGTTTTTGGACGAATCCGGTTTGTTGCGAGTAGGTGGCAGGTTGAAACAATCAACATTTTCTTTCAATAAGAAACATCCAATTCTCCTTCCCAAGGATCACAAATTAACTAAGTTAATATTTGAAGATTACCACAGAGAATTGTTGCATCCTGGTCCAAGCTTGCTTTTGAGTACGATAAGACAAAGGTTTTGGCCAATTTCGGGTAGAAATACTGCCAAATTTATTACACAAAAATGTGTTAAATGTTTCAGATTTAATGCTAAACCGATAACTTCAATTATGGGAAATTTACCCAACTCGAGAACAAAAACTATGCCACCATTTAACATTACTGGTGTCGACTATGCTGGTCCTTTGCTAATCAAGGATAAAGTTGGTAGGGTGCAAGGCTTAGCAAGTGTTATTTAGCTATATTTATTTGTTTTACCACCAAGGCTATACACATTGAACCGGTAACATCTCTGTCAACAGAGAGTTTCATCGCTGCTTTTCGGCGATTTGTAGCACGCCGAGGTAAACCTACTGAAATTTATAGCGATAACGATACTAATTTTGTTGGCGCTAACAACGAATTAAGGAATCTCGGTAGTTTTTTAATCGAAAAGAGCAAGGTGTTAGCAGACCAAATTTCGAACCATAGTGTAACTTGGCATTTCATCCCGGCGGCGCATTCGCCACATTTCAGTGGGCTGTGGGAAGCAGGAGTAAAGAGTGTAAAGAGTCATTTACGACGCGTGATCGGTAACGCTTCTCTCACTTTTGAGGATTTGTATACTCTTCTGGCTCACAAAGAATCTATCCTAAATTCCCGTCCACTAACCCCACTCTACTCAGATCCAAACGATTTGGACGTATTAACTCCGACGCATTTCTTGATCGGCCGACCACTTACCAGTCTGTCAGACCCTGATCTTCGCGCTATCAAGATGAATAGGCTAAACAGGTACCAACATCTACAGCAGCTAACTCAACACTTCTGGCACCGTTGGTCAACAGAATACGTTTCCGAGCTGCAACAGCGCACCAAGTGGAAGAATAGCTCCCAAAACATTCAACCTGGTACTTTGGTGTTGGTCAAAGAAGACAACGTGCCTCCAGCCAAATGGCAACTTGGTCGTGTGGCCCTCCTCCATCCAGGCGTAGATGGTGTTACGCGTGTAGTGTCGCTCCAGTGCGCGAGTGGTCTAATTAGACGTGCCGTAGCAAAGATTTGCCCTTTACCAATTGAAATAGACAATTGATTTAGATTTAGTTTAATCGAGCTTTTTATTATTTATATTGTATTTCATTTACATTGTTTTTTTTTGAAACAACTTGCCGCAGTTATTTCAAGGCGGGCGGTATGTTAGTATTTGTTTTGACTTATTTTCTATCATTTTATATCTTCGTTTATGTTCGGCTATTGTCGAGTCTCCGACACGACCGTGCGTTTATATGTATAGAGTCAGTGTGTTTCCAGACCGATTACGCGAAGGTTGTGTCCAGTTTTACTCGTTTTATTTCTCCCATTTGGTTGCACATTCGAAGGTGAATACAAGCAAAAACAATAATAATAATAATGATTTTGTGTTCTATCAATTAATTAATTGCTATACAAATTATTAACTTACATGTGTTTTTCTAAAGATGGCATGTAATATGTTAGGACCGGAGTCTGCTTTTATTGGTAGCGTAGCAAACAGAGCGGTCAAAATGTAATTTAATTTAACTCAAATTCAAAACGGAGAACGTGAGTTCTTTCTTCCAAACCTTGAGGGTTTGGTATCGCTAGATTTTTAGAAGCCAAAAATAATCGTAAATGAATTAATCTTGCTATAATAACCTCAGGGTGACTAAAAGTCAAATTCTAACCACAGCAACAGTTGGAGAGAAAACGGATGACAGAGACACAATTAAACCATAAACATTACCTAAACTGTTATTGGCAAATTTACATCAGCAGAGATGGCATCACGGGCACACACAGAAATAAAACACAAGAGCCGAACGCCAAAACAAATTGAACTACATCGTTCGACTTCTAAATTATGACTTCGACTGATATTCCCAATATTTTAAACCAAGAAGGCTTTTTCTCCCTCCACGTACAAAACCAGAAGTTCGTTACACATGCAAAGGCAAAAATTTACATCGGCCTTCCAGACCACACAGAAAGTTGCCCAAACTTCTAGAAAAAATCTCTATTCATACTACATTCTTGCGAACTGTAGACTTCCGGCAGGTCAAAACGTTTCTTACAAATAACTCTACCCTTGAGCCATCTGTTTATTATATCATATACAACCATTTACCTACGTGAACCCAAAAGACAAAATTACGACCTATGACAGGCAGGTAAGTCTGGTAAGAATGAAAAAAATTGTTGTACAGCAGAAAATGCCTTTTGATGCACAGAAGATGTGTACTACATTTCAAAAAAAATATCTAGTGCCATACCAAAGTTATCATAAAAAACGACTTTTTTCTTAAAACTTTAGCACCCTGTAGTTCAAAAGTTAAGACCTTTACGACATTTTTTTTCTCAAAATGTTTCCAAGAATAACCTCATTAAATATTAGCATGTTATTAAGAAACAGCCTGTGTGTATACTCTCCACGGCACCTCGCATTAGTTTCGCAGGACTGGATGTAATTTGATAAGATTAGTGCTCATGTTTAGATGAAGGGGATTCCTCCAGAATGACATATCGAAATGTTTTAAAACAGCGTTGTTCTTGTAAATCGGCATCTTGTGATATTTGCAATACAGATCATCATCACTAACAACATCATCATCACTAACTGGCAATAAATTTAAGGTGATTTTATTATTTTTGTGTATTCTTGGAAAATCTAGCTCAATTCTTGCAGCGATAAATATTGAAATCTTTTCTATTTCCATTGTAGTGTGCATAACATCCTCCATCTTATCATTATGTACTTACGGGATATTTCCATAATTGCTGATGAACCTCTTAAGCGCGTATTTCTTCATCGGAAAGTGGACAGTCGTGCGATTAATTTTGACCGCTAGCGGACATATACTATGTTTAATTTCAACGTTCGTCTTACCCATTATGTTTATTTTCAACATTCATACCCACTGTGTGAAATAAAGAAACATTTATATTATCAAGAAATGTTTATTATGAGTATTATACCATACATTTTACAGAAAGAAAAACTAACTTAAATGTAAATTTTGCTCAAAAATTATGTTAATAGGTAAAAATCCTCTGTCGGACACGGTGGTCAGGCTCTCCGACGGTGATGAGTGGGTTGATGATCCTTCTCGAGTTGCAGACATGTTTTATGACAAGTTTTGTATAGATGATCCCCTGGCCGGGGGTGGTGCGGTCGGCACTCCGGCCTCTCAGGATCCTGCTTCGAGTATTTACCTGCATCCAACGGATGCAAGCGAGGTCGTTGGCATATTGAGATCGATTTCAGGAAAATATTCAACTGGCATTGATAACGTGCCATCTTATATCGTTAAGATGGCTGGACCTTCGATGGTTGAAGTACTGATATACTTGATCAACTTGATGCTTACCTCTGGCATCTTCCCGGACTGTTTGAAGGAGACTGTTATCCTACCAGTACATAAACGTGGTCCAAAACATGACATCCGTAACTACCGGCCAATTTCTCTACTACCAGCATTTTCTAAACTTTTTGAAAGAGTAATGTATCAGAGACTATACCTATTTTTCCGTGATCACAACTTGATCTCCCCCACCCAGTTTGGATTTCTTCCAGGCTCATCATGTGAAAAGGCTCTCTTTAGTGCCATTACCAACATTTTGAACCACGTAGATGCAAAGCGCCATGTGGCTGCTATCTTCTTTGACTTGTCCCAAGCATTCGATAAGGTTGACCACAGCATTCTTCTCAAAAAACTATATTCCTACGGAGTGAGAGGTGTTGCGTACGAGTTGATAAAGTCGTACTTGAGAAGCCGGCGTCAGCGGGTTCGGGTGAACGGGATTTTCTCTGATCGGTCGTCTTTGATGAGCGTGGGTGTCCCTCAGGGATCAATTGTTGGCCCATTGCTCTTTTTAATGTATGTTAATGATTTGTCCGCCAATATCCCATTGGGCGAGTTATGCCAATTTGTGGATGATACCACGCTGATCATCTGGGCTAACAGTGTGTCTGAATTGTCTGCTGCTATTAGTCTTGCGGTAAAATGCATGGATGAGTGGTGCAGGGCTAATGGTTTAATCTTAAATGTAAGAAAAACCGCTGTAGTGCATTTTTCTCTGGATACGCCCAGAATGTCGCTGTTGGTTAGGTCTGTGGGGGTCTATCCCTCGTAGCTTGGACGTGAAATTTCTTGGAGTCTATCTGCAGGAATCTTTAAAGTGGGAGACACATATTGATTACACTTTCAAGAAATTGAACAAGCTCTACTTCTCCATGTACAAACTTCGGGATAATGTGAATGTAAGCACACTGAGACAATATTATTTTACCACCATCGAGTCGGTGCTGAGGTACGGCATTGTTCTCTGGGGTTCATCGGCGCAGTCGTTGAGGCTATTTAGACTGCAAAAGCGATACATTTGATGCATGCAAAGACTTAGACATGGGGACTCCTGCAGGGGTCATTTAAAGGCATTGAATATCTTAACATTACCGTGCTTGTATATTTATAATCTTTTGGTGTTTTGTAAGAGCAATTTTATCAGATTTGTAACAAACGGTGACATATCGGGTTCATTTCAGACCCGTGGCTCCTTGCGTCTAGCCATCCCTCAACACACCACGTCCACTTTTGAGACAGGGCCTTTGTACATGATGATAAAGGTGTATAACGCGCTGCCGAAGGACTTAATTAGCATAGCAAATTTATCGCGATTCAAGGGGGCGGTGCGTGAATATCTGTTGGGGAAGGAATTTTATGACGTCTGCGACTACATCACGTGCTCCAATTGATTGATTTATGGATTTATTAATTTTGTTAAATTGTTCTTATTTTAAAATGTATTCTTATCGTAATTCTTTGTCGGATATATACTTTTTTTTGTACACAATGACAATGTCTATATCTTTATTAGATCATCGACAATAAAGGATTATTATTATTATTATATGAAAATAGTTTGATACTTAATTTAAAGTAATGCCACTATTATGGTCAAAACTAAAAAAAGAAATCCATTTAAATGAGTAAAAAAATTACTCCTTTGAGTGGTATTGTTTGAAGCAAGGAGCAGGGCATAATCCTACTCTGCAGGCGGGGCACCAATACCGTGACCCCTTACGATTTTTTTTGTCATAACACAATATACAACGTTTTGTGGGTTTATCTTTAGTTGTTGGGGGATTAAATCAGGAAAATGTCGCTCGATTAATCGTGAAGGGTTGGTATTGTTGACGGCCGATTAGAACTACTCCTTTTCTTACAATATCATCATTTCTCCTAGGTCGAAAAGAAAGTTTAGTCGTTGTTTTTTACCTTCAAGTCTCTTGTATATTTGATAAGAATTTAATACTATGATATCCAAGAAATGTCGAAAGATCTTCATATAATATTTCTTCATCCTCTTCCTTGCGGATGAATAAAAATGTAAATAATTATCGGCTAAATCAACCCCACCCATACCGTTGTTATACTTTACAATGACGAAGGGTTTTTGAATTAAATGCCCTCCTCTAACTATTACTTCCTGTGTGCTGTTATCAGGGATTGAGCTTATCATTATGTCTTTTTTTATCCCGCCATGCGCCACTTTAAAATCGCTTATTTGCTAACTGTGCAACTAGAACCCCTTGTTAATTTTTGGCTTTTAACTTCTGGCGGTATGCTTTTTCTATTTAACCTCATGGTTTCTATAAAATCAGTTCTTTCTAAGTTCTAGATTTCCGGGAGAAAACCGCGTTAACGCGTTGAACGAACAACGGCGATAAAGTAGTCAACTTTTCGCACTCTGTTCCAAGAGGCATCTTCAGGACGTAACAGTAAGACGGCTACGAAGAGAATCATTCTATTTATTTTATACGAAGAGAATCAATTTATTTTTATTTCTTTTTGGAAGGATTTTTAAAAAGTAACGCTGAACCATGTCAAGTGTCAGAGACACCTCAGGTGGATACTCCAAGGAGAGCATATAATAGAGTCCAAAACAGCATTCCCATGCTTTCTCGAAGGTCTGGAAGCCTTGAAAAAGTTGTTTTTCAACATACACTTGAAATGAGTCACCTGAAATCAAACAAAAACAGATGACACTACATAGTAATATATAATGTTCTAGATAAATGAAAGAATGATACAAAAAGTAATTTTTCAAGAAAGATTAATAGAAATAAATAAATTGAACATAAATATCTAAATAAGTTGTCTTTTGTGTGTGGTTTAAAGTGGAGAGAAGGTATGGAAGAAAATTATATACTAGCCTTTTGCATAAATAAATATTCGGTAAAATTAAATTATTCCTTGTCAAAGATATACCTTAAGAAATAAAGCAATGTTACTTACCTATAGACACCACGCAAAGTGCTAGAATTTTCAATATACCACCTACGTTCACAGTTGTATCCTGAAATAACAGTCATTTAGCAATTTTTAAATGTAATATATAGAGTGAAATATTTTTACTTGTACTTTGTAAAAAAGTTTTGAAAAACCCTCCTTAAAATATATTGATATAACCTTCAGTGCTTGAATTGAATAATCGCCTGCCGTGTCCAGTTTCAAATATTTTTTTTGAATCGCATATTCTATTAGTTTTGTCGATTTTTCCTTCATCATTGTTGTCAATTGTTCTAAATTTATCGACGTCAATTTTTCGAAGTGAAAGGCAACACTTTTTAAATTAAAAAGAATTGAAAATTTATTTTTGATTTCGGCCATGGATGGAGGATTTCAAAATTCTCCAGAAAGCTACGCTGCTCTGCGTAACCATCTTCCATTAGAGTACAAAATTCTTCATCATCTTGGGAAGAGTCTGTATTTGTACCAATGCCCGTCGTTGCATTGGGAGATTGCAAATCTTTATAATTAGAACAACCAGCCATTGAATGCATTTTCTTTTTCTTAGCGGGAATTGAAACTGGATTATCTAAAGACCTCCTATCTCGAACACGTTTTAAGTAAGAGTTGCGTTCTCTCAGTTTATGAAAGATGGTGCAGGATCCATCACCTAAAATATACCCGTCCTCATCTTTGTCCTGAAATGTTTCAGTATCTTTTTGAGTTAGCTGAGCAGCTACTTTCTTCAGTATGTTCACTTTTATTTCTAGTACCCTGCTTACACATGGTTGAAATCGAAATATAATAAAAAAATTCTGAAGGAAATTATTGAAGACCTCCATTGTTACACACTAAAATAAAATCTACAAAATTGCATACCGTCTGTAGGTTTTTCTACACTGGAAGTGTCGCAAATTGTTATGGGTATTATATTTTGCTTCTTCGCCGGTATATCGTCCATTTGTTCTGCATACTTTAAGGGGTACGGAGCTGCTCCACTGCGTTTCATATTGTCCTTCAACTTTGAGTACCACATCATCAGGTATTTGACCTTGTCTTTTATTTGGCCAGCATTATACAGATGACCCCATGACTCTTTAAGCCGTCGGACATACGCCCATACACAGTGTCATTACAAACAGTAGTGGAAAATAAGTCTTTATAATTAGCTTTGTATAGGCTAAATTAAAGACCATTTCTTGTTTGCTGTTGGGTCGCCCGACTAGTCTCAATATCTTTTCCGCTGAACAAAACCTTCCGTGACACTTCTTCTTCAATCCTATATCCAACGATTTCTCAAATTTCTTTTGATATAGGGTACTGTGATGTCTGGCCCGCTAAAATTGAATATTACATAATTAAATATTGACTATATTGACAGTTAAGGATAAAAATAAGAATATACAGCAAAGGCACTTTCTGTTTTGCACCGTATACAGTATTTTATCCCATACTTACAGGTTTTATTTCTAACAAAAATGTTATTTTCCAGCACCAAAATACTTGCTTGGCTCTCCCTCGCGATCTCACGAGAACAGTTTGTTATCATAATATTCTTTTGCTCGTTCATTCTCTTATCGACTCTTTTACTAGTGTACACTTTTATGACTGTATAGCAAACACTATGCTAGGTTAGTTTGAACCGTTGAAATGGCACGAATGCCGAAAAAAAAAAAACAACAGCAATGCGCATGCGGGGGAAGCTTCGCCGTGGTCCCTGACTACGGTAACAAAGGAACACGCGGGGACTACCTTTGCGCGTTCGAGAACAAGGAGTAGAGTGTCGTGGTGGGGAATCCTCTGCATTTACGAACGGCATCCTCGCCCGAGGGTTACGCGGTGACTACCGGAGAGACTAAACGAACGCGCTCCCGGAGCAAGGCTTTTTCGAAAAATCAATAGGACGGTAATCGTGAAACTATTATCAGACGCTTGATCAAAATCAGCCACTGTTCAGAATGGAATATCACCTTTCAGGGCAACTGGCATAGACCCATGTAACCCCGACGCCATCTCAGATTACGCCTTCTTGAACGAAGATCATCAACCTGAAGAACATCATCCTGAAGAACATCATCCTGAAGAACACCAACCCGAAGAACATCAACCTGAACATAATTTGCCTGGCGCTTTAGAAGAAAACATGAATGCACATATTGAACCCGAACATTCCTTGTTATTTTCAAGCAATTAATTAGGTGACTTCAGTTAAAAGACGCTCCAGAAACAATGCTCAATAAAATCAATCGTCAAGCGCAGTTCAGAAAACCAGGAAATGTGGGAAACAAGTAGCAGTACTTTTGACATCATCCGACTACACCAAAAAACTAAAAACTGATGACAGCTCGAGGATGATAACAGTGCTGAATGCGAGGGATGTGGGTTAAATTGCAAAAAATGGTTCCTGCTTTGCATGTGAATAGAAATGGTGGTCGAGGCTGCTGAATAATTTTCAGTTTCGAATTCATCATCCGAATAATCAATCGATTCATCAGAACTTGTGCTCTCAGAGCAGTTGGAAGAGTCCCAGTTGTCTAAATCCGGATCTTCGGATTCAGAAATATTTTCATTTAATTTTCTTTTTGACATGCCTAGGTGGTAAGAAATATAGGTAAATTATTTTCTTTATGCAGCGTTAGCAAGTATATTTTCCCTTATTATTTGTGTAAATTTATACAGTAAACTCCGCACGTGCAACACTACAAAGATCATGTGTACTGAACTGTGTAGGTAGTAGGTACTGAACGCCAAAATGTGAAACCAGTCCATGCGTGTTGTAGTAGAATAAACTTCCTTGTAGTGGACTGTATTGTTTTATTTAGTCAGACTTGCTTCATACAAGACGCATGCACGAGTTCATGATGTCTATTTATTACATCCATATTATAAACAACCGTTACTACAGATACGATAGACAAACGCAAAGGTAACTTAATGACCCGCCTTGAAATATCATCGATGTTTAAATTAAACTAAGTAATTATTAATCCATGAATTTATTAATTCTTAATTCTCGTCATTCTCTAACTATAACGGACAAACTTTCCTCGTTGCTCTGCGAACGATCCCAGTTCGTGTTTTTATTGACAACTCTCGTTACGTTGTCCTTTCCTGGATGTATTTCAATTATCCTACCAAGAGCCCATTTCATTGGCGGGATATTTTCGTCAGAACCATCATGCCCTTTTCCAACATTTGTTGTGGATATTTCCATTTAATGCGTTTCTGTAGTTCTGAAACGTATTCTTTGAACCATCTTTTTCAACAATTCTGCAACATCGCTTGACTTTGTTGATACATAGAGAGTTTTGGCTGGCGGGAGTGACATCTGGGTCCGGAACACCTGTAAGAGTCCGTCCAACCAGGAAGTGCGCTGGAGTCAATGGGTTTCAGTCATTAGGATCTTTGGATAAAGGGTATAAAGGTCGCAAATTTAGGACCGCTTCTATTTGCACTAAAAGTGAATAAAGCTCTTCAAAATTAAGTACCATTATTCTCTCATACTCTGTCTCTTAAACTCTTTTCAAGTGATGCTTAATACGTTTTACTCCAGCTTCCCAGAGTCTGCCAAAGTTAGGGGAATAAGCTGGAATAAAATGCCACTGAATTCCATCTTTTGACATTTTTTTTTATTAGAGCTTTTTCATTCTCTTTCAGAAACTGTTCTAGATCTTTCAATTCTTTATTGGCACTTACAAAATTAGTGCCATTGTGATTTGGCTTACCTTGACGAGAAGAGAAACGTCGAAGAGTCATAAATGCTTCCATAGTTAGTTTAGTAACAAGTTCAACTTGTAATGCCTTTGTTGTGAAACATACAAATAAACAAATATAACATTTGAATAGTTTCTGTTTCCTCCCACGATCTTTTATTGTAAATGACCAAATCTACACCAGTTATTTCAAATGGAAATGATTGTTTAAGTCTGTTGTTAAGGTCATTTTTCATTATAAGCTGAATTACAAATTGTTTGACACAAATTTATTCATTTTATAACAATCTGCTTTACCAAATTACGTCTGCCAAGAGGCCGAAACCTTTCGCGAATGTTACTTAATAAAAGTTGACAGCCTGCATGTAATAGAGAGAATTGGACGAGGTCTCGGCAATTAATGTCTACCACGCTTATTTCGGCAGTATGCTGAGATATGGTATTGCATTCTGGGGATTCTGTTCCGCCGGAGAAATGGATCAAGTACTTAGGATCCAAAAAAGAACTATAAGATCCATCGTGAAGGTTGGACAGAGAGACAGTTGCAGGCCTCACTTCGAGAGGTTAAAGATTTTTTCAGTTATTAATTTGTTTATTTTTGAGGTATGCATGATGGTCTACAGGGTTCGGGGTACTTTTGGGCGTTCATTGGATCTGCACCCGTCACGCGCAGCCGGTGATTTGCGATTGCCCCTACCTAAATGCGCAAAGTTCCACCACTCCCTACAGTTTACGGGAGTAAAAATGTTTAATAAATTACCAACTCACTTAAAGCTGATGCAAAGCGTGATACCTTTCAGGAAAGGCTTACGAGACCTACTTTTGGACTCAGTTTACTACTCGCTCGAAGAGTACTTTTCCTCATGAATTTATCAGTGTTGATTTCTCGTTCCGGATACCAGATACCTGCACTATATTGTTTGTTTATTGTATTATGTATGTATGTATTTATTTGCCCGATTGTGGAGCTGTCGTTGCGGGTGTTTGTGTAATGTATGTTCAGTTTTATATGCACCATTATTTTATGTTGTCTAATGTTCTACAATTATGTACACCAAAACGGTTTTCATAATAATAAAGTCTATCTAATAACTTTATGTGTTCATTATGAAATAACACCCTTGTTAACTTACGTTTGCCCGATAAAATTATAGGGTGCTTCTTGTCCAACTTAAAGTGTGAATCTGTTAGTCTACCACCGACACGCATGGTTCCATCATTGTCTATGCATGGATTTAAATTACTTAAGCGAGCTTTTTTTGGTAAACATGCTCTTTGTTGTAACTCATAAATTTCTGATTTGAAACACTGTGCTTGCGATAATCTTATCAAGCAGTTCAAAGCTTTATTCTATTCGTACACTGTTATTGGACCATTCTGTCTTTCTCGAATGCGTTCCAAGCAATTATTCGAAACTCTAAAATCAAAATCGAAATCGAAGTCGAAATCGAAAGAATTTTGCAACCGGTTAAATCATCATGTCTTTGTATTTTTGTCAATTCGATCTGATAACAACTGCAACTTTAATTGAGACAGTGTGGGTCTGGCAGTTTATCGCCATGTACTTCAACTCGGCGACTATTTCTGGTTTTGGTATATCAACCAATAAGCTTGGATAGATCAACGAGTGCGTTGCATGCTCCGGAGACAGCCAGCCAACACGGGCCCGTTCAGCCTCAGGGTTAGCCGTCCATCTCTAACTGTGACGCACGCAGTCACGTGTCACCATCCAATACACCTTAATTCCTTAATACAAGTTAACGAAACCAACGGTCGAAGCTGGCTACGGGACCCCGGGCTTAACGTGCCTCCCGAAGCACGGCGGCGGAGTGTTGAAAACCATATGGCCAACCTGCGATTCGAACCCAGGACTTTTCTAGTGGAAGCCTCGCATTAACATTAACATTAACAAACATTTATTAATTTCACAAAACAACATTGAATTAACAAGTTTAACAATAATAATAAAATACGGTGCCTTGCGCCGTGGGCGCTTATCCGAAATTAACATTAAAAACGCGAAAAACGATTTACCCGCCAGTGAGTTAACAGCTTGGCGGGTAAGCTGTTAAAAAATAACGACGATGAAACGATTTTGTTTTAGAAAATAATATAAAAAGGAACTAAAACATTGTCGTCTAAAATCTTCATTAAAATTGCACTCCACATAAACGCATTTCACTTCGACTGGACGCCGTCTTCGCCGCCTCCTCCGTCGAGGCTCAAAGTCCTCATCGCCGACAAAGTCATCTTCGTCGGCGACCTCCGGCTCATCAACGGCGTCCTCAACTGCGCCGACGGCGCCTGCTTCAGGTTGGGGCTCAGGCTGCTCAGGCGGTTGCGGCGCGCCTTCCTCCACAGGTGGTGGTAGGAGGTTGTGGGCCTCAAATGGGTACCTATGCTTTCTCAGCCTGATTTTGTCAGAGATTCCTCGTATGAGGGGATTCTCGTGATAAACCGTTTTATCATAAAATTTAGTTAAATGCTTAGCCAAAATATCTTTAATAAAAGGACACGCGGAACGAGTGTGTAATTCCACGGTACGGTCGTAACGGTCGGCATTTAATATAATGCGTAAAATTTGGTTTTGTTGGATCTGAATGCGTTTTAGATGTGTGCGTGCCACGTTGCCCTACACTGGCGCCCCATTCCCGGACGAATGATCGAATAGTAAATTAATTTTTTATTCGCGAAATTTAGATTGCTATTTCTCGAAATTAGTGGGTACATAATCCGTATGTTCCCACTTGTACTTCCGATAATTTTGTTGACCTGATTCCTGAAGGTTAACCTTTGATCGAGATGCACACCCAGATACTTCACGCACTGTTTCAGGGGAACCGGAATGTCGTCAATTTTGACTGGGTAGGGAAGGCGTATTGGGCGGCATAATTTACTAAAAATTTACGAGCTCCGATTTGGCACCGTTCAACCGTAGCTTCCATTTCGCGTAATATTTCCGTAGTACGTTGACAAGAATTTGGATCATACGGGATGCTATTAAGGGGTGAAAATTCCACACATAGGTTGCCGTGTCATCTGGGTAAAAAGCCAATTTTGTGTTTCTTAATTTGGGAGTGTCCGAAATGTAGATATTGAAGAGATGCGGAGAAATAATCGCACCTTGCGGTACACCGCAGAAAGTGTACCTAACTGCAGACATCTGATCGTTGACGCTAACCATGATTTGTTGGCCTTCAAGGTAGTCCCCGACTAGCTTGATTAAATACGCGGGGTAATCATTCGTAACTAATTTATGCAATAGTCCAGATCTTGTCAAATGCCTTTTCAATGTCCAGGATCAACATTGCAGTATGATCCCTTTTATTGAAACTTTCCACAGCGTCCGCAACAATAGGAGCAATTTGAGTAGTCGAATGTCCAGATCGAAAGCCAAACTGTTCATCTGGGATGACATGACGATCTTCAGAGTGGTCCAATATCCGTTCATATATAACACTTTCGATTAATTTTGACATTGTACAAAGCAAGGATATAGGCCGATAGCTTGTGGGGTTATGCGCTGGCTTAAAAGGTTTCAGAATGGGAAGAACTACCGCTGTCTTCCAAGTTACCGGAAAGTAACTTAGCGATAGCACTGAACGCGCGATGTATGTGAGCTGGACTATTGCCGTCTTAGGTAAGTTCTTTAGCAAGATATTCTGTATACCATCTGCACCAGCAGCCTTTAGAGAACTGCTTCTCTTAATGTGGCGAGAAATGGTGGACGTTTTGATCAAAAAGACAGCATTTGGTGGCTCATGATCCGCATTTAGGAACTCTTACACTCTACGTGTTATGTCAAAGTGTTCTTCTGTGGTGTCCGGTTCTGGAATGTACGCCGCTATAATAATTGACCAAAGCATCTGCCTTTTCCCTGTCGGTCAGATGTATACCGTCATCATTCTGCAGCGCTGGAACAGGCCGAAATTTGCGCTTGAGTTTTCTAATCTGTGCCCAAAGCGTGTTATCATCCGTACTTAATTTTCCTAGTCTGTCCGCCCATAATTTGTTTCTGTATTGTTTTAGTTCCGTCTTGACTCTGTAATTTAGGTGATGGTATGTATCCCTGTCATACGGTTGTGGTGACTGTTGATATTCGCGGCGTGCAATGTTTCGTTCATGAATTAGATCTAGAATGTGTTGCGGAGTATCTCGTTTCTTGAAAGGATCGAATGCAGTTTTCTTAATTGATCTACGCGCTGCAGTTTGGATGGCGGTTGTTAAATTTTCAATTTCAACATCGAGTGTGTGCGTGTTGTTTATGCGTGTGGTGACTGAGATTCTCTCGTTAATTATTTGTCGGAACTTTGGCCAATCAGCGGTGCTGTATTTAAATTTTCTGATTGTGCGCGACCGCTCGCCACGCTCACCGACCTTAATCAGCACAGGCAGGTGATCAGAGGTCAATTCGTTCAAGACCGAGGCGTCTGAAACATCCCTAACGTTTCTCACCAACGCGATATCAATCGTCGTTGGGGTACCTCCATTATCGGGAAAATGAGTCGGACCCCTCGGTGCCACTTTTCGACATTAACCCCATTTCTGTTGTTGTAATGGCATCCCCATGAGTAGTGGCAAGCATTTAAATCTCCAACGAGGAGGACTTTGTTGTGCTTCGTAAGAAGACTATGTAAGTCTTCTTGCGATAGTACTTTAGCGGACTATTGTAAATCGCGATGATGTATAGGTTATCAGACGTTCGGATTTTATTCGCCTCCAAATGTTCAAGATCATTGTCGCGTATGTGGATAAATGGAATATCGCTCCTAATCAACATGGCCACTCCGCCCATATGCCGCGTATGCGCAGGGTTCGAAAATTTTGAAAATAAAATTGATCAGAATTGATTAAATTAGTCTCATTCACACACATAATTTGGATCTTGAAGCGATCCATAAACTCTGCAAGATCAGCTTTTTTGTGAAGCACACTATTGGCATTCCAATGTGCAATGGAAACCATTAGATGTGCTTCAGATCATCACAGAGTTGTTGGAGAGCTTCGAGCTTGTCGAACTCATTTTTCGAATTTCCAGTTTGTAGCCTAAAATTTCTAACAATACTTATCATTTGTTTTATGTTTACTATTCGATTTAGCTCATCCATTTCTCTAGCCAACGACGCTAAATCTTCATGCGTCGAAGCAACTCCCTGTTTACGTGGCTGAACCCTCGGCGCTGATTCCGGTATAGGTTGACTTGCTGAGGCCTTATGCTTGAACCAAGCATTTTCCTTCGGAGGCGGCGCATAAAGCGCTGCGACGGTAGCACAGGATAGTAGGCCGTCGCACTTTCTTTCCGCCCGCGTGGTCCAGCTCGTCGGGCTAATGCCCGTAGTACAACGCACACTCAGTACTATTCGCCGCATGCCCTCCTCGGCAATTGGTACAAACCAGTGGATCCCCATTCTCCTTGGTTTTGGGGCACTCTTTGGTGTGATGTGGATCTGGGCACTTCGGACATCGAGGTGCCCCGCCACAGTTGTCACTAGCATGACCCCACATTTGGCAATTCTTGCATTGTATCAGTTTGGATGCCTTTCGCAAAATACTGAAACGTACACGAGCGTGATCTAGATAGCCAATTTTGTTTAGAGATTCCAAACTGTGCTCCTTCCCTACAGTTAAGAGGAATTTTGGATAACGCGTACCCTTCATACGAAAACACTTGTAGATATGCACGCCGTGCAGATTCATCTCCTCGATAACATCCTCAGGTGATACATCATCGGCAATCCCATCGAGCACAAAGGCGCGCCGTAGATCATGCTTTTCAGTGTATGTGTGGAAGCTGATTTGCTTCTCCCTAAGGAAGTTTAGCAATTTCACCTTATCTTCCACACGTGCTAACTGCACTGATATAATGTCCTCGCCATATCGCCCCTTTCCTACAGCTTGGTCCAAGTCCTTAACGACATTCCTTTGTTTATGTGGGCTCTTAGAATGACTCACTACTGGGGATGGTGATTTTTCCTTCTGTTCATGTTTTTCGCAGTCATCAGCAACAACGTGGGGAATTATGGGGGATCGTGGAGCCGCTGGAGCAGGTTCAACATCCGTTTTCAGGTGTGTATAGCGGTTTTTTGTTTTAACGGGAACAACATCCGCATTCTCTTCTGGTTTTCGGTTCATACACTTCTTCGGGGCAAGAAATTCCTCACCGATCTCCATTTTTTTTCAGGGTCCTGGGGAGATGCTGTCATTTGTCCTGGCGGATGCTTTTCTGTCACCTTTGACAATTTATTATTTTTCTTTCCATAAATGAAAACTTCTTCCGATGTACTTATTTTTTCAATAAAACTAAACAATCGTTTTCTAGATATATCCAAACTTTCTCAACAAAAAACTTTTAATTAACTTGAAAAATGAGTTTTAATAGCACAGAAACTTTTTCAGTGCACGTCTCTGCCTATGGTAACTAGGCAACTTGGAAGCCTCGCAGCTTACCACTAGGCCAATTCGCCTACAAATAGCTGTCTCTTTTGGTGTCACAATTTCCTTCAAACCCTTGTTTATATGTAGAATGATCAGAACTGCCATCACAACTCCATTTATAAATTATTTTTATATCATGTAATGCGTCACATTGAATTTGTAGAAGAACTTCCCTTTGTACTTCACATAACCTTTGCTCTGTGTGGTCGACTCACGGAGTCACGGATACATAATCTAAGTTTGGGTAGCAGTTCTTTGCCTCACATAATATATAATGTGGTGGATATATGTTTGCTCGACGAACTTTAGCACCAGACTGCATTAGTATATAAGAGTTTTTTTGTGTAGCAACCATCTACATATAAAGCTAAGGCTTCTTCTGGTGTGTATTTGATAGGATCCTGGGATGGAGACTGGATTGCCTTTTTAATTTTTTTTGCCCTTTGTGGAGAAGCTCTAAATCTGCAACGACTTTGGCAGCGTATCTTCTACTAGATTTGTAAAGGCTAACACGTGTGGCGGTAATTAATTCATCCGTATTCGTATCTTGTACTAGAACAATCACTCTATAAGTTTTTGCTCGCTTACCCGTTTCAGAGAATTCTTGTGCTGGTCGGCCTCGTCTAGCTAAAGATGACCGTGCTACAGGATCGGGTGGATTTTGCGACTGAGGGATCGGTAAAACAATGATTGAATCTAACCATACTTTATGGCGCGATTCAAAATCTTTGATGTGTCGGCCAGATTTTGTCCATTTTTTGTTTAGATGGGTTATGAAATTATATGTAGTTTGTTTGATTTTGTTCACACTTTGCTCTTCACTTATATTGAACTCCATTTTATTAAAAACATCGTTGCAAACCGTGGTAATTCTATTTTTGGTGACCTGTTCGTTACGCCAAACTGCAAACAACTCCCGTTTCGAGAACGACATGGTATCTACAAAAAGCAAAAAAATACATGAACCCGCACATTCGCGCACTTAATATTTAGCTCAGATTATACTGCAGGAATTTAAGATATCGGCAATCAACAAACGCGAGTTGAAGTTGGTTAAAGTAGTAACTTTACCTCTACTTCAAATATACACTAAAAATATGTTACATATCAAATGTTGCTGTTTTTACTTTCCGACTAGTCCCTAGAAGGAAATTATTGTAATCGACGGAAAAAAAGTTTCGGGATTTCAGCAGAAATACGCGTTTTGAGGTCCCCTGAATCGATTGCAATGATTTCTGGAAAATGTATGTATGTCTGTGAACACGATAGCGTCCAAACGGTACAACGGATCGGGCTGAAATTTTGCATACTTATTTAGAATTGCCAGGGGACGAACTGGATTGTTTTTGGCCACAATCTGACAACCGGAAGTGGCAAATGTTACATACATATTCTTAGAGATTTATTCGATTTTGACCAATTTGATAGTTGCTCATCCTCCCGTGACTTTAAATATGTATACACATTTTCAGATCAGTGGGATGATCGGTTTAGGTGCTAGAAGAGTTTATAGAAGCAGTTTGACAGATTCCGCAGCCTTCATCGTTGTGTTGCGAATTGTCAGATTTTGACAAACGTCAGTGCCACTGACATGACATGACATTAAATATCAGTATGACAAATGTTCATTATTTCATAGAAATAGATGTTAGGTAGGGTACAGAGTGGCTTTGACATCACAAAATTGAGTAATGGCAAAAGTATTCAGACACTTCATTGTGCCCACGATGTAGTCGGAAAGTTGGGTGAGGGCCACCCCAGATATTTTTGGATTAATTTCAGACTGAACAAATCGAGATCTAAAGTATAAATATATCTTAAAATGAAACACAAACCTTTAAATTAAATATTCACTAAGCACACTATCAGAATACGAAACTGTAATTCGGCAATAATTGTTTCATTTAGAGGTACGAAATAAAATTGTACATAAATTGAGCAGGCAGAGAAACATCGTTTTAGCGGGCTGAATTCTAAGAAAAGACTGGACATGAACCGGTTTTTAAACTGGCAACAAAGGCATCTGCTATTTAGCTGTCATATGCATCGATTTATTGTAAAATCTGAGATAGTCGATTTTTTTAATTATTTCGCGCTAGATAGGCATATTTAGTCACAGTGTGACGGCGACAAAATCGCCTCGGTTTGGGGCGCCTTCAGTCATACTCATTGCTTAACGCTATAGAAAAGGTCGCACACATGCCTTGCATTGCCGACAAAATTTGTTAACCGATACATTCGTTATTACAGGACATATAATCATCAGAGTAATCAATACCGAGATCGGAAAAAGCGATTCCGAAAAATTAGAAGACGAATAAAGAAACAAAAGTAAATTGTTTCTAATTTTACAATTGAAACTATAATTATTATTGACGATATTCTTTTTCCGACCTCCGCAAGAAATATGGTCTCGTTGTGGATCAAAAAAGACAAATGTGGACGGCTATCCGTTAATAAAATTCGTGTACTTTAAAACATTTGTGTACTTTCAAACATACCACATTATTGGATATTTGAGGCATTTTGCCATAGATGACGGCACAAATTGTCGTATTGCTATCACGTCTTTCCTGCATTGTAATTAAGGTAACGTATAATGACGGCACAGCCACACTTAGAATTAATGCCATTTTTCTAAGAAATATTTAATCCATAATAAGTTTTAATTCATTATAAATAAATAATAAATAATTATTATTGCATATTGAAAACATTTATTACAAATTTCCTCAAAGAAACTAATTCAGCATGGATAAATTTCATGATTGTGATCACAACACCGGTATTACCAAAGCCTATAGATACTATAAGACCGATCACTCGAGGCGGTACTTTCGATATTTGCGACCTCGCTCTTAGTGACCTTCAATGGCTAATCCCTTTAAATTGGTGTTTTGGCCATAAAATGGACAGCGTAAAATAGAGCGTATTTTGCGATATCTGTATAAGGCGCCTGGCACCACATTATTATTTCCGTATGTGATAGTGATATGTAACCTGTAAATTAAAGTATGTAACCTGTAAATTGAACTATAAACACATAATGAGGAAAACATAGCAAATATTGTAATTTCAAATACATTTTATTCAAAATATAGAAAATATAAATCAGAAACCAGTGCTACAAAATGAAGCTCTATTTTATACATTTTTGGCAGGGCATTTTCCGAAACACAATATCCAAGAGGCTGCTTCCAATTATTTTTTAGTCCCTGGGCCATGACTACTAAAAAAGTAGTTGCGTTTGGAGAAAATTAGGGATTTCTGGCGATAAAAATTTTCTGCACAGCTTTTGATACTTGCCTACTATACAGTCATTGGATGTCTTTTTTTTCTAGTTCTGCGATCGAATTGTAATATTTTTTTTTTATTTTATAAGTTGCAATTTTAAAGCATTCTTGCGTGGTGATCTTGCCGATGGTGACTGTGGTGTCTGTGTTGCAACTGGGGATAATATTGGTGGTGCAATTTCTGTATCTCTTGGTGGTACTACAAAGATATTAAAGAAATTAATTAATGAAGAACCGCTACAAAAGAATTTAAATTTTTGTTTGGAATGGCTTCTTCTTCAGGTTGGTTCTACACAATAATTACTTCTTTTAGTACATATGTTTATAACTGTAGAAATACAAAATTTCACACTTACGTAGGTGCAAACTCGTTTCGGATGATATATTTTTTGTGATGGTCGAGTGGGACTGCCGTTGATAAAAGGATTGTTTTATTAAATGGATTCATGAACATATGTGATGTAAAGTGTTCACTACACACTCGGTAGTTTGAATACAGTTTGTGAATTTTTGATTCTAAATCGTTCCTACCAGAGGCGTTGAGCCATTTGTCAGCGCTACAACAAACACTATTGTAGTACAGTGTACCGTTTAGCCAATGTTATAACGTACATCTGACGATCCTTAGGAAAACGAAAATAGTGAATACAATTTTTCCACTCATTCTTTCTAAAAATTATAGTTCAAATAATTATCGAACATAGTTAAGTCCTACAGGAAAGTTAATATAATCAACGATGTTAGATGTATTATCACTCATTTGGAATGCTATTTGTTACGATGGAACATGATTTGAATACGTTTGTTGATGAACACCTACTTACAAGAAGCTTACTTACCTGATTTAAAATGTGCCGTATGTTTCAGATAAAAAATGTAACCAAACACGTTAAAATCATAAAATGTACACTGCGTACGCGTTTATAGGTTAAGACTAACAAAAACACAGTTAGGAACAGCTGACTTTGAATCGTTCAATATTGGATTGCGTTAGGATATGCGATTCTGGATTTAGTGTACACGGTGCCGGTGTCAACAGAACTTTTATCACGTGACTACGGTGTAACGGTGTATCAGATGTATATTCGAACGTTGCTGTGCACATCCCGAGCGAAAAAACGTGAAAGCATAACCTCAAAATGCAAAACAGCGAATTAGCTCGATTTTCGTTAATAATGCAATATGCACATCGGGATTGTCCCAAAAATGTATGGTTTTGCAGAACAATTGGTGCCATTTATGAGTGATGGGCAATTTAAAATGCATTTTCGAATGGATCCTTCAACCTTCGAAATTTTATTAAATATGCTGCACTCTGAAGGTCCTGACCCTACTGTTGGGCAACCACAAGTCGAGATTGATAAGCAGCTTGATGCTCACCATTTGGTTTTTGGCCAATTTAGAATGCCTCCGGTATGTATATGACAACTGTTTACATAAAAACATCTAAGTTGATATACGCATTATTTTAGTTCCATTGTCAGCAGATTTGAAGTAAGCAAAAGTACGTGTTGTCAAGTAATAGAGCGAATGTGCACTTTATTTCTTAAAGTAAATCAAAAATACAAAATCATCAGCTGGCCATCTACTGCAAGAGCGAATGAAATAAGCAGATCAATCTTACGTACCTATAAGTTTCCCGAAAATATAAAACATTGTGTTCAGAGCATGTAACTCATCATTTGTAATTGTAGGTGTACTTGGAATTATTGATGGTACTCACATACCTATGCACCTTCGAAATATAAAATGTCATATTTCAAAAGAAATTCTTACTTTTCTGTCCTACTCCAAGGTGTATGCGACCACGAAAAGAAATTTATAGATGTATACGCAGGCCAGCCACGATGAATGCATGACAACGTTTTGGAACTTGTTTACAAGAATGCAAAATAATATATATTTTCCAAATAATGGTCACATCATTGGTGATTTAGCATATAAGGTGCGTTCAAACTTATTAGTAGGTTTTAAAAATATTGCCCAATTGACACGACGCCAGCAGAACTATAATTAATTATATCTAAGTCAAGTGAGAATTTTAGTAGAGCATTCCTTTGGTTTGTTAAAAGGTCGGTTTCGGCGCCTTAAAATGTTGGAAACGAGAAGGAAAGATTGAATTCCTATGATTATCGTTACTTCATGTATACTGCATAACGTGTGCATTATATAATTAGATATCTTGGACAGCATTAATATTGAAGAAGAACTAAGAGAGTTGAGAGAAGATGCAGATGAAGAATATGAAGGAGAAAATCCAGAAAATGTTGCTCGTGGAAAACGATACGATATAGTCCAAAACCTACCACTACGTCAGAATAATTTATAAATTTGTTTATACAACTATTTTATTTAATGCAAACTTTATTATTTTCTGAACAAAACTCTACAAAAATGAATATTTTTTTTATTATTATATACATATATTCAAAAAACAAAACAATGAAATAAATTATTATATTGTAAAAAAAAACAAACTTATCAAGACGAGACAGTTTTTCCTTGTGGCGCCATTCTACAGCGTTCTCTTTTAGTTTTCCTTTTTTTGCCAAAGTTATTTGGATTATCTTCAGTAACTGTAAAATATGTAAAACATAATTATACTGAGACGTTTGAACAGTTACTACTTACGAGTGACATCAGTTGCTTCATTTGTGTCATTTTCAGTTTCGATGGGTGTGCCATCACTATCTGCCACGGCCACCACCATTCTACGATGTTGGGGAGCGAACAAGTTAACACCAAGTGTAAGTTTAGTATCTGGTTTATTGGTTCCCTTTCTGTTACAGCTTCGTCTTAATGGTTACAATGTCTAACTCTAACTATTTTCTAATGTATGAAACCGACCCTCAGTCGCTTTGTCCATCAAAAAGTGGCATGATTGCATTGGACCAATGAAATGAATGAATTGATTGGCGTGCTTGTCACATCCAATAAAAATCAATAATATATGTGGGGCAACTGAGAATCAGCATTCTTGCGAATATACGAGGATTACGTAATGTCATACGATGCACTTTTATGCCGGTCATTTACCTATACCTATTTGCTTTCATGTCAAATGTGAGTCTAGTGACTAAATTTCCAAGTAGAAAATGTGATGGTGATAAGTTCAAGATATCGGTTTTATCATCACTAAGGTGAGTTAGAGGTCGAAAATTGACCGTTGCTTCGACCTCTGTTAATATGGTTTGCATTTCTTCTTTGCCTATGAAGGTCTTTCCAAGAGTTATTTTCAAGGCAGCTTTAACTGTTTTTACCATCCTTTCCCAGAAGCCACCCCACCATGCAGCTCTCCCCACAATGAAACGCCATTGAATCCTATGCTTATTGGCTAATTCTCGCGTGAAAAATCTTTGCATTATCCGAGTATATATACCTGACACCCCTGTTCAGAAAATTAATCTTCGCAGACCTCTTATACAGCTCTCAGTCGTCAAATCTTGTACCAATTCCATGTGTACTGCTCTAATTGTTGCACAGGTAAATAACATAATGTATGACTTCGCTCTTTTGGTGTTGACGTTAATGTACAAAGTTCCGATGCCAGTCACCTTAAGATGGCGTGTAAATTGACCGACTCTAGACTAAAAAGTGGTCACTTAAATTCATAGATCTGGCTTCATAGACGAACCAGAATGTAGACATGTATTTCCACGTCCAAAGATCGGAATGAACTATATTTTGAAGGAAAATAAATCGAAATGTGAGCGTAATGGATGGTTAAAACCAGGCATTTTAACACTTTTTTACATACTAATTACGGTGCTATTCTTCGAAGTGTGCGGGATGCTTTTATTCAAAAGCCCTGTGAATTAATGACAGATTTGACTTATTTTCTTTGTGAATACTTTTGCACATTTTTACCCTTGCATGAATACAATACAGCTGGAATTGTGCGCGCCTAGTGCTTCCATCAACCGGCTCTTCCCACAGATGGCGAACCTACCAAGTAGTGATGTTGCTATTTGCCGCTGGATGCGCTGAGGTCTTACAGGGGTCTTCCTGGACCACTGTACAGAGCCACGCATTATATCATTGACAAGATTAATTTTCGGCGATTCTGTACAAATATCCTATTATAGTTAAATATGTATTTTTTTCTTATGTTTAATTGAACGCATATTTTAGAGAAAGTCCACGAAAATGTCCCCGATTGATCCACGATCCAATCAACAACAGAGTACTGATACTAACACAAAGTAGTTGCAATAAATTGGTGAAAACCACGAGTATGAACTCTTTTTGCCATAGAATTATATTTATAGCCGCAATTGAAATAACCGTCTCCCCCGAGTCCGAAGGAAGAATTTATAAAATTACAAAAAAAATTGATCGCAGTTAAGATTTTTCAATCATGTCATTTTCAGTCCTAGCGACAATAAAATTTATTACATATATATTTGTTTTTTTATCAGAAATATGTTCTTGGCTGAAATTTAAGTTTACAAATTGTAAGGCAGAGATTTAGAATATGTATGTAGTACTAGGTAACTTTATTGTCAACCTTCGGCTAAAAACTCTGGCTTTCATCGGTAGCAGTAATAAAAAAGCGGCTAAACAAATGTAAAATGGCAAACAAATGTAAAGCGACTAAATAAAGGTCTAAAATGACATGCATGCTCAGTGACAAAATTGGTGGTTCAACTCAATTATTTTTTTATTTCATTTTATATACAATAATACTTTTTAATATAAATATTACAATTTTGTATATTGTTGGGGTGTTCCTAATGTTCCAACTTTACATTGGAGTAGACCAATTAGTAAAAGACGAGTTTACATTTTCAATTAGATATATTGATAAAAGTTAGTACATATTACTCGACATATAATCGGTTCACTTGTACACGTATGGAGATAACTTATAATCGACTAATTTTACATAAGGTTTTCTAAAACTGATTAACTATCTTGTTCCAGTCTTGCGTTTTCTGTCAAACCTCGGTGGTTTGCTTATTTTTAAGCAATAATAATTAAATGCGTAATGCCAATCAACCAATAAAGAGTCACATAAAAACAAGGCTTTTGAATATGCTGATACAATTAGATTTACAAGGAAAAGAAATACGATTGTTGTGAAAATGCAAGCCTGACATTTCGCTAGATAAGAAATGTCTTACATTTACATGATACGATATTACAACATAAAACCAATACTAACATATTAAATGTGGATTACTACATGACTCCCCACCTACTACTGGATTTGAGGTATAATTTTCATCTACTTTCTCTTCAGTACAACTACTTTCTATCTGATCTAAATTAGTCTTTTCTATATCTGAACATTTGGAGACATCAATTTCGGCTTTGGATGAAGAGTTCCTTAACTTGGAATGGTAAACATACTTATAAAAAAACAAATAACACAATAAGGATTAACAATAACAAGAATAAACTATAAAGAATATAGGTGTGATTTACATGTTAGGTGGAGGGAGTGGCTTTAGCGGTAGAGCGCTGCTCTCCTGCGTCCTGGGTTCAAATCGAGGCATCAGCTTAAGATCCTCGTGCCATTGCCTTTCGCAAGAGGCGTAAAACCGTGGGTACCGGCAAGCAGTTGAAAGTGGAATTGCAATCGAATGTGAACTAATTAATATAAGAGAAAAATTTAGTCCCTGTGTAAGATTCACAGGAATGATGAATAATGTAATGTAATGTTGTTCTTGATAAAAACTGTTTATGAGGATTAAGAATCAAAAGTTTTATTTAAGCTGAGCAATTGGAGTGTAATTAAAGTATACCAGTACGATTAAGGGTGACTGAAATACGCTGTTGAGCTAGTTTACCTGAAATATCAAGATATGAGCTAGTTTACATGAAATATCAAATATCAAGATTAAAGTATACCAGTACGATTAAGGGTGACTGAAATACGCTGTTGAGCTAGTTTACATGAAATTTCAAGATGCTCGGGATAATGAGTAATATATAATCATGAAGAGGTAGCTAACTGAATATATATCGGGTGCATTGGTTTCATTGTTCTCTTTTCACATTAATTTGGAATATTTGCCGTTGGTATGAACAAACTTGCTTCGCAACCACCATGCATGTTAACTAAATAAATTGGCTTTGTTTGTAAACATAGATAAGTGTGAAAAATTGTTTCGCAATCAGAGAGTTTTAGATCTGTCATTTAAAAATAATGTTGTTTTGATGAGATAAGGGTTTGTAGAAATGATGAATACAATTATTAATTATTTAAAGCGACAGGGGCGCTAATTATCTTTACGACGTTATATATATGGGCTTGTACAAGAGGAATAAGGATAACAAAACTTAACTTATTATAAAAATATACATTAGTCTTTATATTGTAAAGCCAGTGAATTGTGTCGATACTAGGATTTACAGGAAAATCCAAACCTTCTAAATAATTGTGCAAATTCGACAATTGGTTAACTAATTCTACAGGACTTATAACTAAGGGGTGCAAAATACCTCTTTGGGCTAAGGTTATAATATTGATTAAATAATTCTGGTTGGACAATGCTGACGATAAAAGGATTTTATATGATGTTTCTAATTCCTTTAGAGTAACTACTATTGAGTTTGTGTATTCAATTGAAGTTAAATTATGTTCAAGTTTATTAACATATCTAATAACATTATCCAATTTAGTGCTTACGTTTGAAATTAATGTGGATGATTCTAGTGCATGAACAGTGTTCTTGAGAATGGAATTGTTGCTTGAGTAAACCGCTAATATGAGTTTGATCTTGTTGTAACTTTTGGATTTCGGAATCAAAATATTTAGCGTCGATTTCGTCTAAAGTTCCAAAGTTTTCGATACTTCGCCAATCAGATTTATAACACTGCATTTAGAACGTATTTGCGAGCCAACGTTATATCCTAACATATTTCCAATAAGTTGTTCATTTTTTCGAAGTTGCCCTGAGAAATGCGAGAGTAGGTTTTTTTAGAGAGTCTAGGCACTTGACAGCATTAAGTTTGGTTAAAATTTCACAGGCGGATAAGATTTTTTAGGTTATAAAGTTCGATCATGTTCAAGTCGTTGTGATATTCTGTGAGATCTAAATACGTTATCAATTTCCATTCGTTATTAGATAGCTTTAAAGTACCTACGTGTTCAAAGAATAACTCGGAAGCAGCGTTTATAGGGGTATTGTTGAAAAACTTGTTAGTGCATGCAGGTAGTAATATAAGGAACTACTAGCTAGGATTAGGAGCCATATCGTTGGAGAGGATGACATTTTGAGAATGCAATCTGAAACAAGATGAATGGTAATTAGAGTTAGAATTATCCAAAGAATCTTTTTAGTCTATTGACGTGTACTTTCACCAATTTTCGATTGATTTTAAGGGTATAATTTACATCTGAATGAACTTTAGTAACTATGTTCTAGATTTCCGGGAGAAAACCGCGTCAACGGCGATAAAGTAGTCAACGTTTCGCACTCTGTTGCAAGAGGCATCTTCAGGACGTAACAGTAAGACAGCTACGAAGAGAATGAATGCGTGTGTGGAAGGGTGAGGGTATTTAGAGGTACCTGGCGCAGGCGCATGCGCAGGTAGTCAAACAACTATTGGTTGGAAGGGCGATTGGGCTTGTGGCGATTGGACTTGTGTGGCGATTGGCTGTTTTGGTCGTAAAAGTGCCTTCCAGCTATGATGCAAATGCCAACCCATAGAGAAAGTAATAATAAAGAGAGTGATCGTTTCCGTGTATGCAACTGGCATCATATTGCTACTAGCGCCGCTATTGACTACGGACACTAACTAACTACAGGCTTCTATATTACCGACAGTAAAAAGGCGGCTCTTTCGAATGAGTTTGAAAGCCATTTTTTAACCAATAATTTTAAGGGAAAAGGAAATAAATATACAATAAAAACCAGGATTTTAGAACGAAAAATATATTTAAACAAAATAAGTTACATTTAACATTAAAAATAATAATAAAAGGAATAAACCAAAGAAAACAAGATAGAATAATATAAAGTATTAAAGTAATCTATTTTTTTACTTATATTTTTTTTTCGTTTGGAGTCTATGCAAATCATAATATTTTCGAACTATTAAATTTATAGAAATATCTAAGAAATCATGTTTAATAGAATCTAAATGGTCACTACACGAAAACCAGTCAAAACATGTTCTTTTACATAGACTTTTATTTTTTTTTGTGTCATGTTTTTGGTATCCATATTTTGGTAGTATGAAATATATGAAATCATACAGTCTGATAAGTATGTATGTGACTTCTTTTGTGACATATGTCAGTCTTTTCTTGTCGTCCGTGTATTCCTTAAACATTGTATATGTGTACTGTGGCTCAATGCTATCAGTGAACAGGTTTGACACACATATGTTACAATCCAGTTTTCCTTTAATTTTCCTAATAAGGAAATCTGCCACATACGCAGCAGTATTAGTCTGGTATTCATTAAATTCCTGGTCTAAATCAGGTATTTCTTGCAAATTGAATTGTTCGTCAATTTCATTGAATTCTAAGGACTCTAAAGACACAAAGCTACCATTGTCATTGTTTAATAAATCTTGCAAATTATCTAAAATACCACTTTCGTCCTCCTCCCAATTACGGTTGCATCTTGGGGTTACCAAATGTTAAGTACAGTTGGCTTTAATGAAGCCATTAGCTGGTATGGATTTGGGTTGGTATTTTGGGTCCCAAGATTGCGAATCGATGCAAACAACTTTTCGAGTGGATCTTGATTTAACGACCGTGTTCTTAAAAATTTGAATCCAAGTTTTTGACATACCTCCCACAATTGCCACGTCGCATCAATGGATATAAGCCAACCTGATTTAAAGGGAATTTGATTTAAAAGAATCAAATAGATTGTCTACATCATGAACGAATTCGGCAGTATGTATAGCATCAGCTGGTAAGTTGTTAGTTGGATTGCTAACCATTTCCTCTATACATGCAGCCACTGTTTGACTTAAAGTCCTTGCTGCCACACATACCTTCATTTTAAGCCGACTTTGATTTTGCAACGTAAGATAGCATTCTCTAATTTTTCTTAACCCCTGAAATCGCCGTCTTTTATCACAATAGAAACATTGTTTGATGTGCTCCATCTTCGCTACTTTAGTTCTATTATATTTTATTGAATATTTTAAAAGGGCATTTCGAGTAGATTTTAAAAGGTGTGGCGGGTCAAAGATCGTGAATATCTTATGGTCATTGAAAACAAAATATGGACCTGGCCTACTACTATTTTCAGAACTCAATTGTGCTGTCGCAGCACGATTTGTTGCACAAACCGTTGCTAAAATGTGCAGACTCGATTCCTCCAATGCCTTTACAACTTCTTTAATGAGAACTTTTAAACCTGCGGTTTTTACAGTGTATCTTGTAAAAAAATAAGCGACTGGTTGCTTCCATGTTTTATGCAGCCCATGGACCATAAAGATTAATGCGTGATTCGCATACTTATTTTCTCGTCCTAAGGAACCGAGATCTACATAACCGACAAGAACGTCATTCCCTTTATCAAATGTGAGTTGTTCTGATAATGAAATTTCATCAAACATTAGGATGCAATAGCGGTTTATTTGTTTCATTTTCTTCACTCTGTTTGAACGTTTTGTCATAATTTGAGGATTTATGCCTGCTTGAAAGGGCACATTTTTTAACACTTTTTGCAAGGTACTTTTTGATGGTAGCGGTATGCATCTTTTTAAAAAGTTGTAACACTTTGGCTCACGTTTGTACATAGCTAACGCATAAACTTTATCTATTTTTTCCAACTTCTTTTTCTATTTTTAATGTTACTAAACGAGCTTTGGAAAAATGAAAATACAGCAGGATCTAGATTATTTTCTAGATTGTTAAACATTTGTGTCTGTGACATTTGATAAACTTGTTTTAATTTGTTTTTTGTCTTTTTTATTGTACTTCTTAATTTGCATATTACATTTTTTTTTTGGTTTTATTTAGAAAATATAATTTTTTTTCTTGGCGTTAAATTTTTGGTACAGGATTCACCTATTTCGGAGAGAATGGTGTTTCTTTCCTTTTTTGGAATTGTTGCATCTAAACCTAAAGACGTATCTGCATGACATTTGCTTTTTGAAAATGATGTACAAGGTACAGGTGTTGTATCTAAATCAGGAGTCATATCTGCATGTTTGATTTTTGAACTCTTTGAAGTACTAGGTATGGGCATGTGAGGGGGCACTAACTCAATGTTTTGCAAAATTTTTATTCTTGAAGTATTATTAATGGGAATGGCATATTTAGACAACTTAGTTTTTAGTGAATCGGTGAAAGATTTGTCATCAAAATGCTTATCACATAGATAGCTCCGGTTATCGGTATAACTTAAATTTAAAATATCAAACCATTTTCTCCGTCGGAGTTTATCTACTTCGGGAAACCTAAAGAATTTTTTATTTTTATAATTTGTATCTCTTATTGAATGATAGGATTTATTGTTGCAATTTACTGCAGAACACCCATACGAAGAAATACCTGGTTTAGACATTTTGATTAGCCACAGCACACATGCACCACATTTTACTAACCTATGTATGTAAGTAGGAGTGGGAGGCACTATGCCTGCCAGGCATAGACGGCACTTAGGCCCCACTGGGCCCTTTGTGCCAACCTCCATGCTCGACCGAGTATTATGTACCCGTAGCGAGCAGCCAACTGATGGATGTAGCCATCGCTAGCATACTCGACAGGGGAGCATTTCGCATTCTGTCTAGTGACGGCCATGGATCTTCGAAAGCACTTACCCTATGGTCTTCTAGGGCGGGACAATCACATAATATGTGTCTTACCGTTTCCTCCTCTTGCTTACATGCTCGACAGAGGGACGTATCGCTCAGTTGCATATTATACATATGCTTCCTAATTCCACAGTGCCCCGTGAGTACTCCGGTGATGAGACGCAGTTTGCCTCTCGGGAGCTCGTGTAATTTCTTAGCCATCTTGACAGATGGGTAGTTTAGAAGTTCCTTTGCATGAAAACAGCCCGGAATAGTATCCCACCTACGTTTGAATTTTTGGTGGGTGATTTTCCTTACCAACTCTACGAGGGTGGAGGTGGATGGAAGGATGAAGGGGTCGGGTGCCTCAGGCATCCGCTTTGCTGCCCTGCGGGCGAGTTTGTCGGCATGCAGATTGCCCTTGTTACCGGCGTGTCCCTTAGTCCAGGCCAGGGCGATGGAATTGGACCTAGACGCTTCGACCAGCGCTTGGTGGCACTCCAGAAGTAGCCCGGAGGAGAAACGACATCTCTCCAGAGCTAGGATGGACTGTCTGCTGTCTGTGAGGATCACTATGTTCTTGCCGGACTTGTTGGAGTTATTGATGACTTCAGCGGCAGTTTTGATGGCGTATAGTTCCGCCTGTGGTACAGAAGGGTATGGGCCAAGTGGAATTGAGCGCCTCACCTGGAAGTCGTGGGAGAAAATTCCCGCTCCAGTACCCTCCTGTCTTTTTGAGCCGTCAGTGTAGATTTTCAGGCTCCTACTCACGTCAGCTGGGACGGCTGCGGAGTGTGTGAGGTAGGGTCTCCTGAAAACATAGTGGGGAGGAAAGATATCCGTAGGACAATCTAAAATAGGCATACTTTTGGTTGCTTCCATCCAAAGTCTGCTCCTCGGACCACCATAAGACCCGGCCCCAGAGTATCCCCCCGTGCGTAGTCTCAGCATCGTGGCCAGCGCCACTTCTTCAATGAAGATGTCAAGGGGCGGCAGGTAGAGCATGTTCTCCATAGCAGCGGTGGGTGTGGTGTTCATTGCGCCGGTGACGCTTAGGCAAGCCATTCTTTGGATGTGGGTCAGTTTGGTGATGCAGGATGCTAGCTTGACCCTAGGAAACCATATCACCGCACCATAGGTTAGCATTGGACGGATTATTGCAGTGTAGATCCAAAGGGTCATTTTTGGTGACAGGCCCCAGGTGCGACCGATGATCCTTTTACACTGACCGAATGCCGTGCATGCTCTCTGGACCCTGCTAGTCAGGTGTTTATCCCACAGCAACTTCCTGTCGAAGGTGATTCCCAGGTACCTGACCTCCTCTGAGAGACGGAGAGAAGTTCCACAGAACCTCGGTGGGTCAAAGTTCTCGATTTTGTGCTTTCTGGTAAAAAGCACCATCTCTGTTTTAGCAGGATTGACTGAAAGGGAATGGTGTTTGCACCAATCTTCGATCAGTTTAAGCGCGCAGCGCATCCTGTCAGACAGGATGTTAGCGTGTTTGCCTCTGACGAGGATTACTAGGTCGTCAGCATACCCGAAAACATCGAAGTGTAGAGCGCTCAGCAGGCAAAGGAGACTGTCCAACGTCAGGTTCCACAAAAGTGGCGAGAGTACGCCTCCCTGTGGGCAGCCTCCAGCGACTCTGCCTCTTAGTGTGGAGTCGCCGGCTCTAAGGTTCACCGTGCGTTGCGTGAGCATGGCGTTGATCCATCCTCTAAGCACCGCAGGCACGCCCCGCTCAGTGAGGGCTGCTTGGATGCTACGGAAAGTAGTGCGGTCGAAGGCGCCTTCGATGTCGATGAACACTCCCAGGGTAGACAACTTGGCCTCCAAGGATTTCTCTATGTAGCCTACAACGCAGTGAAGCGCTGTGTCAGTGGATCTACCCTGGGTGTAGGCATGCTGGCTAGGGTGCGTGGTCTATCAGTCAGTGACGTATCCCTAATATGTCGGTCGCACAGCCTCTCCAATGTCTTAATGAAGAAGGAGGAAAGACTGATTGGCCTGAACGATTTGGGGATGGTATAATCCTGTCTTGCTGGCTTTGGGATGAAAGTGACTGCTACATCACGCCAGCGAGTAGGAATGTATCTCAGCGCAAGGCTGGATCGGAAAAGTCCCACCAGGTGAGGTTCAATCAGGTCCAGGCCCCACTGTAGTAGGGCTGGTGAGATGCCATCAGGGCCCGGGGACTTGAAGGGGGCGAAACTCCTTATGGCCCATCGGATTCTACTCCTGCTGCTGACCTTACTGGCGGTGATCCAGTCGTCATCAGTTGGAGTGCAGCGATCCTCCACCAACGTCGTACTGGGAGGGGAGGTGACGCCAACTGAACCTGGAAAATGAACATCCATTAGCAGCTGTAGGCTCTCGGAAGGTGATTTGGTATACTGGCCGTCAGCCTTCTTAAGAATACCAATATCACGACGAGGATCGCTGGAAACGAGCTTCTTAAGTCGTGAGACTTCAGAGACGCTCTCCACATCCTCGCAGAAGTTGCGCCAGGACGTCCTCTGTCGTTGACGAATTGTCTTTTTGAACACAGCGAGTCTAGCCTTGTATGAGGTCCAGTCGTCGCCGGATTTAGAGCGTTTGGCCTTATTGTAAGCTTTTTTCGTGAGTTCTCGGAGGTGTCCGAGTTCTGGGCACCACCAAGGGGTGGCACGTCCAGACTCGGTCACCTTCCGCAATGGGCACGCTTTTTTGTACGAGAACGTCAGGGCATTGCTGATGGTGGTCGAGTAGTCCTCCAATGCCTCGACATTCCGTGGGCAGATAATAGGTAGGTTGTGCAATTCACCAGTCAGAGAACGCGAAAAGCGTTAATGTCAGTCTTTCTGGGATCGCGAACCAACCTGCGCTTGACCTTAGTTGAACCAAGGTCGTAGGTGATCCATCTATGGTCGGACATGGAGACTTCCTCCGAAACTTTCCAATTATGGACGATCTGTGAGATACTGGATGAGGCCAACGTGATGTCAATAACGGTCTGACTTCGTGCGTTAACGAAGGTGGGAGCCGTGCCTTGGTTGAGTATCTCCAGGTTGTAGCTAGAAATAAATTCCTGTAGTTTAATACCTCTGAGATTGTCTGATGAGCTCCCCCATGAGGTTGAGTGGGCATTGGAGTCACAGGCTACGATGAGCTGCAGGCCCTCCCGTGTGCCAGCCTCCACGAGTTTCAGCAGGCCCCTGGATGGAGGTTGGTCCTCTATGGGAAGGTATACAGACGCGAGGATAAGATCCTGGGCTTTTCCATGCTCAGCACGCCGCAGCCTAACGGTGGTGATGTCACCATCGGTATACTGCGGGAGCAGGTGTGCATCCAGGTTTTCTGGAATGTAGATTGCGCTCCTTGGTCTGTCATGATTGGCACAACTGAAAATAGAACCGCTAAGACCACCGAAACCAAGAATCTTGGACCTTGCGGTCCAAGGTTCCTGGATCAGAGCTATGGTGTTATTCATCATATCGAGGTGCCGGCAAATAGTTGCCGTTGCTGCTCGGCTATGATGGACATTACACTGTACTACCCTTATGACGTGATCAATACTGGGCGTTGCAGTCAGCCGGTGATGCTCCTCGGGCCTCTAGGACTATTCCCTAAGGCGACGCTGAACCAGGTGATGGTCCGGCACCCTCAAGGGCGTCGTCAAGGTGGAGGTCCTCGAGGGAGAGCGGTGCCGCAGGAGACGTGGGTGCAGTCTCGTCGGTGGGGCCCGTGGCGGAAGGCCTTGCACCGGAGCTGATCGTCAGGGTAGACGATCCCGGCTCGGTTTTGGCGCTCGAGCTCGTGGCGGTGGCCTCGGCAATGTCCATCCCGGTGGACGGTTCGCTGGCCGGTGATACGCCAGCACTGGTGGTAACGACCACTCTTGTGTCCGTGGTGGTCTGTTCCTCCTCCTTCAGGGGGTCTTGCCACCTGGAGATTCTGGCCTTGACAGGTTTCAGGAAAAAATAGAGGTTACCCTCATGTTCCCTGAGCCAGTTGGCGTCCTTCTGTCCCACTCCGAAGATAAGCAGACGTCCGCCTGCCTTTTCCTCGTAATGGAACAAGCACCAGCCCTCGACGTCCAGGTGTTTGTTCTGTAGGGCAATGCCCGTGATCAGCGCTTGTCGGGTAGGGAAGAGGTTTACCGCGGAGTTACTCGGAAACCAGATGGTGGCCGTAGATAACTTCGGTAGCTCGTCCTCCCGAATGGTGCTAAGATTGGCTCCGTCGATGACAGTGCACTTAGCAATCTTGTCCTTAAGCCAATCTAGGGTCTCCTGGTTACTACAGGCGACACGCATCGTTTCTCCCCTGAAGGACATGTCCGTGAAGCAGGGGATGAACTGGTGGCCCGGCCAAAGCTCCTCCATAATTTGGTTGTTGAGGTAGGCCTGTAATTCGACAAAGTCAGCCTCTTTGATATTACCCAAAGAGTTGTGACCGTCGATGATTGCTACGCGGAGGTGACTCGTAGTCGCCTCACGGTAGGACACCCTGGTGGGGTTGCTGGCGTTGCCGTGTCGCGCCAGTTTGGTAGCCCGTGGTGAAGGGTCAGAGGCGATAGAGCGTGGCCTTTTATTGCCTTCTCTGCTAGCCGACTCTGGGTAGCGCCGACCACTGGGTGGTGACGGGTAACTCCGGCCCGTGGGGCGACGTTCGTGTCGCTTTGCATCCCTCACACCGCCGGGAAGTTCGGATCTGCGATCCTGGCTCGAACGGGGCTTGCCCGGAGCCTGTTGGCCGGTATGGCCTGTCCCAGTGGTGGAGGGTTTCTGGGAAGCAGCGTTGGTAGTGGAGGCGGAGGCCCTCTCTGCTTCCCGTCGTCTCCTTGCCGTTCCAGGGCGGCGGCGATTCCTTTTGGTCCGGACCTGGGTGAAAACACCCGACCCGTCGCAACCTTCGGAATTCCCATCCTCCCTGGGCTGTTTTGCGCCGGGGGCGCTCATGCTAACGCGAGACCCGGGTCCAAGAACTCAAGGAAAGGCACGCGTGGGATAAAAAAAGTGAGGTTAGGTCGTTCGAAAACGAAACAGTTTTGAGTAAAACTCACCTGTACTCACTTAAAACGTATCGAAAGACACTCACAAGCACTCTATAAAGTTGAGGTACACTCAAAGTAGAGGAAATAATCCACACAAATGTGTGGACAAATCGCTGAAACACACGAAAATTCGTGGAGCGAGGTTAACGCACGTGCGGTCTGTCCGTCGACGCAGACAGAATCTGCTTACTAACCTAACATATGTACATAATAAATAATAGCGGATCTAATATCTAAATAATAGCCTACCTAATACAATATCTACATTTTGGTGAGAATATTTTTCTTCTCAGTCGAGAAGCTAAGTCGTACCATAGGTATTCCAAGCACCGCACCCATCAACGGTCGGTAGAGAGCACCGTCTTTTAGTGATTTTTGTCTAGAACAGAATATAAGTTTACAAAATGATTTATAAAAATTTTCTCGTTAACTCACCATTTGCCGTTTTCTTTTGAAGAAATTGAAGAAATTATACGCAGCTTTGTAAGACTTGTCCATCAAGTCACAGTACAGAATACCTTTCTTCAGGAGTTTTTGTCTAGAAGACAATACAAGTTTACAAAATCATTTATACAATTTTTCTCTTTAACTCACCATTTGCCGTATTAGTTTTTATTGAAGGAATATACTGGCATATACTTACACAGTATCACGCACAGTATGATCAGAGCACAGAGATATTTTATATATAGATCACTATGAGACGCAGCTTTATAATTGTAAGAAATGAGTTGTAAGAACGATATGATAACGTTAGTCAACGTTAGTCTCTCTGTTTGTACACATTTGTAGGTTAGCTTTGGTTTTCATGTAACCCGGCAGGGACAGGATTAGTACAAAATTCTGCCACCATGCGCCATGCGCTACGGAGTTGCGCACAACTTTGTGCAATCTTTCCCCATTTGATAAAACCATCTCTTTATTTTACCTTATCTCTGTGCCAACCGTCATCTTTATTGAGATTGGAAGGATGTTTAAAGATTTCGATCGCGTCACGCTACGAGAATAATAATGTGATTTCCCAGGAATCACATTATTATCATTGATAATGTTGGCTTTTAACGTCTCCGTTTAGTAGCATTATCATTTGCACATTACAAAATGTAGCTTTGGATTCTTTTTATTGTTTCGAGGGTGATGACCCGTCTTGCAGTTCCATGAATACTGGTATCTTTCTTAATTTAGTGGAGCGTTTTCCCAATATTCTTGACCAAATGGGTGGTATATTCAAATTTTGTCATTTCTAATCCATGATTATTATCAATTATTAACAACTTTTGAGTGTACACTCAAATCGCCGTCGGCATTAAAAGACAGATATTTCAAGATGTGGGTTGCAATACTTTTATTGAAACCGTCAACGACAATATCTGCTTCCATTGCAGATGATGAACCATTCCAATTTTCCAACATGCGGCGTCACAATGTTTTCGTTCTCTGCCCTTGTGCATAACCATAGTTCTTATTCCTAACACCGGCAAATTGTACTTTTTGTGTTTTTTTTTTTTTTCAATAATTGCTGCCTGAAATCGCACAATACATATATTGGTGAATTATTGTGCATTAAAAAAAGCACTGGCTTGCCCGTATGTAGAACCGGTCAATATTGCACCTCATACCATGCCAGTATTTATTGTTGATTTGGCCTTTGGTGGTCCCGTTGAATATGATCATATTTTTTGCAGCTGTTGCACTGAAACGATATTATGCTGACAAGCTCTGTGGTATATCTTTCTTAATGGATGGGCAGTATTATGCCAGCTGTGCACATTTTGGAATAGTCATATCGTAGGTTAATCGACCATTTAAGAATGTAGTGAATATCAACAATTCGGTTGCCACATAAAACTCGATAGTCCTCATCATTCATTATTTCAATGTCAAGATCGTGGGTCATAGTTCTGAAAAAGAAAACCAACAAAATGAACGACTTTTCATTAAAGACCATTTTCAGAAAACTTTCATATTCCTCATCTGTTCCCTATGCATCCTTTAGTAACGTCACTAAGAAATTAAAGTGAGGTGTATATTAAAGTCAATACTAATGTGCATTAAAGTACCTAAATTCAAAATTTATGATTACCACTAAACACCATTAATAGAAAGCTAACTAAGAGCATGGAGTTCTAGATCAATAAGGCATATAAGCATTTGATGAAAGCAAATTATAACAAAATGTATAACGCATATGTACAACGCTACAAAACTAAAGCCGAAAACAAAAATTTTACTACCAATACTGCAACCATAAACTGTTCACGGTATTAGAAATACCAAAGAGTGCATATAAGTACATGGGATAAAGTATAGTAGAGTCTCTATTATAGTGACATTCTGCAATTATAACCGCGTGTATGTTGTTTTTCATTATCCAGATTATTCTGGATAACTAGAACGCCACCGTAGGTACTGTAAGGAAGGAAAATTGTTCGGGTAGCGATCGTTTTTTACATGAAGACCGCAAATCTTTAGATGCCAACCCTTTCCTTCCAATTTTCCTTTTCGTGTAGAAGCTCAATATTTGTTTTGACCCCAGTACCATATTCTTTTCCATCGGCGCTGTTTTCACAGAGTTTTTCTTCATAGTAATGTTTTTGTAGTCCAAAGTAACGCGACCTATGGTTGTATGGATCGCAAATATGTAATCCAAAATTTATCCACCCTTAGTGGCTTTCCCTCACCCAATGTAAAGTTTTTAAATTATTGAAATATGATTCAACAGCGGCTGATGTTCCAATTTCATTTGGCGATGTGACTGCAATTCTGATCAAGCTGTTGGCAATTGCTAGTAGAAAGTACGGATTAAATATAATCCCATCTTTCGCCTGCACATTTTCCGCTAATGATTTAAGCATTAATATTTTTTGTTAGACAATTATTTGAAAGTAACAAATCATCGCTGTCATCTATATCACTATTAGTGTTTTCTAAATCGGAACCAATCTGACACGTAAATGTTTTGATTTTGTTTAGTAGTCTTTCTAGTTGTCTGATTTTGCATTCTGTGTCATTGTTGAAAGCGTCTTGCATTCATTTCGACACAATTTACCATTACGCATCTCTTGTAGAAATCTTTAATTAGATTGTGTGTATTATTAAAACATTTCTATCTGGCCACTATTTTCATAATATGCGCAATATCAATACGGATAAGGGTGATAGGCAAATGATATTCTGAATTTAACAGGTAACACATATTACTATAATTTTTGAATGAAACGTCATTAAATACCAAGCAAACTGAATTTAATAACGCTAACGAATCATCTCTGACAACATCGAAAGGCACTGGTGCTCCGGATTTCAGCCATTCTTTCAACGAATAGGTAATAAAAATAACATCATGTTTCTCAGAGAGCACTTGAAATACTGGGATCGCTTCATTATCGGAAACTACATCCTTGGTATAAAAATATATGTCCAGACTGTCCAGTTGGCCTTAAGATTTTTTTTACTACTGATCCCGTAGCATCAATAATCAGAGCTGCCTTTGTTTAACTGAATCTTTGCAAATATCGACTTGGTATGCCGACCAATAAAAACAATAACATTTATCCAGGCCTATCTCTCTTATACTTCCACTAAATTCTGATTCGTGTTTCAATTCAATAGGCTGTCTATCAACGTGTTGTAGTTATAAGTTAACCCAAGAGCGTTGTCATTGGCCTGTTGTCGTAATTTTCTGATAACATTGCTGCTATGTAGAGGAGCTGCCGGTCACCATACTCCATAAGATGCTCTTATGGAGTATGGTGACCCAAAAGATACGTCTCATCTTTGTGCGTCTCCAGACACATGCTTTTTGAAAGAGAACTTCCATAGCAATATTTGTCCTTTCTAATTTCTTCGCATTCGGATGGCTTCTAATAAGTGCAGCCTTGTAGGTCTGTTCCACACTCTTTACATTTTGCATTTATCAGAAGGTACGGTCCTATGCCGTATTCATACATTTTTGCCCTTTGAAGACAAAACAACATGCTAATTTGAATTTCTCCCATATCTTTTCATTGATTAGGTCTGTCCATCCCGACTTGAAGACTAAATAATGACGAGATGGCATTGTTAAATTTTTGACAATATTGTGTATCCTTTACTAAAGAATTCCAAACGTTAGCCGTAAGGATTATACATCCCTCCAAATAGGGACAATCTGAGAACGCCTTGGTAAAACTTTCATCACTTGCATAAGAAATGTCTTTTGAACTGCCGGTAACAGGTGAAAGTTTGAAAGTTTGACATCTAAACCTAACTTTTCTTGCAGCCTGAATAACACACCATGGCGATTCTGACATACGTACGTGTAAATAGAGTGGGCGGACATTTTTCTTCGAAATGCATTAGGAATACTGGTCCAAACGGGATCAGAATATTTCTTAAATATTTCTTCAAAATTCCGTTGATTAAAATACATATTATGATTTTGGAGTTCAGTGATTATTTCAATATCATTTAGCACTGGTTTTCGTGGCATTGTGCGCAGTGAAATGTTTGATACGTTATAAACACTGTAATTGAACACTTTAATTAAGCTTTGAATTTAAAAAGAGCGTTTTATCTTGCTTGTAACACTTGAAAATAGAGCTGGAAATAAAACACGTACACTTCGAACTAATTATGCATAATGAGGTTATCGGAATAATGTGTCCTAAAACTGGCGTTGGTCCCAGGTTACCCCAGTTAGCTGGAGTACCCACTTGACGGAATAGCCCTAACGTCAACATAGACGTGGTTCCAGGGAAAAGATAGACATAAAAGATATCCATAACTTTTTTCAACATCCTGAAGTTGCGCCTCTGCCTTTAACTGGTCAATTTTAGTAGAACGGGCTTGATGCGTCCGGTTCTGTCTTTTAAGTTTGCCATCATGCTTGCAACGGCCCTTCCAAATTTTTGATCCAATGAGGAAGCCTCCGAGGCTGCTTGATGCGCTTTAAAATAATTTCCGACTTTTTCCATAATCCTAGTAAGGATTTTTGAGCGACGTCCTTTGACCTGATCTCCTCTCTGCGGGTACGAGCACCCGTCGACGCACAACGGCTGGGCCGACTATGTTCGGATTCTGTGGCAGGTTCGGACAGGTCGTCATCGGCCCTGCGCTTACGGCTACCCGTAGATGCAGAACAAGCGAGTCGACTCTTCAATCTGCGAGAGGAGGTTGTCCGAATCTCCACTTACATCAATTAGTTGAGTGTCCGTTTCGATCTCTTCGTGCACTGCAGATAGTTAATATTGCCTACTATCCTAGAATTAAAACAAAACAATCTTTGAGTCACATTTCTCTAGGTGTGTAGTGGCCAAATGTATTGCTCACTTTTTGCCTTTTATGTGCTTATCAAGGAATGATGACAGCGTCATGTACTCCCAGATTACTCGGGCCTCTGAGCCAGATCCGGAAGGTTGCTGGATCATTCGCTTTTCTTTCACATATCTGTCCCGCAAGACTACATCTGTCTACGCAAGAAAACGCTGTTGGCACTCTACATCTACAATAAATCATATGAAAAATAATATAAATTTACCGGTTGCACCCAAGCTCTCTTCTATTTTTTCCACGCAGTTTGTTTATACAATTTGTCTCTAAACTGTTTGCTGGTCTTGTCGTATAACCCTATATATGCTTCTACAGCATTTATCAAGCATTCGTCATCGATACGCATTGTACTCAGATCAAAGTATTTTCTATGACTTAGATTTTTATCAATGACTGAGATTGTTATAAACAACCTGAACAAATACCAGAACAACACTAAACAACCGCCACCAGCAACCAATCGGAATACAATAAACAAACATAGTGGGGATGCCAAGTCAATGCCAAGTTATCTACTTCAACCCCGGCAGCAAAAAAATCACCCTATCAATAAAGTTAGTGCCAACCCTTTAATACAAAAATCTTTGAGCTTGCGTTCGCGTCCATAAACACTGTTATTTCATGCTGGCGTTTTCTGTTCACGTCACGTCGCGTCGCGTTGCGTTCGCGTCGCGTCGTACATAAACCGAGCTAAGTCTATGAAAGGCGTGTGTACTGGAGGTGGGTAACACTGTGGTGTGTGGCGCAATTGTGTCAATACAGTTTGGTGCGTCATATTCACATCTCGTGCATTCTTGCACGCGTGCTAAGTAGAGATGAAAATCCTCGGAGAATGGCGATGGTGTAATACACGGGAAATAGTTACACTAACAAACGCGGATTATATGTGAAGAAAACAATACTTAAATTTATTTGAATTATATAATGAAAAAATTAAACGAGTTAAATTTTCGCCAAATAGCGATCTTAGCACCCTCAAAAATTAATTACCGCGGCGGGAAATATGAAATGCAGATATGACTTCATCTGGATTATTTTAATATTATTCATTGAACAATAAAACTGTGTAGTATCAACAAAAATTCGATTTAATATTGTTTATAAATCTGTTTTATTGTTCAAGCAAAACTTGTATGCAGTGTATGCATAGAAGTTTAGAACCATGCAGTGTAAAATATCTGTTATGCAATGTAGATAGAACAGTTTAACTATCCACAGTAGCATAAGACAGGACAAGTTTTTTTTATAATTACTATTTTATTGTGTGTTTTATATGACAAAATATAAAAACAATTAGACATAAAATAATAAACAACTAAAATGTTACAAGAAGTATTTATTACATCCTTTAAAACTAGGTAACATTTTTACATGCAAGAATACTAAAATACCTCTTTTATATAATGATATAAGGTACTTTCATTTTGCGTGACTCTGAGTTCATCTCAGCTGACGCAAAGAAACCACGCCACTGCACCGTAAATTAGCATCGGACGAATAACGGCCATGTATAACCAAAGCGCATGCTTTGGTGAGAGACCCCAGGTGCGACCTAAGATCCGCTTACACTAGCCGAAAGTTGTGCGAGCTTTTTGTACCCTGTTTGTCAGGCCCTGAAATAGGACAATTTCAGTTTTCTGTCGAAGATTAATACCGGGGTATTTCACTTGCTCAGAACGTCTGAGTGGAGTACCAAAGAACATAGGTGGTCTGAAGTTGTAGATTTTGTGCTTTCTGGTGAAAAGCACCAACTCAATTTTAGAAGGGTTAACTGAAAAAAAAATTCAACTAGGTGCTGGTTGAATGCTCTGGTGGGAAATGATTTAAATCCCAACTTGGCAAGGAGTGCCGATATTTTTTTAAAATCCATTTATGTAATTTTTCAGTACTGGTGGAGGTGATTTTGCGCCTATGTAATTTCATACTTTCATACTACTCATACTCCGATAATTTTGATTGCAGTTTACCACAGTTTAAAATGTGGCGATTCTTGGCTACAAGGTCCCTTCAACGGCTTGCTATTTTTTGTGGAGTATGGTGGAGTATACCATACTCCATAATATATATTATATATAATATAATTATAAAAAAAATCCGCTGTTTTTTTTGCGCCTACGTTGCCATCGCGACTACAGGTTTTACCAGAAACCAAGCACAGCCGCAATCTGCCTGCTAAAAACTTGTGCGCAAAACGAAACCTTCATCTTTCTAATTTTGCCACGTAAGCAACAGAAATCTGTCAGTTTTGTCGCCACACTGTTTTAAGCTTTGGTCAATACGGTAACCATCTTCTACCTGTGACCACCGAGCAACCTTGTTCCTGCCTTTCTGACAGAACATCAAATCCTTATGAGATTGCTGCGAATGCATTTCAGAAGGTGTGGGGGGTCAAAAAGTGGTATAATAGTATTGCTCCCCATAACGATTACACCATCTTCCGGATCCTCACCTCTCCTCAATGCATTTGCCCTCGTCTCCTCCATAAGCATATTGATTGCTTTAAGAAGTAAGGTCGACGACAGCAAAGATATCTGATTAACTAATTAAAATTATGTTAGTAAATAATATTAAGTTGATAATACCCTCCTTAAGGGGATAGCACTTCCAAAGATAACAATCTCCTGAATTTCCCATGGCGAAATTTTACATGGTAATTCCTTCACATGGATTCCGTATTCACCTTAATATTTCCATGTAATAGCCAACGCAATGAACCAGACTTTCAAACACCATCTTCCTGGAAAGTGCCAAAAATTGGCCATGTAGAGGTTTTCGGATAAATTCTTCCTTTAACTTAAAATTTTGTTTACATTTAATTTCGTTTTTTAAATTATTTACCGTATTTTATTTATATATCCAGAATCTGTTTCCAGACGTAAGCTGAATAAGGTTTTGTCTAGCTTGCCTTCCTGCTATTAAAGCTGGGTCCATGTAAATCAACATTATATACATCATTTCTACACACATTGAAGTAATATGATTACCATCATTTATGTGACCTTCCTCCATATTTGCTTCGGGATGAGGAGCTGGCATTTTATCCTTCATGCACATATTGTGCAATACAACACAGGCATTTATTATTTTACTTGCCATTGTAGGGGCATAATGTAAAACTCTAAAACACCGAAACCTCATTTTCAACACTCCATTGCATCTTTCAATCACACTGCTAATACTTTTATGAGCCTCATTGTAGCAATGTTTTGGCGTTCCAGGAGGTAAATTCTGTAACTGGACGAGAATTCTCACTTGGGTGACAAGTCTCACCGGTTTTGAGCGATTTTATAGGTCTAGCGTTAGACCTTTATGTAAACAACCTGCTTCGCAGCGTATATTGTTCACCTCACTAGCAAAAAATTTCTCGCCCTGACCCGGCAGGCGAGGATTCTCACCTGAGTTAAGAATCTGAACTACGATTCTCAGTTTTTAAAACACTTTATTTATAAAAGTTGGATTACAATTCGGAAGCAAACAATACATGGTACGAACGGCGCGAACGTCCGAACAAGACTTAAGGCTTAAAGCGCGACAGTCGTATTTATAACATTTTCTTATCTTTAACAAAGCCCTGTATAAGCATTTCTTATGTTAACCCTTAAATATGTTCTGGCAATGTAACTCTTCCCCCCTTAAAGTAAACTTTCTCCTGAAATTTTGTTAATTTTCTTTTTCTAACAGATAAACATTTAAGAATTACACTGCATGCAATTAAAATTACAAGTATGGTTACAAAACATATGTAACATATGTGAAATAGTAGAATATTTAACAATTTCAATCTTATTATCTATGAAACTGGTTATTTTTCTTAATTCTAATACATTATCCTTATCGATTGTTATGTTGGTCACTTTAACATCTGTGACAAAATTCGGCCGTGACAGTGTTCGATAATAATTCTGAATAGTGATCTTATTAATTACATACTCACAATTATTAATAGTTTTTACTGTATATGTCCCTGGTTTTAAGGATACAAAGGGTTCCTGTCTATTACAGAATTCTTTTATTTGAATTTCATGATTTACAATAATCAAAATCATATCATCGTACTCTATTATCTTTAAGTTATCAATATTTTTGGTATGAATTTACAAAAGTCTGTATGCCCATGCATAACAGATACTTCACAAACATTCTGATCATAATGATACATCAGTTCATTACACAAGTATTCCTCATTTTGTAGTTTATGACATTTCTTATTACTCGAAGCATACCTTTGGGGTGTAAAGAGAAGGTATGTTTCCTTAGGTTCAATTTGATAATACGTATCGTTTATTTTTGTTGGCAATGGATAAAGTTTGAAATATTGAAAAGCTTTTTGATCAATTAATGGAATTCTTAAAATAAAAACGTATCGTTTATTATTTTGGTAGCAATAAATTTCAGAAATAGTTTCAATTTGATAGATTTGAGTTATTAACGTATCAAAAGGGAATTTATGCTGTTCATCAAGATGCACATCTTTAATTTCTTGTAGTAATCGCTCTGGTGATATTAAACTTGAGTGTAAAATATTTCCTTTTGCCAAATTTATAATTTCCAGTATTTCATTGAGTTGTTGAATAAATAATTCAATTTCAATCATAAGAGTGTTTACAGCTTGTTTTGATGACAAGGTTTGATATTTAGTTTGAAGCGTGTTAAACCTATCTTGGACATCTTGTATATTTTTATTAATTACTTGTGTACTTTCGTTATGTAATTAAATTGTGATCAACTTCCACGATTTTATTTTGTTTTTGTGTTAATTCGTTTAAAATTTTATCATATCTTTCTGCATCTGTATTATCTAGATTCTAGATTACCAGTAGTAAATTTTATTGCTGTTCCAAGTACATTGATTAGTCCTCTTTTTGATCTATTAATTGGATTTAAATTAGAATATTTATTTTTCAATTCCGCATATGTTTTGGTTAATAAAGCTCTCGGTGCTCCATTATCTGTTTTATTAGTTATTTCTCTTGATAGCACAGTATTAATACAGTTCGAATATGATTTAAAAGTATTTATAATGGGATCTAAAGGTATTTCGGTAATAATTTCAAAGTGTCTGCGAGTATTGTATGCGAGTCCTAATCGCGAAGGCAAAATTCCTCCAGTGTTTGGAATTTCTTCTAATGCTGCCTGTCATCCAACGAGGAACCTGTAATATTACGAAATTTAATTTCTCTCTTATGCACTATTCTGCGTTTTAAATTTGATTTCAAAAGTTTTAAAGCAACTTTTTCGTGTTCTAGGATGGATTCTACTTCATATGGTCCTAGATACAGTAGGTCAGATTTTTTACGAGATTCGTTCTTAACATAAACTTGAACTCCGGGTTTTATCTCTTGAACTTTAGATTTTTCATTCTGTTTCCTTATATATTTTTCTTTGTGCGCTGCATCTTGCAAATTTAAATTTTTATAAATAAATTCTGTTATATCTTGGTGTTTCTGTATGTACTCACTCATCATTTTTTCTTCGTAAGCTAAATTTAAAGGATTCGTGGATTCTATTCTTCCAAACAAAATTTCAAAAGGTGAAAGTTTAAATGTTTCCTTTATACTTGAATTATACGCAAGAATTGCTTTATGCATTGCTTGCTTTAATGGTATATCGTTATTGTAAAGTAATATCAATCGAAGGTGTTCTTTTAGTGTTGAATAAAGCCTCTCTATAGGTGAATTGCTATCATGATGCCCTGTTGTTATGAATCTTAACTTTATTTTATGTAACTTAAATAATTCAGTAATGACTTTATTTTTAAATTTAGTGTCATTATCACAAACAATTTCAATGGGATTGCCAAATATTGAAAAATATTTTATAAATTTATCTGCTATAGAAATCGAATTTACGTCTTTTAGTAAATAGGCTTGGGCATAACGTGACAGTTTGTTGCTAATTGTTAAAAATGCTTTTCCATTATAAAAGAATATATCGCTATGTAATATTTGCATAGGTTTTTCGGCTGTTTGCGTGATTTGATAAGGTGGTTTTATGGGATTTCTCTCATATTTACTTTGTTGACATATATCGCAATTGCCAATATAGTTAGCTACTTGTTGCTGTAGATTTTTCCATGAATAATTCTTTTTAATTTGTTGAATAGTTTCACTTATGCCACGATGGTTTCTGTACGATTCGTGTTCTCGAATAATGATATCTAATTGTCTTTCTGGGTTTTTTATAATTTCTACTCTTCGTAGACAGCGAATTAATTTTAGGCTCTTATTATTAAATTGTTCTAAGTAAATTTTGCATGTTAATTTATATACTTCTTCGTTACAATAAATATAGTATGTTTTATCTGGAATACAGTAGTCTTTTAGGGTCTGAAAAATTTCATAATAATAATGATATAATCTTACGTGATGTATATTGGCTCTCACACACATACGCGGCGCGTTATTACACTTAAACAATATAGCGGTCGACAGGTTGTCTTGTTGCGGTTTATTTGCGGTGCACATACAAAAGAGAAGGAGTATTGGGATACATCCCATTTTATACCCTGGCGGCAATTGTATCGCGAACGATCGAGTATGGTCGGGGGTTAACATTTCCACCCACCAAAAAATAGTGAAGATACATATACATTTTTTACAGACAAATACATAAAGGAGTGCGGCGACAAAATATGGACACTAATTGGGCGGCAAAACACAAACTTTCGTGACCGGTCGTTTCAACTGGCCAGTCGGCGTCTTGAGGGTGACGACTCGTGTGACGTTGTCTTTTCCTGGGTGAAGAGCAACGACTCGGCCGAGAATCCACTTTAACGGTGGAAGTTGCTCGTGTTGGATAAGAGCCAGGTCTCCAATTGCGATGGCAGGCCCCACAGTGTTCCATTTGTGCCGCTATTGCATGGTGTGTAGGTATTCCTGCCTCCAGCGACCCCAAAAATCCTGGACCATTCGTTGGAGCAGGTTCCAACGAGTCAGTCGGTTGGTTAGTTGATCGGTAACGTCAGTGTCTAGAACCTTACAATTCAGTGGCTCTAAAAGCAAGAAATGTGCTGGTGTCAGTGGTGCAAGATCATTTGGATCTGAGGAGAGCGGGGAAAGGGGTCGTGAGTTCAATACGGCCTCGATCTGTGTCAGGACCGTGTACATCTCCTCGAAGGTGAGTTGTTGGTTGCCGATAACCCGCGTTAAATGGGTTTTTACCGACTTCACCCCTGCCTCTGACAATCCGTTGAAATGTGGAGCTCCCGGCGGGTTGAATTGCCATTGGATCCCCAGTGACTGTCCCGTGGCCTCAGCGATGTTCTGCATTTTGTTGAATGCACCCACAAAATTGGTTCCCTGGTCGCTGAATATTGCAGAACATTGACCTCGTCGGGAGATGAATCGCCTCAGTGCGGCTAAGAAGGCATCAGTCGACAAATCTGAAACCAACTCAAGGTGCACAGCCTTAGTGGACGCACATACAAATATACAAATATAGGACTTAACCGACCGAGCACCCTGATAACGATGCATTTTTGTGAGGATAGGTCCAGCGAAGTCTACTGTGGAAATGAAATGCATCGAGGGGACATAGATGCTCGCTGCACTCTAAGCGAACGGTGGGTACAGCGAATAAAACGCCTTTGTATTGATTCCAATTAGTTTATGATTTATATAAGAAATATAATATATGGGACACATTTTAATTATTATGGAAAATATTTTCTTTTAAGTTTCAGTTAAGTAAAAAATATACCTTTTTATTTTTTTATAAAGGTGAAAAAAATAATGACATTATTAAGAACAATGTAATTATTATATGTAAGTATAGTGAAATTGCAATATTTTTTCAAGGTTTATATAAATTTGATATTACCTTATGACGACTACAAATACCTCAAATAAATTAACAATGCCTTTACATTATGGGTAATGTCTTTTTGTATTGTTCGTATTATCTCAAATTTACTGTTTTATGACCACGTATTGATTTCTAATATCAATCCGCAAAATAAAAGAAAAACAAGTTTAAATATATATCGTAGATATAATAGATATATCGTAATGAAAGAAATTTTTTACTAACAAAAATAGGAAGGATGACCACTTTACAATAAGAAGATTAGATTTCAAGTGGGTCGTATTAAAGTTTCCATTATTTTATACAATACCTCCATTAAAAAATCCTAATTTGTGCATTAAATTTACTTTTGCGTTCAAATTGCCCATTAAATAAATACTCACGCGTGAATAGAAAATACTATTTTTACCAATATATTTTGTCCCCTAAAATTACTTACTCGCCCATAAAAATTATACATTTTGTCCATTAAATAAATACACAGGGGTTCATACAAAAAGCTATCTTGTGCAATAATTTATACATTTTGTCCCCGAAAGTAACTTATTTGAGCACTAAAATAAGAAAGTTATTCGGCATGGTTCAACAAAAAATGCAAGCTGCAATTGACATTAATTAATATTAAATATTTTAAATTAAAAATACTTTTAATTTATGAATAGGATCGATAGGTGATTTTAGATTAGAACATTAATGACATATTATGTCATATACTATTTGAGGAATTCAAAAACATTGTTTCTTTAAAACTGTTTCATTATAAAAATATCCAAATAAAGTAAACAATATTCTTGTATATATAAAAATGAATATACATTGTGAGAGTATCCAACAGGAACAAAATAATAAACATTAATTGGTTATAGAAAGTATAATATGTTCATTTATATTTATTATTGTATAATATAATTAATGCCTTTTTAGCTTCCGATGGGGCCTAAGTTTACATCTTGGGATACTCAAATTTTGGGCGGTTTTCTTGGAATGACCTTGAAACCGTAAAAAAACGACAATTTTAGAAGGAAAATTGACTAGGAAGGTGAAGTTAAAGTGATAAATCGAATGTTTTGCCTCAGTGAAACCATAACCTCATACCATGGTTGCAATGTGCATTGAGTTGCCTATCTACCTACATTACAGTAAGAATGTAAACAATAGTGATTCAAGGGTCAAGATTAACTTGACCCTGCGCATAAATAACACAGAAAAACCATCCAACGCCATGAAAACTCTACCAAACCTAACATCAAAATTTATTAAAACAAATACCTTCGTGTCATTATTATTTTATTAAAAAAAATAATACACAAATAATAAAAATACAAAAATATTTCAAAGTGATCATCGTATTTTGTACAAAGTATAAATGTACATACTAGTTTACATTACATAACATTGTTATAACATTTAAAGCGACCAAAGCAATAATCTACCAGCAACCGTTCTCATCTCTACGTTACAAAGTAAAAAAATGTACACACTAATTTACATTACATAGCATTACTATAAAATTTAAAGCGAGCAAACCAACAAGACCACCAACGCGCCCTAAAGCAACACATCTATGCCATACAAAGTAAAAATATAAAAATGTATATACATTAGCATTATTACAACATTAAAAGCAACAAAATAATAATTAAAAATCACAGATTATCGAATGAGTTCTCCCGGTCGTAATATTTTCTTTCGACTGGAACTTCTTGCAATGCGTTCACAATTTCAATAGCAACCAACTCCTCCTCCACCGTATCTAATTGAGCAATCGTAAATAAAAACACTTCTTCTCACTTCGACTATACATCATAAAATAAACAAACCGGCAAGCACATGGCCGAGAATTTTGGTAATCCAGGTATGTCATCCGTGCCATCCAACAACTCCTGTATACCTTCCCGCCCACCCCGCCACACACGCATAGATGCCAACTTCTACAATTCAAACTTTCGCATCGGACAGCGCACGTACGATTCGGTAATACTACTTCGAATACTCGTATACCTACGCTTTTAGTCGTATACGACTCACGCGTACGACTCGACTAGGTGATAGCGGCCCTGGCGGGAATACACCAATGCCGTATGTATTCGTAGCAGATGATGCATTTCCACTGCTTACTAATACTTTAAAACCGCTCTCCGGGTACCAAGTTAAAGGATCGTTTGAGTGAATTTTTAACCACAGAATTTCGAGGGCGCGTATTGTTGTTGAAAACGCCTTTGGTATACTCGCTTCTGTGTTTAGAATATTGCGTAAACCAATGTTACTGCAGGAAGACACAGCAGCAACTGTGGATTTAGCATGTGTACATTTACACAACTTTTTGAGAAGAAATGATACGGCAAAATCAACATATACACCACCGGGAAGTTTTGATAGTTTTGATGCGGACACGAGCGACCTGATTCCAGGAAATTGGAGAGATGCAAATCAATCGGAGGAATCGTTTTTGCCTTTAAGAAGAACAGCGCGAAAATCTAAAACAACAGCTAAAAACATTCGCGATGAGTTTGCAAAATTTTTTATTACTCCAGAAGGAAAGCTGCAGTCGCAAGCAAAATATTATTAGCAAATAATCGACGAATTGTTGAAATGTATACATAATAAACGTTTTGAGACTTACCTGTGTTTTTGTCATTTCTCTTGTCCTTTTGGGCTTATTAATATCACTTAAAAACGACATGTACTTGAACCCGAACCACTTAGGCTGGTATATATCATCGGTGCCAGCATCTGATTTGTTTGAATCAAACACCTTTTTTCTTTCCCTGCGGTATGCTGCTAAAAGCGACTTCATTTTATTTTCTGCTTTTGCAGGGCTCACATCAATATTTTTAGCAATATCGTTCCATGCGTCCTTTTTCATTATCGTATTTTTATACTCCTTTCTAGCAACATTCCACAAACATTCGTGTTTTTCGTATTCTTGAATTAGCACAAGTGATTTGGGCTGATGGAATGGTATCTTTGTACATATAGCACGTAAAATGCACATACAATTCAAAATAATGCGTTTTTACGCAGTACTCTGCTTACGAACACGTTATCGCTTTGATGTTTACCGCCTTCCGCTGGATCACCGATTTTAGTTAGCGAACACTGTTACTACCCCGGAAATGTTCGCACGAACGTTATCGAAATTCAACGAGTTGCGAACAATGTTAGCGAACATTGTTAGCGAACACTGTTAGCTAACATTGTTCGCGCTAGTGTGGACCCGGCGTTAGCTGCTGGAATTAATATAGTTTCAAACCAATCTTGGAAAGCAAATGCATCAAACCATCCACATTTAGTTCTACCAACGCGCGTTCCTGGTGGCCCTCCTTCGCACCAAGTTGTCTACAAATGCTCGGATTTATATACTACATATGCTGGTAGCATTATATCTGTAGCGCTGCCACAGATGGAAATAGCACTTTTCGAAAAGTATCTTTCTGGATAATTAACACCCCTCCTGAAAATACACTTCTTTGAGCATGGATTATCCGAGAGATTTGCCTCGTCAAAATTGAATATATTTCCGGCTGGTATTCCTTCGAGAGTGACTTCTAAGTGTTTAAAGTAATCTTCGATTACTTTGACTGACACAGCAGCCCTCTTTTTCTTCTGTTTTGACAGGTACGTAAGGAAATTGGAAATTGCATTTTTGTGCCGTTTTAAGAAGCCAAAAGTCCAGTCTTTTGATGGATAATTGTTTTTAAATTCCACAACTTTTTTTCCAGTTCTTAACAAATAATAGTTCACTAATTTACCAATGTCGACATCGTTAAGGGGAAATCCCCAAGAAGATAAAACTTCAGCATTATTGACAATATTCACTTCCTCAGCATCACTTAGTGCTTTGGGTCGGCCTACATTGTTCGTATGTTTTTTTTTACATTTATTATACAGCGTACCTATAGAAATCTTGAATTGCTTCCGTGCTTCTCGGAACGTTAACTTTTGTAATTTTATCAAATTTACAGCTAGCTCGAGCGTCTCTGGTTTATAATTTCTATAATTCCTATATATATATATATATATATATATATATATATATATATATATATATATATATATATATATATATATATATATATATATATATATTCTGAATAATGATTCGAAAATAATTATCCAACCCTAACGAAACTAACAATAATTATTACCAAGAGTCCAATAAACAATACAAAGTCAAGAGTATTGGTTGAAACCACTACAAATGGCAAACAAGACAATATAAAGTCAAAGAGACAATTTATGAAGGCAAATTTAGTGATAGACATTTTCAAAAGTTTCTAACTTCGAAAATAATTATCCAATCCGAATGAAATTAATAATAATTATTACCAATAGTTCAGTGAACACAAACGCAAGAGTAGTGATTGAAACAACCACAAATATCAGACAAGACAATATAAAGTCAAGAAGACAATAGATGAAGGGAAATTTAGTGATAGACATTTTCAAAAGTTTCTAACTTCGAAAATAATTATCCAACCTCAATGAAACTAACAATAATAATTATTACCAAGAGTCCAATAAACAATACAAAGTCAAGACTAGTGGTTAAAACCACCACAAATGTCAGACAAGACAATTTAAAGTCAAGGAGATAATTTATGAAGGCAAACATTTTCAAAAGTTTCTAATTTTGAAAATATTTTTTTGTTTATTAGCATTTTACTTACCATTTCAACATTAATATTTAATGACACATAAATCAGCTACATATTGATTCAGGAGTTTGTTATATGTACACACAGAGCCAAAAAAACAATAATGAAAAGAGTGGGTTATGCTATTAAAAATATAACTTTATTACATTAATAAATAAATACCTATAAATATATACATCATAATCATTTCTAATCACTGATATTCGCGAATCCAATTCGTCAATATGATCCGTCCATCCAATCCATTAAGACCGTTTCTGTCTTTTACGTGGTCGTTCCAGTTCTTCAACTCTCGCCTTTAGTCTATCAATTTCTCTCTGCCGTTCTTCCGCGACTAAAACAGCAGCGTGATAGGCGTTCTTCCATAGGCAGAGTTTGAAAAGTTTCTCCTTCGATGCGCGTTGGTGCTTCAGATGCATCATGGTCAGGCGCAATTTTTCCGTGAAATACTGGATTTCATTTTGGATTTGTTGTTGCTTGCAGGATGATCTTGTGGATACTGGCATTTTTACGATCTGTATTCTTCGCTTGTACAGAAGTAAATGGGGTAATTCTATTGCAAGGGGTTTATATATGCCACCAGAACTTGATTGTAACGGTAAAATAAGTTGTATAGATAAAGGTGTCCTTTATAGAGGTTAAACAAAATCAGATAAAATCAATTTATAATAAAGAGCAGGTCATACACATGGTTAGTATGTTTGCCAATATTTGGACAGTTATTGACAGGTAGTGAAAACAATCAATAAAATCCTTTGTCTGACAAGTTTGCCTGACAAGTTTTGTTGTTAATATTTATTTTATTTTATTTTACTTTGTTTAACCATTCATCAATACACATTCTAACAAAGTAAGCATTACATATGAAATCATTATGAACAGTTCAGCTTCTCTCCCCGCAAGAGAAATAAAACAATATAACAAAAAAAAACATAACAGAAATTAGAATTAGCAAAGTAAACAGGGGGGGGGTAAACATGTGAGAGAAGAGTACCTATATTTCTAAAATGCAACTTGTTGTGTATTAAATATGTTACCTGCTTGACGGAAGTCAATTCATCAACATGGTTCCGTTAGTCAGAAACGTTGAAAGTTGCAAATTTAATTTCAGATTATTTATTTCTTATTTTAAGACCAGTTAATATTATATTACTAATGCTCTACAACGTATAACCGATTAAAGTATAAAACACAATTACAGCAAATATGTATATGCCTTCGCGCTTATCATATGCAAATGGAAATAAACATTACGTACGTAATATATGGTTAATGCATAATATAACAATTTTAAAAGACTGCTTATGCAATTATGATAAAAAAAACAGAATATAAAAAACAGTTATACAGAATGTCTGTATAACATAACTTGATAAAAAACACAAAAACTTGTTGATTCGTAATATTTTGAACAACCGGTTATGAGAGTGTATGTACAGAAGGCTAATTCAAGCGAAATATATGATTTCATATAAAATGGATCTTAGACCTGTCACAACACTTTGACGATTTGATCTTCTAGTTGATGAACCCACGTGTATACGATACTCGTATACACATATACCGGGTGATACACTTAAATTGAGACGGACTAATAACTTACAAACCATAAATTCATCTTAATCATAGCAAAACATCTTAATCAAGATCCTTATGCTTATTCCAATGGTGCTACTGAATTTTCTTTATCTTAAACGGTTCGAAAGTTATGACGTTCCAAATACTGAAAGTTGTACCAAAATAGCTATTTTACGACATTTTCACTTTACGGAGCAAACTGTGTCCAATCTAGTCATGCGATTTGGATAATTACAACGGTACCGGATTGGAAATTATCCCAGGAATCCATGTTTGAAGACCTTGTTGCCCTAAGGTAGTGTTTTCACCGAAAGCAACTGCGACTGAGACCCGACGTCAACGCAACCGCTTCATCAACCCAACGCTAATGTCATAGTATGCGTGTACCCACCGAGTTGCTTTCTATAGTTGTATGCAAATAGGTGGGAGCGGTGCGTTGAAGTCGGGTTCCAGTCGCAGTTGCTTTCGGTGAGAACACTACCTTAGATGTACCATTCGCGAGTACAACGCAAAAAAAAAACGACGATTGTATCTTTTCCATTTTTAGGAAGTAAGTTTCTTAAGAAGTAAGCTTACTATTCATATGTTTCGGTAAAAATATTTTCTGTTTTAAGTCAGGTATAACAAAATAAAAATAAAGACCAGGTGATAAACATAGTTAGTTAGTATGTTTGGCAATATTTGTACAGTTATTGGCAGGTAGTGAAAATAAACAACGATACCTTTCGTCATGGAACAATACATTTCTATTTGCTATGGAGAATACATTTTCTATGGCGTAATTTATATTGTATTCAATAACCTAGGGTGCTAAAAGACCACCAGATGTATCGCCATGGCCCCATTAGACACAGCAACAAAGTACCGTTATTTAAAATCTTCCCATAAAACTGCAAAAGTGTTTAAAATGTGTATAAGGTATTACTTATTTATTTGTTAAGATATTTAGGTACCTGTGGTTAACATTCCCGTTATGTTTTGAAAAACGAAAACATGTTTTATACAAAAGTTACTGAGATCATAGTTTTCTAACACCAAAAATTATTTATATGTACTTATGCAGGGTGTTTTGTAATGGCATATCACTGGAAGTGCTGCTTTTAAACAAACTATGCAATAACAGTTAATTTTAGTGTCTTTGTACTTATTGCCTCTGAATTTAATGATGAATCAAAAAATGTATTTGTGTGTTCAAGGTACACTTACCAAATTAAGAAATTTTTGAGGTACACCAAAGAAAAAGCCAATGTCAATTTAATATTTATGTATTATTAAAATCAGTATAACATGGAAAGATGCTTAGTGAGAAATGTGAGGCTGCCTCAGTCAGCATAGGCGATCAAAATTTGGTACAATTGCTGATAGGGCTGCTCTCAGCTCTTCGTCGATCGTCCTCAGGCGTTCTCTCTTTTTTGATTTAATCGTAGCGAGAGTTGAAAACCCTAATTCGCACCAGTATGTCGTGGAAAATGGTAGCAAAATTGCAATAGCACGCTTTGACAGCTGTGGATATTCATTTTTTATGTGCAGCCAAAAATATGCTAGCTCTGTTTGGGAAAATGTAAGCTTTAATGTCCGATCAGTTTTTAACTCGATGAATTCTTCCTGCTCGTTTATCGGTAAATGTCCAAGGAAAATACTTTCTGAGAATGGATTTCGTACCCAGTCCATAGGTTGCAGGTCACACTTAGGAAAATAAGAGTTAATTCTTTCTGCTAATAGCTCCAAGTGTTTTACTATCAAAGGCTGCACCTTTTTTGCTGAATTGGTAGCCATGACATTTGGAAACATTTCATTACTACCATTCGTAGCGTGGCTGATCCATAAAGCCAACTTAGCCCGAAAACCTTCAATCTTGTCTGACGATGTTAAAATATTAGAATTCCTGCCCTGCATTTTTTGTTGAGCTCATTTAAATGGGCAAATATGTCTGCCAGATAAGCAAGCTTTGCTACCCATTCTTCTTTTTTAAACAGTGAAGCAAAATCTGAACCTTGGGCTTCTAAAAACATCTGGGTCTCATTTTTAAGCTCGTATATCCGAGAAAGAACCTTTCCGCGAGAAAGCCATCGTACTTCTGTATGAAACAGAAGAGACTGATGATCTGCTCCCATTTACTGACACAGTGCATTAAATAGACGAGAGTTCAGCGGTCGCGATTTGATGTAATTGACAATTTTAACGACATCTTGTAGGACAGATAACATTTCATCGGGTAAAGACTTCGCCATCAGTGCTTCCCTGTGTAAAAAGCAATGTAAATGTTTAATATTAGGATTTTTTTCAGAAGCCCTGGTTGCAAATCCCCTGATTTTTCCCGTCATAGCTGCTGCTCCCTCTGTGCAAATGCTTATGCAGTTGTGCCATTCCAAATTATGCTCACTGAAGTACTGGTCGGTTATTTTGAATATTTCTTCACCAGTTGTATAACCAGGTAGTGGCAAACAAAATAAAAAGTCTTCTTTTATTTCACATCCATCAATGTACCTCACATTTGAGATAAGATGCGCATGGCCACTGATATCAGTAGACTCGTCAACTTGCAACGCAAAGACTCCACTAAGCCCTAATTTTTCATTTAACGTTAATTGAATGTCACTATAAATATCATTAATGCGACGTGAGATCGTATCTGCTGACGCAGGTATTTTTTCAATTTCCTTGGCGGCTTCTTGATTAATCATAATCTTGACAACTTCTTTACAGACAGGTAAAATTAAAGTTTCAGCAAGAGAATGAGGCTTCTTAGATTTAATTAACATGTTAGCGATCATGTAGCTCGCTTTTTGCGCCTTGTCTGATGTTCTGAAAGACACATTCATGAGAGTGGCCTGTTTCTTACATTGGTCTTGCAAACGTTGAAAAAAGGCTTTGTCTTTTTGACCCACCGATGCGTGTTTAGTAGTTAAATGTCGTAAAAGTTTACTGGGCACCATCGAATTATTACCCAATGTTTCTCCACAAACAACACATTTTGGGTTTGGGCATGATTCGTCTCCGCAATATGTAAAGCCATAACTTATATAATTCTCATCATATCTTCGATTAACAACTTTCGGCTTTTTCTTCGTTGGCTCTGCTTCTTCCTGGGAATCAGTAGTATCTCTTAACAAAGTTGTAGTACGTTTAATGAATTTATCCACTATTCGCCGATTATGGTCTATTTTCTACTCTATAAAGTCAATTACGTTCGCGATGGCACAATCACAAACTAGCCGCTATTTACTGGCACGCAACAACGACGACTAAACGGGACACACCCGGTGATGCGATATATCGCAGCCAACTTAAAACCGTACCCACCCTTCATGGTTTGAAAGCGAGCGGGATTCCCAGAATTTCCACCGTATTCCCACCAATCACGCTCGCTCTGCAACCAACTGGGGGCAGTCTGCTTTGTGCACGTTGTGCACTAGGCGGGGTACACGGGTAGGCTGCATAACCCTCAGCTATGTGTATTATCTTTCTAACTTTCTGATAAAACGTGACATTTTTTCGCGGCACACCAACTGATGATCACGGTACACCAGTGTGCCGCGGCACACCCTTTGCGGAACATTGCCTTATGGCACAGAGAGTATAACTGTAAATAATGTTGGGTTATAGAAAACTATTTTTCTACACATAAATTTATTATATTAGGACAACAGATGTTTTTACTTTCTGACTAGTACCCTGGAAGGAAAGTATTGTAATCGACGGAAAAAAAAATTGAGATTTTGGCGGAAATACGCGTTTTGAGGTCCCCTGAAGTCGTAATGGAGGGCTCACTGTATGTGTCAGCATTACGTTATCGGCCCGCGATCGAAGAATAAATAAACACCTCGCAGAAAAACTCAGATACGTGACAGAATAATATTATGGTTATTTGTATCGAGAGGTGCCTTGTGTTATGATGTAATCATTCGTTTAAGTGTCAACAATGTAGTCGGAAAGTTGGGTGAGGGCCACCCCAGATATTTTTACTATGTCGTCAAAAACTTGTAGTCAACAACATTTGTCAAATCACGAGGATACATTTGTTTGAATTCCCCTGAATCGATTGCAATGATTTCTGGAAAATGTATGTGTGTGTGTGTGTGTGTGGGTGCGTGCGTGCGTGCGTGCGTGCGTGCGTGCGTGCGTGCGTGCGTGCGTCTGTCTGTCTGCTGTGTCTGTGTCTGGTCTTCAATATTTAGAATTTTCCGACGTCCTATTTATTTAAACCCAGAAAGTGTATCAACAATTACAATGACCTGTGTATTACTACATAACTATCTGAGAAAGAGTAAAACCTCTTCAAATATATATACACCTCCAGGCTCGTTTGACTTATATAACAATTATGGCACTCTGGTAACACCTGGATCCTGGCGGCGACATGATGATGAATTTAATGCTATGCAACCTTTACCAAGGATCCCACGAGGATCTTCGCTGACTGCCCAACAAATCATAGAAGAATTTACTTTATTTTTTTACAAATTTTTATAGAAATATTATATTAAGATCATAATAAATGAACCATATTCATAAAATACTGATTTTATTCATTTAAATTAGATTTTTTTACTTACCGTTTCAGTGTTCACAGTAAAATTACAGATATATAGTGGCGTTTTTTATTAGTTTGCCCTCTGTTCTCACTAGACAAAATGCAAGGTATAGTGTACTGATGGATGTCCCAAACCTCACTATCAAAATAATAAACACTTTTAGAAATGAAAATCGCCGTTAAGAAGATCATGTAGATGTGTACTCAAAGCTAAAGGGCAAAACACCTAGTCTGTCACAAGCAAATGTAATATATAAATTGCAGTGTGCAGACTGTGGTAAGTTCTATGTCGGTCAAACCTCACAATTACTAAAGAGCCGTTTACCAGGTCATAAAAGCGATTGCACAAGAAACCCTGACAGATGCACGCTGGCCACACATGTACACCGAGATCATAGGATAAAGTATGAAGAGGTAAAAATATTGGATATAGAACCGAACTACACCAAGCGCTCGTTCCTGGAGATGTACCAGATACACCAGACTCACAGTGTGCTAAATAAAAGGTCAGACATACAAGACCTAAGTGCTATATGTACTGGAGTTGGACAATAACAGTAATGACACCACTGACAGTTTGTATGAAGAAGCAATAAAATTTTAGTACCATTTAAATTTACTGCCTAAATTTGAATTCAAACAGTTTGAGGGAAGTGTTACATCATAAGATGGCGGACACCAAGATAGCGTCCCGGAAATGATAAAAGATCTAGAAGCATCCATTCCATCCTATCGACCATGTCGACGTTTTGCTTTAAATTAAGAAAATAAAAGTGTGGAAGTCCTTAATTGCAGCTTAAAGCTGCATCCCCACTATGCCGAGCGGCAAAGCCGATCGGGTTTATTGAGATTATTGTGCCGTCCCTATTACACAGAAACTGAGTACGTGCCAAAGCAGTCACACGCGATTCCAGTTGTCCGAAAATAAGCGACGAACAAGACCAACTTTTATTAGCAGCTGCGGCTGCAATTATTGTTGATTATGGTATAACCCGAAAGCGTAGTAAACTGAAGAGGAGATTTTGGACTCGACTGATGATATTATTGTTGCTATTGTGCGAATATTGGGAGATGATATTGCTGTGTTTGGAAAACAGGTGCATCGTATTTTCCCAATTCTGCCACAAAGAGGGTCTTATTTATAGTTGTTCGGGTTCTGAACCTGGCATACGAAGATGTTATTTTGCGGAGTTTGATGGCAACCTGTTCTCCGAATACAGCAAATTCATCTTTCTCCTGCCCCTTTGATTGGATAGATTTCAGAATATTTATTGCTTCATTGATGACAGGCGTGGTAGATTCGCGTTTTCTTTTGAGGTTTCAACTTGCCGAGGATGTATTTGGCGCGCATAAAGTTTGTGCCACCCCCTCTTGTTGTTCAATATCGTTCACTGCTCTACCTTCATTTTTATTCTCTTCTTCTTGTTGGGTTGTCTCCTTTACCTAAAAAAATCTTTGTTGCAGATGCCGGTAAATGAAAGAGAATGGGAAATTATAGCACAAGAGTTCCAGAATCAATGGAATATCCCACATTGTGTTGGGGCAATAGATGGAAAGCATATAACTCTACAATCTCCTCTAAACCAGAGGTTCCCAAACTTATTTTCCTCGTGGACCACTGGCCATGTTTTTCGGTTTTGGGTAGACCCCCTGCTTACCTGATACTACTTTTTTGCAAATTCATCAAATTCAAATGTATTTTTGACATCTGGTATAGTACTACTCACTTTGAAAGATTTAAATTTCTAACTGTGGTGAAGTGAAGTGTGAATAATTTAAAAAACACAGTAAGTTTTATACGTTTATTAATTAAATTCAAATGAAAATAAACCAAAAAATAACTAAGTAAATAATAAACCATTTTAGTGGGAGGGATGAACTTGTTGCTTTAATAATAAATTTTCAACATTTGGTATTTACTTTAAAAATGTTCTCGCAATATTCCACAATACAGGATAAGTAACAGGTATGTCTTTTTGAAGGCAGAATTGCTGATATCCGTTTCTAAACAGAACCTTAAGTTCTTCGTTAGTGCTTATTCCGATGAGTTCCTCTTGTAATATGACATCCGTTTCTTCAATGTCACCATATGGATTGATTATCCACTGTGGTATTTCCATAGTCAACACATCATCAAACCTAGTTTCAAAATCTGAATAGAGGGCATATAAATGTTGAACGTAGGTTGAAACGTCGTCTTCCTGGCAGTTTATCTGTGACAAATTAGGAAACTGGGAAAATTCGCGCCGTCCATTGTTTTGCTTCATTAGCTTAATTCTGGCAAGAAAGGCTGAAATGATGGACTTTGTTTTAATCAGATTTAGACTGTCAGCTTGTAACTGCAAGTTAACCATATTAAATATAGTAAACAAATCTGTTAAATAGGCAATATCTGCTTTGCACTTCAATAAATTTTCTTTTAAAATTGTATCTTTAGCATCCAGAAACTCTAAGATAGTCTCAAAAAGTGCAAAAATCTTGTCAAACATAAGCCTTTCGATAGCCAGCGTACTTCAGTATGAAGGAGTAATTGATGAAAGTTTTCGTCATTTTCTTCACACAACTGCGCAAATAACCGCGTATTTAACGCATTGCTTCAGATTCGGTTTACTGCATGAATCACTAATTGAAGAGATTCATGCAATCTAACATACAAATTTTTAGCAACTAAATGTTGTCGATGGATAACAGTGCATTGCTAACACCCCGGGTACATTTTGTTTTAAATAGCTTATCAATCCACGATAGCGTCCAACCATGGCAGGTGCCCCATCTGTAGCTACTGATATTATATTTGATAAAGGTATTGCTTTTTTCATGAAGTAATCCTTGAGAACATTAAATATTGATTGGCCTTTAGTATGGGTTATCAAAGTTCTCGCGAAAAGAAGTTCCTCATAGATTTCTTGATCCATAATAAATCGAACATATGCCAATAATAATGCTTCATTGCCAGGTAAAGTTGACTCGTCCAGCTGTATAGAGAAACGGGTTGTTTGCAAATAATTACATAAGAAGCTTTCAATATCATTACTCATTTCATCAATACGTCTGCTAACTGTGTTGTTACTTAAAGGAATTCTTTTAATAATATCAGATGCAGGTTTATGTAAAACAGTTTTTAAAACGTCTGCAACGGCTGGCAAAATTATTTTCTCCGATATTATGCGGTTTTCTGGATTTTGCTATAAGTAGCGAGATAATGTAAGACGCCCGCAAACCATCATCGTTTCTTTGTGACGTCGAAGCAAACATTCTGTCCAGCGTGGGTCTCTTCTGAAATTGATCTTTCAATGTTTGAAAGTATTTCAGATCTTTATCTATTTTATCAGAGTGACATCTTTTCAGATGATCCTGCAGCTTGGATGGTTTCATAGCGTCATTGCTTAAAACTTTGTTGCATAAAAGGCACATAGGCAATTGTTTGTCCATTAATGATGGAACGAAGCCAAAGGTCAAATAATCAACACTGTACTGCCTACATTTCTTCTTAGATTCGGACATGTTGACTATCATTTATCTGGGGATACAATTAATCTATTTAAATCAGACATAGCAATTATACAACATTTAAATTTAAAGATAGAAAAGTATTATAGTACCGATTCCTAAAACTTTGAAAAAAGAACCTATTGGGAGTACCCACCCGTGTAATTGTGCTTGATTTGAAAATTAAACTACTAATAACGTCATGATCGGCGTAATTTATCTATCTTTGTATAAAACTAAAATTTTATAAAAATAATGCACTTTTCTCCGGCACTCATAAACAAAATGACACAGTTTATATTTTGGAAACTATTTCTTCTTCCTGCGCTGTCTTCGCGAAGCTCTGAGACAAAAATTCACGAATCTGCTCGTATGTGTGAAACATCACAGCGCAACTGAATATCGACCACCACGACCGCACCGTAGCGTTAAGAGGGGAACCTAACTATACGCGATGCACGCGGTGCAAACCCGCAGTGGTCATTGGTGACAATACACACTGTTTGGTACGCTTTCATGTAAAAGCTAAGCAATAAATCCCGTAATCTTACATAAATAAATTAGATCTTGAAATCCACTATCGTTGACCCCCATGTTCGTTTCATGGACCCCCATTTTTATTTTTCGCTGACATAGACCCCTTGCAGGTCGTCGTTGACCCCTGGGGATCGATATAGACCACTTTGGGAATCACTGCTCTAAACAGTGGTTCCGACTATTTTAATGACAAGTCATTCTTCAGTATTGTACTATTGGCAGTGTTTGATGCAAATTACAACTTTATATATGCAAATGTTGGTTCTCAAGGAAGGATATCAGATCGGGGGTATTTAATGCAACACATTTAATAAAATGCCTGGAAGAGAGAGTACATTGAATCTACCTTCAGCCCGTGTTTTACTGGGACGAAACGTGGAAGTTCCATTTGTCTTTGTTGCGGATGACGCCTTCCCGTTATCATGTAATATTACAAAACCTTTTCGGACGTAGAGTATCGGAAAATGCATTTGGAATAATTTCTTCAGTTTTTCGAATACTAAGCAAACCTATGTTATTACATCGGAGACAGCTGCGAAAATAACATTAACATTACTACATTTATATAATTATTTAAGGAATACACCAAAAAATGTTTACAACCCCAGAGAATTTTTTGATTCAGAATCTGCGGAAACGGGACACATTTCCAAATTATGAGTTTACCAAAAGTACCGCGAAGAAGCACCGGTGCAGCTCAGTCTGTGAGAAACGAGTTTAAACAGTATTTTAATTCTCCTGAAGGGGATTTGCCATTCCAACATAAGCATAACTAATAAAAAGGTTTTATACTACTGTAGACATTTAACAATTATAACGTTGACATACCTTCGTATCTGTGGTTTGCTTGGGTTTATTCCTATCTCTTAAAAGTTGCATAATTTCATACGCAAACCATTTGCTTTTATAGCCAATTGTCGGTCCCAGCTCCTTCCCCTTTTGGACTCTCTGGCAAAATGGCTTAATAAATGTTTGATTTTCCTTTCGGCTTCCGTTCGCTTAACTCCAAAATGAGCACTTATTTCTAATAAAGCGTCGTTCTTTTTATTTTTGTTCTTGTAGTCTTGTAATCTACAGTCCCAAAGAATCTGGCGATCGCGATACATTTCAATTAAGGTTATGACACTAGAATTCGTCCACTCAATGTTTAGCCGCTCGAGTACGTACACATTACCGGCATCGGCTCGGCTTTCTTTGATGATAACCGACAACAGTCGGGTTCGGATCGGCACGCCGCGCCGCACAGTGGTTGAAATAGTCATTTTGAGCGCGCAAAATTATATTTTACCATAACATGCATAACGGAGCCAAGTAGTGAAAAAAATAATAATTTTTATGAAATTTAACATATAGTTATATACGTAGTGTTTCCAAATTTAAAATCACAGCTACCCATGATGTTATTTTTTATTTTTCATTAATCTATTTTTTAACTGAATGTGAACTAATAATTTAAAATTAAACCTGTTATGTGCGAGTACGATATTAAAAATATACGCTGCTGAAAATCTTTTTAGTATTAAATGTATTTCCGAATTTTCTTGAATTTAATTCGTAACATATAAAAACAACAAAATAACAAAATCCTCTGGCAACTTCAGGACCACCACCACATCTTATATAATTTATAAACAAATAAAACTATTCTATTTCCATTGGCGTTGGCGTTTTAAGCAGCCTTAAAACATCGACGGGTAAGGAACCACCTTTTCTGTGTCCTTTACTTCTCATACTGCTGATACATGGGTCTGAAGAAATGAGAAGCATATGTACCATATAATATTTCTCAAAGGCGGAACTATCCACTGACAAACCACAAGCTAGTGTTCTCAGAATTGTACCGAAACGTATTATGATATTTTCGCTTACACCGGTAATTTTCGACGACAAACTGGAATTGTCAAAAAACGTTCGAGCTGTGTTTCCGTCGTTTGTTGACCCGTAGCCGGATTTCGGTATATCTATTAGAAGCCCCATTTCCTTACGGAACCTATCCTGAATATGCCGTTTTCTCTTGTTAACTCTTTCCCTGTCCATTTTTTTAATTTGCCATGTTTTTACTTTCAATCTATATGATATATGGATTATACATTCGAAGAATTTGATCCATGCATGAAGGCTGGATATTCCAAACAAAATTAATGACTGATTAGTTGGCCTTTCTTGAATTGCGCCGATGTCATTCATCTGTTTGGGAGTAGCTCCACAGATATAACAATTTTGCATTGATGTATTTGCTAGATTGCTGCATATCTTGCCATCTACCATTGTCAGTTGTAGTCTGGAATGAAAGCTGATTTTCTTTCCTTCTACTATAATAATTGTGGGTACCAATTTCTTAATTTCCTCTTCAATTTTGCGTACCTCTTCCTGGACAAGTTCTTTTGTCTCTTTTCGAAACATGATTTTAATGGGCCTGCAATATTTAGTGGATGAAGTTGTAGGGTTTTGCCAAAGCAATATTTCTTTATCATTTTCACCACTTTCATGAGTATTTATGGATTTCATTTGCAGCGGAACCAACGAAATCGCTAACAATGATGAATCGTCTAAATCTTCTTTCGTAAAGACTTGCTTGTAATTGCTTTGTCCTGATGCACCATCACATCCCCATTTGAAAAATACATTGACATTTGATCCAATATTCACCTGCTTAATAACGCTAGATTGCACAGAAACCAGTCTTTCAATTGTATGATTGAGAAGAGCCTGTAGTTTAATTTCCCCAATATCTTCTGTTACTATTACACTGTCTGGATAACTTTCTTTTTTGCATTGAGTAAAGTATTGTAGCTTGGAAATATATCTGCATCATGAGCTTTGCAAATTTGCTGGACAGCTATATACTGTTGTTTTGTAAATTTGTTGTCAACATACAGAGCCAGAGCTTCGTCGGAAATAATTTTGGTCGGACGTCTCTCGTCAAAAGAGAATATCACATTCTTCATTTTCTTTGTTGTTGAAGGAGACATATTAGATATGTGCTTTATAACTTGTGCAGTGTCCCGTTTACCGCTTACACGCAAACTCATTTGCGCTGCAAACGCAAGTTCTTCATAGCTATATTTCTTTAGAAGATGATTCACTTTCTTTCTTTTCGCGGATTCGGAGGAGTCTTCGAAAGGCTTGGGAGGACGACCAGCAGTCGATGCCATTCTATTTGTTAAAGATTCTTCCACATCGATATTGATTTGAATCGCCATTTTGCCTTCCAGCCAATGCTTGTTTGTAGACAAAAATCTTTCTAATGTTCGCTGACTTGCCATCCACCTCCTGCGAAACTGGGTCGTTAAATTCTTAATTTTTCGGTAAACATGAACTTTTAATCCCTTATCCATCTCGCAGTTATTAAACATGTGATTAAAAATATGCTGTTCGCCATTGATATGTTTGTGTGCTCGCCAAACATGAAACACGAATTCCTCCGACAAAACTAAAAAAAATAATATAAAATATTGGGGCACATTTGGGCATCTAATTTCTTTTGTACTTGATAAAATATACTATTGGCTAAAAACTGACGGTAAGCAAATGAGTAAACAGTACGAAACTTTTTTGTTTAATATTAAATTATTACGCAATGTTAAGTAACATTTCGCTTAGCGCAAACAATAATATAAATATTGATAATAAATAAATGCGAAAACGTGAAGATAAATATAAACACGTTAAGTAAACTACATACCTTGCTGAATTAGCTCCATTACAACTAACCTAAATTGCACCAGTTAAAAATGACATATAAAATATAAGTTGGTTGTAGACATGACCCGAGTTATTGAACCGTTGTCATGGTAGTGTTTAAGTTGCTGTGCACATCGTCACAGGTTGCTATGATGCGACATTGAGCGGATTTCAGTTTAACAGGTATTAATGTACTTATTTCAACAGTAACTACTTAATTTATATAATATCAAATATCATAATTATGCGCGGCTGGATAGGGTACTTCAACCACTGTGCGCCGCTCGGCCTGGCGGCAAAACCGCTCGGCAGTGCCGATCGTCATAGTGGGGATGCATTTAACATTTTATGTTTGTAGACAAAAATTTCTAAAAGTTAATTAAATCGCATGATCAAATCGCACGGATTTAGAACTGATTCTAATTCCATGCAACTTGGTTATATACACAAGTTGCATAGTGTAAAACAAAAATCGCATGCGACTCAACCATTGATCGAATTACATATTTTAGATGCACAGATGTAAAAGGGCCTTAATGAGATTGCGCTGACTAGACAGTACATTGAACAATTGGGTATTGGGTTTGAAACGGCTTTTATATAGTAAATTCTGAGTGGGATGTGGTATAGAATGAATCATAGGGAATGCTAGTCGTTATTGATGTGGGTTTTCTGTAGATGTCGAATGTAAAACAATTGTCATGCCGAAGAACGGTCACGTCAAGAAAACTTAACACTCTGTTAGATTCAACTTCGATGGTAAAGTTAAGTTTAGAGTGAATGTTGTTGATATAACCCAATATGATCTGAAGTTCAAGCTGGCTTCCTTTCCATATACAGAAAATGTCATCGACATAACGGAACCATCCCCCGACATGACAATAGAAAGGCTTAGAGGCGTAATTTATATGATTGTTTTCAATATGATCAACGAATACATCGGCTAAAAAGCCTGATAAAGGAAGGCCCATAGAAAGTCCTTCCTCGATTTTGTAGAATTTGTCATTAAATGTACAAAAGTTTTGTGAAATAATATGTTTTTGGATTGAATTGAGATGTGGAATATTATGATGAAGGAAATGTGATTGAAAAAGCGGATTTGGAAACAGATAAATGAAGTGGTAAAGTGACACAAGTTATATTAGAATTATCGCTCTCGATATTGTAAATTCGAGTTTCGTTTGAATCGGAGATAGAATTGTCGCATGAAATGGTATTCGAACTAGAATTAGACTCAGTGGAAATAGTAGAATTGGCATTACACGTAATTGCATGATTGGAACTAAGATCTTCGATTGATTTAGAATTATTGAAATTTGCATCGCTTGAATTAGTAGATAGGATTACGTATCGGGCTGGCTATATCAGTATAACACATGTTTACTTCATGTCGCGAGCTCGGGTTACGTTGCCCGACGTACCCGGCTCTTGGAAGTTTTCCGGACGCGAATTTCTTGGAATTCCAGCGTTATTATTAGAATTAGCATTATAAAAGTTAGAATTTCGATTAAAATTTGGATTTCGACTAAAATTCCGATTTTGGTTAAAGTTTGGACGCGGAGAAAAGTTATTTGGGTTTCGCCGTAGCGAATTATTATATTGTCGTTTCCGACACTGTTCTATGCTATGGCCAATATTTTTACAGTAGTTACAGGTAAGCTGGACCTTATTTACATTAGCTTCGGTCTTAACTTGGAATCTGGGATTATGATTTGGAAAGGACAAGGAACTAGCATTTTTGTTTAATGGACACTGATTCGATTTATGGTTCAACTTGCCACAAGTATAACATTTAACTCGTGAATTTGGAATAGATCTTTGCGTAATCAAACTGCGTTCCTCCTCGCACGCGGCTTCGACTGCGTCTTCGAATTTTGGAAATCGGCTTGCTTTTACGATTAATTTTATTGGCTCTTGTAGTCCCTCAACAAATGCCATTAGCGCATGCTTAGAATTTAAACTGGTAATGATATTGGCGGCTTCATCGCCCTCGCTAGCGATAGAGGCATCCGTAAGGTCTAAAGTAATACGTTCGATTCTATTTGCGAAAGGCCTAACGTCCTCGTTGGAAAATTGCCTAGTAGTTAAAAGCTGAGTTTGAATTTGCGCTATCGTACGCTTTTCTAGGTATTGACTCTGTAGCATCACCTTTAAACCATCCCAAGATTCTATTTTTTTATACTTTATAATATTATAGGCTGGGCCTGACAATTTCGAAACAATTACATTTATTAACGTTTTTTTTTTCTTCACGAGTCGTCGCGCTGTTGGACATAATGTCACAACATGCGACGAACTTGTGTAAATTTGCTCTATTTCCAGTGAATTCTGGAATCATTTTTAAAGCTATGTCTATTGAAAATGGCATTGTTCTTTCCGCTGGAATTTGTACTGGGATTTGTACCTGAGATCCTGCGTCTAGTTGTACAGCGTTATCGGTTGGATTTTCTGACATAAATTAGGATTTAAAAGACTTACAGATCGGCACTGCACTGCACAGCACGATTTGATGATGTGGAACGGCGTTGATGTAGCGTAGAATTCGGCGGCGGCTTCCTGGATCCTGCAGCGTTGTATCTTCGGTGATGATGTACCCCTCGGACCCTTCGCTTGGATGAAACACTCGAAACCAATCCAAACAGTCCAAATTCTTCGGAGGACTCTTGTGTACCGTCGGTATGACGTTCTCGCACACAGGAACTTCCACGCTCAATGGATTCTCCAATGCTGCAAACCACTCGCAATTTCCTCCCGTTTCTTCCGATAGTTGTTGAATATGGGCGTGACGAAGTCCGTAGAACTACCCTTGATCAACTACCCTTACTCAAACTACCCCACACCTGACACCAAATTTGTTGAGTGTTAGGGGTTGAAATAAAAGATGAAGTGCGTAGACTAAAGTTTATTTCCCACACCTCCCTGGATACACTGGATTTACAGGTCACACGCCGAATCGAGCTACCCAACTTAGCTTTACTTGAATTGAATTTGACTTAACTTAACAACTAACTAAAATTACTCGGACAATGAGTTTTGTCTATTCCTGATGTCACGTGGTATATAGAATAAAGGTCCAATAGGATATGAGTTAGTGATATCAAAAATGACCAATGAGCGCACGGCACGGTGTACGCTGTTCACAAGAAGTGCCTAATGTCACCGAACCTGTGCATCAGCACATTTCATGTGTTGCAAGTGTCCGCGAGATAGGAGTTTGAAACTATAACATGACACTAATAAAATGAACAAAGGAAATGCATTATAAGCATATTTGATGACTGTACCCGAGAATAATAATAAGTATTTACTAAATGTAATTATGAAACAATACAAAAAGGGGTTGTAAGGGGTACTTTACAACATTCCTCCCCCCTAATTTTGAAAATTGTACCTAGGATTGGTGCAATTACTATCAAGGTACTAACAAAATTAGTACCTTGATCTGTAATTATAATTTTAGGAGTTCCGTACTTGCAAATAATTTGAGTTGCGAACGCTCTTGCTACGGTATTAGCTTCCTGATTAGGTATTGGTATAGCTATTGAAAACTTCGATAAACCGTCCTGACATGTGAGGATATATTTATTGTAATAGTTTATGTTTAATGGGCCAACTATATCTAAGAATATTTTGTCAAAAGGTTGAGACGATGTTGTTGTTATACACATTGGAACCTTTGTTTTCTTTGAGCATTTGTTTTTCTGACAACTTTCGCAAGATTTAATAAATCGTTTTATATCTTTGTACATATTATGCCATTGGTATTTTTTCCTTGATACGTTTGAATGTTTTATTTACGCCTACATGTCCACCGATAGGAGTGAAATGATATTCTTTCAAAATGGTAGCAATTTCTTCCCGTGTTAAATTTTGTTTTATGTCATTATGTACAATATAAATTTTGATATCGGAGTTTAGAAAAATATAACGAAGCATTGTTCTTACTGTGGTTACTTTGAGTTTATTTTCAATTAATGTTGATTCGTTTAAATATAAATTATGAATATTATTTGACAGACAATGATCCTTAATGTCAGAGAGTATTGAGAATAAAGTATGGTATTCAGGCGTATCAGTATGATTTTCTTTAACAATTAAATAAAATTCGGTGTTGTCTTGAGTTTGTAGATTTATGAATTGACCTGTCTTAGTAGCAGAACTTGAGAGTTGAGAAATTACATTGGTGCTCTTTTCATCGTCCAAGTTATCGAATTTGGTATCTGTTAAAATTATTTCTGCGTGATTGGCATTGGCAACAAATGTAGATTTACCAGTGTCTATTATATTATTATTTATTATAACCTTCTTATTGATTTCTTTCAAATATAATTCGTACTCATTATTGCTCTGGATATAGTGACAGTTAGCGATTGGAATCCGAGATAAACAATCGGCATTAAGATTTTGATTTCCTGGCTTGTAACTTATATCATATTCGTATTCTTCCAATTTTAAGCGAAAACGTAACAGTCTTGAAGATGGATTAGTGACATCTTTTGACGTACTAAATATATTAACGGTTTGTGATCTGTGTATATTTGAAAGCTCTTTCCATTCAGGTATGGTCTCCAGTGAAGGACACAATAAATGATTGCCAAAAATTCTCTCTCAATTGTAGAATAATTGGTTTCCGCTTTATTCAGTGCTCGACTTGCATATGCTATGGGATAATCGTTCTGTGATAAAACACCACCAATAGAATGTTGAGATGCGTCTGTAGTAACGCAAAATGGTTTACTGAAATCGGGATATTGAAGTAACGGAGGGTTAATAAGTTTTTGTTTTAAATCGGTAAATGCCTTTTCACACATAGGTGACCAAATAAACTCTGCGTCTTTTTTTAGTAATTTAGTTAAAGGATTTACGATTCCTGAAAAGTTTTCAATAAACTTTCTATAGTACGAAGCGAGACCATAAAATGATTTCAATTGCTTTTGATTCTTGGGAACTGGAAAATTCTGTACTGCTGAAATTTTTGATGGATCTGGCATGATTCCGTTTTCTGAAATTACATGACCTAAATAATTAATTTCTCCTCTAAGGAATTCACATTTGCTTGGTTGTAATTTCAAGTTATTTTCGCGTAACCTTTGGAAAACAGATATTAATTTGTCATTATGATTACGTAACGAGCATCCATACACTATAATATCGTCTAAATAGACAAAACATTTGAGGCCTTGAAGTCCGGTGAGGACGTTGTTCATTAATCGTTGAAAAGTTGCAGGTGCTTCTTTAAACCCATAGGACATCTTTTAAATTGATAGTGATCATAAAATGAGAAGGCTGTGAAAGGTTTACTCTGTTCATCCAGTGGAATTTGGTAGAAACCATCTTTAAGGTCAATGACTGAAAAATATTTTGAATTTCCAAGTTGTTCTAAAATTTCTGTAATATTTGGCAAAGGTAATGCGTCTCCATCAGTTATATCATTAAGTCTTCTAAAATCTACAACTAATCGCCAGCGTTTGTTTCCATTGCTATCAGGTTTCTTTGGTACTAAGAGGATTGGAGAATTATAAGGTGATTTGCTTGGTTCTATAATATCATCTTTCAACATTTTATCAATTTGTGATTTTACTTCCTGTTTCTGCAATTCAGGAATTCTATACGGTTTAACATAAACTGGCTTATTGGAATTTACGGTTATATTATGAAATGTAGAATCAGTGTGAGTTAGGGAGTCGTTACTTAGATGAAATATGTCATTGAATTCGTAGCAAATATCAAGTATAGAGTTTCGTTCTTCTTCATTTAAATTTGCCGTGTTGATTTGCGCTGTTAGTTCTTCGATCCTATTCGCAGCTTCAACTGGTGAAAACGTTAAAATATTAAAATTTTCTGGATCATCAAACTCAAATTCTCGACAGTTAATTATTTTATCTTCTTCAGTGGAATTTAAAAGAGACACTTTAAAATTACCATTATATGGCTGAACAATACAATTTGCAACATATACTCCTGAACATAATTCTTTTTGTAAACAAATTTTACTATTATTAAATTTGGCTGGAATTGTTGCTACATATTCGGATCTAGCGGGAACTTTAATTTCATATGGACATGTAATGCGATACTGGAATTCTTTGCAATTGACTTTAAAAGAAAGTGAAGAGTTTTCGTAATTAATTTTACCTTTATATTTAATAAGAAAATCACGACCTAGTAAACCGTCTGTAGAAATTGGGAAATCATTTGGTACGATATAGAACGGATGTGATATGGTAATGGAATCAGAGAGTTTGAATTCACCTACAGCTAAACCAAGTGAGGATACTACATCTTGAGTAATTCCTCGTAATTTAATCTTATTATCGGTGTATATTAAAGCATCGTCTTCGGTAGCACAGAGTTTTAAAATACTGATATCAGAACCGTTGTCTAGATACAAATTAGCGGATTTGGAAACAGATAAATGAAGTGGTAAAGTGACACAAGTTATATTAGAATTATCGCTCTCGATATTGTAAATTCGAGTTTCGTTTGAATCGGAGATAGAATTGTCGCATGAAATGGTATTCGAACTAGAATTAGACTCAGTGGAAATAGTAGAATTGGCATTACACGTAATTGCATGATTGGAACTAAGATCTTCGATTGATTTAGAATTATTGAAATTTGCATCGCTTGAATTAGTAGAGATAGGATTACGTATCGGGCTGGCTATATCAGTATAACACATGTTTACTTCATGTCGCGAGCTCGGGTTACGTTGCCCGACGTACCCGGCTCTTGGAAGTTTTCCGGACGCGAATTTCTCGGAATTCCAGCGTTATTATTAGAATTAGCATTATAAAAGTTAGAATTTCGATTAAAATTTGGATTTCGACTAAAATTCCGATTTTGGTTAAAGTTTGGACGCGGAGAAAAGGTATTTGGGTTTCGCCGTAGCGAATTATTATATTGTCGTTTCCGACACTGTTCTATGCTATGGCCAATATTTTTACAGTAGTTACAGGTAAGCTGGACCTTATTTACATTAGCTTCGGTCTTAACTTGGAATCTGGGATTATGATTTGGAAAGGACAAGGAACTAGCATTTTTGTTTAATGGACACTGATTCGATTTATGGTTCAACTTGCCACAAGTATAACATTTAACTCGTGAATTTGGAATAGATCTTTGCGTAATCAAACTGCGTTCCTCCTCGCACGCGGCTTCGACTGCGTCTTCGAATTTTGGAAATCGGCTTGCTTTTACGATTAATTTTATTGGCTCTTGTAGTCCCTCAACAAATGCCATTAGCGCATGCTTAGAATTTAAACTGGTAATGATATTGGCGGCTTCATCGCCCTCGCTAGCGATAGAGGCATCCGTAAGGTCTAAAGTAATACGTTCGATTCTATTTGCGAAAGGCCTAACGTCCTCGTTGGAAAATTGCCTAGTAGTTAAAAGCTGAGTTTGAATTTGCGCTATCGTACGCTTTTCTAGGTATTGACTCTGTAGCATCACCTTTAAACCATCCCAAGATTCTATTTTTTATACTTTATAATATTATAGGCTGGGCCTGACAATTTCGAAACAATTACATTTATTAACGTTTTTTTTTCTTCACGAGTCGTCGCGCTGTTGGACATAATGTCACAACATGCGACGAACTTGTGTAAATTTGCTCTATTTCCAGTGAATTCTGGAATCATTTTTAAAGCTATGTCTATTGAAAATGGCATTGTTCTTTCCGCTGGAATTGGTACTGGGATTTGTACCTGAGATCCTGCGTCTAGTTGTACAGCGTTATCGGTTGGATTTTCTGACATAAATTAGGATTTAAAAGACTTACAGATCGGCACTGCACTGCACAGCACGATTTGATGATGTGGAACGGCGTTGATGTAGCGTAGAATTCGGCGGCGGCTTCCTGGATCCTGCAGCGTTGTATCTTCGGTGATGATGTACCCCTCGGACCCTTCGCTTGGATGAAACACTCGAAACCAATCCAAACAGTCCAAATACTTCGGAGGACTCTTGTGTACCGTCGGTATGACGTTCTCGCACACAGGAACTTCCACGCTCAATGGATTCTCCAATGCTGCAAACCACTCGCAATTTCCTCCCGTTTCTTCCGATAGTTGTTGAATATGGGCGTGACGAAGTCCGTATAACTACCCTTGATCAACTACCCTTACTCAAACTACCCCACACCTGACACCAAATTTGTTGAGTGTTAGGGGTTGAAATAAAAGATGAAGTGCGTAGACTAAAGTTTATTTCCCACACCTCCCTGGATACACTGGATTTACAGGTCACACGCCGAATCGAGCTACCCAACTTAGCTTTACTTGAATTGAATTTGACTTAACTTAACAACTAACTAAAATTACTCGGACAATGAGTTTTGTCTATTCCTGATGTCACGTGGTATATAGAATAAAGGTCCAATAGGATATGAGTTAGTGATATCAAAAATGACCAATGAGCGCACGGCACGGTGTACGCTGTTCACAAGAAGTGCCTAATGTCACCGAACCTGTGCATCAGCACATTTCATGTGTTGCAAGTGTCCGCGAGATAGGAGTTTGAAACTATAACATGACACTAATAAAATGAACAAAGGAAATGCATTATAAGCATATTTGATGACTGTACCCGAGAATAATAATAAGTATTTACTAAATGTAATTATGAAACAATACAAAAAGGGGTTGTAAGGGGTACTTTACAACATTCCTCCCCCCTAATTTTGAAAATTGTACCTAGGATTGGTGCAATTACTATCAAGGTACTAACAAAATTAGTACCTTGATCTGTAATTATAATTTTAGGAGTTCCGTACTTGCAAACAATATGGTTAATAAAAATATGGTGATATCCAAGAACAGATATGTCATTGAACATTGCTTTGGGTTGTTGAAGCAACGGTTTCGACAGTTGTATCACGTAAAATTACGGAAAATGGAGGACATGTCCACTTTATAAGAGCATGTGCTGTTTTACACAATTTATGTGTGGACGAGGACTTTGAAATTGTCGAAGAAGAATAAAAATATATTATTTCGGTACTTTTGTATTCTTTATATACAGCTCAGTAATGCACCAAAGATTCTCCGAAACTAAGGTTGTCAGTACCGGGAAGAAGTTTGTGTCATATAGTTTTTGTTTGCTGCCAGTGGACATTCTATATTTTGACGTTCACAAGTAGTTAGCACAAACTACATGACCATAACTTCATCCCAGTGTTAGCACCACTCTGATGCAGAATTGGTCACATTGTTAGATGTCCTATTTTAATTTTTGTGCTTTATTTTGTTAAGTGTATTTGTACAAGTAAGTATAAATAAAACACATTTTGTTATTATTAGACATTAGATAAAATAAATAAACAATATATTCATAAAAAATATGAATTATTATCTTTCTCTAAAATATGAAAATATGGAGAGTAACAAGGATTATAAATCTACTAAAGGTGCATCTTCTTTATTGAAATATTTCTCTAATATATCTCGATCAAATCGTCGGTCTTCTTGCCAACTTTCTGTTGTACAACTGCCTCCTGTCTTCCCTGATTAAATTTAGAACATTAGCTTTTGTCTTCCTGCTTGAATACTTCTCCTTTGCCTTTGTGGCTACTTCACGTTTTCTTATTGTTTTCTAAATACTGTCGTCTTCTCTGATTTCAAGTGTTTCACTTCTGGTTAGGATTTCTTCTAGCAGATTGTCCACTGTTTCCGTTGATAAAAGAATGGTAGGGTTTACGTTCTTTTTTTTAGCTAATATGTCGTTAATCACATCTCCATATTCCCGCCGTCCCGTCGCACAGTGGGGTATTTGCCTGATTTAGCGGGACAAAATTAGTTTTGATGTTTAATCGACTCTGGATGTACTTATTTGCCGTTATTAAGAGTTTCAAGATCACAAAAAGACTTTTCTTACTTTTCAAAAGGAATATAATATATATATATATATATTATACATTATATAATTACATATATTATAATAGTCGTAATAAAATTTATTCCGGAGATGATGGCAGCCATGGCTCTTCACCTGATGAAAAATGTTCTTCTTCTTTTTTTTTCACATTCCTGTTCTTCGTCCGAAATAGAGCAATCTTCAGGTGGAAGAAGCATGTCTATGGTTTCTTTCGAAAATGGTTTGCTTCGTTTTTTAGGTATTGGTCTCAATCCTGTTATAACAGGATCAGAAGTTAACAGAAATATATTTAGGACATCTAGATTGCATGCTTCTCTTGAAGACTTTCTTGCGAAATTTTGCCGGTATGCCCGAAAATGCTTATTTCGTGCTTGTTGAGCCTCTTCAGAAAATTGCCCTATTGGAAGCAGAGCATTTTGCACGATAACTGCTCCATGTACTAAAATTTTGTGCATGGTAGGTGTCATTGGATGCCAACCATACAATTCAACATATAATTTTGCAGTGTTCAGTGTGAATTCTTTAAATTTATCGATATGGATCCGATGTCCGCTAGAAATTGTCTCCAAAATCACTTTTATGCGATATATCAGGTTGTAATCAAAGCCTGTTATTTCTGATGCCAAATCTGGACTGGCAAAAAATCGCCTACTAGTGTTTCCATCATTCGTATTGCCGAAACCAGGCTTAGGTATATCTACAATGAGCCGCATTTTATCTCTGAATGCTTTTTGGATTTCCGACTCTCTTTGTTTTATGATGTCCTTATCACTTTCTTCTCGTACTTGCTACTTTTTTACTGGTAGTTCAGTGTGAATTCTTTAAATTTATCGATATGGATCCGATGTCCGCTAGAAATTGTCTCCAAAATCACTTTTATGCGATATATCAGGTTGTAATCAAAGCCTGTTATTTCTGATGTCAAATCTGGACTGGCAAAAAATCGCCTACTAGTGTTTCCATCATTCGTATTGCCGAAACCAGGCTTAGGTATATCTACAATGAGCCGCATTTTATCTCTGAATGCTTTTTGGATTTCCGACTCTCTTTATTTTATGATGTCCTTATCACTTTCTTCTCGTACTTGCTACTTTTTTACTGGTAGTTTATAAGCCAAGTGGAGTAAACTTTCGAAAAACTTTCGATGTCGGAGAGCGAAGAAGATTTATTCATTTATTACATTTGCGGTATTAGCCTTTTGTTTCCTAATTACTTTATTGCGCTCAATAAAAATATCCACCCCTTTTCTGGCGGATAACCTTCTTTATTGGTCCCATTTTGACATTCGTATTGTAAACAAGTCCGCATAGGTATATTTCTACTTGGGCTATAAAAATGTTTGAATTAGGCCGCAACAATTAATTCAAACATCATACACACCTGGCTTATGATACCTAACTTAACTGTAGAGTTGGGCTTAAAAATATTTTGTTATCTATATATGAAAAACTCCTTAATTTTCAAAACTTTTCAATTGAAACCAGTAATACTTATCGTTTAAATACTTTTATCTTTCCTGCCAAAGTAGCACCTAAGTAAGTACATATTCACCAGCAAAAGTGCAAACGTTATATATATTGCTATAATTATTTCAAATAACTGGATTAACTTCCTATGTAAATTAAGAGTAGGACAAAATTGTCTTGTCTTTGATGACTTTCCGACTAGTACCCTGGAAGGAAAGTATCGACGAAAAAAAATCGACCTTTCAGTGGAAATACGCGTTTCGGGTCCCCTGAACCGATAGCAATGATTTCTGAAAAATGTATGTGTATATGTGTGTATGTTTGTTGTATGTCCGTAAACACGACAGCGTCCAAACGGCACAACAAATCGGACTGAAATTTGGTATGCGTATTTTGAATTGCTAGGGTCGTCCGAACTGGATTGTTTTTGGCCACAATCTGACGATCGGCAGTAGCAAATGTACATTTTGTTAGGGATTTATCCGATTTTGACCAAACTGATACCAGCTCATCCTTCATACATTTTACACACATTGACATGACCTGATATTAAATGTCAGTATAAAAAATGTCTATCTAATAGAAACTGACGTTAGATAGGGTATGAGTGTTGAGACACTTCATTGTGCAAAAGATATAGTCGGAAAGTTGGGTGAGGGCAACGCCAGATATTTAATTAAAAGTATGAGATTATAGAAAAACAAATTAATCTGCTACTTCTTCTCTTTCTTCTCCTTCTTCTCTTTCTGCTCCTTCTTCGCCTTCTTCTTCCTCTCTTCCCCTCTTTCTTCTCCTCCTTCTCCTTCTCCTTCTCCTCCTCCTCCTTCTCCTTCTCCTCCTTCTCCTTCTCCTTCTTCTCCTTCTTCTGGATAATTTCAGAATGGACGTTTGTGGTTCGGCACAGATAATGGGTTACTATATAGGGATTGTTATCCATGGTGCAATTATTTGATAATATTAATATCATACGAATATTCACAAAATACTTCAAAAAACTATAATTTATTGCACCAACATAAAAGAACAGCAGCCGAACATCAAAAACGTCAAACATACACAGCCGTGGAGCATGCGATCCAGCGCGTCGTACTGCAAAGTTAAAAATTTTTAACTTTGCAGTACGACACGTCCAGCAGACTCAATTTGGTCGGTCGTGCCCACACATGGTTAAATTTCGACCGATTCATACCAATTCTGTTGAATCCAACAAAACCGTAAGGCGCCGCAGTACCGTGAATTCAACCGACTTCAAGGTCAGCCCATTCAATTTGGTCGGTCGTGTCCACACACGGTCACATTTCGACCAATTTGGTGCAATTTTGTTGAATCTAACAAAATCGTACGGCGCCGCAGTACCGTCAGTGCCCGGCATTAGAGATTCTTCATTCACTTCTTTCATTTTCGATAGATCATTGAAATCCTTTGATGTCAGTAGTAGATTTGAGCTGGAGCTAGACCATGTGGCACATGTGGTATTGTCATTTTTTCAAAATTCAAAATAAATCGCGCCATCTATCGGCGAGTGGTAAAATTGTCCGTCGTGGCTGGACAACATGATCCGGTGCGCCATCTTTCGGCGAGTGGCAAAGTTGTGCACCGTGACCGAGCGATGCCATTCGGTGTGCCATCTATCGGCGCGTGGCCGGGCGGCGCTATTCGGTGTGCGCGAAGGTGCGCGCGCGGTGCCGCGCTTCGCGACACGTTAAACATTTAAATTTTAAAGCTTCTGACGTCTTCACGTTTCGGTGGAGCGCCATCTGTGCGCGCTACTCGGTGGAAGCGAGTCGTACGGTGCTAAGTTGTGCGCGCTGCGCCGGGCTATGCAACACGTTAAACATTCAAATTTAAAGCGTTCCCAAACCGACGCGGTTGCGATCACGATAGCGATGGCGGTGGTGATCGGACTCTGCTGCAGTAAACAAATGAGCGAGCACATACCAGGAGCGGTCATCGCTATCGTGATTGCAACCGCACCGGTTTGGGGGATGCTTTAAATTTGAATGTTTAACGTGTTGCATAACCCGGTGGAGCGCGCGCTGCGCCGGGCGACGCAACACGTCAAACATTCAAATTTAAAACCTCTAACGTTTGCGCGTTTCGGTGTACCCGTTGAAGCGCTATTTGCTATTTGTCTTTTATTTCTCATATTAAATTGATTAGAAAAGAAACACCATAATTTTATTATTTATTATTTATTTTTTAAATTCGTACATTGTATACGTATACGTGTACTACGTGGTCCTCATCACCCACGTAGTACTGAATATTCTCCGTTAGCGCTACCATCCCCTCTTCTGGCCAAGGGGAGGGCGGCGCGTATGGCGACGGGTGCATCACCATCGTTGGAATCTAAAAAAGAAAAAAAACAAATTTATAAATAATGTCATAAATACTTCAATAATTTCTAATTGAAAGTTATAAATAAAACATGATTTAGGTTATTATTAAACTAACATATTTTAATCAGGTTATTACATTCATTTAATACACCACGTCTTGGAAGTTTGTAAACCTATCTTTTGCTAGTTTAGCTTTTTTTCCATATAAGGACATACACCGTAACAAGTGTTATAATTCGTGAACACTCCTGTAAAATTAGTTGAAATAAACTTAGCAGGTTAAAACTTAAAGCTCACGATATATTATGTTTAGTTTTTTGTAAAAACAAAGTTATAGGTATATAGAAATATGTATTAAATAGAAATATTATCAATAAAATATGTACTTACACGCAAATGATGCGGAAGCATCAATTCAATTTGTATTTGCACTAAACAAAAAAATAATATTAAGAACTTCTCATATTTGAAAAATCAATTAAACACTTACATGCTATCAAAGCATCCACCGGATTGGAATCCATTTTACAAAATGAATGTTCCATAAGATGTCCTCTATATATAGAGAAATTCATCTGTGTTAGCATTTTTTTATTCCATCTGAAGAACCGGCCCGTTCGAAAAGATTATCACGGAATTTATATGTTCACTTGTCACCGCATAAAATTTATTACTACAATTAATTGTAATTTCTAAAGCTTTATTTATAGTGTTTAAAATGCAAATTTCTCATTGAGAAAGATTGCTAAAATTATACGTTCTGACTACAACTGTTTAAATAAAACACATAGTTTGAAGTGAAGAATATTTTTAATATCCCTCTTTTACATTATATACGAAGATTTCAATGAAATCTTCGTAGGGGATGTAGCATATATCTTCCTTTAGAAAAATTTTATCATCTAACCAGCCCACAGGTGGTGGATGAGGACTCAGTTGGAAGAAGTACGGAAGACACTACAAAAAATAACCATATAAAAAATAGGGAAGACATAAATCGATTTCAGACCGATACATAAAGATGTGTTATAATATTATTTAAAATGTATTCTTACTCTTATATCCTGAGGAAGATATTCTTCCACTTCAAATGACACTAAACAGAAAAAAACTATTAGTACTTTTACAATTTGAAAAAAATCACAACTCACAATTATCAATAAATGATGACATCGTTGTTACCTGTTAGAACTTCTACAATCTTAGAACTGATAAATACACCAGGAGTTCTACTGTATTTATATAGCTCAAGACATTTCTCAAATCATATTTTTTAATTTAACACATATAACTGATAGAAAGTACCAATTTTTACAATACATTACACGGTGTATATTATGTAATTGATACAAGGTGCAATGCGTTGCTTTCACAAACAATACATGCTAATAATGTAATTCACATGATTCGATATATATTTCAACTTTTTTTAAAAATTGTTTATCCTCATTTTTTTATCAATTAAAATTCTCCGAATAAGAAACGTTCAAGAATTCAACATTTTCATGTGAAAAGAAAACGTATTTTAATGAGCTTGCAAAAAATCGCTAGGGAAATGAACTGTAATAACTTTTTCTATCCATCTCTTTCTTATTAAAGATAATTATTAATTATAATTAAGTCATTTTTTATAAACGCATGAAGTATTTAATGAGGTTGTAAGAAACGTTAAGGGAAATGAACTGACTGTAATAACATTTTTGTTGCTATTTAAAATTCTTCGAATTGGAAACACAAAGACAAAGGTTTTTTCTATGCAATATAAATCTTGGGGTCACAGTTTAATGTTAAAAGACGTATTTTCATGAGCTTGCTAAAATTGCTGCATGATGATACCATCTCAGATGACGTAAGTAAATCAAATTCTTTTTTTCGTTACGTAATTTTAATCCAATTTCAATTTTTAGAACACCAGCTCAAGCAGTGAAACCAACTAGCAACGTGGACAACTGCAAAACGCTTTTATTAGCAAATCGCATGTCAATATATGCCCATGATGACGCTAGATTCGCACACGCACAAAAACAGCAAAGGATAATTCAAGAATGTGAAGCGGAATTACACTATTACAGGGTAAATTTTGAATTGTGCGATTTGAATTTCACTCGAACTGAAGATATTGTTGAAAATTTAACTATATCTTTAGCTTATTCTGACAGTAGACTGCTGGAAGAGAAAGTTCTGCATTTGTTAGAAATCGATAACTTAAATATTGAAATCAAAGAAATTAATCAAACTTTAAGTTAGACTATTAGATTAATAAATAAATTTCGGGAAAATCAAACGGTATTGTTATCTAATCTCACCACTTGTCATTCAGAAGTTAATAATTTAAAAATAAATGTTGAAAGTTTACAACACAAGTCAAAAGAATTTAATTTGAAAATTGAAACAGCAAACAAGAATACCCTTGATCACATACAAATGCAGAACAGTCACCTACAGATTAAAAATGAATGGGTTAGAAAGGCTGGTGATCTACAAATTGAAAATAAAAAACTAAGGAAAAGTTTGAAAATTCTGTGTTGTCATTTGAAGAAAAGAAACGTTGAATTTAATAAAATTTGTTCCAAAAAAATTATTGATAAATGTGGTAAGAAAAAAAGTAACATTTCAATGACTACACCAAAAGTAGCATTGTAAATGTTACCGCGGTTGTTTAAAATTTTTCTTTAATTTATACTAGTTAGGTTTGTAATTACTTTATTATAATTCATTTTTTCAATAGAATCGCATGATTATAAATTTACCTAAAAAAATCTGATGTAATTCCGTTTCACAGAAGGTTGTTTTTTATACCTAATACTGTTACATACTAAGTATTAAAAATTCTATGTTTCTATATTTACGTAGAATAAACAATAATTATTTAAAAAATATACGTGTTTAATTCCAAAGCGTTCACCGATATAGTGAACGGTCATTTACCTTTAGGTAATGGAATGCATGGTTTTTTTTATAAGCATGCTTGCTGTGAGCGCGGTCTATATGACCGAGAATAATTGTCGCCAACTCGCTCAATCCGACAGAAAACGTAATATATATAGCTCCTTTCTCAGTAGACTTAGTAAGAGTTGAAAACTACACTTATAACAAATTTATCATACCTATAATACATGTATTATTTTCAACAAAAGTACCTACAAGCACAGCAAATTTTTATGATGTTTTGATATGATCAGTGCTACAATAGCTAATTAAACAGAGATGAGGAGAGACAAAGACGTATGTATACTTTCACCACATACATAGCATCTCATCGTAGATCTCGTGGGAGTTTAAGCATTACACACTTTAGCGTCAATCATTGTAAGCGTCAAGGTGTGTTTGACAAAATATGTTCTTTATGCTAATGTCACTTTTGTTGGTTCTAATTGATCTGCTGAGTTTTCTATGTATTGAATTTCGTCATTTGTAACACAGACTCTTTAACGAATCTAATCCTGATAGGTCGGCAATATCGTGGCGAAGATGGTATGGGATTCTGCCAGATGATCCGCTTTTCATTTACATCGCAAATTAATTGAAGTGGAACAAAAGAGCTTAGAAATATATGTGCATCGGAATCAGAATCATTCTCAAACTTTTGTTTGAATTGTGCCTGCTGTGATCCGTGACAACCCCACTTATAAATCATCATTAAAGAATTGCCCTCTTCTTCACTTAACGTTTGTAAAACTTCTTCCAAATATGTAAACAATCGAGTAACGTAATGTTATTTCTGCGCAGGTAGCTGTCACATGGTATCCTTTACCTGGGTAGCATTCCATTTTGGCCCTTTGAGAATTGAATAACAAGGATATAGTTGTTTATTTGTTTCTCTGATGACCTCATATTAAGTTCTGGAAAGTCCGGCTTCTACAAACATAGCCAATGCTTGTATAGGTGTTAATTGTGTTGGTTTACCTCCTTGCAAGGATTTTGTGTATGCCTCCTGGTATTTATGTGCTCGCGTAGGGGAAACAGTAATTTCTTTCAATATTTTTGAAACTTGTCTTTTTCCTTCAGTTTGCAACTGGACTTGGGTAGCAAAAATTAATTCATCCGAGCCTGTAAAACTACGTAGATTTTCTGTTTTACGTTTTTTACTTCGCTCACAAGATTCTCCGAACGTCTTTGATGGCCGTCCTGGTCGCGTAGCTACTCTTGGTAACTCGTACGTACCCTGAAGCCAGTCGTGATTGTTTTTTTTTTTAAGTATTCTTCTTTCTTGTGTGCTGCTACCCATCTACGTTTCATTTCGAACTTTCAATGAGAAAATGTATGTTTAATTTCTACTTTCTGTTCTTCTGAGTAGGGCTAAAATTTCAACAAAAAATTTTCTAAGAATTCCAACTTTTCATTTATATTGAGTTCATTTTGTTGTTGCATGATGTCAAATAACTCTTTCTTCGTCATTATTTTGACTCCTGATGGCCCTAAAAGTAAATAAAAAAATTATATTAACAATAAACACGAACTTAAAAAAGTCACGTATATGACTATAATAATTTGATCGGTGTAATTTAACCACTTTCACGCGATTCCGCGAATTTGGTTTTCACAGTTGTAAAAGTGAAGTCTTCATCTGTAGATTCACATCAAGAGAAATACTCGGACGGACCCGGAAGTACAAAAAAAACCTTCGATTTTTAGTTAAATTGATCAAAAAAAATACACAAAATCTAACTCGTTAAATATTATTGTTGTTATTGATGAAAAGTACGAAAATATAATCTCACTTACCTGCTTTAGCAAAATCCATAATGAAAAATGTAATATTCACTTGGTACTGTACACTATTCACTAGAACGCCAAGAATAAACACATGAACCTCTTAAGACTGTCAGATTCGGACTGATAAATGTACCCTACAGGCTGTGTTGCCAACCTCTAAAAGGAGAAAATCTTCCCACGACCAGTCAAAATTCTTCACAATTCTTCACAATCAACTGCGCCCTTGCTAATAAAAAAAGTTATACTACATTTGTTTATTTGAGCGTATCGTATAACACAGAACTAGAGTAAATTATGATATCTAAGGTATAGCAGAAAAAAGAAATAACAAAAAAAAAACAGTTTTTATTATTTACATACAAATACATATATGGTTATACAAACAATAATACTTTTCATTGGTCAAAACAAAAATATAATTTGGTCTTAATGAACTAAATCTGTAAATCTGTAGTACCCTACACTATACGTAATACTTAACTTAAGAATATAATGACTTTGTTTTCATTAACTTGAGGTGTTCCCCTGTGACGTTGTAATTTTTTGTTTTTATTGCATTTGATTGCAAATTAGATCTAATGACACAAATGCTATTGAGAAGATCTTCGCCCATTCTGTTTCTCTTTTTTGTTTTTACGTCATTCATTATAGAAAATATACGCTCTGCCTCTGCATTTGAGTGAGGTAAGATTAGCACCAATTTTGCTAAATAAGATACATTTTTAAACATAAACTCTCCACTAAATGTTTTAAGATTACTAATGTAACGCCAAAATGTTTCTATTGTCATGTTTTTTAATTCTATTTCTTCATTATCGTCAAAATGATATGGTAAGTTTCTCCATTCGTTTTCTATATTTGCCACATTGCTCTTAATTTCTGGTAAGATGATAAATGTTTCTATAAATTTATCTAAAGACGGTACTGTTCTCTGCTTAGATAATGCTTCCCTAATATTAATAAAACTCATCTGATCGAATATTTGACTTGTTAATGTTGAATAATGTTGAATTTCATTGAGAGCAACTTGATAAAATTTTAAACAAAGTTTTCTAATATCGTTTTCACGTGCTGTTGACGGTTTCAGAGATTTTAAGTAATTTTCACATTCTAGACCCAAGAACACATTGTTCAGTGGTATCTGCAGAATGACATATACAGATTTTGAATATTTATTGAATAGAATCGGCCCCATAATTTCTAAAAGGGATACTACATTTAGAGACGCTATACCAGCCGCAGAAAGGTTAATACTTACTTTGCGATACCTGGCTACGGGAGATTCTTACACTAGCTTGATGTACACTTTTAAAATATCAAAACAACTTATCTCGAGAATTGTACCTGAAGTTTGCTGTGCTCTTGTTGAAACGCTGCGAGAATACGTAAAGGTAAGACAAATGGTATTGTTTTATACATAATTATTTCTTGTAGAATATATTACAAAATACAAAAGTAAAAAATATTCTTAAAACTTAAATGCATGACACTAGCCTAAGAAGTTATTTAGGTAATCTTTAACCGAATTTTCATTATGTGATGTGTGTTGTTCATGTAATGTTAAAAATGAGTTGGAGTAGAATTTAACAACATATTGGTTTGCGTGGAACTTCCTTCAGGTCGAAGTTCATACAGCTGATGGTGGAATATGGAGAGGGTGATTGGATTTGGTGATTGGTAATTGGAGAAGGTATTGGAGTGGTATTTGAATGATGGTCTGAATGAATTGAATGAGCTGAAATGGACGTTGAGGAGGATTGTTGATATGAATATTGTGAAGACGGTATGGTGTTTAGTCGATGAGTACCCTGTTCGTAATAACCCATATCAGCGTTTAAAAGTATATTTCCACTATACTTTTTGTTTGGGCACTGTAACCTCTGTGCTTTGCTGCAACGTGATCTCCAAAAATCCCACTTTGGTCGCGTTGTAAACGCTTTTCTGCAGTTTTTAATAGGGCGTATGCTTCGTCTGCTCTGGAAGTGGGTCTCTTAAGTCCTTTGGGTAATGACGTAGAATTTTCGATATCTTCTGCAGCACTACTGGCACCTTTGTTTACTAGCGCTTCTGGTTCTTCTGATCGAACAAGAACCAGATATCCTCACTTTTAACGGTGTCTCTTGTAGTATTGCCTGTACAGACTCAAATGCAGTTTTAACGTACACACTTTAGGCCGCACATAAGCGATTTCTCTTTGATGTATCGCCCGACGAGCGAATCCTGGCGCGCCCGAACGCATAGCTTTAGCCGAAATTTTTGGCGTATACACTAAGCGAACGTATGCGTTCGTTATCGTGCGAACGCATACATTCGTTATATGTGTACGCGCCTTTAGCTGCGTACTCTTTGACAAACAATGAAATTTTGCTCGCAATTCGTTACAGTAAAGTGTGGCAACTCTCGACGTTTGTGCGCACATGCAATTTTGAACAAGATATAACAAAGATCGTGATAACGCAATCGTCTTATTAAACTAAAATTCCAGTTTTGCTTAACAGCTTACGGTATCCCATGTAAAATTATAGTAAATTAAGAAACAAATTATATATTTACCTCACACCACTCAGTTGTTGAACATTGACCAACCGCTATCACGTATAAACATATCCAACTGCAACACATCTGGAAATCATACCGCTCCAAATGTGCTGTGTTGCCAAGTTTACTATTTATCGCTTGCGTACTCTTAGAGACCGCGTACTCTTAGATGCACCTACCCTATACTCCATGCATTTCCATAATTAATTCAAATTTTTATGGTTTACCTGTGTAGTGCATGATATTTTGATATTTACTGGCTGTAAAATCATAAGCGCACCAAGAAAACGGTAATTTTTGTAATGATTTTAAAGAAGCGTTGGAACCGCTCTCGAAATGGCGAGTATTATAGGAAATTTGATCTAAGAAACCGTTTAAGAAGAATCATTTTAAGTCACTAGCCGCTACAAAAACCCTCGCAAATAGTGAAAATTAAAAAAAAAAGGAAAAAAAAATTGTTGTAACAAGGAATTTCAATGAAACCTCAAAGGCGCAAAATGAGGAAACACCTTTTTGACGACGGAAGTAGGGATGCGTTTTATGAGTGCGAGTTGAGACAGAAGCTGTTTTCTGCGTTAGATGGCATGATTGTTGAAATTCCTGAGAGGTACATTAGTACATTATAAGTACATTATTAGATTCGGAAGATTTGCAATGTAATCTAGACTTTACATCTGCTGTCATCGAGGAAGAGGAATTCAAGCTCAAACGAGTTCAACTGCGGGCTTTCGTAGCTGCTGCAGGCAACAAGAATAAAATTGTTGATATGGACACACTGTATTACTGAAATTTATTGTGAAATAATAGAAATAAGTTGAAAGATTCTCTACCAAATATTATAGTACTGCTACGAATATTCCTGACAATTGCCATAAGGCAATGACAGCTGTGAAAGAAGCTTTTTAAAATTAAAATTAATAAAAAATTATTTAAGGTTATTTATAAGTACGTTAAGGCTCAGAAATCTTGCAATATTATCAATAGAGGATGAAGTGTGTGATGCTATAGATAGAGATGGTGCAACAAAAGAATTTGCTCTTAGAAAATTTAGAAAAATAAAGTTTTACTTAAAGACAAAGGTTTTACTTTAATTCTATTATTAAAAAATACCTATAATAGCATTATTGTTGCGCTACATACTAATTGCTAGTTGTTTTGTATTTCATATTCTATTCGCTGTTACTCGGTAATATTTCCTTAATTTTATGCAATAAAGTACCCACACTTACATATATACGCTGCACTATATACAATAACAAATTTATCCTCATTGAAATATTCTGTAGAATTTCTATACATTTTTAACCCGTTTGGATTTAAATACTGAAATAAATAAGGGGGCGGCAAATTTGGCCTGCGTCCCGGGCGCAGAAACCCACGCCACGCCACTGGTTGTATACCAGGGTGAGACTGTGAGAGTCTATTTCACATCCAATATGTATAACGTCTGTAGGTATACGAACTGTACGCCGTTGTCGCTCAAAATTCGTCTCGGTAAGCCATATCGTAGAAAAAGCACTTCCACTAAGATCACTCGGCAGATGTGGCTTCCTAAACCGCAAATAGTTCAATCCATTTGGTCGACGTATCTTCAATTATGAAAATCCACCTATTTTCGGCTTGAACTTTTGTCGGCTTGAACTTCTGGCATTCTACGCAAGAATTGACATAGTTTTGAATATGTCTTCTCATACCAGGCCAGTAATAACATCTGCCTATTCGTTCTATGGTCTTCTCAGACCCGTAATGACCTGCTGTTGCTGCATCATGGTATTCCCTCTTTAGAGAGGGCATTCGATAAGGGGGAACCGACATAGGAGGATGACCAGCTTCTGTAATTATGTAATGTGGTGACGTCTGTCGTCATCGTGTTTTGGCAATCTTTGTTAAAGAATTCATACTTCTTCTTGGGGCTCTGAGAGAAATGCCATAGTGGTGCCGCAGTTGCCTATAACTCGTGTTTCTGTAATGAAGTCAATTCCAAGCAAGATGAAATTGTTCACGCACGTGGTAAGAACCATAAACTTTGTTATGATCCTCCCTTCTAGAGTTACATAAAGGAAGCAGCTATAAACATCATCTCCACGGTGGTACCATCAGCAATTTGATAGTAACCTTTTAATCTATTGTAAACATGTGTCAGCAAAAAAGAGCAGCAAGCCATCATACTGCTCTAAAGAACGCCACCTGGCCTGGAACTGTTGTAAGATTTTGTTTGGCTTTATAGCCAAAAATTCTTAAAATTGCGTAAATACTGTAAATTCTTTATAACTGTATGGCAGATATAAGTACACGTCCCTTGCAATGTGTTCGACTAGAGTGGGCAGCTTTTCACATACATAATTTGCGTAAAGATTCAACGAATGGTACACACACTTTATAGTAAATAAGTGTGGAATTTCTTGAGGTAATAATAAGTTGGTTAGACCAATCATCCCATTTGCACCATCAGATGCAAATCCTATTAAATTTTCTCTATAGTTTGTATTAAGTTTTTTTTTTTTTTTTCAAAAAAATTACTATTGTGTCAAATATAGAGTCAGAGTTAACCACAGGTATTAGTAACTTCAATTTCTATGAAATAATGACATTTGTCATACTGATATTTAATGTCATGTCATGTCAGTGGCACTGACGTTTGTCAAAATCTGACAATTCGCAACACAACGATGAAGGCTGCGGATTCCGTCAAACTGCTTCTATAAAAAAAATAGCACCTAAACCGTTCATCCCACTGATCTGAAAATTGGTATACATGTCTAAAGTCACGGGACGGTGAGCATCTATCAAATTGGTCAAAATCGAATAAATGTCTAAGAATATGTATGTAACATTTGTCACTTCCGGTTGTCAGATTGTGGTGAAAAACAATCCAGTTCGTCCCCTGGCAATTCTAAATACGTATGCAAAATTTCAGACCGATCAGTTGTTCCATTTGGGCGCTATCGTGTTCACATACATACATACACACACACATATATACATACATTTTCCAGACATCATCGCAATCAATTCAGGGGACCTCAAAACGCGTATTTCCGCGGAAATCTCGAAACGTCATTTTCCGTAGATTACAATACTTTCCTTCTAGGAACTAGTCGGAAAGTAAAAAGACGTATTTTCAATGCTAGCTGCTTAATTGAACATTTATCTATTGATTCATCAACAAGAAGAGAGAAGTGATGTTAGTTTAATAAACTGACTATCAAATCAATGACTTTCAATTAAATTTGTAATTATAGCCCGAGTCATTGTTCGATTACACTGCTTTTTTCGTGGTCTCTGAGTCTTTAACACATAATATTATGAGTTCGGTAAGGTGATAAGATTATAAGGTCATAAGACTAAATGACAGATTATGCTTCGCAACAAAGGCCGCAAGTTTTACTTCTAATGTTTTGCCACGGGTGTCAAGATCATTATTATAGCATGAACTAAACCAGCCATAGAAACTATAGTTTGCTGTGTTGAACAAACTGAGCGGCAGCTTTTCATACTGATTTGGTGATTTTTGCTTGTGTTTTTCTATTTCAGATTTTCCGCAGGCAAAATCCTTTTTACATGGTGTGCATTAGGCATAAGTTGGACCATTCTTGCTTTCTTGAAACCAGCCCTTAAATTCTGGTAGAAGCTCCTTATATGGCCAATATTTTTGGGTATAGGAATATTTATCTTCTTTTGAAGTTGAACCCATTGCTACCAAATAAAAAAAATACTGGAGGTAGAAGCAGAATTTCTTAATCAATCTTAAGGTGACATTTCTCCAAATGTCGTCTCCACAGGTTCTTGCTTCATGGATGCTCGAACATGAGACAAAAGAAATACTTAATTGATTATGCTAAGAAAATTTATTCACAAAAGGAACCGTAAATTGAGAAAAAATATGAAAATAACTTTTTATGTATTTATAATTTTTTTTGTATTTATATGTACTCTAAATCTTAAATGTGTTGAGGAATAATTAATATTGCACTACGTCTATTTTTGGTAATATAGAACTTGTTGAATACAATTATTCCAATAAAACTGTTGGAAAAAGTTTCACTATGACTGGAGAACCTATTTATGTTGTAGGTGTTGTACTGCGACTATATAATCACGAGTTGACATGCCTGAAGAGTGAAGACCTCACAAAGTTCTGACAAACTTTGTATTGATAATGTCCCAGTTATTATAAAATACAATGCATTAAATAATGTAAAAATGTGTGATATTTTAATTTTAAAATCTGATGCTGGCAATCTTATGAGTAATTTGTCTACCCTTTAACAGATGGTGCTATTAGTCGGGATTAAAATATCACTATTTATCGTGAGAACTGACAATTTACACCTTACCTACATGATCCTGAGAATTAAAATAATGACAATGTATATTTGACTACGTTACCGAATAATAATAATAATAATAATAATATATTTATTGATTTAGACCAAAAATTACAAAATAAAACATAAAAAAAAGCCATCATACATGATAAAAGGAAACTAAATCAAATAGAACCAAGTCAGGAAGTTCCAAATATTTGGGCATCCTGTTTTTCATTGGTCCTAGAGTGAATGTAAGACTACGCACTTTTTCTGATATAGACTTATGCACCAAGAGTATAACAAGCCTTCCTCCAGCAAAATATTACTCAACACAAAACAAAACACTGCATTATGCACACAGAAACTACCGACCGGTCTGCTCCAACAACAAGCGCGATCTCACTCTAATCCTGAACATGCGCTCATTCAATTTTTTAATAGACAAAGGTAAAGCATTATATATATTTGGCAGGCAGTATGAGAATGATCTTTTAAATATTTCCAGTTTGTGTCTTGGTACAGTTAAAGCATGCCTATGCCTGATATTGATGTTGTGGATATCCATTCTAAACCGAATTTTGTTGTAGAGATAGGGGGGGACTTTTGTATAGAATAATTTTATGGTATAGACATAGCGAGTGAAGTACTCTACGCCGCGCCATACTCAGCCACCCCGCCCAATCCAAAGCATGAGATATCCTCTCCCGTCTCCGAATTCCATATATATCTCGTAGGCAGCTGTTCGGAAGTTTTTGTATTTTCTCTGCGTGTAAACTATCTAGACAAGGGTGATAAAGTACATTTCCATAATTAAAAAGTGATAATATCAAAGCGTCGCAGAGTTGTACCTTTTCAATTTATGATTTAAGATTTGCCTGTTGGAGTAAAGGAGTTTTAAAGTGGAATAAGCTTTCTGGAGAAGTGACGTGACATGTTTCCTAAATCTAAGGTTCTCGTCCATAACTATTCCTGACAGATTCCTGACATAGTCCGTAAAATGAAGCCAATTTGCATCAACTGAAATAGTCATATTCGACTTCACCATATCAACAGCCCCGCCGCTACCAAGCACCATAACTGAGGATTTCGTTGAGTTAATCATTAAGCAGAGTTTTTTCGAGAATTGGATTAATCTCTCCAAATCGGCTTGTATTAGGCGCTCAGCCGTTTGCATTTCACTCAATTTAAAAGAAAATCTGAGTTGCGTATCGTCAGCAAAGATGTACGAAGAGCAGTGATGGATAACACCCGGAATTCCGATGGTAAAAATCAAATAAAGAAGCGGACCCTTGTGGTACTCCAGATGTGACATGTGCTTTGGCCGAGTGAACACAACGAAACATGACAGTCTGGGCGCGATTACACAAATAACAACGGAAAAATTGAACAGCTGCTTTAGAGAGACGAATATAATGAAGTATTGCCAACAGGGTTTCATGATGCAATAGGTCAAAAGCCTTAGAGAAGTCTAATAAAATCAGTATGGTAACCAATTGGCTATCAATTGCTCTAAAAATATCATCATTTACGTCCAAGAGGGCACTGGTGCAGCTGAAGCTCGGCCGAAAACCTGACTGGCAAGGAGGTAAAATGGAATATTTGTCGAGATGCTGACGTAATCTGTGGGCTGCTATTTTTTCAAGAATCTTGGACATGCAAGGAAGTATTGTTATAGGGCGCAAATCCTTGAGTTTTCGAGGGTTTGAGTTTTTAGGAATCGGCGTAACCAACCCACACTTCCACTGATACTGATCTGGGAAAACTGACTTCTCTAAACAAAAATTAACAAGATGGCAAAGAAAAGGGAGGATGGTTGGACAGCACAAGGTTAGCATTCTTTGACTTATTCGATCAGAGCCCTTGGCATCACTCTTGATAGAAATGAGAGCATCCAACACCTCCTGTTCCGTGGCCAATGAAAAATAAAACTCCTCAGTGACCTGGGGCAATATGTTGCGATTATAAAAATTAATTTGCTCATCATCTCCCGCCAGATCGGCCTGAGATGATGGAAAAAAGTTATTTATCCCATCGGCAGTGCCTATGGAGTCAGGAATCGACCGGTTTTTGTTTTTTGTTATCCCGATCGATTCAAAGCTCTTCCAAAGCTCCCTCGAATCTCGTCTTTGAAATAGGTTTTCTAAATACGCCTTTTTTCCCTGCGCACGGCCGCGTTTGTATAGTTTCGCAACTGCTTATAATAATTAAAGTCGCCAGGGCCGTTATTTTGGCGAAATTTACGATAAGCCTTATCACGTAATTTCATGAGAACCTGGATATTACTAGTAATCCAGGGATGATAGTTACTGCGTACAGTTACGACTCTCTCGGGTGCATGAATGTCGAACAGCGCAAGTATACATATAGAGAATGCCAATGCTAGGTATAAAAGGAGTAAATTAACAAGTGATCTTCGGGAGTATAAATCGATTTGTAAGCATGTGACTTCTGCTATTGTAGCTGAGAAGAGGGCCTATTTATCTACATCTATGAATGGAGTTGGGACCCCGAAGCTCTGGAGGAAAATAAGGGATGCTGAAATCATAAAATCTAAAAACTATACATTGCCTCCTGTTTTGAAGGACGTAGATGAGATCAATAAGTATTTTGTTAACTCCGCTAGTTGTGATGTCGATGGTGATGGTGAATTGTTAAATTTGTATAGCGGTAATAGAAGGGCCAACTTTAGTGGTGAATTTTTATTTCGGAAAGTTGATGAAATTGAGATAGCTAATTATTTGTAAAAAAATGAAATCCAATGCTACTGAGGCGGATGGAATTTCGCTTGCGATGCTTCACTACTGTTGTCCTTTCATTGTCCCTCACATCACCCATATTATAAACTATTGTCTACGGAATTCCGTATTTCCATTATGTTGGAAGTAACTCCGCTTCCCAAGGTAGCGAAACCGCAGACTTTTGGGGATCTGAGACCAATAAGTATCCTACCTACACTATCAAAATTATTGGAAAGAGGGTCAGATTAGGCAGTATCTCAGTGATTGTGACTTATTGCCGAGATTTCAGTCTGGGTTTCGTAGGGGTTATGGCTGTGCAAGCGCACTTGCGACTGTAGGTGACGATATTTTATAGAGGAGAGCTTACCGCTTTGTTGCTTTTGGATTACACAAAGGCATTTGACACTGTAAACCATGCGGTTCTGTGCTCGGTCTTGCATTATATAGGATTCAGTGAAAATGCTGTGTTTATTAATTTCAAATTATTTAAAGGATAGGCAACAAGTTGTAAAAATTGATAATTTTAGTTCTAGGCCGCGTACTTTAAGTTCTGGGGTTCCCCAGGGGTCTATTATGGGTCCCTTCCTATTTATGATATACACAAGTGATTTATCGTCAAGCCTTAAATACTGTAGCTCTCACTTTTATGCGGATGATACCCAGATTTATTTGTCTTTCCATCATGACCAGATTGCTGAAGCACAAATTAAATTAAATGAAGACATTGATAACCTGATCAGCGCCTCCAAACGACGCTCCCTGATGGTGAATCCCCGTAAGTCTGTGGTGATGCTCTTAGGCAGAAAGCATGCGTGGGTCGCTGCTGCTCCTAATTTTAACCTACGTGTTGGTGATCAGGTTTTGGGTGTGAGTACGGACGCTAGAGATTTGGGGCTTGAGTTGGACGTTGATTTTCGATTTAGAACTCCGGTAAAACCAGAAGGGCGTTCGCGGCACTGAAGATCATTTATAGCTTTCGTGCGTTCATCAGTCATCACTCATCAGACAAAAGTTGAACTGTGTAATGCTCTTGTCTTAAGTCATTTTGATTTGTGTGACACGGTATATGGGCCATGTATTGATCGAATCTCGATGGGTCGTATTCAGCACGTCCAGAATGCGTGCTTGCGTTTGATTTTCGGCTTGAGGTGAGGAGAACATGTGTCCCATAGGTTGATTACTGTTGGTTGGTTGAACATGGCGAACCGGAGGCTTTTTCATATAGGTACTTACATTCTATCACAAATTACTTACAACCCGTGTTCAGCAGTATCTATATAATAAAATACGGTTCAGGACGGATGTCCATAATGTCAACATTAGGAGCAGGGGTCTGATCACGCCTCCCATGCACAAAACTACACTATTTGAAAGCTCGTTCTCCTATAGTCAGCCGAGTTGTATAATCCATTGCCTGACTCATTAAAACTATTTTCTCTAAACAAATTTAAAAGAGAACTATGGAGTTTCTTTTTTTCTGCTCAGTCAACCGGCTAGCTAGTTTCTGTTATTTTATTTTTACTACTCTCGGATAATGTATGTATCAAATTTTAACTACAGAATAATACGTGTAAATTTATTTGATAATTTGTTTTCACTACATGTCATCATTTTCATTTTTTTTTCTCATCATTTCATTTTTGTTTCCCTTCTTTTTTGTATTTCTTTTCGTTTTTTCAATAGCAGGGTTAGGTGGAAGAGGGGGATTTGATTTCTCAACTTCGCCCTGCTGAATATATTGTTTTGATATGTGTATAATCTTGAGTTGGTTAATAAAGTCATATTATTATTATTAATTGCTTTTACGATTCTGTGAACTAATAGCGGAGAAAACCCCTCGGAACTTTTACGTGTTTTGCGAGTAGAAAGTAAGGGGTACGGACTTCCCTTACTCCGGAAATAAGGTTCCGGAGTAAGGGAAGTCCGGTCAAATATTTAGAGATGAGTGCTATACTCCTTACTACGCAAATTTTGAATCACTGTTGAGGTACGGAGTGATATTTTATGGTGCAAACGCACGGACAGACAAGATTTTCAAAACTCAAAAGCGAATCCTGAGAATTATTATCTTGGGTTTAAAATATAAAGAATCGTGCAGAGGAAAGTTCAGGGACGAAAAAATTCTAACATTTTATGAAGTGTTTTAGATGGAGTGCCTGTTACATTTCATCAAAAATAAACATTTATTTATTCCCTTAAACGTAAGCAGCTGCTACAATAGGAGAACGCTAGATTACAAATATCCACCACACAAGCTTACCAAGACCGAAAAACATCCATCTTACATGTGTGTAAAAATCTTCAACAAATTACCCGACCACATAAAAAATTGAAAACATTAATAATACAGGTGCACTTGTAAATTTAGAAAAAATAAAAGCAATAGGTTGCTTCCATTTCATAAAAACTTCTCGTATCATGAACACCTGTACATGGTCCGCGATCTCCGGTTTGCGTTCAAATCCATGGTCGACTACGCTCTCTACCTCATCCGTCGTTGTACGTTAAGGTTGGTTGCAGTGACATGAAGGTACCGAAAACACCGAATGTAACACACCTGGACGAACAGGGATTTTATTTAGTATGCGCCTAATATTTTGCACTGATGGCAGCACAAATACATCTTGGAGGAATCGGTAGGCTCTTGGGCTCCTCTTATATACCCCAAGTGCCAAGCAAATATCCTTCAGATCAAAACGCCTGCCCGTTGGTGGCTTACAGAAATTATCCACTTGGCACAGAAAAAAGCGCGCTATCGATGGTGGTAGTGAGTTGATCCCTTTTACATGCTGGCGTACCGTTTTAAGCTTCGCTTTTAAAAAACACTGCTTTTTTTCAGATGCGCAGTGTTCTATTTGATTGTGCAATATTCCTTTTTTATCTCTGCAGAAAGTCCTTTTTGGCCCATAAAAAAGTGGTCGTTATATGGACTTTTACTGCAAATAAATTGTATCAATAAAATACGAGTACTTTTAACAGACAACAATATGTACCTTTTGCGCTTCCGGCAGAAAGTGCACTCAACGCTTTACCACTGCTTCTCTGTCTTCTCTCATTTTCGGGTTCTGCTCCTATTTATGCATAAACAATTAAAGTCAGCAAATATACTTAATTATTAGGTAAATATATTATATCAAAAAATCAAATATTTAATTCTTCATATAAATACCTTATTTTATTCTGATAACTGTCTTTGTTAATTACTTTGTTATAAGTACAGTGTTTTATTAAAATATAATTATATAATATTTAAAAAAATAGCGGCTGGATAACTAATTATGGTTGAAAAAAAGAGTAATTATTAATTTCTTTTAGCACTTTGTACATATCTTGAGTGTAAAATTTATCGTTGTTCACTGAAATGTAATTCACAGAAAATATAATTATGAATAAAACTATAATTTTTTTACTTGATGTCCATAGAAGAGAAGTTTATAAAACAATAATTTCCGCTCGCTGCAAAGTCTGGACTCGACTCTTTGCTATTACTGCCCCATGTTTTCTCCTTTTCGGGCTCGGTTACTATTCATGCACATACAATTATGATTATTATAATTTTAGCATAAAGATTATATGGGTAGGGGGGCTAGTGCCCACCCCTGGATTTTCGAAACACATCAATGTGAATTTAAAATTAAGCATTATTATACAGTGATGACTTAATTGTACATACTTTATTTTGACTTTGTTATAAATAATATTAATTTTATTTTATTTTCTTATAATAATAATAATAATAATGAATATGACAACAAAATATGGCGCCCATTTGAAAATTATCTAACATGGTACAGGAATTAAATTATTATTTTTTTGGATTTTGTTGTAGGAACAATAAAATTACAGTGTAGTATGTACAGAATGCATCAGTTTTCAAATAAAAATGTGTATTAATATAATGCATATAATATAGAATACAGATCATTTGAAATCTTTTCCTACACCTACCCGCAAAATTATAAAGGGAAAACCATACAAAAACCAACCAACCTAAAATACAAAAATAAACAAACAACATAAACGAATAAAAGTGATAGAAAAATACCCAAAATCTAATTTTAGAGCTTGTATTTAGAATTGTATTTGTGTAACCAATGCTAACGTATTCAATCGAGCACAAAATTGCAAACTAAACAAATTTAGTTTTCGATGGGCAATTGCTTGTCCAACAAGGATCAATCGTGGTTTAGCCATCCTATCGATAAGTTCGAGAATTGAGTAGTGAAATTGTGTGCACAAGATGTAAGTAAGACTTGTCAATTGTTATTAGGTTTAAGTATCTATCGATAATATATTTATTTGTTATTGTTGAAATGCGTATTATTTGAAATCCACACTAGACTACCGAACTTTAATTTAATTCAATTTATCCAAACTTTTATACCGACTTCGCATAGTCATATGCGGAGTGGACGGTTACATTGGTGGCAGCGGTGGGATCCGAACCCACGCCTCCGAAGAGACTGGTGCCGCAAACCAGTCCCAGAAGACACACAGCACTTTAGAAACTATTATTAAAATATAATAACCGTACAAACCCATTAGATAGTATTAAATAGGAATAATTATATATTAAAGATATATACAAAAATAAATGGTTGTATATAAAAGGGGTAATCTTGACACTGCATCTGATATCAGAAGATTACCTGTAGTTGTTACCAAACAATGTTACCCTGTTAAGATTGAGAACTTCCCTGAAACTTGCCCAGTCTTGTACCAGAGAAATAAGACATACCGTTTAGGAGAGAGAAATATAGCTCTTGCATATCACTTGTCGAGGTTCTATCATGAGAGTACTCATCATGATATAAACAATAGGAGATTATTAGTTTGCGCTGTTGGGCTGTTTGCAAATCTTGCTGATTGGGGGGGTATAAGGCCATGGAGTGAAATGGTAACAGCTTTCACAGAAGTCCAGGTCAATTTGATCATGAGACCACTGCATATGGAAGATTTTAAGAGAATGTTAGTAAATGACATTAGATATAAAGAATTTGTAGAATTATTTGGTGAGGATTGGACTTACGTTATTGCGGACACTAACACGATGCTGGTATTAGCCCTAATTATAATATTACTTATGGGGAAAAATGTTAATAAAAACTTTATCAACAAATGGTTTATGAATAGAATCAAGGGATTCTCTGGGACAGTAGGAGATCATCAGATTGTTGGAATATTAACTGAGTCTCGTATCCCAGACCCTAATAACTTAGAGACATATTCCTCTATTATAGGATCTTCGTTCGAGGTGAGAAGGAAACTATTCACAGACTGTGTCTCTTTGGCAAGTAGTAATACCCCCGGGCCAATTGTGAATGGTATGAGAGAAGTTATACATTTATTGAGAGGATGTGAGATGAATCATCTAATCCTAATTGATAAGTACCTAATTGGAAAATACCGAGAACTTCTAAATGTAAGTTCTCTTAGAGGATTAGAGGATAAGTTCTTAAGTGCCATATCTTCTTTAAAAATGTTCCAGTCAGATCATCAACTTTACGTGAGATTGTTGTATCCAAAATCAGACACCTTGCTTTTATCTAGGAATAGATTCACTCTGTATACTGCTGCAGCCACAGCATGTGCGCAATTTGATAATTCTACGTACGAGAATTACTACACAACAGATAATACTGCCGAAACAAGATTGGTAAATTTCATTAAGGGATATCCATCGAAGCGAGTCGTACCATGAATTTCAAGGGCAAATCATTGGAGACATCAAGCCCAACAGCACAATCACAAGTTCTCTCACGCTAGCGGGAAAAATAACGATAGAGGGTAGATGTTATGGGACAACGTATACGGAAGATGGTCTAACATGGGCGGATGTGGTAGTCAGCGCAAGTGTCACCATCAAGATTCAGTCGTACTGGACCACTGCGAGACTGGAGACCGGGGAAATTAGCCTAACGAGTGGAGTCACGTGTCCTTTCCTAGAAGGGGACTGCACGGACCCAGATATTGGAGAGACCACATGGACCACCAATAACGTCAACGAGTGTTTAGGGCTAAGTATAATCTATCAGGGTAAGGCTACAATAATCCACATTAACAACACACAACCCTCTCAAACTTATTTGGTGGTAGAGGAAGGCGAAAGGGTATTCGCCCTTACTATGATTAAAAAGTCATTCCTATGTTCTCGGGAATGCGCTGGGTCACTGAACATCCAAGATTGGTTGTGAGAGAGCAAATCAGTACACATTCGGGACCTTCCAAAATCTTAAATAGTAACATAAATTTGATGGCATACGTAAATTCAAAATTTATGTATGTAGAAATTTCATCTAAATTAAATACGTATCAGATTTACTCACAAATGATACATAGAAAATGTCTGTTGCAGCAAGAAATTATTAGGAATAGGTTACTGTTTGCTCCCTTAGCAGCGGATACCCTCACCACAATCATTAAACGGGAACCGGGTTACGTAGGCCGAGTTTTTGGTGAGGTGCTATACATCATGAAATGTGTGCCTAAGGTTGCGGAAATTAGACGCACCGTAAAATGTTTTAATGAGTTACCCATAACGGTCAATAATGTAAGCACGTTTATGCAACTTGACTGCACCGGGCTTATACCACCCATGTATAAGGTCGGCGGTAGTTGGATTGGATTCAGTCCGGGTCCTGTGACCAATATTGAACCTACGATATTGAGTCCTCAGGAACCCACTGAACTAAGATTTAAAAGCATCAGAAATTTAGGCAGCGGGGGTCTGTACACACAAAGTGAGATTGAGAAGGTGCAGCATAATTTTGTCTTTGGCACTGAACGTAAGGCTCTCACAAACTATTTCACCCGCAAAGTTACGGGGTATAGCACTAGTACGGAGGACTTTGACCTAGCAAACCTTTTTAATCATAAAGAAATAAAGAAACTGGCACGAAGTACACTTAGCTACATGTGGGGATGGTTTGTGGACATTGGCATGTATACTTCGGGCATATTGGGTATTCATGTAATTTTTAAAATAATTAAATATTTTATAGGTGTAATCTTCAATGGATTATCCATCTACAAGTCAAAGGGCTGGGGACTTGCTATGCTGGCAAGCCTTTGGTCTGTATTAACATCCTGGGTACTCACCCAGCAATATCGTAGAGCCCAAACCAAACCCGAATCAGAAGGGGAAATTATTCCGATGGTACAAGTCACGCCGACTGCACCCTCAGCAGAAATAGCAGCCACGTCCGTGTCCGCACCGACACTATACCCTAAGATTGAAATTCATCGGGTTTAACGCTAGGCATCAATATGTTATAATTGCTGAGCAACGTATTAATGTTCTATGAAATATAATCTAGGTTAAGTATGGGATGTTTTAATGTAATCACGGGGTAATTTGGGATCACTTCTTACATTTTGTTTAGAGTATAGATTCAGATTTTATTTTGATCATCATATTTGATTATTGGTTGTTAATCGATTCATGAGTAGGAAGATACAGTATGGTTGCTTATAGTAAAAAAAAAAAACAATATTCACACCTCAAGGCAAGGACCGCCCGAAAGGGAGCGAAGTAACGTGACGAGTAACCCGAGAGAAAGGGAGAGAGAGAGCGGTGAAACCCAACCACCGTCAACCCATACTGGTAACCACTCGTACCATGCTGAATAGTCCCCCAATCCGGAGGACCAGAAACAAAAGGGACATAGACTGCAAGCATATACAAAAAAAAAATGCGAACAGAATTTTACATCCTGAGAAAATCAGTCATCACCGGGGATACCGGAATTACCACCCGTATCCACCACCGCCAGATGACAATGTCCAGGCAACCAAATGCAACTCCATCTCATGCCAACCTTCAGGAAGGAAAAGGTTAAACCGATATGAAAGGAATTCCGGGCCTAAAGAAGTAGAGCAACACTTTAGTACGAGACTAAGAAGACAGAAAAACACAATCATACAGAAAGAAGGAAAAAGAAACCAACAGCAGGGTGAATATTGTGTTGTATTCAATGTTATGTTTATTATGACCATACTGCATCTTATTGAAAAAAAAAAATGTAAACTATATAAAGGTAAAAGTTAAATTGAAAAGATACCGCTTTTAAAGCAACATCTTTCTTTTTAAGGGGGAAGTAATGTAACAAATTAATAGTAAAAACGTCTGCCGCAACAGCATCTGGATCAGGGAACCAGGGTACAACATTTTTACATTTTCTATTCGTACTAGAAGCAAACAAATCAATGTCAGGAGTTTAAAACCTGCTAACTACTGAGTCATAAGCATAAGAAACCAACTCCCATTCGGTTTGTGGCTCTAAGATGCGTGACTCGTGGTCAGCTACTGAGTTGTCTGAAGACTTAATATATGAAGGTATAACGAAAAGATGTTTAACCAATTTGTCAAAATTAGAAAATTGAAGACTGCCCATACGGTTAATTGTACAAATTCCTGTGGTATTGTCAATACGACAGAGAATAGAAATACGGAAATCTTTGGCAAAGTACTTGAGGTCAAAATCCGCGGAAAGTAACTACAAGTAATTTATGTGAAGATATTTATCCGATAGGGACAAAAAACCTGAGTTCTTGCGCCATTACAGCAGGTTCATCAACCTGAAAAGAAAGGATCTGAAAAAAAAACGAATTTGAAATGAGATGCCAATATTACATTCTTTGTCAAAAGAATGTAGTCCTACCACTACTGGAATTCAAATCTAACTTAGTCGAAAGAGACATACGGGCATTATAATTGCCAGCATTACGTCTTCATCCTTTCAAATAACTTGATATAGAGCCAATCGTAGCGAATAGCTGGACAAACAGATACAAGTAGACCGATAAAAAGACTAACTCCCTAATTTTACAAGACACACGAGACAAGTAAGCCAGAATTATGCTGAACGTTTGCTTGATCACTACAGTTCTTGGGATCAAAAGAATCTTAGGCTGTCACTGGCAACTACTCCTTTGAATCTTCTGCGGTCCTTCGACAATGAAGCTACTCGATAGCGATCATTTCCTAGTACCTCGGTGATTATTACAGGTCCTATATACTTGGGCACTAATTTTCCACTAGTGAGACCTCTTATCAGAAGAGTTCGCTCAACCAGAGCGATGTCTTAAACATTGACCCGCTTAGCCTCGTCGCTTTACCAACGCATGTCGCTGAACCAGTATGTTGCTTTGATAAGATCCAGGGTTCTTTGCCATCCGAGATCTCCATTGTCGTCATGGAACATTTTGGTGATTCGCCATCTTACATCTCGAGGTATACAAAATTTTGCTAACTTTTCATCGTCGATGACGTAGTCGGTTACCGTATGTGCACTAAGGATCTGTGGTTTCAATTACAGATGGGCTTATTAGTTCTTTTCAATGAACTAGTTCTTCCGGACTAGTTCACAAAAAGGAACTAGTTCAAAGAACCAGTTCTGAAGAACTAGTTTGATCCTGAGTCCTACCGTAACCTGATCCACGTGTCTTCGTGTGTTCTAGCACGTGTATATCTCGTTCCGAATGAAACTAATAGGATCTAGTTTGGACAGAATCGATGTCTGCCTTTCCACTTTGTCTTTTTCTTGAAGAATCGTTATTTTGTTTTACTTGTATTTTTGTTTTGAAAATAAATAATTATTTATAATTATATTGATCGAAGAATCGTTGTCTTATTAATTAGAGGCTAGATTTTGAGTTTATATATAGATTACTGTTGATTTTGTCTGTTTTATATTTCTAAGTTATTTTTTTGTTGAATTTAAAACGCATGTACATGCTTTGTGTACTATATCACACACATTTTGTGATTAATCAATTACGCAGTTCATTAAAATATAACAAAATGAAGATATTTTATTAGAAATGTACCTACCTATTTGTTATGCTTCTTTTAGGCCTCGATGATTTTATATGAACACTCAAGCGATATTAACCAATGAACAGTTTTGTTATCGAAATAAAAAGCAACAAATTCAGACAAGTTTTATTAAACATTTTGAAACTGTGGATGGTTTTGTGTACAATGTAACATGTAGGCAAATCACAAACGATATAATAAACAAAATCGAGTGGAATAAAATGGTCCAAATTAAATTGGTGATCTCTTGATTCGTTCTTCACGTTTAACTCTGCGAGTTGTTTCCGTCCCCGATGTCTTTTTCTTTGATGTCGCTGGGATTGATGGTACTTGCGGAGCTTTTAACTTCTTTAGCGATGGAATCTTTTACATCTGGAACTGAATTGAACGGTGATGACAGGGTTTCCGTAAGCATTCTTACAGGGAAACTCCCCGACCACCCTAGGATAATGTACATATATACACAGGATGCGTATGTATATATGTAAAAAATCCATGGGGTACCTGTCTCAGCCCGTTACCCTTAAGTTGGTGAGGTTCGCCATTACAGCCATATCATGCCATGTACCTGAAACATAAAAATGATATATAAAAAGTTTAATAAAGTTACATACTTAGTATCCATTTTACTGCTTAATAAACGCTTCATTGAAACAATTTGATTTTAAATATAAAATAATTGTGGTGATTTCACGCAACTGCAAATTGAAAGAAAAACCGACAACACTAAAGCAGGAACAGCTCAGTCGGTAGTGCCAGTATGCAGTAGTAGTGCTGTTAAATTAAAACGGATACTGCTCTGTAATGCAAACCAAAAATTCGGCGACCAAATTCCTATCTCTGGGCAAACTCCTTCAGGTATGACGGGAAGAGCTCCCTTGATGTCCCGAATTGCCGTCGAATCTTCCTCTTGGCCCCCATCCACATATTCTCAACATTTTGAGTGTGGATGTTCGGGTCTTGCGGGTCCACGAAATGTTCTTGATGGACAATAACCTCATGGTTATACAGGCCGCCGCCGCCAATCTGTTCGATATTGGCGTAACTTCGCCAAGCATCGGAGATGATGGTAGATCCAGGCAGTATATATTATATCTAAATATTGAAACTGTATTTACAAAAAAAAAATTGTTACAAAAAAAACTCAATCGGAATTCTGTAAAAAAATAGTAGATATGAGTGCATGGTCACTACACTTTAGACTTGCCACAGATGCTGGCTTTATTATTATTTTAGTTACCGGATGTCCAGTGATCCACCGCTGGACAAGTGAAGTGGCCTAGTGAAAGTCCAGTTTTGTACCGTTCTATGATTGGCTCCAAGGTCTCCCGTGTCCTGTCTGGCACTTCCACGAGGAAGCACTTCCCGCTACCTCTTTCGATACCTCCGAAAACCCAATGACCGTCTCGGTATATGCATCTGTGGTACTTTCGGTGGAAAAACTTGCTCTCATCTATCTCCACAGTTATTGCATCGCCGTTCTCATCAATGCCGCCCAACCACAGAGGATGATCTTCTATATCTTGTATATTAATAATATTGTCGACTGTTTTCGCCATGCCAGGTGCCTCTTATGCGCGGACGATATGAAAATTTTCATGCCTATTCACTCTGCCTCTGACTGCAACAATTTACAAGATGATCTTGACAATTTTGGTGCATTTTGTAGAGCCAACGGGTTATTTGTCAATTACAAAAAATGTCACACTATATCATTCTCAAGAAATAACACCATAATAACACATGAGTATAAAATTGACAATAACTTAGTTGGGCGGGTATCGAGTATTAGGGACCTGGGTGTAGTGTTGGACACGAGACTGATGTTCAGCGATCATGTGGATCTTGTAGCGCGGAAAGCATTTCGCATGCTGGGATTTATTTTGAGGACTGCAAGGGGCTTTAATGACATTCGCACCCTAAAAATATTATATTTTGCCTTCGTCTGCAGTCATCTGTCATCCTGCTCAACGGTGTGGTGTCCACAGTATACGGTGTATATTGACCGCATTGAGGGAGTTCAACGGCGATTTATAAAACATTTGAAACATAGGTTTCATTATCCACATGAACACTACACCATTTTATGCCGACGTTTTGGCCTACTCAGCTTGGAGGACAGGAGACTGTGCGCGGGTATCGTCTTTGTTGCCAAGCTGTTTCGCGGTCTGTACGACTCACCCTACATTTTGCAGGGCATTAGCGTCAACGCCTGTACTCGCCACCTCCGCCGCCGCGACTTTTTCAGTGTCCCGATTGCGAGGACGAACTATATGAAAAACTCGCCTTTGGTCCGACTGGCGAGTTCATGCAATAACGCGGTCAATATTGATATTTTTGCACAGCCAATACGCGCAATAAAAACTGCCTTGTTTCGTCTGTGCCTTGATTTGGAACCTGTTTCTTGTGAATAGCGTCACTATTATTATTTCTATCTGTACCACTAGTATTTTAATTTTGATTTTTTTGGAAATGTATTAGTTAGAGTGTTAGTGTTTTGTACCTTGAGAATTTATTATTTTTTTTTTTTATGTATTTGGGACCTGATTTTATTGGGGTTCCCCGTTATCGGTCCATGTAAATAAATAAATAAAAAAAAATAAATATATCTCGCGCACACGTCTCGGCAGAAATTGCACCAATTGACGGTGGTTTGGTTTGCTGCCGCTCCTATGCCGAGTTCTAATGCCATACGCTCCTGTGACGAATCATTTGCCCAATTAAATATTAACAGAAGTATTTGTTGTGGACTCAGGTGACTCCCCGAAAAAAGGAATCCTTCCGTAACGAGGTACCGGATTTGCATGTCCGGCACTTCCACCAGAATCCAATGGAATCCTGCGCTCTTCGCATTAGGGACTTTGGTATGTTGCAATCGTTGCATATCAATTGATTCCGGATCAATCGCCTTCGTACTAAAAATCGTATTGATGTCATCTCATCATGTGCATCGCGCGTACCCAAAATAATCGTTTTCGAATTGTGGACTTCTGCCCTGATTGCGTCATTCTCCCATCACTTCGTTCGAGGGAACGATGAATGTCGGAGCGCGAGCCATAACTGCGATGCACTAACTAACAATAATAAAAGCTGAAAGAAAGAAAGAGCTAAAAGAAAAAACGCTGAAAGAAAATGCTAAAAGAAAAAAAATATTAGATTAGTAGTCGCTGGTTAGACCGCTAGTAACAGTTGATAAACTAGGTCCGTTTAGTACGGAATACGTTTAACAAGTGGAAACCCTATAACTTTTACCCTCCTTATATTCCAAATTCTGGTCAAAAAGATAGCAAAAAACTCCCCGATACATCGTCGGCATATCGTTCCCATCTACGGGAACTCCTTTTTCGTTGCTTTGAAAAACGCCGTCTAGTCTAGCCATTTACTGATAAGGTGTTAGTACAAACTTCGGCCGCGCGAGAATTAAAGAGGTCGCCACAAAACGCGGCGGTTTTTAAAAGCAAAGCAAACTAGCCCAGCCATCTCCCAGCGCCCTGGGGGGTCCCCAAGCCGGCAATTAGAGATGGTGAGCTTGTTGAGGGAAAACCCTTCTCAAATAGTGAAAATTTAAAAAAGAGCAAAAAAATGTTCTGTCGTAGGTGGCTGTGATTTCAAATCTGAGCGTAATTATTAATTCTAAGCAACATTCCCAAATAAAATTTTTCGATAATATTAATATTTCACGTAATTTACTCTTATGCGCGTTTCACTTTTTTTTGAACACGCGGTATTTTCAAGATCTTATGATGGTATTCTTGATTTTAGACCTACCGCCAACTTTCATAAAGAATAAAATTTTCTGAGAAATGGATAATAAAAGTTTTTCCCATATGGTGCGGGCTTTCCTGGACACACTATATATATCCAGCTTCGCCACGACGCACAAATATTGTTTGTATTGCCTCTTTATCATGTTTATTTCATCTCCGTTAAGAAAATGTGTCAAGCATAGCAATAATGTTTTTGTTCTAGTAATCATGATGCCACACGCTATGAGGATTTCTTCCAGCTTTCATTTGTCTCGGTTATTGTTATTTCTCATGGGGGAGGGTTGGCAAATATATGTCGATTTGTAGAGCTGGACACGCACTCTTACACACTATTAGACTTATTGAAATCCGTACGCTGGTTTGCGAGATAAAGGGAGACTAATTGCCTTATGCTTTGTCCACCGACATTTCTGACCCCTTCCACTACGGAAATAAGGCTTTCCTACAAGTTCATACTATAATACAATAAATTAAATTTATAACAATGTATAATAACGTCATACCGTGAGCTTCAAGCATCCTTCGAAAGTTGCTCGAACCGAAGAAGATGGAGCTGTTGTATAGTTCGCCAAACATGCTGGATCCGCTTACTTTTCCCAACATAATACAATCCTAACTTTTACACTGCATATATATTGAATTCTGGTCAAAAACATTGTAAAAAGTTTCCCTCAACAAGCTCACCATCTCTAATTGCCGGCTTGGGGACCCCCACGGCTGCTGGGAGATGGCTGGACTAGTTTGCTTTGCTTTTAAAAACCGCCGCGTTTTGTGGCGACCTCTTTAATTCTCGCGCGGCCGAGGTTTGTACTAACACCTTATCAGTAAATGGCTAGACTAGACGGCGTTTTTTAAAGCAAAGAAAAAGGAGTTCCCGTAGATGGGAACGATATGCCGACGGTGTATCGGGGAGTTTTTTTTGCGATCTTTTTGACCAGAATATGGAATATAAGGAGGGTAAAAGTTATAGGGTTTCCACTTGTTAAACGTATTCCGTACTAAACGGACCTAGTTTATCAACTGTTACCAGCGGTCTAACCAGCGACTACTAATCTAATATTTTTTTTTCTTTTAGCATTTTCTTTCAGCGTTTTTTCTTTTAACTCTTTCTTTCAGCTTTTATTATTGTTAGTTAGTGCATCGCAGTTATGGCTCGCGCTCCGACATTCATCGTTCCCTCGAACGAAGTGATGGGAGATGACACAATCAGGGCAGAAGTCCACAATTCGAAAACGATTATTTTGGGTACGCACGATGCACATGATGAGATGACATCAATACGATTTTTAGCACGAAGGCGATTGATCCGGAATCAATTGATATGCAACGATTGCAACATACCAAAGTCCCTAATGCGAAGAGCGCAGGATTCCATTGGATTCTGGTGGAAGTGCCGGACATGCAAATCCGGTACCTCGTTACGGAAGGATTCCTTTTTTCGGGGAGTCACCTGAGTCCACAACAAATACTTCTGCTAATATTTAATTGGGCAAATGATTCGTCACAAGAGCGTATGGCATTAGAACTGGGCATAGGAGCGGCAGCAAACCAAACCACCGTCAATTGGTGCAATTTCTGCCGAGACGTGTGCGCGAGATATATAGAAGATCATCCTCTGCGGTTGGGCGGCCTTGATGAGAACGGCGATGCAATAACTGTGGAGATAGATGAGAGCAAGTTTTTCCACCGAAAGTACCACAGAGGCATATACCGAGACGGTCATTGGGTTTTCGGAGGTATCGAAAGAGGTAGCGGGAAGTGCTTCCTCGTGGAAGTGCCAGACAGGGCACGGGAGACCTTGGAGCCAATCATAGAACGGTACAAAACTGGACTTTCACTTGTCCAGCCGTGGATGGCGAGTCACTGGACATCCGGTAACTAAAATAATAATAAAGCCAGCATCTGTGGCAAGTCTAAAGTGTAGTGACCATGCACTCATATCTACTATTTTTTTACAGAATTCCGATTGAGTTTTTTTTGTAACAATTATTTTTTTGTAAATACAGTTTCAATATTTAGATATAATATATACTGCCTGGATCTAACATCATCTCCGATGCTTGGCGAAGTTACGCCAATATCGAACAGATTGGCGGCGGCGGCCTGTATAACCATGAGGTTATTGCCCATCAAGAACATTTCGTGGACCCGCAAGACCCGAACATCCACACTCAAAATGTTGAGAATATGTGGATGGGGGCCAAGAGGAAGATTCGACGGCAATTCGGGACATCAAGGGAGCTCTTCCCGTCATACTTGAAGGAGTTTGCCCAGAGATAGGAATTTGTTCGCCGAATTTTTGGTTTGCATTACAGAACAGTATCCGTTTTAATTTAACAGCACTACTACTGCATACTGGCACTACCGACTGAGCTGTTCCTGCTTTAGTGTTGTCGGTTTTTCTTTCAATTTGCAGTTGCGTGGAATCACCACAATTATTTTATATTTAAAATCAAATTGTTTTTAAATTGTTTTCAAACCATTTTCTTGGTGCGCTTATGATTTTTCACCCAGTAAATATCAAAATGTCATGCAATACGCAACACAGGTAAGTAATATATATATATATATATATATATATATATATATATATATATATATATATATATATATATATAAATATAGTAAAAAGGATTATCTTTTTTTGGGCATAACCGCTATCTTAAATGCAACCGTAGACACGTGTTTCGGACTTATTAGTCCTCGTCAGTACGGTATAGCCAAAGAGAAAGGATGGAAACTCAATGGAGAACTCAACAAAAGGGACCTTAATCAGGGAGACCAACGTCACCATTTGGAGCTTCAGTCACGACATCCTCGGATTTGAGGACAAGAAGTAACGTCGCGCCGAGGCAACAAGTACACCCCGAGGTGCAACCTTAGCCCTGGTACAATATAAAGGAAAAAAGGTATTGTTTGCGGTGAAATCTAAATATAAATATAGTAAAAAGGATTATCTTTTTTTGGGCATAACCGCTATCTTAAATGCAACCGTAGACACGTGTTTCGGACTTATTAGTCCTCGTCAGTACGGTATAGCCAAAGAGAAAGGATGGAAACTCAATGGAGAACTCAACAAAAGGGACCTTAATCAGGGAGACCAACGTCACCATTTGGAGCTTCAGTCACGACATCCTCGGATTTGAGGACAAGAAGTAACGTCGCGCCGAGGCAACAAGTACACCCCGAGGTGCAACCTTAGCCCTGGTACAATATAAAGGAAAAAAGGTATTGTTTGCGGTGAAATCTAAATATAAATATAGTAAAAAGGATTATCTTTTTTTGGGCATAACCGCTATCTTAAATGCAACCGTAGACACGTGTTTCGGACTTATTAGTCCTCGTCAGTACGGTATAGCCAAAGAGAAAGGATGGAAACTCAATGGAGAACTCAACAAAAGGGACCTTAATCAGGGAGACCAACGTCACCATTTGGAGCTTCAGTCACATATATATTCAGTCATATATATATATATATGTATATATATATATATATACGTTTGGGACTCCGGAGCTTATAACTGAGGGTACGTGGTGGCCTCATATATAACGTCCCGGGCTCCAAAATCGGAGCCCATGACGTATCGCCATGTTTTCTTCAGTTTCATAATCAAGACGCCTCCCCCAGTACCTTCGGACATGTCCAGTTAGTTCCAGCGTAGATCACGGGCGCTAGTGTCACGGTCCTCAGATACCCCAAATACGAGATCACCTCCGCGTATATGACCGCCAGTTTTATGTTGTGTCTGATACGTGGTTGACTCCACAAATTGCTGGCAACGTTGCGAATTCATGCATAGCAGAGAACGTTCAACGGCAGCAGATTTATCGACTTTTTAGGATTTACTGCTTGTTCGGATATGCCTGCTTAGAAATTTTTAAATTAAACCATGTATTTCTGTTAATATTTTTGTGATAAGAATAGTATTCTAAATACAAAATAAATCGTTCCGGTAACCGAAAGTGGCAGACAATTTGAAAAAAGTCTTGATAGTTATTCATATTGAATAGATCCCGATACCCATACCATTTTATGAATAAATTAGCAGGGCTGAACGAAAAATTAAAAATATAAAACATATTTGAATATTTGATTATAGCATTTCAAGCACCAAATTTTTATCTATTACTTATTGGGTACATCTCTATGTTGAGTAAAAAACATCATCCAAGCAAAATTAATAAGTTTATGAGAGTTGTGTTACACTGAATTTAATTTACTGTTAAAATTTTACTTTATTATTTATTTTATTTTTGTAGACAAATCACCATATCATACAGCCATATGTACTATACCCGCCATATAATACGTATTCAAGGTCGCTCAAGGTCATGAATTCAAGTGCTTAAACTTGCTTTAAAAATTGTAAAATAATAGGATTACAGCTGGTGATATTTTAATTTACTTGAAAGCTATTTATAATTTTTCGGTGTTTGTAATTTATAAATATGTTATTGTAATTGTCATAAGTACAATTTAGTTATAATTACCCAGTCATTACTAATATCATGCAACATATAAAACGCCTTAAATAATAATAAAAAAAAAACGGTTATCAACAACTACGTTTCTTTGGACATACGGTGCCGTACCATTGAGCCATTCGAATGTCGAGTACGTATTAAACTGACAAAGATAGATTTATAGGATATCACATATACTGACAAAGATGAATAGCGAGTGTCTCCTATTTACGTTAGCAACAAAGAGACAATGAGAGCCCCAGGACAAATCGAACTCTATAAAATGTAATATTTGAGTGAAATACTTTGTTATTGGAAATAATTATAAATTATATGTTAAAATTGTCTAATTTCATGCATATTCCGTATCGCAAACCGCAAACTTTTAAATTATTGAGCATGCGTGGTGCGGTCCCGTCGGTTACTACATTATTCTTGTTCTACAGAAGTGACAAGTTAATAGTTTTCAGCTTTTGTGAATTTTGGTTGGAATAGAAACAACTGTTTATTATGGCTTCGGCCAGAACCAGACTGATGTTAAACATGGCAAAAGACACCTTTGTACCTTTGTTTATAGATTGAGGTTAGAGTATGATTTTGTTTTTTATAATTTTGCTCTATATTTGTTTTTATTACAAAGTTAGTTTAATTGCCGGTGACATCCAGATCGATATTCATAACCAATGTTTTAAAATTGACATGTTATTCGTTGCACGCGGTGTATGCGTACTGTACAAATGAGTCATTCTGTATATTTTGCGTCTATTCGTTGGAAGGCTATGTGAAAATACGCCTTATGAGTGATATACATAGAGGCTTTTAAACGTAATTGGTGGAAAAAACAACTTATGTTCAATAATGAGCCTTGTTTATTTTTGAAGTAAAACAATAATTATCCTAATGGTACAAATGCGAACGTTCGTTAGAGAAATAATACCTACACATTATTAATTCTTGTTTTGTTTTTTTTTGTGTAGAAGACACAGGTGGTAAAGAAAGTAAAGAACAGGCAAATAGAGTTCAGGTAAGCAGAAAAAATAAAATTAGCAAGTAATAGAAATAACAAATATATTTTTAAGGATTTTGAAGATAAAATTCGGTACAACCAAAGCCCCAATTTAACTGACAGATGTGGAAATATTGATAGAGAGAGTACTGAAGAAGAAATCAGAAACTGTACAGCAGAATGAGTTTCAGGTATGTGGACAAAATAAAATATGCAGATAATAAAAATGACAAATATATTTTTAAGGATTTTGAAGGTGAAATTGAGTACAACCAGAAACCCAATTTAATTGCCAGATATAAGAATATTGAGAGAGGGAGTACTGAACAAGAAATTAGAAACTATACCGCAGAACGAGTTCAGGTAAGTGCCAAAAATAAAGAAACTGAAAACGAAATATAACTGATTTTGTTAAAGGATTCGATAATCAACTGCGATAACAATATACTAACTGTTTTAAACCCTGTACACTGTTCCGATGGATATTTTGAAAATAATTCTGCAAATTCTTTGTCACCTTCACAGGAAATTAAGGTTAGTTAATTTAACTTTAAATGTTAATATTCATTGCTGATCGTGTTGTTGAAAATTATATAAACTATTTAATTATTTTTGTTGTAAATAATTACATCTCTACATTTAATTCTTTTTATCCTCCAATGATTTTCAATTAATACTAATAAGCGCCTTTGAGGAGATTTAGTAATCCATCACTCCATACGATTTAACATAGATTTCGGCTACTTCCACAATATACGAACTTATAGGCTACAAGCTACAAAATTTAGGATACAGTGTTTGAATTTTAGATGGCAAACATTATGCTCCAGCAAGAAACTTATGCATTTCAAGATAATGAAGAAGACATCAAGGAATACAGAATAGGTCGAGTTCTTGTAAGTGGAAAAAAGTAAGCGGGAGATAAGATTAACATATAATTTTTTAAAGGATTTTGAAGAGATAGAGAACAACCAAGAAACTACTGAAGAAGACATGCAGCCCGAACAAAGCTATTGTAACCCAAGTTTGACTATTGACACTCACGCATTTCAAGTTGAAGACATCAGGGACTACAGAGAAGGTCAAGTTCAGGTAGGTGGCAAAAATAAAATAAGTGGAAGATAAAATAACAATATTTTAAAGGATTTTGAAGAGAGGGAGATCAACCAAGTACTACTACTACTGAAGAAGACATGCAGCCCGAACAAAGCCATTCTAACCCAACCATTGATATTTATTCATTTCACGATTCTGAAAGTAACTCTACTGTTGTATCAACTAGTACTATCGCAAAGAACAAAAGAACTCATGTTGAGCAATTGGGTCCAAATATACTAGAAAACCAACAGTATTGTATTTGTGACCAAAATATAGTATGTATTAGCATTAGGTATTTTATGATTACAGAAAATAATGAGAAAATTTTAAACAGGAGCAAGTTGACGCAGACAGCTCTGTAGATGCCTTCTCCGATCCAAACGACATGGATTTTGATATTTTCGATTATAAAAGTATCAGCTCAACGCTCTCAAGTATCAATCTCAGTGATAAAACAGAAGGGATAATAGAGGATAATAACAATTTAGGTGTACCCTTATCTGAGAAAATTAGAGTACGTATTTATTAATTACTGTATACTTTTAATTGAAAATTGCTTGTTGAATAGAAAAACAGTAATCGGAGAAAGAAAATTACTCGATGTAAATTTTGTGATGAAGATGTAAGGTCAAAAATTTTTTTGGGGCATCTACAGAGGCATCACGGATCTGAAAAGGAAGTTGAGCGTATACTGGCGTATCCAAAAAAAGTAAAGACAGACTTCAGGCACTGTGTCTGCTGAGAAACGCTACAAATTTTGCCCTCTTTATAAACAACACAGTTCGGCCAAATTGTCAACGTGGTAAAGGTATTGCTGAAGATGGAGACTATTTCCCATGCGCGTTCTGTAAAGGTATATTCCTAAAACGATATTTGAAGCGCCATGCAAAAATCTGCTTTGGCAAAACAGAAACCCTTGGTCGAGGGAATTATGTTTCCAAATCACAGACGGCAGTTGCTTGTGCGATTGATCCCACCCAAACAATGTCCAAGTTAAATGTTAAGCAACAGGTTTGCCCATTTATTGTACTTTAAACTGATAAATATTGATGAATCTCAAGATACATTTGCTTTTAAGATTAATTTACAAGTCATTCAGTTGTTTTTTAAAATATGTATTACCAGGTCAATCAAACTTAATTCATTGTCAATCATTTTTTATTTGATTTGTTAATTGTATTGCGTTAATATGGTTATTATATGTCATACAAATGTTTGATTCTTATCAGGTGTTTGATGTAATGAAAGGCGATGAGGTCGCATTCGAGGCAAAGAAGGACCTTCTCATCGCCCACTTTGGGGAATCGTAACTAAAAAAACATAAGCGAGAAAAAATGGTTTATGCCTGCAGCAACAGGATGCGGGAATTAGCTCGGTTACTAATTACTTACCGACAATTAGTAAGGCAAAATGTCAGCTTTAAAGAACTTCTTCATCCAAAGAATTTTGATACAGTTGTATTGGCAGCAAGACAAGTTACAGGTTATAACTTTGAAAAGAAAACGTTCATTACACCGAGCTTGGCTATACACTTAGGGACGTCATTAAAAGTTACATGTGATGAACTTAGTCATTTGGTTTTAAAGGAAGCCGATGGGTTTCGTTGCAAACCATCAATGCAAGTTCAGGAGTGGTTGAAGCATATAAAAAATTTCAAAAAGCTGGTGGAATCTCGCTGGAATATTGAACTCTCTTCCCTTGCAAACAAGGATTTAAATGAGAAAAAATGGAAAAAACCTTTACTGCTGCCACTGGCCTCTGATATCAAAACGTTTAGAGATGGATGTATGCAAATTGGAAACAACTGTGAAGAGATATTTGCTAAAAATCAAGACGATAAAACATGCTATACTTTATTGCTACAGACTACGTTAGCTTTGTTGATTATGTTTAACAGAAGGCGCATCGGGGATGTGCAATATTTAAAAATTGCAGACTATAAACTGAATGTAAAAAATAATTTTAAAGAATTTGAAAATATTTTAAGTGAAACAGAAAGAAAATTGGCATCAAAATACAAAAGGGTAGTTATCAGCGGAAAAGGTTCTAGAGAGGTGGTAATACTAATTCCTGACCTATTGCAAACATGGATAGACATATTAATTAAAAATAGAATAAAATATATTTCTGAAGAAAATGAATATGTCTTTGCCATTCCTGACAGTAAGATCAAATGGGGCCAAGGGGATATAACTTTACGAAAACTAGTAGCAAAATTTAAATTAAAACACCCAGAAACCATCACCAGCAATAAATTACGAAAGTAAATAGCAACTGTTACACAGTTGTTGAATTTAACTCCTGAGGAATCAAAACAATTTTCAACTTTTATGGGACATACTGAAAAAAACAAGGATTTTTATGAGTAAGTAATACTGGATAATTGCATTTATTTCTGGTCTATCTTTAGTTTTAACTGTATTGTGTTTGAGTGGTTTGATACATTTTTTTTAAATGTGTATTATTTATGACTCGTAGACAAAACTTTGTCATACGATTTTAATGTAAATTGGAGTTGCAGTTAATATTTTTTGCTTTTATATACTATTATTTTTTATTTCAACAACTTTTCTAATTTTAGGTTACCAATAGACATATACCAAACTGCAAAAGTTTCTAAACTATTATTACTAATGGAAAAGGGGTCCCTTTCAGCAGAATATAAGAACAAATCTCTTGCAGAAATAAATTTAAATATACACTCTGAATATGCTCAATAAAGTGATAATGGTAATAAAATTTGTTAAGTTTTGTTCTTAAGTTACATTGTTACTAATTTGAAATGTTACTGCTTTGTATAGAAGATCATCGTACTACAGATTTGGGAGAACCAAATGAGCCATCTATATTGGAGCAACGAACAAGTACCGCAGATGCTACCACTACGGATATAGCTGAACCGAATACAACCACAATTAATATGATTGAAACTAAGTATGAATGAAACTGATGCTGCAGAAGTTGCTATTGAATATGACGCAGATGAAATTGGAGAGCAGAGTGAGTTCAGAATAACGGATCGAATGACAAACTTTATGTACTAGCTGTACAGTAGTGGACAAAAATGGAATAAAGTAGCTTTTACATAGCACTTTCAATCTGTACGCCAATTTGCACTTTGGTCCCCACCAGTCCCCACCAAATTCTTCTCTCTTTGGGCGACCAATCAGCGCGTCGGTTGTGTAGAATAGTAACGATAAGGTCGACTGTTGCCAACTGTTACTACAATATGTTAAAATATTGCCGAATACTGTTATATGAGTGTGAATTTTGCTACTATTTCGTTCTTATTTAATAAATTTATTATTATTTAATACTTTTGGTGTAAAATTAAATGTAATAGCAAGTATTTCAAAATTATTTATGTTATGTTGGTCTTGGCTAACTTGGTGATCGTTGTGCGCAATCGTTTTAAAATCTTGTTTGCGGTTATGTATTTACTTAAATCTTGAAGGGTACATAATGAATGAAATAATATTAATGTAATCCCTCCTAAATGGATAACCAAATGTGTATAATACAGATATAGGGTATTGTTTTTGCTTTGCTGCTTCATCTTCTACGTAAGGAATATGGAACAGTTTAGGTAAGAGTCGTAAGACACTGTATAATATAAGCAAATTATATGACTCCTGTGCCAAAACCATTTTAGGTACTTACCTCATTTTCATTCACTAATTTGTTATTCACAAAACATTCACATGTATTTAATATTTCATTTTGCTGTGTTCCGTGGAGCATCAAATACATTAATATCAAACAATTTGAACTATATGAATTACTTTAATTGATAAATATTTGAAATATACAAAGAAAGACAGTTACTTAAATCATATAATAAATTAGATAATAAAAGAAAACAATATTCAAAATACATATGTGAACTTGACCAACAAAAGGTCAAAAAAAGGAGTTTCCTTTTATATACATATATATAAAAAAAGGAAACTCCTTTTTTCTAGTTCAAAACTCCCTGATTAAGGTCCCTTTTGTTTACTTCTCCATAGAGCTTCCATCTTACTCCTTGGCTATACCGTACTGATGAGGACTAATAACTCGGAAACACGTGTATACGGTTGCATTTCAGATAGCGGTTATGCCCGAAAAAATACTTTTACTGTTTAAATTACACCGCAAATAATTAATTTTTCGTTTATTATACCATGGGCTAAAAGGCGCACCTTGGGGTGTACTATTTACCTCGACGCGACGTTGCTACTTGTCCTACATACCGGGGATGTTGCGACCGAAGCATCAATTGGTGACGTTGGTCTCCCTGATTAAGGTCCCTTTTGTTTACTTCTCCATAGAGCTTCCATCTTACTCCTTGGCTATACCGTACTGATGAGGACTAATAACTCGGAAACACGTGTATACGGTTGCATTTCAGATAGCGGTTATGCCCGAAAAAATACTTTTACTGTTTAAATTACACCGCAAATAATTAATTTTTCGTTTATTATACCATGGGCTAAAAGGCGCACCTTGGGGTGTACTATTTACCTCGACGCGACGTTGCTACTTGTCCTACATACCGGGGATGTTGCGACCGAAACATCAATTGGTGACGTTGGTCTCCCTGATTAAGGTCCCTTTTGTTTACTTCTCCATAGAGCTTCCATCATACTCGTTGGCTATACCGTACTGATGAGGACTAATAACTCCGAAACACGTGTATACGGTTGCATTTCAGATAGCGGTGATGCCCGAAAAAATACTTTTACTGTTTAAATTACACCGCAAATAATTAATTTTTCGTTTATTATACCATGGGCTAAAAGGCGCACCTTGGGGTGTACTGTTTACCTCGACGCGACGTTGCTTCTTGTCCTACATACCGGGGATATTGCGACCGAAGCATCAACTGGTGACGTTGGTCTCCCTGATTAAGGTCCCTTCTGTTTACTTCTCCATAGAGCTTCCATCTTACTCCTTGGCTATACCGTACTGATGAGGACTAATAACTCCGAAACACGTGTATGCGGTTGCATTTCAGATAGCGGTTATGCCCGAAAAAATACTTTTACTGTTTAAATTACACCGCAAATAATTAATTTTTCGTTTATTATACCATGGGCTAAAAGGCGCACCTTGGGGTGTACTGTTTACCTCGACGCGACGTTGCTTCTTGTTGCATTTCAGATAGCGGTTATGCCCGAAAAAATACTTTACTATATATATATATATATATATATATATATATATATATATATATATATATATATATATATATATATATATATATGAAATGCAACAAGAAGCAACGTCGCGTCGAGGTAAACAGTACACCCCAAGGTGCGCCTTTTAGCCCATGGTATAATAAACGAAAAATTAATTATTTGCGGTGTAATTTAAACAGTAAAAGTATTTTTTCGGGCATAACCGCTATCTGAAATGCAACCGCATACACGTGTTTCGGAGTTATTAGTCCTCATCAGTACGGTATAGCCAAGGAGTAAGATGGAAGCTCTATGGAGAAGTAAACAGAAGGGACCTTAATCAGGGAGACCAACGTCACCAGTTGATGCTTCGGTCGCAATATCCCCGGTATGTAGGACAAGAAGCAACGTCGCGTCGAGGTAAACAGTACACCCCAAGGTGCGCCTTTTAGCCCATGGTATAATAAACGAAAAATTAATTATTTGCGGTGTAATTTAAACAGTAAAAGTATTTTTTCGGGCATAACCGCTATCTGAAATGCAACCGTATACACGTGTTTCGGAGTTATTAGTCCTCATCAGTACGGTATAGCCAACGAGTATGATGGAAGCTCTATGGAGAAGTAAACAAAAGGGACCTTAATCAGGGAGACCAACGTCACCAATTGATGTTTCGGTCGCAACATCCCCGGTATGTAGGACAAGTAGCAACGTCGCGTCGAGGTAAATAGTACACCCCAAGGTGCGCCTTTTAGCCCATGGTATAATAAACGAAAAATTAATTATTTGCGGTGTAATTTAAACAGTAAAAGTATTTTTTCGGGCATAACCGCTATCTGAAATGCAACCGTATACACGTGTTTCCGAGTTATTAGTCCTCATCAGTACGGTATAGCCAAGGAGTAAGATGGAAGCTCTATGGAGAAGTAAACAAAAGGGACCTTAATCAGGGAGACCAACGTCACCAATTGATGCTTCGGTCGCAACATCCCCGGTATGTAGGACAAGTAGCAACGTCGCGTCGAGGTAAATGGTACACCCCAAGGTGCGCCTTTTAGCCCATGGTATAATAAACGAAAAATTAATTATTTGCGGTGTAATTTAAACAGTAAAAGTATTTTTTCGGGCATAACCGCTATCTGAAATGCAACCGTATACACGTGTTTCCGAGTTATTAGTCCTCATCAGTACGGTATAGCCAAGGAGTAAGATGGAAGCTCTATGGAGAAGTAAACAAAAGGCACCTTAATCAGGGAGACCGACGTCACCAATTGATGCTTCGGTCGCAACATCCCCGGTATGTAGGACAAGAAGCAACGTCGCGTCGAGGTAAACAGTACACCCCTAGGTGCGCCTTTTAGCCCATGGTATAATAAACGAAAAATTAATTATTTGCGGTGTAATTTAAACAGTAAAAGTATTTTTTCGGGCATAACCGCTATCTGAAATGCAACCGTATACACGTGTTTCGGAGTTATTAGTCCTCATCAGTACGGTATAGTCAAGGAGTAAGATGGAAGCTCTATGGAGAAGTAAACAAAAGGGACCTTAATCAGGGAGACCAACGTCACCAATTGATGCTTCGGTCGCAACATCCCCGGTATGTAGGACAAGAAGCAACGTCGCGTCGAGGTAAACAGTACACCCCAAGGTGCGCCTTTTAGCTCATGGTATAATAAACGAAAAATTAATTATTTGCGGTGTAATTTAAACAGTAAAAGTATTTTTTCGGGCATAACCGCTATCTGAAATGCAACCGTATACACGTGTTTCGGAGTTATTAGTCCTCATCAGTACGGTATAGTCAAGGAGTAAGATGGAAGCTCTATGGAGAAGTAAACAAAAGGGACCTTAATCAGGGAGACCAACGTCACCAATTGATGCTTCGGTCGCAACATCCCCGGTATGTAGGACAAGAAGCAACGTCGCGTCGAGGTAAACAGTACACCCCTAGGTGCGCCTTTTAGCCCATGGTATAATAAACGAAAAATTAATTATTTGCGGTGTAATTTAAACAGTAAAAGTATTTTTTCAGGCATAACCGCTATCTGAAATGCAACCGTATACACGTGTTTCGGAGTTATTAGTCCTCATCAGTACGGTATAGTCAAGGAGTAAGATGGAAGCTCTATGGAGAAGTAAACAAAAGGGACCTTAATCAGGGAGACCAACGTCACCAATTGATGCTTCGGTCGCAACATCCCCGGTATGTAGGACAAGAAGCAACGTCGCATCGAGGTAAACAGTACACCCCAAGGTGCGCCTTTTAGCTCATGGTATAATAAACGAAAAATTAATTATTTGCGGTGTAATTTAAACAGTAAAAGTATTTTTTCGGGCATAACCGCTATCTGAAATGCAACCGTATACACGTGTTTCGGAGTTATTAGTCCTCATCAGTACGGTATAGCCAAGGAGTAAGATGGAAGCTCTATGGAGAAGTAAACAAAAGGGACCTTAATCAGGGAGACCAACGTCACCAATTGATGCTTCGGTCGCAACATCCCCGGTATGTAGGACAAGAAGCAACGTCGCGTCGAGGTAAACAGTACACCCCAAGGTGCGCCTTTTAGCCCATGGTATAATAAACGAAAAATTAATTATTTGCGGTGTAATTTAAACAGTAAAAGTATTTTTTCGGGCATAACCGCTATCTGAAATGCAACCGTATACACGTGTTTCGGAGTTATTAGTCCTCATCAGTACGGTATAGTCAAGGAGTAAGATGGAAGCTCTATGGAGAAGTAAACAAAAGGGACCTTAATCAGGGAGACCAACGTCACCAATTGATGCTTCGGTCGCAACATCCCCGGTATGTAGGACAAGAAGCAACGTCGCGTCGAGGTAAACAGTACACCCCAAGGTGCGCCTTTTAGCCCATGGTATAATCAACGAAAAATTAATTATTTGCGGTGTAATTTAAACAGTAAAAGTATTTTTTCGGGCATAACCGCTAACTAAATGCAACCGTAGACACGTGTTTCGGACTTGTTAGTCCTCATCAGTACGGTATAGCCAAAGAGTAAGATGGAAGCTCTATGGAGAAGTAAACAAAAGGGACCTTAATCAGGGAGACCAACGTCACCAATTGATGCTTCGGTCGCAACATCCCCGGTATGTAGGACAAGAAGCAACGTCGCGTCGAGGTAAACAGTACATCCCAAGGTACGCCTTTTAGCCCATGGTATAATAAAAGAAAAATTAATTATTTGCGGTGTAATTTAAACAGTAAAAGTATTTTTTCGGGCATAACCGCTAACTAAATGCAACCGTAGACACGTGTTTCGGACTTGTTAGTCCTCATCAGTACGGTATAGCCAAAGAGTAAGATGGAAGCTCTATGGAGATTTTGGATTGAAATTCACAGGGTTTCAATGGCATCACACAATCTACCACATGGCACCAAGAACGCCCATTTTGCCACATCCGGGGGTACAGAGGGAGGGGGCGCACAAAAATCTTAAATGCAATGTTGGGTCGTGCGACGGTTTGTTTGAAAGGGTCTTTCGAGACGAACATAACATGATATCGTCGAGGTCGATACGATTTTTTTCCGCAGAGTTATGATCATTTGAATATTGAGATTTTACAATGGAAACAGACACACAACGGCGGCAAGGACGCGAGAAAGACTTTCCGGACACGTGAGGGAGGGTGTATGTGTGTGTGTGTGTGTGTGCGTGCGTGCGTGCGTGTGCGTGTACCTATAATAAATAGGTCTGTTTCTAATTAAACAATTGTTAATTAACTAATTACAAAAAATTAATAATGCAAAACAAACGTACACATTATAAATGTGACGAACTGTAGTTATTTTATTTAACCGTGCAGCTTTTAAAACGTAGGTATATTGTTTCATTTGTCTCCGTACTTGCTATACATACTTTATTCACATAAAATCATCGGTACCTACAAAAAGTGTAATACATACATCTTTAATTAAAAAAGGCATCATTGCAACGCTAAATACGATCCCACAAATTCAAGTACAAAGTTATTTTTAGAATATGCATTGTACTGCATCTATAGCCGATAACCGTTTGAAGTCCGCAGGGTATTTAGACCCCGCCTACGGTATTCAAACGCTTTAGCGTATTAGCTTCATGCTTTCAAATGGCGCAAAATTGAAAATGGACTTAGCCCGTTAACACTTTACGCCAACAAAATGTTAAATAATAAAACAAATTACAAATTAAAAACAAATACAAGATACACTGAATAAAGAACAAAAAAATACATACATAATAGCGGCATGACAAATAACAGTACGGTACTTATTATTACCTTAATATTTCTTCTCTTTTCTTCTTTTTTTGTAGCTTTCTAAAGCTTTAACTTTTATTGGGTCTTTTTCATTTTTTTCATATACACTATAATTTCTATTTAACAGTAAATTGACATGTTTACACCAATTGTGAATATAAAATGGTATTACTAAGTCCATAAATACATCATCTAAATTGTGACTTTCGCAAGATAGTGTAAATATGCCATATCCTTTTAATTTTTGACATAATACATTTTTCAAATAATTACATGTTGCCAGTTTTGGTAATTCTTCAGACAGCACAAGTACACTTTTTTTATAAATATTCACAAATTGTTCACTTGGATAGGTTAATGCATGATGATCTTCATATTTGCGGATCAATATGCTGTGGTGCAAATGCAATTGCTTTCTCAGCTGCCTTCAATTGCTGTTGCTTTGATGCAGTCTTTGCAGACAATTTTCGTAAAGATTTCTGGGAGTGCAGGAGTTCCTTGTACAGTAGTCGAGATTACGGATTTAACTGGGTTTGGCGGGTAACATTGGCCTTCCGAAGATAGCTGTTCCGTTTTCTTTTACCTATATGCGGAAAATGGAAAAATGTAGTACAAACAATACTGAATGTAAAAATATAGTACATGCAAACTCTCTTAACCGGCCAGTACAGGACCGCACCCCTGGCCGGATAAATATTTGGCCGGTTAATCTGAATAATACGTAAATAACGAGTTTAACTATCTGCATAGGTAACTACCGGTCAAAATGCATGTACATATAACATAAATCATTACATATTAAAAAAATATTTATTAAAAATGTATTACAGTACATGAAAAACAAATAATTTACTGTACGTACTTAAATAATAAAAATGTAAAGATAAAGATGAAAATCTCGATTTTTACTGCGTACACCAACGGAAAAAATGACCTGTTATGGTAGGATCCAAACCCACTACCTTCTGCTTGCCGGGCAGGTGCTATACCATAACAGGTCATTTTTTCCGTTGGTGTACGCAGTGAAAATCGAGACTTTCATCTTTATCTTTACTTAGCTCCTGCGTATTTGATTCCAAATTCCATGTTTAAATAAAAATGTACTTTGATAGAACAATAGATAGGTTTTTTTTTAAACATATATAAGCCTAAAAGAAGTCTGTTATCTTTTTCTCAACTCAAATTTTCCAATATGCAAGTAGAGACTTGACGCTGAGTCGGGCATTCCGGGAAGCGGCCAGCTGGTTGATCCGAGGTCGGTTAAGAGAGGTTGTACTGCATGTAATATCGATGATAGAAAGAAAATACTTTAGATTAGGTCGACGATATGTCAATTTTACATTTAACTGCATATTTATTAATTAAAGAAAAAAACTTACGAGTACTGTCTGCTAGAATATTGCTACTGGATTGTTCAGTTTTGTCCTCGGGCATAGAAATAGTACCCTGCAAGTAGGTAGGTGTTTCTTCACTATATGATGCCTATTATGCATACATATTAATTTTGAGTGTATCATGCATATACAAATTGTGGCATAATCAGATGTCTGCAAAATGAAAACGATTCATACCTAAAATCAACTATAACAAAAGAAAAAAGTTTGTTAATGTTTGCAGTAAAACAAACAATTAAATTAACTTACCTAAACAAAGCACTAACACCTATAATTTACCAACTATCGAACACTAACGTAGAAACTAGAAAACGAACCTAAAAACTAAGATTAAAAACAAGGTTATGTTATTGTCGACACTAAAATGTACACAAAAATCTATACTATACTATAACACTAAAAACAAAAACTTAAAACAAACAGAGGTCTATAAACAAACGAAGAATAAAACAGAACAAAGCAAAGCTGGGATGATGACACAAACAAATCGAGTCTCTACTATAACTATAAAACATCGTGTCCACGCGTCCTCAAAATCAGGCATGCGCAATTGGTGCATGCGCCAGCACCGAGTGGGTGGTCAGCGAACTAATAAAATATTCCCCACCCCCCCAATTAAAGAAAAACGACCGTGACGCTAGTATTCAAACGCCGCTGGCACATTTCCAATCACACTGAATCAGACCGCTGTGGCGGGGTTACTTAGACCCCACCTGACTTTTAGTGAGGCGATGCAGCCCAATGGTCCGGAAACTTGGAGATTACCTTGGGGACGTACTGTAGTTCTGTCTTTCTTCTGCGCACTACTACATATACATATTAGCATCCGAGATCGTGTGTCTTAGCCAGCCGAGACATACATCCAACGTTAGTGTCAATAGTTTAGCATGTCGCAGAAAGAGTGGGAATGCATTTAATCATATCGTAACTGATCGTAACTATCGCATGTCACTTTTGACAACACGCAAAGTTAAATTGATTCAACTATAACAGAGTTTAAACCTATCTGTCAGGGACTACGACTATAAAACATTTCCCTGTCTCTCTCTCTCCACTCCTTCGAATAATTCGATGGAAAAATGTTGATTCATCTATTTCCACAAACTGATCTAACCCGCCAAGAGGTCTCGGATGGTCAATGAGAGTCTGTTCACAAATATTTCTGCAGAAATTAGACCAGTCAATAATGGTATGGGTGGATTCTGGACCAAGGTCCACTTCGTGGATAATGTCTTTTTTCGCCGCACCTCGCGACCACATATACATAATTTGAATCTGCTGATGAAGACGTATAGACGACCAAGGCTCCAAGACTGTCTAAATTTGTAAACAAACTATTTGAAGTGGCCCAATATTCGTTGAGATAGCCAAAATTATAAATGTTCAAAATCGTGAAGTGTTTGTTTAGCAATATTCATTAAGAAATGTTCACATATAACAAACAAATTAGAGGTTAAAAACATGTGAGGACATCATCATTTATTGTGTGACTCTTCACAATTTGCTTGGTAATTTTCGCTAAACAACATTCACAATGTATAATGCAGTATAGCTGGCATCTTATGTGTGTAGTAGCTTCCTCCTTCTCTTCAACCGCTGTCCAATAATTCTTGATAGCTGTGCGATAGGAATATCGTCTTCATCATCGTCGTCATTATGTTAGCTGAATTATGTTCGGCCACAGCAGCTTCCACGAATCAATTATAAGTTTTATTGGCACTTTCTTCCACGATTCGATCAGTGCAAAGAACGCGTCTTTAATGCTGAAAGTTTTCAAAGCACCCTGGATATCCTTATCTTCAGCCTTACGTTCAGCGGAAGTTGATTTCCATAATTCATTTTGATGTGTTGAATAACATTTTGGTCCATTGGCTGAATCAAAGCCGTACAATTTGGAGGTAGAAACGTAACTACAACGTTACCCTCTTCATCGCAAAGTTCGTCATTGCAGCAAGGCCTATCTACCTTACAATGGTCAGGAACATTGTCAATTAGCAGCAGTGCTTTTTGGGGCATATTAGTCATGCGTAGATGCCTCTTAACATGCGGAACTAAAAGCTCCTCGAACCACTCTTTAAACAATTCACGTGTAACACAAGCACATGTTTTTTGCCTTTACAAATAACTGGTAGCGTTTCATTTTGAAAGCATCGCGTTTTTTTTTTTTTAATTTCCAATAAGCGGCTGCGACAAAAGTTAATTATTTTCATGTAACGTAGGACATAGATTACAATCTTTACTTGGGTGAACATTAGTTGCATGTGGTGCATGCGTTTTCTGATTGGGTGGGTGCTGTTTTAGGTCTATTCGGACATTAGTTGGTAATTATTTGGTAACCAAAGTGAATAAAACACCTGAGAAGCCTGCACGGGGCCAGCGCGCAGCGGTGACTTATAGACTCTCGCCTCGTGTACTGACAGAAGGCCTGGCGACGCGCGCGACTGTTTGATTTTCAAATTTCAAATGAAAAACGGAGCATTTAATATAATTAAATCCCTGTAGGAAAGGTTTGCAGGTACGATCGGCGCTTTCGAGGAGAAACTGTACAGCTTATTAAGCCGGGCACTCACGGTACTGCGGCGCCGTACGATTTTGTTGGAAACGACAAAATTGCAATGAATTGGTCGAAATTTGACCGTGTGTGGGCACGACTAGTGATGTAAAATTACCGGTAATTTATAAAATGGTAATATTACCGGTAACATTACCGGTAATATTACCAGTAATATTACCCGTAATATTACCGGTAATATTACCGTGTCGATAAAAAACCCGTAATTTAATAGCTCGCAATATTACCGTAATGTTACCGATAACATTACCCACAGGCAAACTTAATGAAGTGGCATGTCATAGATAATAGATAGATAATATAAAATCTTGTAACTATTTTATTACTATGAAAATAAATAAAATAAAATTAATTCTAAAACTACATTTTTGTATAGTTTACGGCAATAAATTAAAATATTTCTTCTTCCTGTTCCTTTGAAAACTCGTCTATGTCTATTTCATTATCCTTGATCTTCCAAATCTTCTTCTTGCTCCTCTGCAGTGGAATCTTGTGGATCATTATGAAGTAAACTGTGGTTGTAGGCTATATAAGTAAGCTTTCTTGCTCTTTCAACTGTTGGCCTGTTTCTTTGAGGTCGGTGAATAAATCCGTATCTAAAAAAATACAGTAATAAATTATTTGCCAAAACGTACTATTAATTTTAATATGATTTACGTACTAAACGACCTCTCTGTTGCAGCCGTGGATGCCGGCAAATTTAAAATGTCTATTGCCAAAGAGCTGAGCTTCGTGTTGGAACAAATGCCACTCCACCAAGTAACTCCATCCATTTTCTCACTGCAAATAACAAATTCTTTTCCAAAAAATCCTCTTTGAACTTTATATTCTGCTAAATCTTTAATGATGGTTTCCGGATCCTTTTGATATTTTGGATGTTTCTTTGCAATGGTGTATATAAATTCAGTAACTTTCAAGTCTTAATCAGCACAAATGTTGACTTCTATTCGTTGGTTCCAGTAAATGAGCTGCAAATTGTATTTATTGGTTTTAAACACTTTGCAGCCCTTGCTGCTAGAATTGATTTTAATTTATCTCTCTCTTCAGTCAAAATGTCCTCAGATGAAGGTATTTGCGTTAACACAATTGACTCTATTTCAAAAAAAGCATCACACACCTTAGAAATAGTTGGTCCATTGATGTCAAAGATAGTAATCCATTTTCCAATGAGCTTCAAAAAATCGTATAGTTGTTTTACTCTATCCCAAAATAAATTTTCAAGAAGAGAAGTCTTTGTTCCTGAACTCAATATTTGAAGAACGTCAGGATCATCTTCTACAGCCAAGGCTTGTAATGCAAATTTTGTATCCATAAAACTTTTAAGGCACGCTATAAATGAATTCCAACGTGTTTTGATTGGTAACTTTAATGCAATGTAAGTGTTTTTTTGTCCAATTGCAGTTTTTCAAAATGGGCGTGAAGAATCTGAGGGTTCTCTTACAATTGAAATAATTTTATTTTTAAAATCATTTACTAGTTCTAGCTTTAGAATATCTTCCACTAACAAATTAAGGCCGTGGCACACGCATCCATAATTAACGATAAAATTATACTTATCGCTAACTATTTCTCTAGCTTTTTTAATATTTGCGCCATTATCTGTAACTACAGCCAAAAAACGTTCCACGCCTAATTCACCTAAGACATTTTCAATTTCTTGGGCAAGACAGGTGTCTATTTTCCTTGGTGTGTACTGTCTTGTAAAAGACGGGCAAAGGTGTATTTATAATATAGCTAGTGATTGAATCATTTCGGCAGTTAGACCATCCATCTACTTGCAGAGATAAACTAGATGCTTCTGTTATTTTCGCTGCAACAGAAGACCTAACTCTATTATATTCAGCGTCTAAAAGTGGCGTAGACAACTCATACCGACTTGGTGGTTCGTATGCGCAACGCATTTTTTGAAAACGTTTTTCCAAACCGCCTTACTAGTCATCTGTAAAGGCGCTCCTGATACAAATATTGCGCGAGCTAGCAGTTGATCTATTTCTAATTTTTCTTCTGGAGTGATACTATCCATATATGGTTTCAAACAGGATTTATACGGGGGTTTTACGGCTTCAGAACGTGTAATCTGTGCTATTGACGTCGATGACCCTGACGCTGATGAGCATGATGGAGAACTTAATCCCGTATCAATTTCTACCACGTCATCATCTGAATCCGATTTATCTGCTCGATTTATTTCTGACATTACCCTCGGTGCAGATAAATGTGGGTTTAAAATGGTTTTTATGTCAGTGGGTGCTTTTATGCATTTTAATAAATGTTGTAGAGATGATTTCAACTAATAACGTCACTCCCCCACCAGTACACCTGCGCGGCGGGAAAATAACGACGTTGATAAATAGCTCCATATATCTACAGTGCTGAATGGAAAGTGGTCTACTGCGCACTTGGCGGGAAGTCACGTGACGTGACGTTCTTAGTTGAAATCATCTCTAACTGTCTTGACGCATTTCTTTTAAATTGTTTTCTACAAAATCTGCACTCAAAAATCTCTTCCTTATTGGTTTTGATATAGTACTTCCAAACCAAGCCTTTTGCCTTTACCATGATTGATTTAAGCTAATCTATAACACAAGTTTTTCATTTTTACGAAGTTTTGAGTTGTAACGACCGTTTCCTAATTCTATCTTTATCTTAATCTTATTCTGTCATATAATAAAAGCGTACTCACCTGTATATGATGCATATGTATAATGTAACACGAAGGATTTCAAATAAACCACACTGAATGTTTTGAAACTCGACGTGTGATTTAGCGGCGGGACATAACGGCGCGGCGGTGCTGGCTACGAAACCGACCAATCGCGATAAATATTTGGCAGCTTCGCGCATTCTACTGGTGTGTTCGAGTCAGGTATATATGATTTGACTATATTTTTCTACGTTCATATAAAAACGCACATAATTGAAATTAGCGGTAACACTAAAATCTGTCTTCGGTAACTTTACGTAATATTACCAAAATTACTCGTACTGCAAAGTTAAATATCTGGTGTGGCCGCCACCCAACTTTCCGACTACATTGATACATTGTTTACACACTTATAAACTCTCTAAACGTATAGATAGACTATAGAGTGTGAAACACCAAAACCGAATGTCCATAAGATAATAATAATAATACTATATCGGTATTATAACTTACTGACCTCTCTATACTAATGACTCTAACATACTCTCATGTATCCGTGTTATCATACTAGGTTTATTTCTCTACTTCTTGTTTATTTATTCTTCAAACGCGGACGGGCGATAATATTCAAACAATCGTGTGAGCTAACGCGGTATGATGACGTCAGTTCTCCATTACGTTACATATCAACTGATATATATCTCTATAGCGCCTAAACCGCTCATCCCATTGATCTGTAAATCTATATACATGTTTAAAATCACTGCAGGATGAGATGGTGTCAGTTTGGTCAAAATCGGATGAATATCTAAGAAAACGTAAGCGACATTTGCCACTTCCGGTTGTCAGATTGTCACCAAAAACAATCCAGTTCGTCCCCCGGTAATTCTAATTATGTACACCAAATTTCAGCCCGATCCGTTGTTCCGTCTGGGTGCTATCGTGTTCACGGACATACCTACACACTTACACACGTACACACATACATTTTCCAGAAATCATTGCAATCGGTTCAGAGGGCCCCAAAACGCGCATTTCCGCTAAAATCTCAATTTTTTTTCGTCGATTACAATACTTTCCTTGTAGGAGTCGGAAAATAAAATATTTTAACTTTGCAGTACGACGCGCTCGGTCGCATGCTCTGTAATGGAATAATTTATAGTTTATATCAATGTACAATAGAATATAGTGTATGTATGTATGAGCTGAGTCAGGACTATTAGGAATGTCGTAAGTACTGACTCAGGGAATGAATAGGTGAACGAACTAGATATAGGTAATTGCAATTAGGAGGGTTAATTAAGTAGTCAACCGACAACCATGTAAAAGGTAGAACAATAAAAGTATCAAAAGACTCAACATCGTTTAAGTGCCAACCCTTCCAAGTAGGAAGGATATTACATGGCGATCCTGCCAGCCGAAATCTTGTGACATCTAGAAAGAGTAGCAACTATGGGGAATTACGGAAGAAAGAAGGAAGAAGAAATTATAACTGCCCAAGCCGGAAATAGCGGAGGTGCAACATCTAACAATGGCTTTTCGGGAATTTCATTCAGTCTGTTGGAAATGGGTCCTGTTTGTTATCATGTGCTGTACACTGATTGTGTATCTTGTGTGGCGTCGCTGTAACAAGAAGATGGACAGAAAAATTGCGCGAGATCCAGAAGAGCCAGGAGCTGATCTCCTCCCTACGTACCAGAGAATCCAGAGACAAATAGTGTGAGTACGCAAATAGTGCGCGAATGACCGAGCTTCTAGCGTTTGATTTAGATTTAGATAAAATCAAAAAAAATAGAGTTAATATTAGTAAAGACAATCAGCAACGTAGAGAAAATGTAGTTATTATAAATCAATAATTAGAAAAATTAGAGGAAATAAAATTAGAATTAGATGATTTAATAGTACGTGCCAACACAAAATTGTTAGGTGATGAGAAGGATGTCAGAGAGCAAGCTAAAGCGCATGTTAGAATTATTCAACAGTATATTGAGGAGTCAAATGACATTTTAAAGAGTAGATTAGGAGAGTTAGGAAATAGTGATAAGGATACAAATATATCGAAAATAGAAGTAAACATGTCTGAAAAGTTTGTTTAAAGACTGCGGGAAGTCTATTACCCGTAATGGATGGTAATGAAGATACAACTAAAAAGCTATTAGATTCAATTAATTTTTATGCGTCAAAAGATGATGATAAAGTTACATTAATTTCAGATGTTTTGAAAACCAGATTGTCAGAAAATGCGAAAGTCCGATTAAATAAAAGGTAAGATACGGTTGATGGTCTAGTTAAGAATATTAGAACTAACTTTGTGTCAACTAAATCCGCAACTACCCTTGCCAGTCAATTGCATCAAGCGAGACAAAATAATAAATCAATTGATGAGTTTGGTCGCGAGATAGATCAATTGCTTAGCGAATTAACTCTTGCACAAGCGGGAGATGACGAGAATTTGTTGGTATCATTGCGTAAGGTAAACGAAAGTATTGCTATCAATTCATTCTGTAATGGAGTCCGAAATCATAATCTAAGGACAATATTGAAAGCTAGACACTGCAACACCTTAAAAGAAACCATTACAGTTGCTTTAGACGAGGAAAAGAATAAGCCACATAGCCCTAATGTATTTTTCATGCATAAAAACTACCAATATTCTTCTCGTAATGGATTCAACAATAGCAGACAGTTTAATTCAAATCAGAGTAATCGAGGTAACAGCAAAAATGCATTTCGAAATAACTATCAAACACAACAAAATTACGCAAATGGAAATAGATCAGTAAATAATTATTTGCCACCTCATCGCGGGTTTAACAGAGGTCGAGGCGCAAACCGTGAACGTACGCGAGCTACGTTTGCAAATCGCGGTCGTCGTATTCCGCAAATAAATGCTGTGTCCACAGAAACATCCGACAATACACATTCCGAAGATACGTTTTTTTGTGAATAAAAGTGTAGAATGCGTGTTTTCAACTAGTTCATTAAACTATGTTAGGATACGTCACGGCCGTGAGGAATTATTATTTTTACTGGACACGGGAGCTTCTATTAGTATATTTTTTGCAAATAAATTAAGGAACGATGAAGTAATTGATACAAATAGCAAAGTAAAAGTAAATGGAATTTCAGGTTCAACAACTACCACAGGTTCTATTAATTTGTTTTTACAATTTGGGAATGAAATGATTAATCATAATTTTGTTGTTTTGAATGAGTCTTACGGTAACATAGTGGTATTATTGCTGATTTCATTCTTAAATACAGAGCACAACTTGACTTTGACAAATTTTTGTTTTCTTTCTGGTATAATTCTTCACAAATTTTTCTAAACATAGAATCTGATTACAACGTGTTCACTATGAATGAATTGGAAGATTGTGTTGTTGCGCCAGTGGAAATCGCAGAAGGTGTATTTACAGCAGGTATCATAGCTAAACCAAATTGACATAGAATCCCAGTTCGTATTCTTAATACAAATGACCGAGAGGTACGAATTAGAAATTTTCGACCAAAAATTTGTAAGTTGAAAGAATTTGAAGTATACAACTTTGAAAATTCTAATATTACATTAGATCGGGTTAATAAATTGATAGACTTGGTTAACGTAAAACATTTAAATAAGGAAGAAAAAACAGCTGTACATAAAATATGTGCGAAATACGCTGACACATTTATTTTAGAAGGTGATAAGCTGACAGTAACAAATATTGTTAAGGAAAATATTCGTTTAAAAAAAGACTCGCATTCGGTATATGTAAAACCATTTAGACTACCACAAGCTCAGCAAATTGAAATTGATTCTCAAATAAATAAAATGCTTAATGACGGTATAGCTGAAGAAACATGATCAACTTGTTCGTCCCCTTTACTAATTGTTCCAAAGAAAAGTGAATTAGGTAACAATAAATGGAGAGTAGTAATTGACTATAGACAACCAAACAAAATGTAGAAGATTTCCCTTACCCAATATTAATTAAATCTTAGATTCGCTATCAGGAGCGGTTTATTTTTCTCATGTAGACCTCTCGCAAGGATATTCTCAAGTAGAATTGGATAAGAACAGTAGGAAATATACAGCATTTACTACAAGAAAGGGACAATTTCAAATGACCAGGTTACCGATGGGACTAAAAACCAGTCCTAGTGCATTTTCAAGAGTTATGACTATAGCAATGTCAGGGTTAAATTACGATGCATGTTTTGTATATTTGGATGACTTAATTGTATTTGGAAATAGTTTACAACAGCATAATCAAAATTTAAAGTATTAAACAGACTTCGAAAAGTAAATTTAAAATTGAACCCCTCAAAATGTCAATTTCTTAAAAAAGAGATCTTATATTTAGGTCATGTAATCTCAGCAGAAGGTATATCACCAGATCCAAGCAAAATTAGTACTGTTCTAAATTATCCTGTTCGAAAAAAATTCCGATGAATGTAAACGATTTGTTGCTTTTGCAAATTACTACACATTCCAAAGTTCGCACAAATCGCAAATCCATTAAATAGATTAAGTAGAAAAGCAGTAGAGTTTGAATGGGACGAGACTTGTCAAAAATCCTTTGAAACTTTAAAAAATTATTTAATTAACCCACCAGTTTTGCAATATCCTGATTTTTCGCATGAAAATGAATTTATTTTGACAACAGATGCATCTGGATACGCACTAGGCGCGGTATTATCGAATTCTGATAATTAACCAATTGCATATGCTAGAAGAACATTAAATAAAGCAGAGATAAATTATCCAACAATACAGAAGGAAATGTTATGTTGGAGTATAAGCCACTACAGACCGTATTTATATGGACGAAAATTTCGAATTTTTAGTGACCACCGACCATTGATTTATGTTTTTGGGATGAAAGATCCATCGTCACGATTGACTAAATTTAGATTGATGTTGAAGAGTTTGACTTTTCTATACATTACATAAAAGGGAAAGAGAATACTACAGCAGATGCACTATCTAGAATAATAATTGACTCTGATGATTTAAAGAAAATGTCAGATAACATCAACGTAAATATCATATCATTCAGTCATTCAGTAAATATCATATCAGTTGAATTGAGACACATGTCAAAAAGAGTAACAAAAAGTTCGGGTAGTGAACAAGTAATAAAGTGGGAAATGTTTTCTACGATAAAATGTTAAAGGTAATTTATATTAATCTAAGTATTCGATCAGCACCAGCCCTAGACGTGGAGTTGAGAAACTTAGAATTTGTAGAGAAAATATAATTGCGCAATTATTTATAGTAAAAAATCCGGAAAATTACCAATTGATAAACCGACTGACAAAGCAAATCGAAATGATCAGAAAATTAAAAATGAAAATATGTATAATAAACACAGCCAAGCGAATCGATTGTAAACAGACTCGACAATTGATTCTCAATGATTTCCATATCCTTCCGACGGGAGGACATGCAGGTATCAATAGGATGTACGCAAATATTAAACGTTACTATTTCTGGGAAAAACTTAAAAAAGACAGTACTAAATTTGTTCAAAAATGTGATGACTGCCAAAGGTACAAACATTCGAGAGCTCACACTGAGCCTTTGACAGTTACCACTACAGCCTCATCAGCGTTTGAAAAAGTATTCTTAGACCTTGTTGGACCTTTGACATAAAATCAGGAGGATAATCTGTATATTCTAACAATTCAATGTGAATTAACAAAATTTGTCGACTGTTATCCTTTAAATAACAAAGAAGCCCTAACTGTAGCAAAATCATTGGTTAATAACTTTATATTAAGATTCGGGATAGCCAAAGAAATTGTTACTGATCAAGGTACCGAGTTTTTAGCAAACGTTTTTAAAGAATCGTCAAAACTTCTAGGAATTAAACAACTAAATTCTACAGCATATCATCACGAAACACTGGGAGCTTTAGAAAATACACACAAATATTTAGGGGCATATTTAAGAATTCAGACTTCAAAATTTACAGTTACTTGGAGTTCATGGGTGCCGTTTTGGTGTTTTTCCTTTAACAATAACGTTCATTCCGAGACAAAATACACACCTTATGAATTAGTATTTGGAAAACGTTGCGTATTACCAAGTAATATTATTGGCAAACATCAACCTATCTACAATTTTGATAATTATTCTAACGAGTTAAAATATAGACTAAAATCAGCATGGGACGATGCAAAAACACAATTAATTGAATCTTGAAGTGCGAGCTGTTTGAGTGTCTGTGTGTGCCTTTAGTTGGACTCCGAACTGATTATTAATGTAGTTTATTATAGTGTGTTATTAGTAGTATAGTTATTAGTATAGTGTGTGATAATGTATCCTCGAAGATTATGCGGCAACTTGTGTGCTGCGAAGAACTGTTATAACAGCAATAGGAAATCCAGCACAAGTTTTTTTAGATTTCCTAAAGCTGTTGAGAGGTAAGCATTGTGTATTATTAGTTACATGTTACCATTGCATGGTATTTAATTGTTTTCATTCACAATCTACCACTGTAAGAAATATTTGTTGCATATTTTATTGTTAGTTCCCCCCAGCTAACCTGATTAATTTTATATGCCTAGGAATTGTTATATGGACATAATCTTTTAAAATCATTGTTATAGGGCAAGAAGATGGGCTGTTCTTAGTGGACGTGAGGACTTATTGGACCATGCGGAAATACTGCATCAAAAATATAGGATCTGCGGAGCACATTTTGAAAGCCGTATGTTTAAGAACGATCTAGGTAATAGACTACAACCAAATGCGGAACCTATAATGTTTTATGGATTAGAAGGTTCATCCAAAAGTAAGCATACTTATAGTGTATTTACCCCACGTTATGAGGAAAAGGAGAAGATTATTAATGACAAATATGGTAAGTAATTAATATTGTGTCTTTAACGGTCACCTACAATACAAATTGGTTTCAGGCAAAGAACAGTCTGACGATGATGATATGAGTGATGCGGAAGATCCTGAATGTAAACGGCCTAGAATAGAAACAAATTATATTCCTGTAAAAGGTATGTATAAGTAATTATTTTTAAAGGTTTACAGTTTTACAATAAGGTTTCCAATAAAAGTAACAATTAATACAATATGTTTTGTTTCAGATAATGTTGAGCATGTTGATGCTGAATTAACGAAACCAATTGTATCACGAACCCCATTGTGCGACTCTTCAGTAATGAATCGTGGAACAAGCTACCTGCAATATACTCTCTGCAAAGGTACTTTAATATGTGTGCATAATTATAAAAGCACCTACAGTAGAGTGTCGATAATCCGAACTAATTGGGACCGAAGGTGGTTCGGATTATCAAATCGTTGGAATTTTCGAAAATAACCTACAAAGATAAATTAGCTCCAATTAGGCCTAAAAATGCACTTTAAGTAAGAAGACATATATTAAAAAAATTATTACGTAATTATGCATTTAAACCCTTTTAAAATGCGTTCGGATTTTTTTACGTTTTGGATTTTTGACGTTCTACTGTATACAAAAAAAACTCTGAATATCGACTTTATAATTATTAAAAAATTAACAAAATAAATTTGATTTCAGATACAATAGAGTCTGTTGCACCACTAACACAAGTGCTGTCACCTACATCCACTTCTACCTGTAGGAGGTCAAAATGGCGGGAACCACCACGACTCCCTAACATGGTAGCATTTTGGCCGAGCGCGGTTTAAGACTTTAATTACTGGTCAAAATTCTAATTCATAAAATCTCTTCCAATTTATTCGAAGGCAAAACTAACTGGGTGTTTTTTCTTGAACCTTGTGAACACATTTTCTGACTACTAACTGACGCATTTAAGTATTTAACATTTAATAAGGGCTGATAAAGCAAGACTACTCAAATGAAACGAAACACTTATCAAAACAATAACATCTATTAACAATAATAATCAACAATCCCGTTTGATAGGTTACATAGAAAAATGAATGAAGCTTTGAACATATTGACGTTTAAATTAAACCTAGGAGTTGATTTAGACAGACACACTTTTAGCAGAAATATGAATAATTTAATTTACAATGAAATGCGAGACGAGTTGAAAAGACTTACCAGGGATAAACTTAAGCGCCTAAGAACGCTCCACAAAAACGTGTACTTTACATGACGGTGGTTGAAATGAGAAGAGACAAAGATCTGTTCGTTTGCATCCCTTGACCCCAAAGGAAGCCGGAAGCATTTCTTCTTAGCCAATGGCAACACTTCAAATTTAAACTTATAAACACGCGGTCAAATCCTAAACCAGATGTTCAACTCAACACCAAAATCTTCGATATTCTGGAACATTCTACCCCGTCTACATCGCGCTCAATTTGATCACATCCTAACAAATAAATAATGGGTTTCCGACCCATTACACTCCTCCGTCCTTAAGAATGGACAATTATCTTCCTGAAAAACAAACAAAACAAACGAAAAATCCCCGCGATCGAAAAGATCTATCCATCCATCCATCCCCGGTAGAAAGGAACAAGGACGAAAACTCAACGGTACAATCCTTTGACAGGTGCTCTCGGTGTTTGTCTATCCCCGCTCCATCCGGTCCATGGAAAACATGTAAAGAAAGGAAAAACAAAACATGAGCAGTATCAAAAGTTGTAAAATGACAATACAACTTACTTTTTCTCCTCAATATCTTCTATTTCTTCATCCACAGCCTAGTTGCAAAACCTTTCGTCTTTGTCCTTCGTGTCCCAGCTTCCTTCTTCAAGATTCTTGTTTCTGCGCTCACGGTTGCGGACGTCCTAATCTCCATAGGGTTGACTTCCGAGAAATGCTCATCAAGTTGCAGGTTGTTATTCATTTCTTTCTTGACCGTCGCGTCTTCTGAGTACGCCTTATGGTCGCCATTTTCGGAATGTAAAAACCGCACCTGGGTTACTTACACTTCCCTTATGTAGCAAATACTTTTGCTCATGTGAACCGAAAAACTACTCCTGAGTTTTTTCCGTCGATTCCTTTTTTCCCAAAATACACTTTATAGTGTCATCAGGACTTGGTCCTGGATCCCTAATTACGTCGATTCCATATTCCATGCAAAGCGAACAAACTCGAGTTTCCTTCTGGATAGATCGAAACAATCTTCTCCTGGACAGCTGACTTCTTAAACATCTTGCAACTCCTTGGCCGGATATTTAACTTCTTGATAACTTTGACCTTCTGCTTCATGTGTTGCTTTCCAATCCAACCCATATTCGCGGAAATAAATGCAAAACAAACTCTCTTGCAATTCTCCCTTTAACTTTTTACTGTATAAAAAAAACTAATTGCAAAAGAAATCCCCTTAAATTTTAATACTAATTAATTAATCTAACTATGTGTTTATTATCTGGTGTCTAATCAACTGTCTCGCTTCTCTGCTTTTTATCATTTACAACAACAAAATAATATTAATTTAATCTTTAATCTGTCTGTTAACAATCTCTAAACTTTTGCTTCGCCCTGTATATTTATTTACTTTCTCCCATTTTGTCGACACTGTACATCTGTGTTTTGACCTGGGTGTCCCTTATAGACAAAGGGTCGCCAACGACACAATTTTGGCTACCTGACTCTCGTAAACTCACAAGTTACGCAACAATGTACACTTGCTAAGTCGAACAAAATATAATCTTATAACAAAGAAAAATATTCTTTCATCTCAAATAACAACAAAATGAAATTCAACTCCAACAACAAAATCTAATCAATTCTAAATCTTCAAATATAGTCAGACAAATGTATCCACGAACAGTCCAGAAAAATTAAATAGAGCTAAAACACTATGCAAAACGCATAACGCATCCTTAATGCTAAACTTTTATACTAATTAAGACATTTACATAGAAATATTTAGATTTGTTGCTGCCACCATCGATATAAATAATCAAAACTTGTCCATTTTTCATACTACTGACATTTCTAATGTCCTTTCGAGCCGCCAATAATTGCACGCATACTCGAGATTTCTCGTCGCATGTAGTTTTTACAGGTATCTAACCAAACCGTGGTTCTGGATAAACTAATACACTTTTCGCTAATTGATCATTCTTAGATGATCCAACTTTGGACATAAATTGATAAACCATACAATCAACTGGGAAGCATTTATCCTATAAACCTTCTATGCTTCGATCCTTTCTACACAACTAATCTATATACCTATTCTTATATCCCTAATTCATTAACTAACTTCATTGTTTATAACTTATAATCTCTAGCTCTATTAATATCACTATCTCACCGCTGGCGCCAAATGTAGGAAAGTCAAAATGGCGGGAACCACCACGACTCCCTAACATGGTAGCATTTTGGCCGAGCGCGGTTTAAGACTTTAATTACTGGTCAAAATTCTAATTCATAAAATCTCTTCCAATTTATTCGAAGGCAAAACTAACTAGGTTCTTTTTCTTGAACCTTGTGAACACATTTTCTGACTACTAACTGACGCGTTTAAGTATTTAACATTTAATAAGGGCTGATAAAGCAAGACTACTCAAATGAAACGAAACACTTATCAAAACAATAACATCTATTAACAATAAGCTTTGAACATATTGACGTTTAAATTAAACCTAGGAGTTGATTTAGACAGACACACTTTTAGCAGAAATATGAATAATTTAATTTACAATGAAATGCGAGACGAGTTGAAAAGACTTACCAGGGATAAACTTAAGCGCCTAAGAACGCTCCACAAAAACGTGTACTTTACATGACGGTGGTTGAAATGAGAAGAGACAAAGATCTGTTCGTTTGCATCCCTTGACCCCAAAGGAAGCCGGAAGCATTTCTTCTTAGCCAATGGCAACACTTCAAATTTAAACTTATAAACACGCGGTCAAATCCTAAACCAGATGTTCAACTCAACACCAAAATCTTCGATATTCTCGAACATTCTACCCCGTCTACATCGCGCTCAATTTGATCACATCCTAACAAATAAATAATGGGTTTCCGACCCATTACATACCCATTGCCATGCAGATAGCCTGGAGGATCTTCTTACAGATGGTATGTAATAATTTGATTTACGATTTTCTATGTCATTCTTAATCATTTTAATGGCGCCATTGAGACCTACAGATCCTTTCCCTATTCCATACTGATGACACATTTTATATAAAGGTACCAATAGAATAGTGATAGATATCAACTATTCCGAAAGCAATGATCACATTGCTTTCGGAGTGTGCCTGATAGTAGTTTTGAAAACATCATACATCTCTACCGGACCCTGTATATAATTTTTTTATGTAAATATATTTACACATTTTTATACTGTACCAACCTGACAGTACAACAAGAATGGTGTATTAAATAAAAGTTTATTTGTAGATGAATCTGAAGAGGAATTAATATTTGATTGTCCGAACACTTCAACATCACCAGTGCTAACATATCCAACTACTTCGCCAACTACAACACCAACATCATCATGTGGAATCCAAACGCCCAAAGGGATGTCTGGTAATTCTCCTCGGAAAGTAGCATACAGGAGAAAAATCAGACAGTTGCAGAAAGAAAATTCTCAGTTACGAGAACGAATTGAAGAACTGGAAGGAAACAGCACTAAGCCTGTTATCACTTTAGAGAAATATAAAGCCTACACCGAGCAGATATGCCAATCAAAAGAAATGGCTACGTTTATTAATATTCAGGTTACGCAGCAAGGCAAGCTTTCCAAAGGTCGGAGATATATAGTTCAAGCATCAGTGCCTCAAAATGTATATTATGGGACCCAAACTATACAAGAGGTACCTGATGCAGATGTTTTGTCTACCATCGCCACCACTAATTCAGAAGTATGCCCGAGGCCTCAGAATTAGTCCAGGAATAAATGAAGCTATTTTTGAGGCATTCAAGTTAAAGGTCGATAACTTTGAGGAATCCAACAAGGTATGCTCATTATTGCGTTGACGAAATGAGTATAAAAGCTAACTTGTTTTATGAAATCGGATTGGATGAAGTTATTGGTTTGGACGATCTTGGTGAAGAAAAGAAGTCGCTTAAACCTGCAATGACGGCTACAGTCATGGTGCTGAGGGGTATAAGATAAAATTGAAAACAGCCCCTTGCTTATTATTTCCTGAATTCATCATGCCCAGGATGTAAATTGAAGGATATCATAATAGAACTGATCTCAAAACTATGCAACATTGGTGTTCGTGTGAGTTGCTTGATTAGTGATATGGGAAGTAACAACTCGCAGATGGCACAGTTGTTGGATGTAAATCCTGAAACACCATACTCTATGGTTAACAACCTGAAAGTGGTATACATGTTTGACCCACCGCATTTGCTGAAGGCCACCCGCAACAATCTGTTGCAATATACATTTAAAACGCAGGGAAGAACGACATCATGGAAACATGTGGAAGCTTTCTACAATAAGGATAAAGAATTTTCAACAAGAGCAGCCCGAAAATTAACCGAGGCCCATGTAAGACCCAATAATTTCCAGAAAATGAAGGTGAAATACGCTGCGCAAACTCTAAGTGCAACCGTTGCTGCTGGGTTAAACCTTTATATTCAGTTTGGGTTTCTTCCGTTTGCAGCCGCTACTACTTCTGAAGTAATTACCAGAATAGATCAGTTATTTGATCTATTTAATTCGTCCAGGAATACACAAAAAAAATATATAATAGAAAATTCAATGAATCAGAATATCAAGTTGAATTCCTAGAAACCAGTTATAATTTTTTTAACAATTTGATAATCTTAAACAGCAAAGAAGAAGATGTTACAAGGATACTAAAATTTATAAAATGTTGGAAAATGTCAATCAAAGGATTGTTAGAATTATGGAGAATTTTAAAAGATCATAAGTATGAATTTCTATATACCCGTCGGCTTAATCAAGATTGTTTAGAGAATTTCTTCGGATCCATAAGACAACAGAATGGAAACTGTCTCAACCCTACTGCAGTGCAACTTGATAATTCATTTAGGAAGCTGCTGTGCAGATCTACTGGAATCAGGCACGGAAAACTGTGAAGGCGATGACAGCAAAATATTATTTCAAATTGAAGAATTGCGACAACATGAGATTACCGTTACTCCTGAAATAAGTACAGAATGTCATACCATAGTACACACAGATTACAGAATGTACAGTATTTTAGAAAAGAACAACATCACATATGTTTGCGGATATCTTATAAAAAAATGTTTAGAAAAACATTCATGTGCTATTTGTGTACACTATGCACAGCAGCAACAAAATTTGGATGATGCTAACATGTTTTGTTATTTTAAAGCGTACGAAAATCGTAATAAAGATACATTTGGAAATTTGTATGTACCTGACAAAAATTTTGTTGATTTTATACAAGCATTACAAAAAATCTTCGAAGAATATTTTGAAGAACTAATTATTTGTAGAAAAATAAAACCAAAGTTTGTAAATTTATATAAACGTATACCATTTCGCCACCCATGTGATCGTTTTAATTATATATATATATATATATATATATATATATATATATATATATATATATATATATATATATATATATATATATATATATATATATATATATATATATATATATATATATATTATTATCTTTTTTTTGGACATAACCGCTATCTAAAATGCAACCGCAGACACGTGTTTCGGACTTATTAGTCCTCGTCAGTACGGTATAGCCAAAGGAAAGGATGGAAACTCATTGGAGAACTCAACAAAAGGGACCTTAATCAGGGAGACCAACGTCACCATTTGGAGCTTCAGTCACGACATCCTCGGATTTGAGGACAAGAAGCAACGTCGCGCCGAGGCAACAAGTACACCCCGAGGTACAACCTTAGCCCTGGTACAATATAAAGGAAAAAAGGTATTGTTTGCGGTGAAATCTAAATATAAATATAGTAAAAAGGATTATCTTTTTTTTGGGCATAACCGCTATCTAAAATGCAACCGCAGACACGTGTTTCGGACTTATTAGTCCTCGTCAGTACGGTATAGCCAAAGGAAAGGATGGAAACTCATTGGAGAACTCAACAAAAGGGACCTTAATCAGGGAGACCAACGTATATATATATATATATATATAATTATTTGCGGTGTAATTTAAACAGTAAAAGTATTTTTTTCGCGCATAACCGCTAACTAAATGCAACCGTAGACACGTGTTTCGGACTTGTTAGTCCTCATCAGTACGGTATAGCCAAAGAGTAAGATGGAAGCTCTATGGAGAAGTAAACAAAAGGGACCTTAATCAGGGAGACCAACGTCACCAATTGATGCTTCGGTCGCAACATCCCCGGTATGTAGGACAAGAAGCAACGTCGCGTCGAGGTAAACAGTACACCCCAAGGTACGCCTTTTAGCCCATGGTATAATAAACAAAAAATTAATTATTTGCGGTGTAATTTAAACAGTAAAAGTATTTTTTTCGGGCATAACCGCTAACTAAATGCAACCGTAGACACGTGTTTCGGACTTGTTAGTCCTCATCAGTACGGTATAGCCAAAGAGTAAGATGGAAGCTCTATGGAGAAGTAAACAAAAGGGACCTTAATCAGGGAGACCAACGTCACCAATTGATGCTTCGGTCGCAACATCCCCGGTATGTAGGACAAGAAGCAACGTCGCGTCGAGGTAAACAGTACACCCCAAGGTACGCCTTTTAGCCCATGGTATAATAAACAAAAAATTAATTATTTGCGGTGTAATTTAAACAGTAAAAGTATTTTTTTCGGGCATAACCGCTAACTAAATGCAACCGTAGACACGTGTTTCGGACTTGTTAGTCCTCATCAGTACGGTATAGCCAAAGAGTAAGATGGAAGCTCTATGGAGAAGTAAACAAAAGGGACCTTAATCAGGGAGACCAACGTCACCAATTGATGCTTCGGTCGCAACATCCCCGGTATGTAGGACAAGAAGCAACGTCGCGTCGAGGTAAACAGTACACCCCAAGGTACGCCTTTTAGCCCATGGTATAATAAACAAAAAATTAATTATTTGCGGTGTAATTTAAACAGTAAAAGTATTTTTTTCGGGCATAACCGCTAACTAAATGCAACCGTAGACACGTGTTTCGGACTTGTTAGTCCTCATCAGTACGGTATAGCCAAAGAGTAAGATGGAAGCTCTATGGAGAAGTAAACAAAAGGGACCTTAATCAGGGAGACCAACGTCACCAATTGATGCTTCGGTCGCAACATCCCCGGTATGTAGGACAAGAAGCAACGTCGCGTCGAGGTAAACAGTACACCCCAAGGTACGCCTTTTAGCCCATGGTATAATAAACAAAAAATTAATTATTTGCGGTGTAATTTAAACAGTAAAAGTATTTTTTTCGGGCATAACCGCTAACTAAATGCAACCGTAGACACGTGTTTCGGACTTGTTAGTCCTCATCAGTACGGTATAGCCAAAGAGTAAGATGGAAGCTCTATGGAGAAGTAAACAAAAGGGACCTTAATCAGGGAGACCAACGTACTCTTTGGCTATACCGTACTGATGAGGACTAACAAGTCCGAAACACGTGTCTACGGTTGCATTTAGTTAGCGGTTATGCCCGAAAAAAATACTTTTACTGTTTAAATTACACCGCAAATAATTAATTTTTTGTTTATTATACCATGGGCTAAAAGGCGTACCTTGGGGTGTACTGTTTACCTCGACGCGACGTTGCTTCTTGTCCTACATACCGGGGATGTTGCGACCGAAGCATCAATTGGTGACGTTGGTCTCCCTGATTAAGGTCCCTTTTGTTTACTTCTCCATAGAGCTTCCATCTTACTCTTTGGCTATACCGTACTGATGAGGACTAACAAGTCCGAAACACGTGTCTACGGTTGCATTTAGTTAGCGGTTATGCCCGAAAAAAATACTTTTACTGTTTAAATTACACCGCAAATAATTAATTTTTTGTTTATTATACCATGGGCTAAAAGGCGTACCTTGGGGTGTACTGTTTACCTCGACGCGACGTTGCTTCTTGTCCTACATACCGGGGATGTTGCGACCGAAGCATCAATTGGTGACGTTGGTCTCCCTGATTAAGGTCCCTTTTGTTTACTTCTCCATAGAGCTTCCATCTTACTCTTTGGCTATACCGTACTGATGAGGACTAACAAGTCCGAAACACGTGTCTACGGTTGCATTTAGTTAGCGGTTATGCCCGAAAAAAATACTTTTACTATATATATATGTATATATTTAATTCATTTGTACTTTAGAGTAAGACTATTTTATACTCTTATGTTTATTAATAGAAACCTAAAAGCACCATAGAATAAGGGAAAACTACTTCTATGGAGAAATGAATAAATAAAAATATATTTAATGCAGTTTTATTTATGAGCACAATATAAATTAAACTTACTGCCTATTGTTTTTCTGTTTTGCCAATGCCTCCAGGTTTTGCTATGCATTCAACTATCAACAAAAATTATTACTCCAGAAATTATACATAACTGATAAAAACAGGTATAGATGTACAACAAATATACCCGGTTTTATCAGCAAGATAATCATTATTCAACAATTATTTAATACTGTAATTATAAAGTTCATATTTGTCAATATTTTTTACTGATATCTAATAAAATCGCATAGTAAATAGTTTGAAACAAACGTTTATAACAATTCTTGTAGATATAATGCACTATGTTATAATGTTACGGGGCTGGTGGCCCGTGCGCAAATTGTAGCAAGTCCGGCTCTGCGTTATCACAGAATCATACGGAGAAAATGGCGCAAGGTCATTTAATCCGGTTTCAAAATAACATGGGAAGTGGAGGGGAGTTCACCTACTGTATAGTCTATGTACTGTGACTGGACCCTACACAATTACAAAGTTGTACAACGCCGCTGTACAATTTTGTCGTACTGCACCGCAGTACCGTGTGTGTCCGGCATTAAACGGATACAGTACTGCGGCCCTATCTACGCTACAATTATTACGGGATGAATATTTACATTTTAAAATTACTTCGTGGAGGTCCGTTCTTTGATTGATAACTTACTGTAGGAGCAACTTTTTATTGACCCATTGTCCACGAACCATGGGTTTACATGAGCACGAAAATGAAAATACTGATGACGTGATGATGAAATTTATCAATGATCACATAAGGATTCGTGATTTCGTGCTGGATCTCTGCCACCATCCCGAACAGTACTCATCGTTTGGTTAGGAAGACGTACTCAACTAATTCTCACGAATTAGAATCAGATCAGTGACAGATCAGTGATTTGTCATTATTAACCTTCCGTATACTAGGTGGTGACTAGGTGACTATTTTAATCGCACGTGGCATACTTAATAATTAAATTAATATTTTGTGGCAGTTTTTAATTAAATACTTATGTTATTATCTAATAAAGAATGGGTTTAAGTAAAAGACGCATTTATTAATACATTTTAATAGACTTTTATTTAAAAAATATCTGGAGGACACCCACCTTTCCGACTACATCGTTGGCACAATTACTTTCCGACTAGTACCCTGGAAGGAAAGTATTGTAATCGAGGGAAAAAATCCGGGATTTCAGCCAAACGGAACAACGGATCGGGCTGAAATTTGGATTATACATATTTAGAATTAACGCGGGACGAACTGGATTGTTTTTGGCGACAATCTGACAACATTTCTGAAAAACATTTCTATAGTAATTACTATATGTAATATTGATGGTTTCAATCCTTACTCTGTGAAGTATTATACATATAATAAATATAAGAAAATCGTATTTTTAATTCGGATTTTATCAAATTATAAAATTTGGTTCTATTAACAAAGGTATAACATTTTACTATTGCAACATTTCAACAACGTAACTAAATACTTTGAAATTAAACTTAGACAGTTTTGTATTTCACTAGATTCTGAGTTGCCTATCTACATCTTCAGTATTTTGGGTTTCATTATTTTTGCAATTGTCTTCGCAATCTTGCTCTTCAATTTCATTTTCTTTGTCAGTCTCAACACCTGTGTTAACATTACTATCATTTTGGACGCTCCTTTTTCTGCTGTCTAAGCTTGAACATGGTAGTACGTCATCGTAGGTAAAAAGTAAATCATAGCACCACAACTTATATAGGTACTTAAATATCATCACCTTCAGCTCCGCTTAGTTTAAGTCTATTTTACACTATACTACTTTCGTCTTTTTCTAAACTTTTTTTTAGTAACTTAGAAAAAGTATTAAAGTAACAAGAGATAGGTATACTAGACACACTTCTTTATCTATTTCAGAATGTCCAACCTAGTGCAAACCAAAACAATATTTTTGGCATTGAAGGTTGTTATATGTTTACTTATGACGGTTTATGTCTGCACAGTTTTGTAAACATGTCACTGCCAATTAATTTACTTAAATTAAACCAATTACACAAATTACACAAAATTAAACACTTGTACAAATTAAACCAATTGTACAAATTGCAAAACGCCAATGGAGTAGATAATATGGCTGCTAAGAAGAGATTTAAATAAGTTAGGGGCATGTGCATTTGTTCAAAACGAGCTGATAAACAAAGATTTTGATTCTTTCAAAAACTATGTAAGAATGTCACGAGAACAGTTTGAAGATTTAAATTCCCTAGTAGAGGAAAAAATCAGGCGACAAGACACGTTGTTGAGGAAAGCAATTTCATCAAGATATCGCTTAATAATCATTTTACGGGTTTTGTCGACTGGGGAATCCTTTCAAAGTTTGTCTTACAACACACGCATAAGTATCCCAGCCATTTTAAGATTTGTGCCGGAAGTTTGTAGAGCTATTTATGAGGCACTCCGAAAAGATTTAGGATATTTAAAGATATTTGTTGTAAAAGTATGAGAATATACTATCTATCTGTATTTACATATATAAATCTCTTATCTACAAAAGAAAAGTGGATTAATGTTATCCAAAATTTTGAAATCATGTGGAATTATCCCAAAACCGTAGGAGCCATAGATGGAAAACATATAGTGTTTAGACCACCGTCTACTGCTGGTTCACATTATTAACATTATAAAGGAACACACAGAATCGTGTTGCTTGCTATCGCAGATGCCAAATAGATTTATTTACATTGATGTTGGAACAAATGGGAGGGTCATTGATGGAGTTATGATCAAATACATTGTGAAGTATTTATAGGGAGTAAGGAGTATTTCCTGACTGCGAGTTTAAATCGGCATTAGACAAGAAGAGCTTAAATTTAGCAGACAATAGGCCCTTACCTGGAATGATTGATCCTGTTGTACCATACGTACTATTAGCCGATGCAGCTTTCCCATCACACAAGCACATCATGAAGCCCTACCCATTTAAAACATGTCAAGAGAAGAACGCATATTTAATTATAGATTGAGTCGAGGAAGGCGTGTTGTAGAAAATGCATTTGGCATATTGAGCAACAGATTTAAAAAAATTTTAACACCCATAAATTTAAGTAGAGATAAAGTTGTATTAATTACACAAACTTGTTGTGTACTTAATTTTCTAGCACCAGACAATTATAAAAAAAAATAGTAGACACATGGAAGATAATTTACCTCGTGCAACATTTATAGATAATTCCAGTAATGTAGTTTTGCAAGCTCGTAATGCATTTAAACATTATTTCAAGAAAATTGATATACTGCCATGGCAAATAAATTATGAATAACCTTGCTTGTTTACGGTGACCATTCTTAATGTAACTAGAAAATAATCAATGTTTTATTACAAAATAAACTAACACTTAAGTTAATTCAAAATAAAAAAAAATTTCAAAAAATAAAAATATTGTTCTTTAGATAATTACAAACAAAAATTATCAACTTAATACTTGAGCTAATTAAAAGAAAAAAAATTCTATAATATTGTTTTTAACTTTTAATCGCTGTCATCTTCATCCTGACAGCGAAACAAAACTAGTACTAGTAGGATGTCTTGTTTACACTTTTTATAAACTTTGTCTTTTTTATAGCATCCATCTCTTCAATAATGAATTGTTCAAAAGCATGTGACCTGCTTCTGCTCTGTTGCATTGTTGAGATATTAGCAGAACCAACAATTGTGTCGATGGCTGCGAGCATGATGCCTTCAACTGCACTTACCCGATACATTCTTGCTTCGCTGACTTGGCGTGCATGATGTATCGGTATATGTTGGCGACAATTCTTCCGGGAATACTACTGGCATGTCATTTTCAGGATCATCCTAAAGAGAATTGTTTTATTAAAACATTATCGCAGTTATTGAATAGATTCCTTACTACTGCTGTGGTAGAATCTTGCGAAGCTATTGCGTCAATTTCAAGTTCTGCGTCATCTGGTTGTGATATCTAAAATTAAAAACAACTCTGTAATTTAATGACATTTTATCAAAATATGCAAATTGAATTGAACAATGTTTTTTTAGGTGCCATAGAAAATGTTGTAAGGAAGGCACATAAAATGGCTGTAAATGAAACTAACCACCCTGCAGAATTGTACATGGCTATACTTGCAAAATATAATTGCGGTAAGAGGTTAAATCTGACACAGCATGGTTCGTTTATAATGAGGTCATATTTAGCTGGTCTAAGATATAATGAAGGTATGTTTGCATTTCGCAAATGGTATGTTTTATATATATCTTGATAATAACTTTTATACATTCATAAATCACATGTTCAAAAATACATTATTATATTAATAATAATGTACATTCTGCGTCATTGCTATCTCTGGATGCTGATCGTGATGGCATCCTAGCACTTTGTTTAGGTTGGTCTACATATGAGGAGTCACATCGTCGACCAGACAGGTCGGCATTAATTTCCTTTTTAAGCAAGTTGAGGCGAGTTTCTTGATATTATAGGGCAGCTTGTTATAGTGCTTTATTGTCTCAGTGACCAGTAAATTATTTGCCGAGCTACTTCTTGTTTGATATTATTGCATTTTTTTTATTGTGATAATTAGGAGCAAAGTGGCAAAGAAAATCGTGGGCAAATGTGACAAAGAATATCGAACAGTACATACAAAAATATGATCGACAAAAAAACATCCGAAAAAAGGTTTTGAGACGTAAAATATTAATTTTTCCATCAGTCAGAAATAAGGACTATGGAAAGAATGCTCAGCAAGCAGCGAGTCCGAAAAAAAAATAAGAATTTTACAGTCTCTTCAGGTATATTTCGGTATTTGAAAAGAAACTACAGAAAAACAACAACAGAATAAATTTTTATTTTTGAGAATCACTAATTTTATTTTTGAGATTTTTTTTTATTTTTTGCATTAACCTGAGAGAACACCAAAATCTCCAAGTTGCATCATTATTGCAGGTGTAGTTATTATATGTTTACTTATAAGATGATTGCAATGGCAAAGATGAGGTAAGGTTTTTTATGCATGAATCGGCCGTTGATGTAAATAAGCTGTATGCTTTTCAAGAAATGCAAACTGTGTAAGCTGGCATTTCTAGCTGTATATTGAAGGCATTTAAACAGAATCAACTAGTGCATGTACAACCATATTAGATTCTATATTCAGCATGTTAATGATTATGTATATTTATATTATGTAGCTCAATGTATTACCGTATTACACCGAGTTAACGCGAAAAGAAATTTTTATAAGGGTGTTTAGAAAAAATAAGAATTGTTACATTGTTACTTAAACCCCAAATAATCATTTTTTACCGGAAAATATTTAGTCACAAAATATCACGTTATATTCGGGCTAATACGGTATTTTAGCTGATTAGTTAATGATTGTATGGTTATTTGTGATTTAAATTATGTAGCTCAATATATTATTCTAGCTGTATTGAAAGCATTTGTATTGAATAAAGTAGTGGATGTAAAATCGCATTAGATTCTATAGTCAGCATGTTAATCTTATAAGATTTCCTATTCTTATATTAGGTAGCTAATGTATTACAACATCTTACTGTTAAGCTTACGAAAGAACAGCAACGACTCCTAGCTATTGCAACTGTAGGCCAACTTGGAAACACTACCTACGAGGTGGAAAGGTGTAAGTGACTTACAGCTTCAAGTCAGGGTTGTTTGTCGATATTGAATATAGTTTCTCGGCTGCATCCCCAGATGGTATGTGTCTACTACTGCATATACTTCTTTCTATCACTATTTCCTGAATTACATATGTATTGCATTGCAAAATAAAAATAACTTTATTGTTTTAGGTCTCATAGGGTCCCAGACACTAGTGGAAGTTAAATGCTTATGTAAAGTCCACAAAACTGGAAAGTCTTGAACAGGCGGTCAAGACTGAAAAGGGCCTCTGTTTAGAGTTCGCAGAAGGCAAATTTCGTTTAAAGCGAAATCATAATTATTACTACCAGGTATGAAGGAATAATTTGATATATTTGTTTTATAACCAATTTTTTTTATTGTAGATTCAGGGTCAACTAAACATTACGCAATGAGACGTTTGTTATTTTGTTATCTATGTACATTAATGACTCCGTTCCGTTGTTTATTGAGGAGGTTGTGTACGTGACCCTGAATTCTGGTTAACTAAAATCGACACATTGAATACACTGGAATTGCTACAAGGAAAACGGGAATAAGCAGAAATAGTTACAACTTATATTTTATCTGGATTACATTATAGCGTCTTTACAAGTTAGTTTTTCTGCAAAGAAATGACCTGCATTTTCACTAATTAATTTCCACCGGAGCACCGCTATTTCTGCAGAATTGGATTGATAGCACTTCAGCATGTGAGCCATTCCATGAGAAGGTGAACCTCGATGTAAAATAAAAAAGTTTCATAAAAACTACTAACTGCCAGATAAATTATAAACAAAAACCGTGAATAAAACATAAATTTCAAAAAGAGAAGAAAAAGTTAATTTTTATATTATATCTCTACTCTACAAACTCTAAAGTTATAAACCTACATAAATGCGAAACCTTTTTACCAGCACTGCAAACACTGTTTGTGTTTAACATTTCAAATGTGTTTTGAGCGCAACAAATAGCGCAATCTGGCTGCTTTTAAACAAGTGTAATTGCATTTCAAGAAGAGTAAGCATTTTGATTATATTTTAGAATGAACTGAACAGGGTTTGCCTTGTCCCACCCGTGACAAAAATAGCTGAAAGTAGTATTTATTAATTGCTAATTGTGAGGTTACATATATACGGAATAAACTGGTTTAACTTGGCTTTGTGTTTCTTTTATTGACAGTGTACATAGATTTGCATAGATTGTTGTCATAATCTGACAGAACATATGTCAATGAATACATAACTTCAACAACAACATATATTTAAATGGCGCTGCACTCTAACAATAAGTAAGCTTTTCACTTATTATAGCAGTGTTTATTGTTTTATACTAGTGTTTCCATTTTATTGTGTATACAGCTGATGCAGAGACCTCCGATTTTGCCCATAAATCGTACATGTCCCACCCGTGACATGAACAACTTAGCTTTTTTGTAAAGAATGTTATAATTAATTTGTGAGTTTTTTTCTTGTTATTGTAGTTAAGCATTATCTGTATGCGAAAACATCTAATTCGGACAAAATTGTGAAAAAACATCGCAGAGTTCTTACTAAACATTTCCTATGTGTATATGAATGTCTATTTTTTGTCCCACCCGTGACAGAATTATTTCTCTGGTTTATTCCAAATTAAAATAAAGTAGGCATTTTTCCTTACTAAATTATTAATCAGAGATGGAATTTGTTGGTTTCTTTAAAAAAACAAATATTGCAGGGGCTTAGTTATATAAAATATTAACAGAGACACAGAAAATTTATTGTACAATTGTCCCACCCGTGACGATGGAACGGCTCATGTGCAACATATTACAATTTAGGAGGCATTGAAGGAGAAAGAGAATTATAGCTTGTGGAATGACAAACAGGAAGCCAGGTATAATTGATGTTTAAAAAAAATTAATTGTTTTTTTCAAGCTACAAGAACTGTAGAAAGTTCGTTTAGCTCCATAAGATGTATCAAAACATGGCTTAGAAGCGCAATTGAGGAGAGTAGAATAAATCGGTTAGATTCACCGCCAGTGGGTTTTTGCCAATTACAAGCAATTAATTGAAGCGGTGTTAAGAATTTGAATTTGCGTCAAGAAAATTTGTTGGCAAGTTAGTTTTTCTTTGAAGTAAATATTTTTTAATTCCTCTTTTGTTGTTGTGCATTGCTCGTATTAACTACCTTTTCGTAAAAACGGAATTAAATTGAGTAAGCTGCCTTCCTTCTATATTGAGCTGGATACGCCCTTGTTTTTTTGACTCATTCACAAGAAATTTTAACATTTCTTCGTCGAAGAAGTACAAAAAAAAAACAGAAAAAGCTTTTAAACATGAATATGCTAGCAAAAGTATAACTAAGCAATGGACTATTGCTGCCGCACTTCAAGAACCGCAAGCCACAACCGTAGCGAAAACGGTAGAAAATCGTTTACCGTCGTTTGTAGCGGAATATAATTTAGCATTTATGGTAGTGAACATTTACCTCTTTCATTGCGTATGATATATCCCGACTTAGCAAAAAAGTCAACATAAATGTTCCTCGATTGTAAGAAAATTAATCGGGGCTGTTCATTTTAAGAATTTAGTAGCAACCATACAATCACGAAAATTTTCGCTTATTTTCGACGAGAATACAAACATGGGCATTGTTAAACATTTATGTCTGGTAGTTCGATATTTAACGGATGCCTTCACAGTACAAGAAAAACAGCGGTACTACTACTGTGTTATTTAATTTAATATGCAATTTCTTTCAATCAACATGGGATACATTATAAATAAAACATGGTAGGTTTTCAAAAAAGATTTGCAAGCATCGAAATTACAAAAAATTAGAATATTTTGCCTCTAGTTCAACTACAGAATTGAGCATCAGAAAATCCGAGGGATTATCACAAGATTCACAAGTTCGTGCCCGACACATAAATCGAAAAAATGTATCGAACTATTTCAGTTTGCTACAAGCGGTTTGGTCATAAATGATCTGGTTGACATACAACCCTTACAACGTTGACGTATCAGGACTAGAGCTGAACAAAAACGAAGGCATGTAGTCACGGCGTAGGGGTTAAAAAATGTTGCTGTCACATCTGGAGAAAAGGACAAAGCCCAGTTATAGCTTGTTGCAATGGTAAAAGCACATTTCTTTTCTGCCAATTTAAGGACAAAAAAATGAAAAGGGAGAATGTAGACAGGGCATGCCACCACGGTCAGCAGAGGAACATATATTCTATGTTAACTTTGACATTATGGAATAAAGGTGATGTTTATGTTTATATCATAACATAATTTCGTTATGTTTACCCAGTCATACAACGCATTATTTTCAACGCCTGGACAGAGTATTTCTTAAAGTTTTAAAAACGCTTTTTTTATCATGCTTATAATTGTTACATGAAAATGAAGATCACAAGGAAAATTTGCAGGCTCTCATTTGGAAGACTGCTATCCGAAGACTACGAGTATTTAACTACAACTGCGCCTGAAACCAAATCTTTACAAACACTTCACCCCAAATCATCCGCTGATTCTTCAATAAATATCATTCCTCAACCAGGTTTTTCGAAAAACTACTTCACTAACTTTTCCTCAGCCAGGTTGTTCAAAAAATGCAAGCTCAACAAGCTCGCCTCAGCCAGGGAGTAACCAAGTGTATCGAGTAATTATGAGATCACCACCGGAAAAAAAAATCTGGATCAAGATTTTCCAACACCCACTCATGACATCTCAAATTGAAAAAGTCCGTACAAATCCGAAAATGTTGAAGAACAAGTAGGCAAAAAACAAAAAACGCGTTCTTTTCAACCCTAGATTTATTTGCAGGGTTTTGGCAAGCCAAAATTAAAAATAAAGATAAACATAAAACGTTTTACCGTTTGGTCCAGCCTCAAGTCCAGCATGTTTCCAAAGGTGCATGGACGAGGTATTAACAAGGTAAGCATACTTAAAACTAAAACCGTCAAAATGTTCGTTTGGCTATCAACAAATTAAACTATTAGGTTACGTAGCTTCATCTAAGGGTAAATCACCAGATCTTGATAAAATACTAGCTGTCTCAAACTTTCTAATACCAAGTAATGTTAAAGACGTACAATCTTTTTTAGGCCTTGCTAATTACTATAGAAAATTCAGGTTTCGCGGATGTGGCACGCCCATTAACTCAACTGACACGAGAAAATGTAAAATTTCATTGGACAGAAACCGAGCAACAAGCGATACTATAAAACAATGTTTAATTAATCACTCAGTATTGCTCTCTCAGCAAATCCAAGAGACGTACAATAGTTCTACAACTACTCGCCTCGTCCCGGAATTCGCCAATACTTCTTCCCCAGAGATAACTGCCCTAGCCCAAGGCCGGAGACGGGCTATTAACTTAATAAACAAGTGCGCGAGGCCCTCCAAGCAGCTTCAAACGCCTCCTGGCAACAGAAGTTGGAATGACTCAGCCCTGAGAATGGCTCCTTATGGACGCTCTCTAAACCCTATCCAAAAGACGTTCCAGCATTGGTGCTCTCCTTCATCGGGACGTGGCGGCAAACTCGGACCTAGAGAAGGCCGAGCTCTTTGTCGACACTCTCTCCGAGGTCTTCAACAACGACCACCCTGATAATAGGAAGCACCAACGTATTCTAGATCGTTTGGAGCACGACAAAGCTACAAGACCAGCGGTGCCCATCGACCCCGCCATCCTTCCAGAGGTGCGATCTCTAATCGGCGCCCTCAAGCGCCGAAAAGCCCTTGGAATAGAAGGTATAGCAAAAACCATGGTCCAATGTCTTCCAGATTCAGTCTTAACAGTTTTCGTTACTATCATGAACAAAGTCTTGTCCTCTGGTCAATGTCCCGACATTTGGAAAAAAGCCAAAATCGTTATGATCCACAAACCCGACAAACCTAAAAATGATCCGCAAAACTACTGCCCGATAAGTCTTCTCCCCACTCTGGGAAAACATACCGAGCGAGTGATTCTAAACAGACTTCAACAAGAATGTTTCGATCATGACTTAGTTCCTCAGGAGCAGTTCGGTTTTCGTTCAGCCCATGGAACCAAACTGCAAATCCTGCGCCTGGTGGAAGATATTCACAGTGCCATGGACAAGAAGGACGTAGCAGCCGTCCCTTTACATACTATACACTGGCATTTCTTGCATACACGACCTGGCATTTGTTGCCAAATGCAAAGACGAAAGATTGGTATGGAATCGCATTCAAAGAGATTTTTTCGAAAACTGAAGCTTACCACCCTGCAAAGTCACAGGCGATCATATTCACAAACAGACGCAATGTTCACATGGGAAGGTTCCACCTAGATAGTGAACCAATGGAGCTTGTTGAGTCAGCAAAATATCTGGGTGTCCTTCTGGATGGAAAGCTCACCTGGCCCCATCTAGAATGAGCTGCGTCTAAAGGCTCAAACGCAGTGGGCATGCTATACCCTCTTATCCAGAGAGGCAGTAGGCTGTCCACGGCTAACAAAATTCTCTTGTTTAAACAAATAGAAGGGCGCTGCCCTTGCCTCTAATATTAAAAACAAGTCAAGAAAAGGACTCAGTATTGGGTTGATTTTAGACAGGATTTACCGACAGAGTTGCATACGGATGCAAGCTGTTTTCGATTGTGTGCCGTTTTGGTACAAACTGCTGGTACAGAGATATACCCGATTGCATACGCCTCTAAGCGATTATAAGTAATTACAACCGTTAACAGCGTATGTTTGACAACTGATTGCTGGACATCAATAAATAACGAGAACTTCATGGCTATTACGGCACATTTTATTTCGGATGATTTTGAAATGCACTCCATGCTCTTGCAATGCAGCGTTTTTTTAGATATCCATACCAGCGCAAATTTATCAGCAGAAATGCAAAGAACTGTTGAAGAATGGGGATTAACCAATAAAATAACAATAGTAATATCTGATAATGCGTTGAATATAAAAAAAGCTATCACCGACAATTTGGGCTGGAAACATTTTGGTTGTTTTGCCCACTCTACTAACTTAATAGTGCAGAGTGGTTTGAGCAAATCTGGAGTTGAAGGGACCATCACAAAAATAAAACAAATTGTTGCTCATTTCAAAAGAAGTCCAGCGGCCAGTGCAAAATAATCAACAAAGTAGCGGAAATTAACTCAAAAAATTGAAACAGCAGTGTGTGACACGATGGAATTTGACGCTATACATGATTCAGTGATTTGTAGAGTTGGAGGACGCAATACGATCAACAGTAGCAATTTTAGATGCGGATTTGCCCATACTAACGCTAGACGAGTGGAAACTCCTGAGGATCTAATAAAAATTCTGACCCCTTTTGAAAATATCACCACTGCTGTTTCGGAAGATAAATACATTTCGCTTCAAAGGTCATTGTATTTGTTGCTGGACTTCTACAACGTTTTGAATGGGTTCTTAGAGTCAACAGACTTAGAGTGCGGCTTATCGCTCGAAATAATAACCCATTTAAAACGACGTCAACAAGCGATTTGAAAACATAAAATACAGCACCATCTTAGCTTGCTGTGCGCTTTTAAATCCAAGGTTCAAACAACACGTTTTTTCCAAATACATCAGCCTCCGACAAAACAAAAAAGTACGTCATAAATTTAGTGAAAGAAAGAAAAATACAACCGATATACAAACTCAGCCAAGCACGAGTGTGCACGAGTGCTGCTCAACCGTTATCGATATGGTCCACTATTTACAAAACTCTTTCTGCATTTTATTTATCAGGTTATGGGTCCAGAATGCGCTGTTTTAGTTAGAATATTGTAAAGGATAGATCAACCAGTAGTAAAGTTAAAATAAGAAGAGCTATTTGTCTAATCGACAGAATAGAGAATGACGTCCATGTCCACCGTAGGAAACCTGCCACAATTAGGTTAAGGAATCTTCAATAATTGGAAATTTCGATTATTAACATTATTAGAAGAAAGTAAAAGTTGCACTTGAAAAGACCGCAGACGACTTTAAAGATGAAAAAGAAAAGGAAGAATTTATATGAAAAGATGCCAAGACAAAATCATCGTTCAGTGCACAACCGATAAACACCTGAATATTATACAAGATGCAACGACCGCCAAAGAAATGCTGAAGTCATTGGAAGACGTTTTCGAGAGAAAAAGTGTTTTCACAAAGTTGACTCTTAAGAAAAAGTTATTGTCATTGAAGTTGAAGAAAAACGAAAAGTTAGAAGATCATATTATGATATTTGATGGTTTAATTCGAGATTTGGAGAACGCAGGAACCAAATTGGAAGAAACAGACAAGGTATGCCATCTATTATTGTCATTAAACGAATCATTTGAACCAGTGATAACAGCTATTGAAACAATAAATACTGACATTACCATGGAATTTGTTAAATCCAGACTACTTGATGAGGAAATTAAGATGACAAATAGACACACAAGGAAGAGTGAAGATACCAGTGAGGACGTGAGCTTCAAAGCAGTAGTTTTTTGCTTGAAGTGCAATAAATAAGGACATATAGCGGTAAATTGTCGCATCCAAGGAAGAACAAATTACAGACATTTCCGGAGAGGTCAAGGACGAGCTTGTCGAAGAGATCAGGGGCAAGGACGACCACAAGGATACGAACGAGCCAACGAAGCCAAAGAAGGTGAGGTTTCTTTCACGGAAATTAATTGTAACCAAGAATTGTCTAAAGAGAACATATTGATACTCGATTCCGGAGCAACGCAGCATATGGTGTCATCGAATATTGAAAAATTCATGACAAATATTGAAATTCTAAAGAAGAAAGTTGAAATTAAGGTAGCGAATGGAGAGAACATGATCGCAAAGAAAATGGGAGTCTTACACGGAATATGCCAAGGTATGAAAACATAATTTAATATCAGTTGCTCAGTTGATTAATAAAAACATAAAGGTAAATTTTGAACAAGGTGGAGCAAAGTTGATTAGTAGAAATTTTGAAGTTGATTGTGAAAAATTAAACAATCTATTCATATTAAAGATAAAAATAGTAAGAAAAAGAATGAAACCTGTTATCAAGCCGAAATTAGGGACAATATTTGGCACAGAAGATTAGGACATCTAAATCGTCAAGGTTTGAAAATTTTGAACTTACCAATTAGAAGTAACGTATGTGATGAATGTCACCGGGGAAAGTCTACAAGAAAGCCTTTCTGTTCTGTGAGAAAATTATCAAAAAATATTGGTGATCTTATACACACTGACCTTGCAGGTCCAGTAAATCCTCCAACACCAGAAGGACACCGGTATTTTCAGGTACTAATTGATGATTTCTCTCATTTCGTCATGGTTAACCCTGGACTGCTTAGTGGGGTTACTGGTAACCCCAGCTCAAATTAAAACGTTAGTAACTTTTTGGAGGCTTTGTTGGCAATGGCATCGGGCCGGGTATGTTTATTTGAGGTTATGTTCTAAGCAGAAGTAGTGCCAGATGGTGAGTTCTACGGCGTGTTGTTGTTTTAGAAAGTTATCGTGGTTGCTCGTAACCCCAGGTAATGTTATTTTTCACGACAATTACAAAATGAATTAAATTTTAGATGTCAGTCAAAGCGGGTGATCCTAAATTCGAAGAAACGTTATTGCGGTGGTATGGCGAAATTGATAGTGAACGGGACTCGGATGGGGACGACCCAGAATTTGAAGATCACGTGTCTGAACATTCTGATGTCGAATATGAAATTTCAGTTTCTAGCGATGAAGATGACGATACAGATATTGCAGATCAACCTAAAGAAAATGTTATAAATGGTAGAAATGGACATCGATGGAGCTCTGTTCCTCCATCTCGAAGTCGAACACAGAAGCGCAATATTGTGTCACGCATCCCGGATGCAAAAGGTACGGCTAAAAATATTTTCACGGAACTAGACGCCTGGATATTACTAGTTTCTGATGAAATATAGGCTGTGGATACATCTATGATGTAGATGTAATGGAACGTCTTGCCCTAATTGGGGTCTTCTGTACATAGCAGGATGTAGAAAGGACAATCATTTGACAATATAATCAGGTCCATCGAGTGGCAGCGCTCTATGTGTATGGTACAGTCACGCCTACCAAAACATTACAGAATTTGTAGTAAACATTTTCCCTTCGAGAGCTTCGATCCTCGGTATTGTGGTAATGTTCGACTAAGGCGAGACGCTGTACCAACATAATTTCCGGCCTCTCGATCACAGGAAGAAGAGCTCGAACAAGAGCAAAGAGTTCACGAAGTAAGTTGAAAATTATTGTTAACAATTACTCGTATAATAAATTATCCTTTACATGATCAGGATCCCCCAACGTTGGCTGTAGGGGAGACCGGGGACAATTGTAACATGGCACATTTGTAACAATCGTTATATTTGTGGTGAACGTGATTTGATTGTCGCGCCGCTTTATATGGTTGGTCCAGTGAGTGTTAGGTCTACGCATCGCTGTACTGGGAGGGCGGTAGTTGCGATACAAATGTCTCCACGTGTAGATGTCCGTTTTTCTCAACCGTAAGTAATAAATGTTTACATGGATTATTTTGATAAAATAGAACTCACTATGCAGTAACAGATCATAGATTTTGCATTCGCCTTATTTGATAATGCCACTATGTACTGACAAGCTTGATCTGCCGATAAAAAGAATGTTGTTTGTGTATTCCATTTGTTTGTACAAAATTGTGTGTGGAGACGTTTGTAAAAGGCGATAGGGGGGATAGTTGTAAACATGTTACAATTGTCCCCTTACTACTTAATTAGAAGATCTCAATTCTTATTGCGCAATTTTTACAGAAAATGCCACGTTCAAGAGTGAGAACTACGGAGAGAGGTCCTTCTCGTATCGATCGGCAAGAAGCAACTTTACTGGTAGACCAAGGTTTATCTCAAAGGGAAGCTGCAAATCGTTTTAATATTTGCCGAGTTACATTGAATAGATATGTTACAAAAATGAAAAATGGCACACCAGAACCTAATGTTGGTTATTCTTCGCATAATAAAATCCTATCTTCAGAAGATGAATTGACATATTGTACATAATGTATAGATGTTTCAAACTAAGGAGAGCACAGTTGTGTATGCAACCAAATATACGCAGGTCAATTATAAACCATACACTGGGTATAATTGGTTGCATATGTCACTGTGCTCTACTTAGTTTAAAACAAATCTACATACGCCACTCGGCTGATCTGTACTTCGGACTTACACCTTCTGATGTGCGTTCCTTGGCGTATGAATTGTGTAAGAAAAAATATTAAAGTTCCAGACCAATGGCATACTACGAAAATGGGATCAAGAGATTGGTTTTCCAATTTTATGAAGAGCGACGATCGAGAAAGGCGTTTTTTTTTTGACTTGAACAAAGAACAGCTGTCTTACCATCCGTACTGGTGGTTATAGTCAACCGTAGTCACTACTGCCACTGAAGCAACCTCAAACGTACTTCCATCGTACTTAAACGTTCCTAAACGGTCGTTATGGTCACTACGGCGTCTAGTATTCGCTTATTCTACTGTATGCCGTGTCGAATACGTGCAGTATACAAGCGTAGATTCCAGCATTTTACTACAACATGGCTGTAACGTCAACAACGTCCTAACCATTAACATTTGTTTTTAACGGCGTTTTGTTTTTACTTTGATTTATACATATTTTATACAAGATGTTCGACGAAGAAATGCTTATTTCACTTGTAGAGGGATACGAATTTCTCTACGACAAATCGAGTCGGCACTTCAAAGACATCAAAATGAAGGAGAATGCTTGGGAAATAATTGCGACCAGTTTAAGTGAGTCAGGTATGCATGTATAATTAATATGTAAGTAGTATAAGCTTAAATTATGTAATTCATTTAGTGGAAGACTGCAAAAGAGTTTGGAAAAACTTTAGGGAGGGATATGCTAAGCATAAACGGCAATACAAAAACTTGCCTTCGGGATCTGCAGCTACTCCCAGCAGTTTCAAACTAGGTGCCAGGCTCGAATTTCTAGATATACATATTAAAGAACGTGTGTATACCTGTATATTTACTTCTTTATATTAAATTACAGTATAACCTCTCCTAGCGGGCACCTCCCTTGGGCGGACATTTCTAGATAACCGACAATTTGTTTGGAATGCAGAAACTGCCTATAAGTTTTAGGGTAAATTGTTCCCTCTTAAGCGGACACTCTATTGAGCGGACGCGGACAGAGAAAATTTCCCCAACGAGATTAAATGTCTCTCAATTGCGGACGCGGAACTGCGTACTTGTAAATCCTCATTCGCTGTGCATAGAGCTATGTATGTATCGAGAAGTGTAGTTGTTAGTCCTACAGCGATCTAACTGTGAGCGTTGGGCGATTTCATTGTTTATAAAGACGACGATAAATTGAGTTTTTTTTCTAATATAGCATCGCATAGAAAAGTTTTAACATTAAAGGAGAAAATGGAGGTAGTCAACGTTATTGATAAAGAACATGTGTCGGTTAGAAAATTGGCAGAAAGGTAGGATTTCTAAATAAAATAAGTGCTCTTTACTTTATACGTGTTGTTTCTGTGTGTAGACATAGGAAAAACTGCAAAAGCAGCAGCAATAGCCAAAGGCAAAGAAAACTTTCGTAAAAAATGGCAATCTGGCATCAATCTTAATCAGAAAAAGTCTCTTTTAAAAGGGGAAAGTGCTCAAAACGACATAATCTGTTTTGAGTGGTTTTCACGTGCCAGAAGCCAAAATCTAATCTACCCATATCAGGACCCATGATAAAAGAAAAAGCTAAAGGAAATAGCCAAATCGTTTAACTACACAAACTTTAGTGCATCTACTGGATGGTTTGAGAAGTGGAGAAAACGACATAACGTGGTTGAAAATACATTTGGACTAATATGTAGTAGGTTTAGAATTTTATTAACAGCAATAAATATGAAATCGGAAAACATCAATTACATAATATTGGCAATATGCATTTTAGACAATTTCTTTAGAAAAATAAGTTTTACATATAATAAACTAACAGTAACTGACACAGAAAATAATATCAGCCACGAAGTAGAGCTAGGGGCATGGAGGAACGACGTTGGGATTATGCAAACAGTTGCACCATTGCAAGCAAATATCCGCTGCAAAAATTCATCGCAAAAGGCTAAGGACAACTGGGAAAGATACTTGCAATATTTTAATGGAAAGGGTTCTCTATCCTAGCAAGTAGATATGATAACGAAGAGAAAAGCGTAAGGGGGAAAAAACTTTTCGTTTTTTTATAAATCTACAAATAAAAGTTTTTAGTTTCCGTTAGTTGATCATTATATTTATATAATATTTTATACTATCATTTGTATTTTTATTAGCTTATTAATATTACTGATGTGTCTAAATAAATACATACTATTCTTGTCAAAGATTTTGTTTACCTTATTCTGTGTCTGGTGTCACGGACCAATGTTCTCGGACAATTCGGCATCATTATTGCATTCTATATTTGAAGATATTGGCGATTTAACTTGCGTATCAACAATATCCTCAAATTCGATACTGATGGAATCGTCAACCTCAGCGTACGATTGTAATGAACCTATCGAAGGAAGCGGGTCCATATCGGATATGAATGAAGTTCGTAATACCGAAAGCGACAATATTATTAATACCAACAAAAATAAGAGAAATATGTAAGAGTAACCATAATGAGGGGGCATATATCTCGTCTGTTCCCTTTCCAGAACGTTTTGACGTCTCAATTTTGCGTCTCTCTTTCCTAATCCTCCTCATGTTTTGGATCTTTTTCTTTGCGTCTCATCCTCTCGTTTGTTAGAAAGGCCTACTAAATCTAAATAACCTTTCATTTTTCTTATTTCTATTTTTGTAGTCGTCACTACCAATTCTACACAAACATTCTTTCGTTTGGTACATTTCAATGAAGCTTATTGTAAGGGCTTCATTCCACTCCATATCTGAAATCACCAATTTGTTCGAACAGCAGTAAAAAGAATAACGGATTTCTCCACAAATGCGCAATAAAAACATAGCCGTTCACATTTTCATATTTGGCGCACAAGGAATTCATGTATTCTTTTGACTGTTAGTACAAACGTTATGTATATTACGGTTCAGTGCAGGAACTGATTACCAAATAGACAGACAAAATCACTGTCACACTATAAAAAAGGCCACGACATCTAACAGTTCGGTTGTCAAAGTTATATATAAATCGTTAAAATAACACCGCAAATACGTCAGTGCATACAACGGACTAGATCTGTCGACTTGACGGACCAAGTCCGCGGACCGAATTCGCGGACTTGATCTGTCACAAAAAAACCCATTTGCCGGATTTTGTCACGGATTTTGATCTGTCACGGACTTGGTCCGTGACAGATCCGTGATCAGATCGTTTGTTAGAAAGGCTACTAAATCTAAATAAGCGTTCATTTTTCTTATTTCTATTTTTGTACTCGTCACTACCAATTCTACACAAACATTCTTTCGTTTGGTACATTTCAATAAAGCTTATTGTAAGGGCTTCATTCCACTTCATATCTGAAATCACCAATTAGTTCGAACAGCAGTAAAAAGAATAACGGATTTCTCCACAAATGCGCAATAAAAACATAGCCGTTCAAATTTTCATATTTGGCGCACAAGGAATTCATGTATTCTTTTGACTGTTAGTACAAACCTTATGTATATTACGGTTCAGTGCAGGAACTGATTACCAAATAGACAGACAAAATCACTGTCACACTATAAAAAAGGCCACGACATCTAACAATTCGGTTGTCAAAGTTATATATAAATCGTTAAAATAACACCGCAAATACGTCAGTGCGTACAACGGACTAGATCTGTCGACTTGACGGACCAAGTCCGCGGACCGAATTCGCGGACTTGGTCTGTCACAAAAAAACCTATTTACCGGACTTTGTCACGGATTTTGATCTGTCACGGACCAAGTCCGTTACAAAATCCGTCCGTGCATGGCCGGCTAAGCTGACATCAGTGTAGATGATGCTGTCGTAACTGTCACGGTCATAGTTGTTAAAGATTGTTACCTTGGACATGATCTTATAGTTGGAACAGATTTCCTGGGTAATAGAAACGTATTTATGTTAAAAACTAGAAATTCTATTATACTGAAAAACTTACCATTACTAGACGTCACCAAAGCTAATAAACTGGTTAGTGAAAGGAATAAAAACTTTGTTTGATTCTTGAAATGCTAAAATTTGCTCCAGATTGTCCCCACAAAGACAAATTAGCAACTTTTACTCTTTTACAACAATAGAGACTGCATTTGTTTTTTTTTTTTTTTTTTTTTTGGCGAAATGGGCAAAACAAATGTTACACAAATGCAGATAAAGTGTACTGTCAACGAGCCAATTGTGTACAGACCTTATAGGATGGCGCCGTTTGAAAAAGAAATTTTGTCTAATATAATTAAGGAGTTACGGGATGACGACATTATTCGAGAGTGACTATTAATACGGGTCTAAGTCTACCTACGCAAGTCCAGTGCTGTTAGTAAAAAAGAAGCCCGGTGATTATAGGATGTGTGTGGACTATAGGAACTCTGTCACCATTAAGGACAAATATCCGTTGCCTTTGATCGACGAACAAATTAGTAAGTTGGGAGGAGGAAACCATTTTTTTTATTACTTTGGACCTGTATTCCGGTTATTATCAAGTGCCAATGGCGGAGGATTCAGTAGAAAAACTGCTATTGTGACCCAGGATTCTCACTATGAATTCTCGAGGATGCCATTTAGTTTGTCCAATGCGCCTAGTGTGTTTCAAACAGTGTTCTGGGTGAACTAAAAGACACTGTAGCCTTTCCATATATTGATGATATTATAATACCGTGCCACTCTGTTAAGGGAGGGTTGCTGAACCTAAGATCCATCCTGGATAAGCTAAGAGAACATCAGTTAACATTGAAAATCAGTGTTTGTTTTTTTTTTGTTGAGGAACGAATCCTTTATTTGGGACGAGAGATTAGTGCTAGTGGAGTGAGGCCTTGTACTTAATTTGAGTTGTATTTCTCTGTATTTTGACTTGTGTAACGTATTTTTTACGATTTAGCAATCTAATCTTAAAATAAAAATAAAGTATAGTTTACTATAGTTCACAGTTCATAATAATACCAGACTTTAAGGTAAGTAAGGTAAATAATATTCATTTTATTTTTGTTACCGAAAAATTGTATGGATTGCACCGCTTAGTGGGTGCGTTGAGGAAAGAGCAAAAAAAATAAATAAAATGTTTGGAAAAGGTGATAAAAAAACACCCTGTATACGGTTTATTCCGAACACCTTGTATATGATAAAAGAGATAGCTTGTATATGTACAATTATAAAAAACACCCTGTCTACGATACCAGGTGTGCCCCATTGTGGGGCTCACCCTGAGTTTATCGAGTTAAGCACGTTCCTCGGCTGCCATACGCGCCCGCTAACCGAAATATGTACTTTTAAATATATTTGGAGCTCGATGGAGGCCCCATTTTGGGACCCAAACCAAATTGTTGCATTTGAAGACGGTCCCCAGAGGTTAACCTATAGTGGTAGCTCACACGATCTACGTGTGAGCACGAGTTTAAAAGTCGCCCTGAAAATTGCATTTTAACGTAACTTTGAAAGCCGATGGCGGCCCCATAGTGGGGCCTACCGATTTTTTTCAACGCGAGCGCGCTCTAACATTTTTTTAAGAAATCGCAATAAAACGACCCTTTTGTAAGGGTAATCACTTTGATTTTGGTCTCTGAAACTATATACTTAGGGCCGCGTTTTCGCTCGATTTTCACTGGCGAGGTCCAAACTGACTCGCCGTCGTGTCGCGCGCCATCGTCGGATGTGGGTGGGCCGGGCACGGACGTTTTAAATGGTCGCGCAGGGCTCAAGTCTACGGCTCGGGGCTCCGCAAATATGGCTGGTATAATTTGCAGTCTGCGACCAATTTTCGTCTCTCGAGCGACGATTAAAACAGGCAATTTTTTGGCAGATCTGAAAAAAATCAGTTGTCGCTGAGCACGCCTGGCCCCTTTGGATGGAGTCTCTGCAAATTGGCTTTTTGGGGCCCCGTTTTCGGTCGAAAGACACAGAGGAAGGTCTAAACTTACGACCCGTCGTATAATTCACCCTCCGCATGCCTTTTTCGGCCCAACAGGAACGTGCAAAAAGCACCCATTTTTGACGGATGGAAATTTCGATCGGCCCAGTGCATCTCTTCAGAAAATCGCTTTTTTTCACACCTTTGCCGCGAATATAAATTAAGCAGAAATGCATCGGACGTACATACCTACAACTTCTTTGTTGGACCGTTTTCTTTTTTAGCCGGGAGAGCGTAAATATGGGAAAAAGTTAAGAGTACTTACTGGAAGTGCTGTTTTTTGCGTGTTTTTTTTTTTGACGTCTCCAAAACCCCTTAAAACACGTGTTTTAAGGACGCTTATTTGGCCAATCTGTACACATGCATATCTACATATTCACCAGAATCCTAAAACCGGGTGCGAAATTTACTTGCGGGGTCTTTCCTTTCGCATCTTCTCGCCCTGATGTTCTCGACATTACTGACATTTTTTGCTTAAAACCACAAAAATATAACAAATGCAAGTTACGAGGTAATGCGTTGACGCCCTTGATTTGTATATTTAGCCATGCCGAAAGACAGCCAGACTTACCGAAAAACAAAAAGACCTTCCGGTGCCCAATATCGTAAAAAAAAAACAAAGCTGAACGACGAAGAAAAGAAAAAGTCAGCAGGTGCTATTTTAAAATATTTTGAAAGCATAGAACCCCATCTACATCATCTGCTTGGACGTGTAAGAAAACATTGCTAGTAGCACGTGTTCTATTGGCTCTGCTACCGGAAGTAAGCCATGACCCAGGCTTGTGGTCCAGACAATGTCCAACAGTTATACAACATTTAATTGAAAATGAAACTTTGCAAACAAAAAATATTAATTATCTGTGTAATGACTCGGGAAGGAAAGTTACCGATACGTATTATAAACGTTCGTTACCTAACGGAGAAGCAGGTCCAAGGAACTGGTTGCTCTACTCGTTATCTTTAAACAAAATGTTTTGCTTTCCTTGTAAAATGTTCGGCTTTGTTAATACTTTATTAGCCACAACTGGGTTTTCAGATGTGTCTCCCAATTTTTAACGAGACATGAAAAGAACAGTCATATTTTAAAAATTGTACTAAATGGAAAGATCTATCTAAATCATTAAAAAGTAAAACAACTATTGATCATTACCAGCAAGATATTTTTGATAGAGAAAGGAAACATTGGTATGAAGTAATAATGTAGGAGGTCAAAATGGCGGGAACAGCCGCGCGTCTCCCTACATGGTAGCATTTTGGCCGAACGCGGTCTAAGGCTTTAATTACTGGTCAAATCTCTAATTCATCAAATCTAATCCAAATCTATTCGAAGGCAAAACTAACTGGGTCCTTTTTCTTGAACCTTGTAGACACATTTTCTGACTACTAACTGACGCGTTTAAGTATTTAACATTTAATAAGGGCTGATAAAGCAAGACTACTCAAATGAAACGAAACACTTATCAAAACAATAACATCTATTAACAACAATAATCAACAATCCCGTTTGATAGGTTACATAAAAAATGAATGAGGCTTTGAACATAATGACGCTTAATTGAAACCAGAAGTTGATTTAGACAGACATACCTTTTAGCAGAGATAAATAAACAATTCTAATTTAAAATGAAATGCGAGACAAGTTGAAAAGACTTACCAGGACAATACACATATTTTTAAGTGCTTAGCGCACTGTACAACAACTTTACTTCATGATGGTCGAACGAGAAGAAGGAAAAGATTTTGCTCCCTTGCCTAGGTCAACCCGAATGCACGCAAGCATTTCTCCGTAGCCAATGACAACGCGTCAAATTTAAACTTATAAACACGCGGTCAAATCCTCAGTAAACCAGATGTTCAACTGAACAACACCAAAACTTTAACATTCTCGAACATTCTACTCCGTCTACATCGCGCTCAATTTGATCACATTTTAATAAATAAACAATGGGTTTCCGACCCATTACACTCCTCCCTCCTTAAGAATGGACAATTTTCCACAAACAAAATTGAACATCTAAAAAAAAACTAAAACCCGATCAAATCTGATTCTCTACTATCTCTGTCTGATACAAAATACTGTCTAAACCTTTCCTTTACAAACTCAAAATTCTCATCTCTAACAGATACATCGTTTACAATTATCTTCCTGAAAAACAAACAAAACAAACGAAAAATCCCCGCGAAACGAAAAACATCTATCCATCCCCGGTGGAAAGGAACATGGACGCAAACGCAACGGTACAATCCTTTGTAGATGCTCTCGGTGTTTAGCGTCCTTTGCTGTCTAACCCGGTCCATGGAAAACATGTAAATAAAGGAAAAACAAAACATGAGCAGTATCAAAAGTTGTAAAATGACGATACAACTTACTTTTTCTCCTCAATATCTTCTATTTCTCCATCCACAGCCTAGTTGCAAAACCTTTCGTCTTTGTCCTTCATGTCCCAGCTTCCTTCTTCAAGATTCTTGTTGCTGCGCTCACGGTTGCGGACGTCCTAATCTCCATAGGGTTGACTTCCAAGAAATGTTCATCAAGTTGCAGGTGGTTATTCATTTTTTCCTTGACCGTCGCGTCTTCTGAGTACGCCTTATGGTCGCCATTTTCGGAATGTAAAAACCGCACCTGGGTTACTTACACTTCCCTTATGTAGCAAATACTTTTGCTCGTGTGAACCGAAAAACTACTCCTGAGTTTTTCCGTCGATTCCTTTTTTCCCAAAATACACTTTATAGTGCCATCAGGACTTTGTCCTGGATCCCTAATTACGTCGATTCCATATTCCATGCAAAGCGAACAAACTCGAGTTTCCTTCTGGATAGCAGCGAACGTCGCCAACTCGTCGATCGAAACAATCTTCTCCTGGACAGCTGACTTCTTAAACATCTTGCAACTCCTTGGCCGGATATTTAACTTCTTGATAACTTAGACTTTCTGCTTCATGTGTTGCTTTCCAATCCAACCCATATTCGCGGAAATAAATGCAAAACAAACTCTCTTGCAATTCTCCCTTAAAATGAACCCTTTAACTTTTTACTGTATAAACAAAACTAATTGCAAAAGAAATCCCCTTAAATTTTAATACTAGTTAATTAATCTAACTATGTGTTTATTATCCTGTGTCTAATCAACTGTCTCGCTTCTCTGCTTTTTATCATTTCAACAAAAAAAATAATATTAATTTAATCTTTAATCTGTCTGTCAATAATCTCTAAACTTTTGCTTCGCCCTGTATATTTATTTACTTTCTCTCTTTTTGTCGACACTGTACATCTATGTTTTGACCTGGGTGTCCCTTATAGACAAAGGGTCGCCAACGACACAATTTTGGCTACCTGACTCTCGTAAACTCACAAGTTACGCAACAATGTACACATGCTAAGTGGAACAAAACATAATCTTATACAAAGAAAAATATTCTTTCATCTCAAATAACAACAAAATGAAATTCAACTCCAACAACAAAATCTAATCAATTCTAAATCTTCAAATACAGTCAGACAAATGTATCCACGAACAGTCCAGAAAAATAAAATAGAGCTAAAACACTATGCAAAACGCATAACGCATCCTTAATGCAAAACTATTAATTAATAATTAAGACATATCGAAATATTTACATTTGTTTAAGCGCTGCCACCATCGATATAAATAATCAAAATTTGTCCATTTTTCACACTGCTGACATTTCTAATGTCCTTTCGAGCCGCCAATAATTAATTGCACGCATACTCGAGATTCCTTGTATATAGCTTTTACTGGTATCTAACCAAACCGTGGTTCTGGATAAACTAATACACTTTTCGCTAATTGATCATTCTTAGATGATCTCACCTTACTGGACATAAATTGATAAAGAATACAATCAACTGGGAAGCATTTATCCTATAAACCTTCTATGCTTCGATGCTTTCTACACAACTAATCTATATACCTATTCTTATATCCCTAATTCATTAACTAACTTGACTGTTCATCATAACTTTAGTTCTAGTTTTTAGCTCCATTAATATCATCATCCCACCGCCGGCGCCAAAATGTAGGAGGTCAAAATGGCGGGAACAGCCGCGCGTCTCCCTACATGGTAGCATTTTGGCCGAACGCGGTCTAAGGCTTTAATTACTGGTCAAATCTCTAATTCATCAAATCTAATCCAAATCTATTCGAAGGCAAAACTAACTGGGTCCTTTTTCTTGAACCTTGTAGACACATTTTCTGACTACTAACTGACGCGTTTAAGTATTTAACATTTAATAAGGGCTGATAAAGCAAGACTACTCAAATGAAACGAAACACTTATCAAAACAATAACATCTATTAACAATAATAATCAACAATCCCGTTTGATAGGTTACATAAAAAATGAATGAGGCTTTGAACATAATGACGCTTAATTGAAACCAGAAGTTGATTTAGACAGACACACCTTTTAGCAGAGATAAATAAACAATTCTAATTTAAAATGAAATGCGAGACAAGTTGAAAAGACTTACCAGGACAATACACATATTTTTAAGTGCTTAGCGCACTGTACAACAACTTTACTTCATGATGGTCGAACGAGAAGAAGGAAAAGATTTTGCTCCCTTGCCTAGGTCAACCCGAATGCACGCAAGCATTTCTCCGTAGCCAATGACAACGCGTCAAATTTAAACTTATAAACACGCGGTCAAATCCTCAGTAAACCAGATGTTCAACTGAACAACACCAAAACTTTGACATTCTCGAACATTCTACTCCGTCTACATCGCGCTCAATTTGATCACATTTTAATAAATAAACAATGGGGTTCCGACCCATTACAATAACGGCTAATATATATAATTAAGTAGTAGCAACATTTTGTTTGAATCAAATAACGGGAATTTTTTAAAAACAGTGGATGTGATTTCCAAATTTGACGCAACAATATCAGAACATGTTAGAATACAAAATTCAAAAAATACAACATTTATGCCAACATATCTGGGTGATAAAATACAGAATAAAATTACATATTGCATTAATTGATGCAGAAATGAAAAACAAAATATTGTGTATGGCAAAAAAAATATTACTCTATATACTGTACACCTGACATAACCCATACAGAACGGCTGACTATTATAATAAAATTTGTCAATTTTGACGATGCCAACAGAAAAGTGGATATCAGGGAACACTTTTTAGGCTTTTATCCAATAAGAAATTCAACAGGAAAAGGGTTAAGTACGCCCATTATCTCCAAACGCAATGAATTTGGCCTAGATATGAATAATATGCGTGGGCACGGTTATGATAATGGGTGGCTAACATGAGGGGTAAAATTTTTCTTTGTAACCCATTATGCTGGGTTACAAAGAAAAATTTTAAACATCAACCCTCGGGAATTTTTTGCCCTTGCGCGGCACACAGTTTGAACTTGGTGGTTAATGGCGCGGCCAAAATAAATTTTGAAACAATTGATTTTTTTTAACACTATGCAAGAATTGTTTGTATATTTTTCTTCCTCTACTCAGCGCTGGGATATTTTAAAGAACCACGTTTCAAAATTAATTTTGAAACCCGTGAGCGACACTCGATGGGAAAGTCGAATAACTGCAATAAAACCATTAAGATATCAAATAGGCGAAATTTACGATGCTCTTTTAAGTATTTATGGACGACAACAATAAAGACTTCAAGTTACGGCATCAGGCTAAATGTTTAGCTATGCAGAGTTTTTAGATGAATCAAAGCATTTAGCGAAAATTTTAGAAACCGAAACCGAATTTCCTCCAATTTCCTGTATTCGTCAATGTAAAAAGAAAATTCAGTTTGATTATGAACATGTGGTTGAAGGTACAAACGAGCCCCAGTTAAATTTTAAGATTAATTTTTACTTTCCTGATTGGATACCAGAATAAATTCTCTGAATGATAGGTTTGATTTATTACGAACACATAGTGAGGTGTTTAACTTAATATAGATACTTTAAATCAAATGTCGGATGAGGAAGTTTTGAAATGTTGTGAGGATTTGCAAATAAAACTTGCTGATAATACTAAAGATTAAAAGGACATTGACGCCATCTATTTGAACGACGAATTATATATACTTAAGAGGAATCGCTACTGGTCGCCGGAGGAGTCTAAAGATCACTTCGCAAGAGTTCTTGCACAATATTGAACTTAATTATACACCAATAGTCACATACTATACACCAAATTAAAGATAAAGGATTGCCAATAGTCACAGACTATACACCAAATTGGATTGTCTCGTGCGGTAGTAGTACCACTTTTTTTCACGTTCATAGAAGACGAAGCTGTAACAGAAAGGGAACCTCACCCTACTTTGCGACTACATTATTGGGACAGTGAAGTGTCTTTTCAAGTATTCAATTTTATTAGAACAGAGCTACTCTAGACCCGTCAGTTTCGCATGACATAATGACATTTGGCATGCTGACGTTTGTCAAAATCTGACAATTCGCAACACTGCGACGAAGGCTGTGGATTCTGTCAAACTGCTTCTATAACTGGAAGTGGGTAAGCATCCCATTTTAGCACGGAGTTTAACTTTCGATAGTCTACGCAAAATCTCCACTAGCCCGTTTTTTTTTTTCTAACAAGCACCACAGGGCTACACTATGGACTAAAAGATGACCTAATCACATTTGTCTCTAACATTTCCTGGACCTGTTGTCGAATAATTTCCTTTTCAGAGTGAGAAACGCGGTACGGAGGTTGACGGATAGGAGTCGCGTCGGCAGTGTCGATTTCTTGTTCTACTAAGTGGGTTTGTCCTAGCTCTTTGACTAAGCAAAAATATCGGAAAAGTTATTCAAAATTTTTGTTAACCTAGACCGTTCATTTTCAGACAATTTGCTACTAATGTTAAACTGTTTATGCCCATTACTAACCACATTTACATCGCTAACCATATTTATTTGGACGTCGGCTCGCGCATCGTAAACAATTTCATTCGCGGATCCAATTTCATCACCGGGATCTATGAGATCACCTAAGTACGTATGTGCAAACATTACTACATCTTTATTGGCTATAATTCAAATACAAACTACATTAGAGTCTTCGCGACACAATGCGCGGTGAATACGCAAATACTTATTTCTATAAAAGCACTTTTTCGATACAAAACATTCATTAAATTTGGCGTTGGTCGTTCTACATTGAACTTCGAACATCGTGTAAATCATCAGTGAAGTTTCATGTTTATTTCTAACCTTATGGTCTACCTCGGTGTTCCGTTGCATCTTCGCAATTTTATCACTTGTCGCAAAACAAAACGATTTGGTTACATTATTTACGTTATACTTAATAGTGATACAAAATTTATATCGGCTTTATGACAATGATTGAATTCATTTAATAGAATTGCATCTACATTTAGATTCTTTACTACTAAAAAAGTATGGCTAAATTGGGTATGATTTATCAGAAAGTTGAGATTAATTTACCCTAAAATCCATATTAGTGCCGGTTGCAGATTTAATCAAAATGTACGGAATATTTGAAATTTCGACGTTTGTCGTTAATAAATTTGGAACCAATTGAGCTGACACCTGCACCCGTGTCTACACTTATGCCACTTATTTCTACACATAAAATTGTATATTGAAATAATAATTGATTTCTCTTCTTACTTATTATAACCGAGGCAAGGTGTAAATCTTTGAGTAAGTCTTTTTTGCAACATTTGTAAAAATTATAAATGATGCATTTGAAGCTTTAAATAGCCCAGGAATGCGAACAAATAATGGCTGTGTAACAAACCATTATCTCCACATAGTGACCACGCTATGAAAGCATTAAACATAGCATTCAATGTCATGCAAAATCTGCAGAAGAGATCCGCCGTCAGAAGACCACCTTGCTTTGATGGACTTCAACTTACAATAAATGCTGTAAAAGGAATTTACAAAACTCAACTGAAAAAAGTCTATACGTTTCTTCTTACTAATCGCGTATGCCAAGATGTGCTTGAAAATCAATTTTCAATATATGGTCAACGTGGTGGTTACAAAGGCAACCCAACAGTACGAACGTTTCAAGCAGCTTTTAAAGCTAACACGATAATGAATATATTAAAGCCAGCACGAACATCAAGCTATGAAAGCGAGTCGGTTGTGGAGAACCTGTTAACCCACGAAGAATTCAGCTTGTTTCAAGAAAGTGATGAAGAAACTACCACAGGGTCTATTACAGGATCGTCAACATCAGAAACCGATGATGATGTAGCAGTGGAGATTTCCTTAGAGGAATGTGATGTAGGGTATTTTACTGGACATTTTGCAAAAAAAACTTGTGGACAAGTACCACTATAAAGAGTGTACGTACCACAACAAAGGAGGAGTTGATTGATAAAAACGATATTTTAATTTTTTATAAGAATTACAACATACATAATCCTACATCACTCAGCAAAGCTTCAGACAGTTTCCTGCAGTTTGTCAGATGTGCAATGAAAACATTCAGAAAATATTTTCTGGAATATTGGCACATTTCAAAATGCAATTCAGTTAAAGCGAAAAATTGATCGAAATATTTGTAAAATAATTCCGGAGTCATGTGAGGCTCACCGACAGTTTGTTTTAAAATTAAAGTACATTACTTTATAAAGAATGTAAGTAATAACGTCGCTCAAAAAAAATTATTCTATGAAACAACATGAAAAACTGACAATTCTTTCTAATAAATAATATTAATACAATAGTGTTTTTTTTTGCCCATTACCTGACCTTACCTGATCATTATTTTGTGTTCACAGACTAATTTTAACTTTTAAAAAGCCGAGTAATGACGTACAAATTTCATCTGTGACGTCACCTTTTTCTGTGACTGTTTTTTGCTGTTTTTCCATAGAACTCCTTACTACTTAAATGACTATGTACATGTGATACGTTACATAAGCTTTTTTTTGGAAAAAATAAAACCTAAAAAAACTTTAAAAATTAAAACTTAATTTTTATACAACAATTATTATTGAATTAAAAAAAAAAAAAACAAAACATTCTTGAAGGAAATGGATACAAATCGTCGGAATGAAGCAGCACACCCGAAACAGAAACATTCTACACAGAGGTTGAACGAACAACGTTGCTACAACTGCAGGCCAAAGGGTCACCATGCCAACAAATGCATTAAACCAAAGGTTGAATGTACCACCTGAAAACGCTTACAACATCTAGCGAAGGATTGTCGTAGAACCATTCCTAATCGTGTTGCCGATGTGACTGCCGACTCTCAAAAAGGTTATTTTTTCAATTGTACTATTAATGGACACGTGACCAACGCCTATGTTGACACGGGATGCGGAGCTGTACTTATCAGAGAAGAAAATGCAAACGTATGGAATTTGGATATAAAGTCGACCGATGCAACTGTCACCGGTTACGGAGGCTCTCTTCTATACGCTCTAGGCGAGGTTAAAGCGACGATACAGATAGACCGTGTAGAAGGTGTCGTTACTGGTTTCATCGTGCCGAACAATATGCAAGAAGTACCAATTATGACCGGGTAGTCATATTTAAATCAGCCAGGAATATCGATGGTAGTGATGGGCGAAAAAGTGAGGCTTTTGAAGAATGATGACCTCAGTAATGTTCTGGACATCCCTGCCAGAAAAATTCCAGTTTGAGCTAAGGAATGCCGTGTTATACCACCAAGGGAAGTAGCTGTCGTCGTTGTGACATCTCGAGGAACAACGAAGGGAGATGTTTTCATTCAAGGCGGATACCAACCTATCCCTATGCAAGAGCACTACATTGTCGGATGTGTAACCAATGCAATGGAGAAAATGGATACGTCACCATTGCTAATATGGCAGCATAAGAAATCAAGGTTAGTGACTCTTGTATTTTGGTTAGGGCTGTAGATTGTTACGCAGATATCAATTCCCCACTCAGTACTAACGTGTTCTATTGTTCTAATGTTTCTAAACGTGAGGAATCACTCACTATTTCTGATATAACGTATAATGATCGGTTAAATGATGTAGAAGTAGAACAGTTGTTGGAATTGATCAATGAATTCAAATATTGCTTCACTCAGCGTACATGCGAGCTTGGTAGGAGTAGTATACTAAAAATGGGAATTCATTTGAAAGATGATAATCCAGTTGTATATCGATCTTATCGCTTATCGCACAACGAACGTGGAGTTGTACGAGACATTGTGACCGACCTTTTCGACAACGGAATTATACGAGAATCAAATTTACCCTATTCGAGTCCAATTTTGTTTGTTAAAAAGAAAAACGGCGAACAGCGAATGTGTATTGATTATAAAGCCCCTGTAATATATATATATAGAAGAAACTGTAACTTCTTCACGAGTTTAGACCTGGCAAGCGGGTATTATCAGATTTTAATAGAGGAAACGTCAGTTCGTAAGACTGCTTTCATAACACCTGATAAACATAACGAATACCTGAGAATGCCATTCGGACTTGCAAATGCACCCGCAATATTTCAACAAACCATAAATAAAGTCTTGGGTAACTTAAGATATGGAAATGCAATGGCTCTTATATGGATGACATTCTGATACCATCTAAAGATGTTGCTAGTGGTTTGGCTTCGCTGAGAGATGTTTTAATTTCATTAAAGGAAGCTTTTTTATGGAAAAGGTTGACTATCTAGGTCATGAAATTAGCAGTGGAGGTGTCCAACCAGGAAACAGAAAACCTAAAGCTGTGTCAAAGTTTCCAACACCAGTAAATGTTCATGCAGTGCGGCAATTTTTAGGATTGACTAGTTATTTTCGCAAGTATATACAAGGTTTTGCGACCATCGCCAGACCACTAACAAGTCTAATAAAAAACCATATTAGATCTGAACGGAAAGAATGTACAGTGAAAGCTCCTTTAACGGGAAGCTCTAATAAGCGACCATCTCCCTTAAACGGCTAAATTTTTTGGAACCGACTTTAGTTCTATACTTTAACACATAAGACACATTCTCATAAGTGACCGCTCCTATAAAAGTCCGCGGGCAGCATTTTTTGTTCCCATGATTATAAAATATTTCCCGTAAGCGGTCACAAAGCTCCAATACCCGGGCGAATTAGATTTTAACGTACATTTTTAAGTTCGGTATTCGGTGATTTCCCTTGAATTTTATGGGATTTACCATTGTATTTACTTTGCAAGGGGTTCCTCGGTGTTCTTTGTGGTCCAGTTTCACTAAAGAATCGGACGTGCGCGCAGCATTATTAATAATGTCGCCGAAAAAAAGAATGTTAACACTAAAGGAAAAGATGGAAATAGTGAATGTAATTGATAAAGAAAAACTATCAACTCGGGCTATAACATCGCGATATCACATAGGAAAAACGCAAGCTACTATAATAGCAAAAAATAAAGAGGCCATTCGACGTTTGTGGCAGTCAGGTGTAAATGAGCATCAAAAAAGGAGTTTTTTCAAAACTGAAGGCTTGAACATTGACAAGGCATGTTTTGAGTGGTTTATAAGTGCTAGAAATCGAAGTATACCCATATCAGGAGGGCTTGTAAAACAAAAGGCAAAAGAAATTGCAGAAAAGTTCGGCTACAAAAATTTTAGTGCATCTGATGGCTGGCTCCAAAAGTGGCGTAAAAGACACAACGTTAATTTTAAATGCATTTCCGGTGAAGCAGCTGATGTAAATCAAGAGACAGTGGACGCATTCAGGGAGAAACTTCCTTCTTTGTTGCTCGGATACCAATGCGAAGATATTTACAATGCCGATGAAAGCGGCCTTTTTTTTCGTGCGCTTCCCGATAAGACACTCGCCGTAAAATCTGAGAAGTGTTCCGGGGGAAAACTGGCGAAAGAAAGACTAACTATGTTGTTTTGTTTAAGCATGACTGGGCAGAAAGAAAAACTATTGGTGATTGGAAAATCGGCTCGTCCTAGAGCCTTGAAAAACATAAACATTAAGGATTTACCCGTCATGTGGAAGCTAAATAACAAAGCCTGGATGACTCGCGAAATAATGGGTGAATGGTTAATCGAGCTGGATCGAAAAATGCGCATTGAAAATAGAAAAATTCTGTTGTTTTTAGACAACGCCGCGTCACATCCTCGAGAATTACAGCTAAGAAATATAAAAATATTTTTTTTTGCCTCCCAATACAACCTGTGTTTGCCAGCCATTAGATCAAGGTATCGTTCAAAACTTCAAGTTTTATTACCGCAATCAGATTTTAAACATATTTTATCAAACATGGATTCTGTTAAATCAGCATATGAACTTTCTAAAAAAATAATGTATTGGAGGCATTGTACTTTATAAAAAGGGCATGGCAAAACGTCAATTCAGCAACAATACAAAATTGTTTCAGAAAAGCTGGCTTCAGAAAATCGGATACGAAGCTTCCCGATTTTGACCCCGAGGACGACTTACCGTTGTCTGTGCTTGCGACAATGATAAGAGCTGCTGAAGAGTTGAATGTTACCAATGACCCAAATCTAGGCGAATTTATAAACATCGATCAAAATACACCAACAGAAGATAATTTCGAAAATCAGATTACTGAATTCAGTCAATATAATGAAAACAACGAGACAGATGACGGAACAGAGGACGTTCAAGAAGAGGAAATTAAAATAAAGTGCTTCAATGAAGATTTAAATTACATTAGAGAACTGAAACACTTTTCTAAAGACGACTATGTGGCTTTTAAGCAAATCAAGAATCTGGAATGTCATTATCAGAAGTGCCGTATGGAAGAACAGCAAAGGAAGCTTAAGCAGTCGAGCATTTTAAGATACATTCAAACTACAATTCCTAAATAACTTTCGTATGTATTTTTATGTTTGATTTTTATTTACGTGTTTGCAAATCAATATTACAATTATTATCTATGTATTCTACATATCATATTTTGCACATTTATCAATAAAAAAAACTGACTTCTATTTAATAGAGTTTTCTTTTAAGCGGGCACCTCCCATAAGCGGGCAAGAAACCTAGAACCGTGGCTGCCCGCTTATGGGAGCTTTCACTGTATACATCTTAGGGGTGAGCTCGGATACCGACGTGGAATCCGAAACTATTCCAACGTAGAGAAAATAGTTGCAGCTCACGGATTCGAACGGAAAGGATTCAAACGAATGGGATTTGAACGAAAAGAACCCAAACGGATGGGCTTCGAACGCAAAGAACCCAAACGTATAGGATTTGAACGGAAAGAATCTACACGACTTAGGGGTGAGCTCGGATACCGACGTGGAATCCGAAACTGTTTCAACATAGACGAAATAGTTACAGCTCACGGATTCGAATGGAAAGAATCCAAACGAATTGGATTCTAACCGAAAGAATCCATACGAATAGAATTCGAACGAAAAGAATTCATGTGTGAAATTTTAACGAACAAATCTCCATTACGAGGATTGCAACGAACCCAACGCTATAGAGATACGTTCTCATTTTAAGCATAGTTAGTAAGGTCGTAAGTAATAGATTAAGTAAATTAAGAAATTAGATTAAGAGCTTTTCTATCAAAACTATGTGTTATTAATTTGCTGTTAGGTTTCCACTAATGTAGTTACCATGGATGATTATCGTGAACATGCTTTTGTTTTGATTTTGTCTATGTTTACAGATAACAATAAGTCTTAACGACGTTCTGATAATTTTTATACGTTTAGGTAAATAATGTGGATCGACATGGACGTGGATTTCAGTGGCGTGGCCGACTGTAAACATCAGTGTCAGGAAGTCGTGATTTATCAACAAGTCTGAGACGAAGGATAAACACACGGTTGGTTGGGCGATGACGGGACCTAAGACCTAACGTGAAGGGATCATTATTAGTAGAGTATCATAACTATTGAGATCGCGTAGAGCTCTCTTAACTATTACTTGTATTACATTATTATATCAATTATAATCAGTATATCTTCGTACGATTGTTATTAAATTAGTACCACACCTCTATGTGTTTCTATTTTAAGTCGAATATTATCGATATCAGATTGGACAGTCACTTTTAAATTATCGATTTTCTCGCTAGTGTACGGAAAGGTAATTTCGAAGGTGATGGTGGATTATCAATGCACGTATTTCCTAAAGATCCAGAGGTACCAATTTATATTCATTGCAATACCTAAAACATGCGTTTCACATGATTAAAGGATTTGTCAGTTGCATGTTTTTTATAAAGTTTTTTTCTTTTCTTTTTAGTTATTTAAAATATGGTTAACCACTATTGGACGACTCGATTTATTGGATATTCCTATGGCCAGTGTACGAAAAAGTCGTAGTTTGCGGAATGCATGTTTCTTCTGGCCACAAAGTTCCGCAGAGTAAGAATCGTACCGATTTAAAGAAAACCGCAGTTCCTGATATACATTTAAATTGTAAGTACATTTTTCTGAACTATTAAAAATGTTGCTTTTTTATGATAGTCATTACAACTGATCACTGTAAGTAGTAAATGTCTACCCTACCTAATCAGATTGTAATGTTTCAATGCCCAAGGGGTTTTTCAAATATAGCGAGGAAGACATTTTGCTCGTTTCCCAGCCAGAGGGACAGAATCAAGCCGATTCAGTTGTGGGTGAACCTCATATTCTGCAGCACTCACCAGTCTCAAATAGGTAATGATTGTAGACATGGTTTTAATCTGGTTTTAATACGTAAGTTGCAATTGTTATTGAGTATAATTCATTTAAATAAAACATATTGACAGTACCTAATGTTGTTTCTTTTTTTATTTATTTAGAGTTCCTCTTGAGGTATGTTGGAGTGAAGAGGAAAAGGTCTTTGTCTCCAAAGGCCAACAAATTATACAACATTGCATTACAATTTAAGCATAGTGCAATGAGATATAAAAAGCTTGCATCTAAGGCCAACGTTGGGAAGGCTGTTGTTGATATGTTTACAGACTCTTACAGGAAACAAATGTCAACATTGCGTCGTACAATTTTATTATAAGCCAAATCAAGAATCAGCAGAAACTGCGAAGAGGACGACGATACTCCGACAAAGAAAAATTTTTTGCTTTGACCTTGATGAAGCAGTGCCCAAAGGCTTATCGTCTCCTTCGGAAAACTTTTGCTCTACCCAGTAGGAAGATTATAATGGGTGTTCTAAAGAGAATGGCGTTGACTACTGGCGTCAACGCCAACTTGATGAAGGTTTTGGCAGCTGATGTTGAGAAAATGGATGTGTTGGATCGATATTGCAGTTTACTGTTTGACGAGATTTTATTAGAAACAGGCTTATCCTACAATATCAAAACAGGCAGCATTGATGGATTTGAAGATTGTGGAGAATATAAATCTACCAAGTTGGCTGATCATGCCATGGTGTTTATGCTGCGTGGGCTGAGGAGAAAGTGGAAGCAGCCTGTTGTTTTTTATTTCCCTGAGAGCACAATGTCTGATGCTACCATTCAACGCTCAATTATTACAATTGTGAGAGGATACAATTTTTCAACCCGGAAAATTAACACGTTGTAAAGTAAGACTTTCGAGACCCATGGATCAGAAAGATAAGTACTATATTTTTGTAAATAGAGGTAACCTTTTGAATAAAAATAAATTGGAGATAGTCGATAGTTTAGATTGTTTAGCACAAGGGGAATTAAATATTTTTAATTATAGCAATACGCCTTTCAAGTTAGTAGAAAAATGTGTCGTGGGATACCTAAAGTCGAGTAAAAGTGATGATATACATAAAGAAATACAAAAACGTAGTGGTGCATTTTTGGCGATTGAGAATGAGGAAACTGAGAAAAACGAAAACCGTAATTATAACATCAGTAAATTGTTAGATAAAGTATCTCAGAGTACGTTAGAGCCTTTACTGGACAAAAAGATATCCTAAATTTTCTGGCAGGCAACAATTACCGCTTTTGTGACGTCGGACGGACTATTTGAATTTAATCGTTTAAGTTTTGGGTTATGTAACGCCCCAGGTACATTTCAAAAACTTACTGATAATGTTTTCAGAAAACTTAAGTGGAAAGAGGTTGCTATTTATGTGGATGATGTAATAGTAGTTAGTAAAACGTTTGACGAACACCTTGAGCGGTTGAATAATGTGTTTCAGTGCGTTAGGGAAGCTGGTTTAACCTTAAAAGTTTCAAAGTGGGTTTTCTGCCAGCCTGAGCAAAGAATATTGGGCTTTAGTTTTTCACCAATGGGTATACGGTCCGATGAAACGAAGGTTAAAGCAGTTATAGATATCCCTACGCCAAGGCGCATTAAAGACGTGCAATGTTTTTTGGGTTTGTGTAATTATTGTAGGAGGATTTATAAAAAATTGTTCAAAAATTGCGGGTCCCTTGTACAAAATTACGGGTCCAAATGCTAAATTTAAGTGGGGTAATGAACAGCAACTTGCATTTGAAACATTAAAAGAACAACTCGCCAATCCACCGTTGCTGCACCATTTTAATCCAAACTCAGCAACTCAATTGCATTTAGATGCCAGCGAAAATGGCTTAGGAGCAGTTCTGCTCCAAGAAGTTAAGGCCACGGATCTATATCATCCGATTGCATTTATTTCCCGCACCCTGACTGTTAGTGAACAAAATTATACCATCACAGAATTAGAATGCCTTTCTGCAGTGTACGCATTAGAATACTTCCGCGTACTCTTATATGGACTACCCACTTTTACCATAGCGACCGACCATCATTCCCTGTGCTGGCTCTATTCAATGAAAAGCCCAAATAGAAGATTATTATGCTGGACTCTGAAATTAATGGAATACAATTATTCCGTAGTCCACAGAAAGGGCACGGCCCACAAAGACGCTGACGCGTTGTCCAGATACCCATGCCAAGTAGCTACAGAAGAGAAACGTGCTTTAGAAATACCTACGTTTATCGCTACTCCAACAGACCTTAAGGACATCCAAAGAAAGACAAACGCATAGAGGAAATTATCTGGACCCTAGAAGATCCCAATTACGGAGGCCCTGCTAAACGAAGAGCTAAACTATGCTATTAAAGACGGAGTACTGTATCGGCGTAATTTCACAACCCAGGGAAAACCATGCTATTAGTGGTGCCACTGGAACTTCGTCAAGAAATTTTATTCGCACACAACAACGAACCAGTGAGTGGACATTTGGGGTCTACCAGAACATATAATTAGTTACGGAAGAGGTACTACTGGGATGGAATGCTGAAGGACACGAGACATACATAAGAGGATGTCCTGACTGTCAAACTAGGAAGGGTCCTACCAATCAAAGGCCAGCTGGGCTACTAAACCCCATCGAAGTAGGACAACTTTTTGAAAAATTAGGGATCAATTTGGTTGGTCCCATAAAAAGAACATCGAGTGGGAAGGTATTTATTGTGGTTGCCATCGATTATGCCACACGATGGGTGGAAGCCAAAGCACTTCCTAGCGGAAAAGCCGGACCAGTTGCAAAGTTTTTGGTGGAACAGATAATCTGTCGACATGGATCTCCGAAAATACTGCTAAGCGACAGGGGTACTGTTTTCATGTCAAATACTGTGACAGAGGTACTAAAACTACTGGTGACAGAAAATGCCTATACCACCACCTATAAACCGTCGACAAATGGATTGACAGAGCGAGCAAACAAAACAATCGTCGACATGATAAGCCTCTACACGTCAACATCGCAAAAAGATTGGGACGTGTTCCTACCACACTGTGTCTTTGCCTACAACTCTACCAAACAGAAATCGACGCAGTTCAGTCCATTTCGGTTGTGACTGCGACTGAAACCTGATTTCAACGCAACCGCAGAGCAACTGAGCGCTAATACCAAAATGCGCACGCACCCACCGAGGCGATACAACCCGACCGGAACTTGACAGCGACTTTTCCGTACTCACCAAAGCAACTGAAAACTGCAATGCAACGCAGCGCAAGCGTACCAGTGCGTCTATCCCATGGTGTAACTATTTTTACATGGTGGGCCAAGAACTCCCCACTTTTCCGGCAATTTGCAGAGGAAAGAGAAGTGTTGCCAACATACTCTGTAAGGAACAAACATAGGACAGTAATATTTTGCCCTTCAGTTGCATGCGGTTGCGTGCGCATACGCGCCGCCATTTTCATTGTTTACTTTGATACATCTGTCTGAAACGTTGTTGTTCGATTGTGTACGTGGTAAATGTGATATTCTTCTGTCTATAGTTTGATATGAACAGTTTCTACGTTCGATAGTGAATAAGGTATAGCTGTCAGTTAGTTTTACAGGTAAGTTATTTTTTAGAAGGAAAATCGTATTTATTTCTAAAATGTAAACAACCCTTTTTTCGTTTCAGGTTTCTAGTCCATTATTAAACTAAAAAATTAACGACGTTTTGCCGCAGGAACGGGAATTGAAGTGGTGTCGCTCGACAATATCCCTTCTGGTTTCTACGTCTAAGTTCGGTATAGTTATCCCATAGTGTGTAAAGTTTTAGTTAGTTTTATAGGTAAGTAAATTTTAACAAGAATCTTATTTATTTATAAAATGTAACCTTTTTTTGTTTTAGGTTCCTAGTTTCTACGTAAAAGTTGTTGAAAGGAAGTGCACAATATGTAGAACAAATTCCACCTGATGTGTTATACCACTTTAGAAAACCAGAACTTACATAAGAGTTAGAGAACTAAATAAAAATAGGTATATTACCAAACAATCAACACAAAAGAAAATGAAAAAAATTGTCTCAAAAAAAAAATAAATGTTTTCATTATTTTCTGTTTTTTTTTGTAATATGATTCCTATTTAAAACATTTAACCATACTCTTGTCTTTCAACTATTCCAAATCCTCCACATAATTTTGTTGAAGCCGCAATGCGGGGTAGTTTACAAAAGTTGTCGTTGCTACTCGAAGCTACGAAGATGACACCATTACACTATTCTAACATAACTGTAATAATTTGTATTCTTTACATTTTTCTTTCTGTACTACTATGGTCAATACGTCTTACAAAACGAGTGCTACATTTATCGTTTATAAATTTAGAAAATGTGACAGCTATATTGGTTGGTGGATTCCATTATCATAGTCAGAAGTAAACACTGAGAACTGAGTCTACTGTCGAACCAAAGTAGAAAAATTCGTAATTCTTATTGCGAAAATTTCAAATGGTAAATATTGTTCTAATTGTAAAGCACCGACCTTCGATTACTATATATTAATAATGTTCTGGTGATATTTCCAATACTTGGCAACACTTTCTGGTGTTTTTCCAACAATTGGCACAATTGGTCTTTCATAAGCAAGGTAGATAGAGACGGACTGAGTTTTTTAGAAAGAGATCGTTGCGTTCTTGGCCCACCATGTAAAAATAGTTACACCATGGTCTATCCCCACTGCTCAAACTTCGATCAAACGATCAGACCTCAACGCAACCGAAAAACCGTTATCGCACAGCAACTCAGTATGCGCGGTTGTAGTCGACGGTTGCTTGTCCATTTGTACGAAAAAAAATAATAATTCGAAATAAAATATAATAGTGGGCGACGAAACAAACAGAACGTTAACGTTTGTAGGCCTTGTGGAAGGTCATACTTGCCTATATGACGTAAGCAGTACGTCATACAGGCGGACGGACATCAAAGAAAATGCTTGGAAAGAAGTTTCCATGGTAATGAAGGAATCGGGTGAGTTATTGGTATTGACTTATTGATTAAATTTGAAGTACATTGTTCAATATTTCAGAAACAGTTGTAAACAACATTGTTAAACATATGATAAAGATTAAAAATCCTATCAAAATACTGAACAATAAAAATAATCTGGAATGGTTTATATTTTATTTGGATATATAATCAAGTTAAAAACAACTTTTATTATTCCAATATTTTGCCAATTCTGTTCGGCTTCCTCAAGGATTCTACAAAAACTTTAGGTTAGGATGGAACACATGAACATTTAGCGAAATATTGGACTAATAAAAAAGATGATTTAGACAAGGCATTTTTACTTCATTAGTAAAAAAACGAGCTAAAAGTCTCCTGTTAAAGTGAATGAAATAATGTATAAAATCGCATAAACGTTATTGAATGCAATCATAAATACATTTTTCATTCCATCAATCTTAACGTTGTACTTTGTATAAATAAAGAAATAAGTGAATGAATGACTAAATAAATAAATGAAAAAAAATATACGAATACAGCAAAAAATCAGTAAGTATATTGAAAAATGCTTATTTCATTAATTTTATGAAATAATGTATAAGTATAAAATAAAAATATTAGTATAAAATATTTGTTTTCTTCTTGATTAATTTATTCCACTGGCATGGTATGGCTCCAGCTGGTGTCCTAAAATAATCGCAAAAAGTTTTAATCTAATATTTTCAGCTTCTGAGCGATAATTTCTTTGTGGTGGAGGTACATCAATTGCATCTGGTACTGCGGCCTGATCGTGCAAGAATTCTGTTGGTGTAGTATATACTACTTATTTAATTTTTATGAAGTTGTGTAAAACGCAAGCTGCCTTAATTATTCCATTTATTGTAGTTTTCTTGCAGCAAATTGGCCCTTCAAAAAACCGGAACTTTGATACCAACATACCAAACGCACATTCCACACTTTTTCTTCCCCTTAAGAGTCTATAATTAAATATCCTCTTCCTGTTATCCAATGTGCGTTTAGGATAGGGTCGCATTAAATTTTTCTTAAGCGGGAAGGCTTCGTCCCCCACGAAGAAATACGGACAATCAACATTTGTTGAAGGCAATACCTTCTTGTCTGGTATATTCAAACCTCCAGATTGAAGTCAGCGTCCCAGATTTGAAGAGCGAAAAACTGCGCCATCGCTATTCCTCCCGATTTTGCCTACGTCAATCGTTGTAAATAAACCATCTGCATCTGAACACGCCATAAGCACAATGGAGAAATATCCCTTGTAATTAAAAAACGTGGAGCCCGTTTTTGGTGGACATTTTATTCGGAAATGTTTACCGTCTAATGCTCCTATACAATTTGGTAAATTCCACAGGCTATAATAACGATTGGCTATTGATATCCATTTATTCTCTGTTGGTTTACTCATATAATGAGGTTGTAATGCTGTCCAAATCGCTTCGGTGGTGGTAGAAATAATATTACTTATTGTAGTAAGGCCACGCATAAAATAATATGTTAACGCTCTATAGCTGCAGCCTGTGGATAAATATCTGAAAAAAAATAGTAGAAAATTAGTTAAATAGATGCTTACATAAATATTTTGATTTCAGTGCAAACTTGTAAAGAACGCTGGAAAACATACAAACTGTATTTCTACGCCACCTTAGGAAAAGAGACCCTTCAGGTTCAGGAGCAGTCATAAAAAAAATATTATTTAGAAGATGCACTCCAATTTCTAATACCCTTTGTTAAGAGCAATAAGCTACAAGTTGGAAATCTAGCAGATCCAGGAGAATTCGATCGCGGATAGTGAAGAAGATCATGGAGATGCAGAAGACAAAGAAAATGAGATAGAAACAACAGAAAGTAATTCAAAATCTGAATTAGATGATGCTGGTTCATCTATGCAGACTCCAATAAGGCATTCTCGACTTCCCCCAAAAAGAAAGCACAAAATGGATGAGACAGATGCTGAAAGATCGTTAGCCGAGTATTTTAAGGAAAAAAAGGTAATCTCAATACAAGAGAAAGAGAGAGTGCAGATCAAAAATGCCTTCTGAGCCTCCTACCTGATCTGGAACAAATGAATCCGTCTCAAAAAAGAAGATTTAAAATTGAAATTTTTAATCTGATTGGAAATATATTAGATACGCTGAATGCCTGATATATTGTCCAATAGAAAAAAAAAAATCGATTTTTTTTTAAGAGAAAATTTATTTATTTTTTACTTTTCACTTTATGGGAGTATGTTTATTTAATAGTCTTAAGTTTAAGATGTTTACTTTGTGTTAGTTTTCTGATTATTTATCTTTAATACTTTGACAATAGAAAAATTATTGTTACCACTGTCTTTTAAGTTACATTGTCCATTTTTAGAAATTTATATTATAATTGCTGAACTGCTGATGATACTCACCCTCAGTGTAATAAGAAGCCTTTCTTCCGCACTCACCGCTTTTCGGTAATTCGTATTTCTTCTGCTGATTTCGGGTTTCAACATTTCTAGAAGTTCTTCGAAAGTTTGTTTGCTCATGCGATAAAATCCGTGGAACTTAATTGGGTCACGATTTAACTCACGCGCAACGGTGTAAGAACTATGTCTTAAATTTGTTACAAAAAAATTTTTGTAACAATTTTTTTTTTCTTTTTTTCGCTTTTTGTTAACAAATACTCTGCTGCCAGCGCATCTTCGTCCGACGATGACGACATTTCGTTCAACACTCAATCTTTCAGGCTTAAACTGTTTACAAAGGCATTGGCGCCGTTGTGTCGCAAAAAGCGGCTGGGCCGTGCAGTCAACAGTTTCGCCAGTACAATTGTGAACATGCCGACACCGCTTTGACAGAAGCGCGCCAATAAGAAGATAGCAACTCAAGTTCTCGTCTAGTCGGGTCTCAGTTCCGTCGCGATTGGTACGTGGGCGATAAGGTACGTCTCCGAACGCCTGAGACAAGTAGAAACAAGCGATAATCGTCGAGAAAAGAAACGATCTGAATTATATTGTAGCGTCTGGGTCGGTAGGTAGAAGCAAGCGTGATATAGTTCACGTGTCACGTCTAGCGCGTTATCATGACCCCTGGAGGAATTTTCAAAAAATCAGTGATGGTTGAAAGCGAACTGAAAGTACTCGAATTAATTTCCCCAATAACGAGTGAATTTCCATCCATGTGGATAAACTTTCTACTACACTACTACACATAATTTCCTATTAATATTTTATTATTAATCCTATTTGTTAAGAAAAAGTTTCCCTCTGCTGTTCGACATTTCGAAATTTTCACCCACATGGTCACCTTTGTTTAAACAGAAATAAGCTGAACAGGCACAGGAGTTTTTTTTTGAGTTGTTCCAGAAGTTTTTTTATTATTAGTGTAGCAAAACATTTTCAAGTTCAGTTAATTTCACTTGTTTGGAACGTAGTACATAATTGGAGTTCCACGAAATATAAATAAGGGATTTTCATATAATTATGGTATGTTATCTTTGTCTGTAGATTTTTTACTATGGATCGTGATGTTTTAAAGGAAGTCCCAACAAGCAATTTAGACAATGTGGCAGTGGCGGCTCGTGATTGGTTTAATTGGGTGGGCAAAATATCAATGCAGTTTTAAGGACTTATTTAATGAAGTGTTACTCTATTTTATTAACTAAACACTATAAATTTGAACCGACATATTTTTAAGATGTAGTTAACAGCAAGAACTCTCTGTTTTCTGAGGGTACGTGACTCTGAGGTATAACCAAATGAAACCTATACCATCTTATAGAGGACATTTTAGGGCATAGGAAATGGAAATCTACAACTTTTTTTAGTAGAACCGAACTTTGAAAACGACGCTTAAACGCGACTGATCTGGTATTCGAAAAACCACGTTTTTCTTAACATTTATCGATGTATTAATTCAAGTATACAAGCTATGGTTTTGATTTTTTGCAGACATATACTTAAAATGTGAGCGCTTCCAATGGCCAGTTGGAAATTTTAAAAATGTTTAAAGTTTTTGAAAAAATAAATAAGGAGTATTGAATTATCAAAATGGTGCACCTAAAACTTCTCCCTGCGGCGAGCTATGTGAATTGTTGAAAATGTTTATATACATATATTGAGTGAAATGTAGTCAGAACATTGAGAAAGTTTTGAAAAAAAAAAAAATAAGTCGATAGCTGTACTAGTTACAGAAATATGATTTTTTATAGAAGAGCCTTGGAATGCGTGCTAATGCCGAGAGCGGCTAGCGGCTACCATACCAGTCTGGAAATCATTTGCGTTACAGGGTGCGGCAACTTTTAATTTGTTTTTAAAATGCGTATTAAATAAAAATGCAACAAATATTTTTAAATAAATTATAGTTTATTTTTGTTAATACACTTTACGGTTAAGAGTGAAATACTATTTCATTTAAATGACTGCTTCGGCTGGCTTTGCACTAGCCCATTCTGTCAACCCAATTTTTCACTATATTTTCAATGATTTGAACCTCTATTTCGCCAAGAGCCACTTTAATGGAGTTTTTCAAAGCCCAAGTCGTCTCTGGATGATCAACATAACATCTGTCCTTGGCGGCGCCACACAAATAAGAATCCCAAGGAGTCAAATCACAGCTCCTAGACGGCCAGTTGTCATGGCCATTTCCGCTGATGCCATTTTTCGAAAATAGGGCGCATAACGTCGCCCTATCTTCAAAAATCGCATTTTTGTGTAAAATCCTTCGCAAAGTCCTATCGCTAATGTTTAATTCTAGTGCGCGATGGCCGCACCCTATAGAAACAAAATAAGAAAATATTTAGATGTAGAGTACGTAAGTAAACCGTTTTGTATAAAGTTTTCCTCTTCGTCATCCTCGTACAATTCAGCTACATTGTTCTGACAATTTTTGCAGGAACAATCTCTGCAGCATTTTAAGCCCCCTTTCAAGCATACACATCTATTATTTTGACATAACCAGTAGCCTAATATCCGTTGGTATGGGATCAGCGGTCATTAAAACAGGCTCTAAAATTCCGTTATTCCTAGTCCATCCAAAGTTCAGAGGGTGCACAACCATATACGCAATTGATATGTATATGCATCTAAAATTTTGATTAGCATACCTACCTTAGTACATACTGATAAAATACGTCATCCATTTGTGGAAGTTCTGAAGCGGACTTACTGGAAGTTGTGGTCAATTGATACCTCAATTCATTGAGTGTTTGAATGACCTTATTCTTCTAAATAGGGTCAATGCAAATTTATTGGCAATATTAACAGCTTCAGTTGTAGACACAAAGTTTAGTTTTGACCGCTCATAAATTTTAATAGGAATCGCTTATTTTCTGACAATTTAAAAAAATTTGGAAACTTTACCACTTTTCTACTTTCAGAAACTTTATAGGCATACGCATCTGTCAAATCACCTCTTCTGCGTCTTTCCAAAGATTTTCACGATTCATTATGTTTATCAATATTTATCGAACGATCCCTATTAAAAATTGTGAGTGGTTGGAACATTTGCATTCGCTTGTGAGTGGTTGCCATTCAAACAGTCAATTAATTGAGGTATCAGTTGCGCACAACTTCCAATAAGTCTGCTTCAGAACTTCGATCAACAGATGACGCATTTCATCAGCATGTACTAAGGTAGGTATGCTAACGAAAAAAAAAAATCCATTTATGTGATCACCAAAATTTTAGATGCATATATCCATTGCGTATATAGTTGTGCAGTCATATACCTATTATGCCTCTAGTTGACCCTCTTAACTTTGGTTGGACTAGGAATAACGGAATATTAGAGCCTACTTTAATGACCGCTGATCCCATACCAACAGATATAAGGCAACTGTTGAATATCTTTTGCAAAGATAAGTTATGTCAAAATAATAGATGTGTATGCTTGAAAGAGGGCCTAAAATGCTGCAGAGATTGTTCCTGCAAAAAGTGTCAGAACAATGTTCCTGAATTGTACGAAGATGACGAAGAGGAAAACATTTAAAGTAAATTTTATACAAAACGGTTTACTTACGTACTCTACATCTACAAATTTTCTTATTTTATTTCTAGATGTAACGCAAATGATTTCCAGACTGTATAGTAGCCGCTTTCGGCATCAGTGCGCATTCCTAGGCTCTTCTATAAAAATTCATATTTCTGTAACTAGTGCAGCTATCGACTTAATTTTTTTTTTTAAACGTTCTCAATGTTCTGACTACATTTCACTCAATATATGTATATCAACATTTTCAACAATTCACATAGCTCGCCGAAGGGAGAAGTTTTAGATGCACGATTTTGATAATTCAATATTTCTTATTTATTTTTTAAAAAACTTTAAACATTTTTGAAATTTCCAACTGGCCATTGGAAGCGCTCACATTTTAAGTATATGTCTGCAAAAAATCAAAATCATAGCTTGTATACTTGAATTAATACAACGGTAAATGTTAAGAAAAACGTGGTTTTTCGAATTCCAGATCAGTCGCGTTTAAGCGTCGTTTTCAAAGTTCGGTTCTACTAAAAAAGTTGTAGATTCCCGTTTCCTATGCCCTAAAACATCCCCTACAAGATGGTATAGGTTTCATTTGGTTATACCTCGGAGTCACTCAAAGTCATAATTTCACTGTGATTTTACTCCACTATATGGTAAGGGGTTATCCGCCTAGGTCTATGACGTCACACATGCATTTTTTGCTACCCCCACTCCTCCGGCTTGTTGGGACAGTTTACGCGCTTGCAATAGAAAACGTGACCGCTGGTAGGCAGAATCTCGATCGCAACCCCGACCTGGTAATTTCGGTTGCATACACTACCGTTATTTATCAATTCTACGGCCAGTAGGGCCAGTAGCGTAGCAGCGTTGGATTTTATTATGTATCTATTCTATATTATAATAATGCAGGCATATAGACTTTGGTTGTAAGGAATTTATATTAGGGAAATACTTAACAATAACAAATATTGTATTAATAACGTCCAAATATAAATGTGAAACACTGAATACCAATACCAGGTGATCCAATATTTTTGGGTAGGCTCTGCCCACCCTGCCCCCCCTGACGAGCCGCCACTGCAATGTGGTACCACCAAAAAATTCATGTAAGTTTTCTGTATCGCAACATCAACCAGTAATTAACCACTTGTGTTTTATAGCTTATAAACCACGACGATCCGTATTAAGGCAGTTTATATATATATGTATACACTCAGATGCAGAAAAAACGGGTCATTGGGTAATTTTTAAAAAACGGGTCATCAGAAAATTTTATTCTTTATGAAAGTTGGCGGTAGGTCTAAAATCAAGAATACCATCATAAGATCTTAAAAACATCGCACCATGTACCGGGTGTTTAAAAAAAAGTAAAACGCGCATAAGAGTAAAGTACCTGGAATATTAATATTATCGAAAAATTTTATTTGGGAATGTTGCTTAGAATTAATAATTACGCTCAGATTTGAAATCACAACCACCTATGATATAAAAAACTCAAACAATCTATCATCAATGTACACAAAACTTAAAACTCCTACGCCACTACTGAAAACCTCCCACTGTGTATACGAAATTCCCTGCCAGTGTGGTCAAGTGTACATTGGACAAACCGAACAATTATTGGAAGAACGTTTAAAAGGACACAAATATGCCAAAAATGTTACTGCTTTAAAAAAACATCAAGAAGAAACGGGACACAATTTTGATTTTAAAAATGTTAAAGTGTTAAGAAAGGAAAATCATCTAAGAGCGCGAAGTGTGTTAGAAATAATTGAAATTGTAAAACAAAAAAATGCTGTGAATGATAGGTCTGATGTAAGTTTGTTTAATTTTAAAAGGAAATACAGAAAATAAATTGTAAAACATATACCTACTAGCTTGGTTCACATATGGCGTACGTTTTTGTTATGACGACTTCTGGATTTCATGAATGTTTGTAAAAGTTTCATCCACGAATTTTAGTTTGTCTGTGACCAAGGCGCAAATAGCATCGAAACGTCAGAACCAAGAAAAATTTTAACATGTATTTCGTGAACGTTGATTTTTAAGTGTACGTGTTAAATGTTAAAGCCTTCATAAACCAAAAAAATAGACAATTTCTTTATGAAAGTGTTGTGTATTAATATATATATATATATATATATATATATATATATATATATATATATATATATATATATATATATATATATATATATATATAAGCCACAACCACACTTTCGATTTTGATGATGTCCGGATTCTGGAGAGGGAGATAAATTACCAAAACCGATTGTTTCTGGAAATGTACCATATAAAAACAACTGATAATACTGTGAACTTCAAAAATGACGTTGATAATTTGAGCAACATTTACTCCTTTATTATGCAGATGGACATTAGCAAGTCGGATAAATCTAGTCATGATATGTCATCAATAGTGTTTTAAATTTTATTGTACAGTACCGATATCGATTGCCTGTTTTTACTTTGTCTCTTTGTGTATGCAGAGGTGTCCTTCTTGTAGTCATGGTCGAGGAACCAGTAATAATGTAGGTGTTAACTTATACACACGTTTTCGCTCGTTCGTCCGTTTATATGTATTCGTGCACATGGAGAGCCTGTTTGTTTTTAGCTTCTTAAATTAAACTCAATTGTGAGTACATGATTGTAATTTTTGTGATTAATATGATTTGTAATCTTGTAAAATTTTGTTTTGTAGTATTTGCCTTGAAGAAGAAACGAATAAATGTTTCGAAATATCGCAAAATAAGAAAAGAGTTTCTTCTTTTTTTACCTCCTTGATCGTATATCCGATTAATTTCAAGAATCTAATTACAACGATCGACAAAATCTTTTCACTTCTAAATATTCAGAATGGGATTTTTTACAACCATCCAACAACACTACGGTAAAGACACGATGATACAGATGAAGTCAATCGCAAGAAACAACATCAAGCTAGCTAAATTAAAAAACAGGCAAACGTTTCTAATTAAGTGCAGACGAAATGGCATAACACCCAGGCATATACAGGATGGCTCCAAAAGAACAATGAACTTATTGGATACCACGGATGGCAGACTACTAAGAAAAGTGAACAGCTTCGGGGCAAGGTTAGCTGCAAGTACTTTAAATTTGGAAATTAAAATAACAGTTAGTAATATCGATAAATTGGAAAAGTTACTGTTAGTCTCTCAAAATGCAGTTAAACAAGTTTTGCCTTTTAATATTTATTCTCAATTTAGCGATAGCTTAAAAGTCAAATATACTAGAATTTTTAATGACGTTCATACATATCAGATAATACACAAAGACCCTTTACAAATTTTGCAAAGAAAAACTAACCAAATTTTATCAGAGTTAAAAAATAAAGGACACATAGATAAAAACCAGTATCAACAAATGAACATAAAAAACTCCAGTTTATGTAAGTGTTACTTCCTTCCTAAAATCCATAAAGAGAACATTCCTCTAAGACCAATTATTTCTGCTTGCGGTTCAGCTACCTATCGTTTGTCAACTTTTTTGGCCTCTGTCCTGAGTGGTGCCTTACAGGACAGAACCGTGTACAACGTGAGAGATACATTCGACTTTGTTGATAAAATTAGAAAAACACAGGTCCCCACTGATTACGTACTCATTTCTCTCGACGTGGTCAGCTTATTCACCAACATTCCGTTAGAGCTGGTCAGGACGGTGGTGACGCGAAACTGGGAGTTGATAAAGCGTCATTGCAGCTTCACTCTTGATAGTTTTTTGTCAACATTGGAATTTGTTTTTAAGAGTACATATTTCATGTTCCAAGACAGAGTCTACCTTCAACTTTTTGGTACACCAATGGGTTCACCGATTAGTCCCATTTTAGCTATAATTGTTATGGACTATGTTCTGGATTGTGTTATGTCCATGCTGCCCTTCGAAGTTCCGTTTATTTACAAATTTGTGGATGACGTAATAACTTGTGTGCCTCGGGGAGGGGTTGAGACCATTTTGACCATTCTTAACAACTTTAACTCCCATATCCAGTTTACTGTTGAGACTGAAACCGATAATTATATCCCTTTTCTTGATTGCAAAGTAGTCCGACGAGAGTGTGGTACGTTGGTCACTGACTGGTACACAAAACCCACATATTCAGGCAGATATGTTAATTTTTATTCTAATCACACATTCAACCACAAAGTCAATACCATCACTTGCATGAAAAACAGAATTCTTACTGTAAAAAAGTGTAGTCGGCGATATATCTGTTAAGACGGTTAAGTGTGGTGACTGCAGAGAATGCAATGCTCACAGCCTACTATTCCGCAATTCAGTGCCATATGGCGTACGGTTTGATTGTTTGGGGTCATGCTTCTTCGGCATCGAGAGTTTTTGCGTTGCAGAGAAGGGCGGTGAGAATTATTGGAGGGCTGAGTTTTCGGGACGACTGCAGGGCAACTTTTATTCAGCTTGGGATTATGACCTGCCCGGCTCTCTATATCCTTCATTGCGTGCTGCATGCAAAACGTAATGCAACTAATTATAATGCAAATGGTACGCACGAGTACTCCACCAGAAATCGTGAAGACCTTAGTGTACCATTCAATCGCGTTAGTAGAACTAGGTCTGGGCTTCGTTACTACTCCCCGCAATTTTTTAACAAGTTGCCTGGTCACATACGAGACCTACCGGAGATACAATTTAAAGCTGTGATAAAGAGATTATTAACTGAAAAATGCTACTACTCACTAAATGAATATCTCGGCGATACCATACCAAATATTTGACATGTGAAACGGTAAATTTATTGTAATTGTAATTTAGGTTTGATCTGTGTATTTTTTTTGCCCTGTGATTCTGTTTTATGTTGATTTACTTTATGATATATGTACAAAATGACCTGTGTAAGCCGTGAAGGCTCTTGACACCAATAAATTATTATATATATATAATATATGGATAGCGCTTATCTAAAAGGGACCAACCGCCAAATGGCGTTTTTTAAGATAAAGGTACCAAACGCTTAAATAACAAAATATTAGGTTAGTCTAAAAATGTCCATATGCCAAACTACTCCAGTGACCTATATTGACGAGGGGGGGAAGCTTGCGACACGAAGTCTATTTTCTCTATTTGTCTAAAGGGATCCAAGCGACAGGTGCTGTTTAGAATAATTTGACATATGGCGCTTGGTTCATTTTTGACTTTGAGTACGGTGACAGTTTACCGCAGTTTACTTTCGAGTAAAACGGTTTAAACGTTGATCTTTGTGTTAAAGTTATTAAAATGAGGCACGCAGGGTTATCAGATTTCTTCAATAAACGCACAGGTGTGGACATTGTAAGTATTTTGTACAGAATTTTTATGTTAGGAAAATAATGCGTCCTAACAATTTAAATTATTGTGAATATTAATTAACAATTTTAGGCTGCCGGTAGCTACAACATTGAGTCTATTGCTCAGCATTCTTTGGAAAGCAACAGTTTAACCACCACGGCCTCCGCTACTAAGAACAACGATACTTATGATAACTACTCATCAGAAATATGTGATTTAGCTCAGAACCTGCCGGTCCGGGAATCAAACATGTTTTCTGAAGTATCTGACTCTAATAACGAAAAGGAGAGCGACAATGAATATTTTAATGATTTTGAAGATTCCGAAAGCGAATATAATCCTGAGCATGTCTCACCGGAAGATTCAGATGCCACTTCACAATCTGGTTTGGAAGAACATCTACAAGATATTCAAAGGAATTTGGAGTTAATTGAGGAAAGATCAAATCGAAAAGGTAGGCCTAAAAAGGGGCGAAAAACCAAGTATCCTGGACAGACATTTAAAAATAGGAAAACCCTAAAAGATTCAAACAAAAAATACTATACCATTAAAGGAAAGCTAGTGGAATCGAAAATGTTTGTTGATTTCCCATGCAACTGTACTTTGAAATGTAATGAGAACGTAACATCTTGTGTTAGGCGAAACATGTTTGAACAGTTTTGGGGACACAATTAAACAGCTAGGAATAAAAAGAAAAAGGAATAAGGAAAGCAACAGAAGACAACATACACGGGTGTATGAGATAAATAATATAAAAGTGTGCAGAGACATGTACATTAAAACCTTACAGATAACATCAAAAAGGGTAAACACCGCTTTAAATAAAATTAAAACAGGTAATATTATGGACGAAAGGGGCTTCAAGTGCGGAGGATACAATAAGTTGTCTGAAGAAAGAAAAAGCAAAGTAATAAGTCATATTGCTAGATTTCCTACATACATTTCTCCTTATACAAGAAGCGAGACTGAAGCAAAATTTTTGGCACCTGACTTAACATTAAGCAAAATGTATAGTTTATATAGGGAGGAGGAAAGTAATCACAAAGTAGGGTTTTCATCTTACAAAGCAATTTTTTATGGAAATTTCAATCTGAGGCGTAAAGTCCCTATCAAAGACACATGCAATTTATGCGATGGTTTTAGCGCCAAAATTAAAAACTGTGAAGAGGATGATGCATTATGACAGGAACAAGTATTGCAACATGAACAACATCTATTAAAAGCAAATAAAGCACGGGATGCGATGAAGCATGACATGGAGAAAGCTAAAACAGATGTGGGCGTTGAGACGGCGACATATGATATGGAAAAAGTTTTGGGGTTGCCAAAACTCCCCACTAATATTGTGTATTACAAGAGACAACTTTCTGTTTACAATGAAGGGGTACATGCAGCATCAACTAATACGCCATACTACTTTGTTTGGAAGGAGGGAATAGCTGGTCGAGGTGCCCAAGAGGTAGGGTCCTGCCTCAAAAAATTTATTGATATTTACTTGGAACAAGGGACCGAAAAGTTGATTTTATGGTCTGACTCGTGTGGAGGCCAAAATAGAAACATAAAAATTGTTTTACTATTAAAAGCAATTCTGGAATCGCACCCTTCACTTAAAACTATTTACCTAAAGTATCTGATGCCCGGACACAGTTTCCTGCCAAGTGATAAGGATTTTGGGGACATCGAAAGAAAACTAAAGTACCAATTACGCGTGTACACTCTAGATGAATTTAAAAAAGTCATAGAGCTTTGTTCAAAAAAAAAAATAAATTTGTTGTGTATGAAATGACAAAAGATGATTTTCTTGGAACTTCCAAAATAGAAGAATCTATAACCAACCGAAAACAAGATAATAATGCAGAGAAAGTGAATTGGCTTCAAGCTAGGGTGATAAAGCTTTCTAAAGAAAACCCTTTTTCAATTTTTATGAAATATAGCCACGAAGATGACGAAGAGTATAAAGAAATATGTATAAAGAAAAAAACCAAAGGCAGACCACCTAGCGCTTTGTATTTTGCGCCAAAACTGTATCAGTTATATCCTAACGGGAAAGAAATTTCTATAAAGAAGCTGGCAGATATTAAAAGTTTAATGCTTTTAATATATAATTCTTTGGGTATCGACCACTTTTTTTAAAATAAAACTCACTTTTCTGGAGTAAAGCTATATTTCGGACATTGTATTTGTCCTTCTTCAGGCTTTTCTAGAGCTAAAACGACAATAAAATGACACAATTGTAACACACAATCAGTTGTTTGACATACCAGAGTTATACTTAGGCAGCAATTCATGAATATATCGGTGAAACCTCTCCACAGAATACATATGCATGCTATTGCGTCGTTGTCTTACATCTACATAAAACCAAACATTCCTCGTCTTGTGCTAAAAAGACACGGAGATTCACATCACACATTACCAACAACAAGCCATTTGCCTTACCAGCGTTATATTTTGACCGTAATAGAGTGATACTTATGGCCAGAACGTCCAATGTTATGTGCGTTGCGGACTTATGAGCAATGGCGGCATCAAGCGAGATAGACAAGGACAGACTGACAGGAGGACAACATAAACATATTAAAATATTGAAGGCATCAACTACCAACCTGCCGATGAGAAAATTCAAAATAATGAGCAGGACTAAAAGTGAACAGTCCATGAACAGTCAGACTGTCAGCATTATTGTGGCGTGTACGTTTGTCCTTGTCATATTGCATGATGTTAGAGTATATGATGCTAAGATTGGCTGTGTCCTGTTTGAAATTCACAGTATCTTCAGACAAGTTTATATTGTACATTTCCAGGAACATGCGGTTTCTAAAATTAGCCTCAGAGTCCAGTATCTCCACCCCATCAAAATCAAAACAGTGGTCATTATTAATGACATGGGTCGTTAGAGCACATCTCATTTTTCCAGTTCTACAATCACTCCTATGTAAGGCCACTCTCGTTTTTAACCACTGAGAAGTGTGTATGTACTTACCAGTGCATTGGAGGCAGGGAATGGAATAAATCACATTAGATCTAAAAAGAACTGGTGTTTGGTCCTTTACAGTAGTGAAAACACTAGAGAGTTTGCTAGGGTAGTGCTGGACGATGCGACAACCTTCCGGTAAGAAGGGCTGAAAAAGTTTTTTCAGGTTAACTGTCAACGTTGGGATAGACATTAATTTTACGTATACAGTAGGCTGTTCAATGGGAGAATCAAAGATGCTCACTATTCGGGCCCTATTTGTATCTGCAGAGTACAGTAACTTGTTTACCAATTTTTCGGGGTAACCATTATTGACAAATGCTGACTGTAGTCTGGCAAGCACAGACCGGTGGAAGTTTGGATGTGCGATCTTCAAAACTCGATTTTTCATACCAGTGATAGTATTAATCTTTTGTGAGAAGGAGTGTCCTGAGTAGAAATTGATGTACCTACCAGAGTACGTCGGTTTAGTGTACCAGTCCGTGCTTAGTACCCCACTACCATCATTGATCAACCTGCAGTCAAGGAAAGGGATGCTAGAATCCTTTTCTAGTTCGCAAGTAAACTGAATGTACCTGTTAAAACCATTAAACTTATCCAGGGTCTCATCGACCTTGTTAGCAGGAATTCACGTTACAATGTGTTCAACAAATTTGCAGATGAAGGGCAGATCAAAACCCAACAGAGGAATCACCATATCTAGGGTGTGATCCATCACAACTGTGGCCGAGGTGGGACTTATTGGGGAGCTCATGGGTGTTCCAAAGAGTTGTTGGTAGACTTGCTCTCCGAAAGTGAAGAAAACATTATTGAAAACAAACCTGAGAGCACCCAAAAAGGCCTCCTTCGAGAAGGCACAATTGTCCCTAATCAAACTCCACTTCTGGGTGAAAATATCAATGACAAGATCCAATGGAATGTTGGTAAATAGGCTCACCACATCAAAAGACACAAGAATATAACACTGTGGAACGTCATTATTTGTAATTCTTTCAACAAAGTCAAAGGAGTCACTTACATTGTAGTTTGTGTTATGCAACAATGATTTGGAAAAGATGTCTGCTAGATACTTGGATAAACTATACGTTGTCGATCCCAAGGCAGAAATGATCGGTCTGAGCGGTCTGTCCTCTTTATGTATTTTAGGCATGAAGTAAGCCCTGCTCAAAGTTGAATTTCTTGTCCCAAGTTGTTTTAGTTCTGTGTCAGTGATATATTTGTTGTCATGGAAGTCTTTAAGAAGCCTTTGTAACCCGTTCTGCAGAGAAATCAATGGATTATTGTTTATTCTCCTGTATGTAGTAGTAACACTTAACATGGAACTTGCCTTGTCAATGTACTCTGCCCTGTCCATGATGACCGTGGTGGCTCCCTTATCGGCATTTAAAACTATAATTTCAGGGTTTTGTTGGAGGAACACCCTTGTCGTTCTCAACATCTTGGATAACTGTATATCCAACCCTCCACCTTTGTGTGGAAGTCCTGAATTGCAGTGTACTTAGTCCATCCGATGTATTTTTGCCAAGATTAGTATTACCTCACTTGCAATGTAAGGTTGGTGATGCATATGATTATGTAATGTCTTGTTGTTGTTTTGCAAACATAACTTAAAGTGCTGTTTTTTGTTTTTTTGTGAATTCTAGTGTCCTGAAGAAGGTGATAAATAAAAGCACCGAAAGCTCGACTCATGCATAAAGAGTAGTTTGATTTAAGACTCCAGTCGAATTCCCCGTAATTCAAGCAGTATATATGTATATATGTTACGAGCAAAGCCCGAAATTGTACAATGTCGACATTGTACAGTTTTTTTCTGTACAAAGCTGACAATGCACGCTCTAACCGTACAAAGTTGAAAATTTGCGTGTTTTGACGGACTTTGTACGGCGCTACTATTGTACGGCGTACATTGTCGACATTGCATGCTGATAATTGTACAATATCAACATTGTACACAGTCGCACATGTGCAAAGTTAGTAGCCCCTGTCAGATTTAGCGTACTTATTTTTTCTAATAGGGTATTAATACCTTTTTATGTTTGCAAGCATAAAGAGGGGTCAAATAGCTAAATATGTGAGACTTAATATAAAAAAGAGGGTTGTTTATAAATTGTTTTCTTACTCAGTTCTTAGGTTTATCTCAATCTAGTGTTTGTCACTCACCCTCTCTCTTCAATCAAGGGTATATTTCTTATTTAATACACTATGGTAGTTAACTAGGTTCTAGATTTCCGGGAGAAAACCGCGTCAACGACGATAAAGTAGTCAACGTTTCGCACTCTGTTGCAAGAGGCATCTTTAGGACGTAACAGTAAGACAGAGTAAGAATGAATGAATGAAGATGCCTCTTGCAACAGAGTGCGAAACGTTGACTACTGTATCGCCGTTGACGCGGTTTTCTCCCGGATAGTCCCGGATAGACCTTATCGATTCGGACCGCGGAAGTCTCCAAGCTAAAAATACCAAGTATTCAATTCACCATTGGAAAGAAAATTGTTTCTCCTATCAATCGATACTAGCGTACCCTATGCTATACCTATCCTCTGGCCTTGGCTTACCATGCACAATTTTTAGTTCTGGCCACATACATTTTAATTCTTCAATAACGCCATTTACAAATTCTCGCCCATTATCGGGCGAAAATGCAGAATAAGTCCACAAGATATGATATAAAACATAACCTCACTGCCTCAGAACGACAACAACGCACAGGCGTAACAGTCCTATGTTGACATTGTACAAGAATCAGTGTACAATGTTGACATTGTACAAGTAACGCCGTACAAAGTCCATCAAATAACTAAAATTTCGAACTTTGTATGGGACGGGCTTGCATTGTCAGCTTTGTACAAAAAAAATTGTACAATGTCGACATGACAATGTCGACACATATATATATAGCAAATATATATAAGCAAATGTTATTTTCTCCCGAAGATTCACAAAGAGAACGTACCCTTAAGGCCTATAATCTCTGCGTGTGGTTCAGCTATCTATCAGTTGTCAAGTTTGTTGGCCTCGATCTTGAGTGAGTCCTTGCAACATGGAACTCTGTACAATGCTAAGGATACCTTCGACTTTGTTGACAGGGTGAGAAACATTCGAATCCCTGACAATTATGTAATAGTTTCTCTTGATGTTGTTAACCTGTTCACGAACATCCCCTTGGGACAAGATTACCCCTTGGGATTGGTAAGGTCAATAATAACTAGTCACTGGGATGTCATCAAGGATCACTGCAGCTTTACTCTTGATTCTTTTTTGAATACTTTAGATTTCATATTTGAAAATACATACTTTACGTTTCAAGATATAATATTTCTTCAAAAATTCGGAACACCTATGGGTTTTCCTATCAGCCCTATTTTGGCAGTAATTGTTATGGATTATGTGCTTGACGGAGTAATTCCGAACTTAAGCTTTAGCCTTCTTTTCATCTTCAAATTTGTGGATGATGTTATAACATGTGTTCCTCGTGACGGACTTGACGACATTTTAACAGCCTTTAACAGTTTTGATGAACAAATCCGGTTTACTTTGGAAACTGAGACTGACAACTATGTTCCATTTTTGGATTGTAAGGTTATACGTAGGGGTGGTGGTGATTTGGTGACTGATTGGTACACCAAGCCGACGTATTCTGGCAGATACATTAACTTCCACTCTAGTCATATGTTGAGTCATAAGGTGAATACAGTTTTAGAAAATATGCAGTCCTGAGTTTTACAATAGTTCATTGGAAAAATTAAAAGTAGCATTTATAAATAATGGATACCTTTTAAAATTAATTAACAAACTACTCTTTTCAACCAGCAACTTCACTAGAAGCATTTTTGATGAGAGACAGATTAAACCGACTTTTCTTAAATTAACATCAATCCCAATAATCAGTAGCAAACTTAAAAAGATATTTAACAATAATTTACCTGAAAACACAAAAATTGTTTTTCATTACCCGTACAAAATCTGAAATATTTTTAGTACTGGCAAAGACAGAGAGGATTTAATGTGTCAGACGAACGTTGTTTACTGTTTGGAGTGTGATCAGTCTGAAGCCAGGTACGTTGGCACAACTTCTCAATGGCTGAAAAGTCGTATAGCATTGCATAAGAGTGCCTGCAATACTGGCAAGACACGGTGTGCTCTGTCTCAGCACTCTGTTAACATGTCACATAGTTTTAATTTTGAAGACGTAAAAGTTTTAGATCGTGAGTCTGGCTACCACGGTCGTATGTTTCTGGAGATGTATCATATAAAAACCACTGAAAATACTGTCAACTTTAAAAACGATCTGGACAACTTAAGTAACATTTATTCATTTATCATCAACTTAGATACTAATAGAAGAAATAGTTTAAATCATGACAATTCATCAATATGTTTTTGATATTGTTTTTTTCTTTTGTTTTTTTTGTGTATTTATTTATACTTTTTTTGACTTCAATCCCTTTTTTGATGGATGACATCTCCGCCCTCTTTGTTCGTCTTTTCGTGTCTTCCACAACCCTCGGGTTTCAGCCAAGATATACAAACACTAGAAGGTAGGATATCGCGGGTATTCAAAACGGGTCGGTTGCGCGCATGACGTCACGCGTAGAGTAAAAGGAACCGCCAATTTAAAATACATACAATAAATAGGCGTATCTGAGCTATATTTTCTGTTCTCGACATTGTTATGTGTCTTATGTTCTGACAGGGGCGATTAGAGGAAATTAATTGAAAATGTAACTAATAATTTCTGTAAAACCACTGTTTGCCTTAGTACATTGTACATCGAACTAGTTTCGTAAATAAATAATTATATCATTACCAATATTAGGATATCATGTTTTTGAATATATTGAAAGGTAAAATTGTATAATAATATACTTATACATACTTACCATAAGCAACATGTAAAAAAATCTATAAATACAAATGGGTAAAAGATACACTGGATTTTGGTATTATACAAAATTTATTCATATGTTTAATCATAAACGAAATCAGAATCAAATAGTTTTTTATAGACAAATGTAAAAAAATGTACAAAATAAAAGCTGGTTTCAAGCAATCAATACTGACAGAATATTTGCTATAATATTTACCAATACTAAAATGTTTCTTGACTTTAAGAAAATCTTTCAATGACTTTAAATGGAGTCATAGAAAAACGAAATCAGAATTAAACAAATTTTTATAGACAAATGGTTAGTCAAGTGAATGATGATAAGAAGAGATTCAAATTTAAAATGTTTCACGTAAAATAATTAACAAAAAATATTCTAAAATTTCAGATAAAGTATTCTAAAATTTCGGACATGTATTTTAATTGAAAAATTTTATTTTAGTATTGAAAAGAGAAATGAACTAATCGACAGTTTTGTGGAGCTTTCTTTTTTTTTGAAAGTGATGCATCATGTAGGGCCCTGTTTAAATCCTTAATTTTGAAAAACATTCTGCATCTGAAGAATAGTTCGTTTATTTTAAGTGAACAATTTATGGCTGAAGACTTTTCCATTAAAGTTTTCAAATATTTTTCACACAAGTTCAGGGTGTCTCCATTTAAATCACAGAAAATTTTTTCAAGTTCTGTTATGTGCTCCATAAATGTGGATGTCGGTTTTTTTAAACCTCCTTCTGAGGAATGATCAATCCAGGAGTATGAAGTGCTGGCTGAGTTTTTATCAACTACAAATTGATCCTCATTAAGTCGCTTACAAATGCATCCGCCAATATGTTCCAGACCATCATACTTCAATTCAGAAATATCACAGTCCTCGACATTATTTTGTGCTGCAGAGGAATCCACAGTGGAATCCTGAATTTTTTGCAAAGAGTTACTGAGGAGCTGTTCTGATAACCCTTCAACGTCAGGTGTGGAATCTTCTGCTACATTTGCATCAACTAGGAGATCACCTTCATTTTTTCCTAAAATATAGTCCCTCAACCTATACTTGAATTCAAGGGCATCTGGATGATCATGTAAACCTCCTTTTGCTCGAATTACGCTAAAAAAATGTTCCAAAGCGTCTTGATTCAAGCGATATGTGAGTATATATGAAAACTTGAATCGTGCTTGTAGATTTTCGAAAAGTAAAGGAACAGCAGTATTTGTCATGATGATTCCTAGAACATAGTTTTTCAATTGCTTCCTAACTTATCTACGTGCCTGCACAACATACCTTTGATATAGTTTTCGAAAATAATTTTGTTGCATATTTGACCTTTTGCCGCTGTGCTTGTTTAACGTGAACAGTCATATTACTTATCTTATGGGCAATAGATATCTCTGACGTACTGGTAAACTTCAATAATTCATCAATTATTTTGACGTTGATCTCTTTACCATTGACCATTGACAAACGCATAGTCAACAAAGTTATTTCGAATTAATTTTATCAAATGTGGCACTAGAGCATAGATCTTAGACCCGTTGTTGGGATTTTCAAAATATGGTTTAGTCGTTGTTACACCCAATTCATTGTGCAGTGCTCTGTTGCCTCCACCTAAATCACTAACGATCGAGACAACTGGAAATCCAGCATTTTCAACCGCTGCTATAATACCAAGGAGCTTTATCTTTGTCATCTTTCCAACAACAACATCTCCCGAGCGGCTACCAAGGTCACAAGACCAAGGTCACAATTGCATGTGTTTTGTTTTGGTACCACCGGGAGACAGACAAAACAGAAAAAGGCTACGTCAATTTCCTGGTTTTACCTTCGGTACTGATTCAGACCAATTTTCGACGACAATTGATTCAGCTGTGGACAATTTAGGCCCAGGTGACCTGATTTCAATTTGTAACGTGCTTGGTTTGGATTTCGCGGGAACACCAAGAGAAGCAGCAACGAGAATTGGCGAAAATTTGATGGATCTGCAAAGGTTGGGGCAGAACATCGAGGAAAATTGCGAAGATATGGAAGACGAGGGCGACAATGATGCTGTACAACCGGATCAACAGGTTGCCGTGAATAGACACAGTTTGGGAACATCTACGTCAGGAGTATCCGTTCATTCTTCTGAAGCAGCTGTTCCAAAGTTTGCAATGAGTTTTCAAGACGTGGAAGATACGATGCAACAATTCTCAGGCGATAGTAAGCGTTCAATTGAATCTTCGGTTGCAGATTTTGAAGAAAATTCCTTGTTGTTTGGATGGGACCCGATTCAGAAATTAATTTATGGAAAACGTCTACTATCTGGTTTAGCTAAGCTGTATATCCAGGGTGAAAAGGGCTTAACCACCTGGGAAAAATTGAAGTTTGCGTTAATTAAGGAATTCTCGATCAAAATGAACAGCGCAGAACTACACGATATTTTATCAAAGAGCAGAATGCGACGAGAAGAATCAGTCCAAGAATACTACCTGGTGATGAAAGAATTGGCATCGAGAGGCAATGTCGAGGATGAAGCGTTGATGCAGTACGTCATAAATGGCATTACGGGAGACCAATCCTCAAAAAGCATAATATATGGAGCATATACGTTGACTGAGTTTAGGGATAAACTTAGAATCTACACACAAATGAAAGACAATCAGTATAGGTCACACCACACTCCGATTGTGACCACAGGTATGATGAAGAAGCTCGAAACAAAAGTAGATGACAAGAAAACTGTTGCCACAACTGTCAAGTGTTTCAATTGCAACAAGATGGGCCATTTTGCAAATGAGTGCCGAGGCATGAAAAGGGAGAAGGGTTCATGTTTCCGATGTGGATCGACTGAACACCAGAAGCGAGACTGTCCACGCCAACAGACAGGTGCCACAACGACGGAAGCCAGCAACATCCGGAACGCAACGCACCTAGTGCAAGAAAAGGTGAAGTTAGTGCCGAGCTTTGAAGTGGAAGTGAAGTTGGAGTGCGGAGGTGAAGTTTTAAAAGCTTTAGTAGATATTGGAAGACCGATATCATTATTATCAGAGCATGCCATTCCTAAATCAGCAGAGGTGAAACCCTATACGTCAATAAACCAGTTTGAAGGTGTTAACAAAAGTAAAATAAGCATTTTAGGTCAACTAAATCAAAATGCAGAAGTACAGGGTTGCACCGCTGAGATTTGTTTTTATATTGTACCATTTACGACAATGAATTGTACTTGTTTATTGGGTCGTGATTTTATCGCACATGACAAATTACAGGTAACATTTGATAAAACTAAAGTAAATATAAAACTTAGGGCCGACGAAAACCCAGACAATTTGATTGCTGACATTCTGAGAATTGACGTGTGCGATGAAATAGGCAATAATTTGAATCTTAACATAAATCCGAAACTTGACTGGGAAAAAGCTAGACAGGTGGAAAATTTAGTTGAAGACAATTACAGTAAAGAAAAACCTGAATTTCCTGAAACTAGATTTGAAATGAAAATTAATGTCAAATCAGCAAACCAACCGTTCTTTTTTAGACCAAGACGATTATCGTTTTATGAAAAAAAAAATGAAGTCAACAAAATTATTGATGATTTACTAGAGCAAAAGGTAATCAGGAAAAGTAACTCTGAGTAGAGTAGTCCAATTGTATTAGTTCGTAAGAAACTGGAAGGTATGAGGTTATGTGTGGATTTTCGTAAAGTAAACAAAATTTCGTTCAGAGATAATTTTCCTTTGCCATTGATAGATGACCAGTTAGATAAATTAAGAAGTATTTTACAAAATTAGATCTAAAAAATGCTTTCTATCACGTCGATATTGCTGAGGAAAGTATTAAATTCACTTCATTTGTGACACACAAGGGTCAGTTTGAATACTTGAAAATGCCATTTGGTTTAAAAAAACAGCCCTGCAACATTTATGAGGTATATAAACTTGATATTTAAGCATTTGATTGACCAAGATAAAATATGTATTTATATAGATGACCTTTTGATAGCAACTGAAACATTTGAAGAAAATTTTGAAATTCTAACTGAGGTTTTTGATTTAATGAACAGAAATTTATTGTCATGGAAACTGAGTAAGTGTCACTTTATGCTTTTCTTTGGATATGTCATAAACGAAAAGGGCATTACCCCAAACCCAGAAAATGTAAATTCTGTAATTGATTTTCCTGTTCCAAGAAACTTTAAGGAAGTACAGAGCTTTTTAGGACTGACGTCATACTTTAGGCGATTTATTCAAAACTTGCGTTTGTAGCAAAACCGCTATACAATTTATTACGAAAAGATTCTGTTTTTCAGTTTGGCGATGAAGAAATTTACGCTTTTAAATGTTTGAAAAATCGGTTAGTACAGAAACCGATATTGTGCATTTATAATCCTTTAGCAGAAACGGAATTACACTGTGATGCATCATCACATGGTTTTGGCTCGATTTTAATGCAAATACAAAAGGATAATAAATTTCACCCGATATTTTATTTTAGCAAGAGATCTACCCCAGTAGAATCAAAGTACCACTCATACGAGTTGGAAATGTTGGCCATTGTTTATTCTTTAAAAAGATTTAGAATTTATTTACAGGGTGTAGAATTTAAAATAGTGACTGACTGTAACAGCATTAAATTAGCTTTGCAAAAGAAAGAAATTAATCCAAGAATTTTAAGATGGGCATTAGAACTACAAAATTATAATTACTTGATTGAACAAAGATCAGGGAAGCGAATGATTCATGCAGATGCTTTGAGTAGAAAAAGTATTTTGATTATAGAAGGAAATTTGTTTGAAAGGGTTTTAAGCATTAAACAAGATCAAGACAAAGAGATATCAGAAATTAGAAACGCTACATTTGAACTCAAAGTTCTAGTTATTTCCTCAAAAGGTTCCAATAAATTCAGTAGTGATTCGATTAAGTACCACTGATGTGAACTTAATGTGGACAAATTATTATCAGTTCCATAAATACTTACAGCTCGCCTTTGACTATGTAAACGTTGAAGCATATAAAATGTCGAGTTCCACCTAGTTGGTACATCTTGAACTAATTTTTTGATGTCAATGTTCAATTCTTTTTGAATGTCTTTCAATTTAGAACATGCCACAGAGGACTGATTGAAATGTCCCACTACTTTTCTGCATTGTGTTATCATATCAGATATGGATTTTTAAGAATTAATCGTATTCATAATTACTAATTGTAATGTGTGAATGAAACATGGCACACTTGCAAGTCCAGCATCCTTACATCCTTTAACTATATTGGCAGCGTTGTCCCGAACCATTACATGAATGCGAGAAATGTCTAGCTCCCATATTTTCAACATTTCCAAAAACATATTTTTAATTGCATCTCCAGTATGCGAACCAGGAAAATGTTTACAATTTAGGACAAAGTGATTGTGATGAAAACTGTCATCAAGCCAATGCGCTGTAAAACTGATAAATGCTTCATTTGTGTGAAAGCATGTCCATATATCTGATGTAAGTGAGATAGAATTACTATTAATAATTTTACTTTTAATGGTCGCTACAAGTCGATCATAAATGTCGGGAATAATTTTATCTGTCAAATATCTTCCACTTGGCAAGCTATATTGTGGAGCAAGTTTCATCATCAACCTCTGAAACCCTATGTTGGAAACCGTGCAGTATGGCATATTATCGAGTGCTATCATTTCCGCTATGGCCTAAGTCAAGGGCCTGGGATACTCCAATTTTTTGCGTTTTTTTTTGGAATGACCTTGAAACTATGAAAAACGGCAGTTTTTGAAGAAAATTCAACTGGGAAAGTGAAAATACAGTAATAATTTAACTATTTTCCTTCAATGAAATCATAACCTCAAACCATATTTGCGGTGTGCATTAGGTTGCCTACCTACTGGCATTTTAGTAAACAATAGGACCCCTGTGACGTCATATTTGACATAAATATCGCCTAATTATCGCATTTGAGGGCGGAATGCACCTTTTTCTGATATTCTGATGTCAAAAAGTCACCCGAAATGCGATTTTATGAGCATGTACTGAATAACTTGTACTCACTTGTCAATTATAAACCAGCGTTGCATTTCCATGTCCCTCTACTGCTTCGATGCCACTAAATTACTACAATCACTTAAACTATACACCAAATTATGCTCATTTTCGTCTGTAATTAACGGAGATGACTTGAGACAGTTTAAATAAAAAAATATAAATTTGTCAAACTTCTTAGTAACTATGACAACAGTTGACGAAATTTATAGTAATTGCAGTACTTCCAGCCACCTTAACTTTACCCAAAAAAGCAATACCAATTCACAATCCCACAAAAACCAAAATCAATCAAACAAAAATCATTGTTATATTTTTATTATACACAGAAATTATAATTAAAATACAATTTTTAAAAAATGCTAATTTTATATTGTACATAGTAAAAATATACATAGCAATTTACATTACATAGCTCTATTATAACATTTAAAGCGTTCCAAACCAATAAGACCCCTTAACCGACCTCAAGTCACCCTAAAACAACGCATCTCGGGTGCATTTCTACGATACAAAGTAAGAATATACGTAGTAGTGTACATTACATAGCTCTATTATAACATTTAAAGCGTTCCAAACCAATAAGACCCCTTAACCGACCTCAAGTCACCCTAAAACAACGCATCTCGGGTGCATTTCTACGATACAAAGTAAGAATATACGTAGTAGTGTACATTACATAGCTCTATTATAACATTTAAAGCGTTCCAAACCAATAAGACCCCTTAACCGACCTCAAGTCACCCTAAAACAACGCATCTCGGGTGCATTTCTACGATACAATGAAAGAATGTACACAATCGTTTTTGATATCTCTGCTGACGAACAAGCAAAAGTTAAGGGAATGTTGAAAACCCAACACCGAATGAACACCAACATTTGATACATCGAAGGCTGGGATAGAGCGAAGAAGGTCCCCGTACGTAACCCTATATGAGTCAGACACCGGCTTTTCTTCCGATGACCCTTCTGGATATTCCTTTCACAATACCACCTCAACCCATCACTCCTAAAACAAAATTACACACAATTAAATAAGGAAATATACATTAATAAGGAAACGTACCGATCCTCGTGTTCCACTAATCGAAGCGCTCCACCACACTTGGGGCACATGTACTCCCCCTCTTTCGGAATAACGCCCCATTCCCCTAGCTTCTCCGCCAAAACCCTTGGAGGGCCCCCCGTTAACGCCATAAAATATTTTTCGTTAATCACAGGAATCTTTTCTACTCCGTCCGCCGCGATTTTGCAAATAAAATGACCCGGATCCGGAAATATTATCACAAATCACAACACAGCAACCACACAAACATGAAATCCACCAGAAATAATTAAATCTACCAACACAAATAAAATAAACATAACCTACAAATCGACAACTTTCAACACACTTTTCTATCAATAATATCAGTTTCCCGAACATTTCCTCCCTGATTTAACATTTTCACAACCCCTTCTTTCAATTAAAACACACTACACCAAAAAAATTTAGTGTCCCAGGCGCTTGAATTTACATTTGACTTTTATTTTCGGCCGGAGCCGGATTTTCAAATATGGGCCGGAGCGGCCGGATACCGGAGCAAGACCGCAGCTCCGGGCATCCCTACATTTAATGTCATGTCATGTTAGTGACACTGACGTTTGTCAAAATCTGACAATTTGCAGCACATCGACGAAAGCTGTGAATTCTGCTTCTATAATAGTATATTATTATACAAGTTTTATAAGACGTCAAATTGGCGCATGAGTTGTTTGGGGCACGAGGAGCGCTAACGACGAGTGCCCCAAATGAACGAATGCGCCAATATGTCTTATAAAACGAGTGTAATATACTATTTTTTCTACTTTGCGTCATTAATTTTATAAAAATTTAGAAGAATATTAGGTAAAATTCCAATCTAGAGTATTTATGGATGCAACCGTTGATAACACTGTCATCTGTCACTTAAATTCAAACATCTGTGAAAAAGTAATTATTGATAATTACACTAGTCAACAAAATAATAAAAAAAATGTACATTAGATGCCACTATTTTTTTCTTAGATATCATGGCCCGCGCCCCCGTCAGTACGTGTTTCGAGCGACGTTATATGTACCTGGCGCAGGTGCCTGCGCAGGTAGTCAAACTACTATTGGATGGGAGGGCGGTTTGGGGTAGCTGTGATTGGTGTGGTGGTCGTAAAAGTGGTTTCCAGCTATGATGCAAATGCCAACCGTCATCTCTATTGAGATTGGAGGGATCTTTAAAGAGTTCGATCGCTTAACGGATTCTACGAGGATAATAACGTGATTCCCGGGAGATGATTTTTGTTTGGTCGAGAAGAATTGTTGTGTCTGTGCTCAGCAAGCGCTGAACTGGTGATCTGGCGCAGCCTTGTACAACGTTCATGTTCTGAAACCCCAATGCTCACAGAGCGTTTACGGTATACACCTGGAGCTACCTGGAGATACGGTATACACCTGGAGCTACCAGTGGAGAAGATTTTTTTCCTGAGAATGTTGGTGACGTTAGTGACGAGCATGGTGAGTTGTTTTACCAGGAAATGAAGACTATTGAGCGGCGCTACCAGGGATTTTGGATTGAAAAAATGATGGGCAACTACATCTGGTTCCTCATAAGAAAAACAGATATCGACAAGAATATAAGACGAAGCAGCAATCAAACTCACTTCTAATCTCATTTATATTGAAAACATCACATTAAAAATAAGCACAATGAATTAAACCTGTAAACAGAGACAAAGTAGAATTTTGGTAGTTTGGTACCTGTCAATCTTAAATTACCATAACTTCGCTATTTTTGCAGATTTTTATCGTAAATACCTTGTTATCTTCGTAAAAGTTCAAACTCTACGTAAAAAATATTAAACTAACTATATTTCCACGATTTCTACTTTTCACAGGTGATAGAGTAAATGTTCCATTTTCATTTTGGCCAAATTTTTATAATACCGTGGTCTATTGCGCTAAAACTACTGAAGCGATTGAAAAACTATCTCCGAAAAAAAAAAAACAAAAAAAGGAAAGAAATTGTAACTCGAAAACGTATCCATTAAAAAAATTTTTAATGCGATTTTTGAGTTTAGCGGGCCTTAGTATATATAAAAAAATAGTCGCATCCAATGTACATTTTGACTGTTGACTAGTGTTATTATATACCATCAAATACTAGTAGTACGAAACCAGAAATTCAAATGGAGGATACAGAAATAAGTTGCACTCCACCGGAGTTACGAATAGTGGCTGTGGAAGCAGTGAAAAACCTCCTACCGACTAAGTCGGAAGCGACTTACAAAAAAGAATTTAAAATTTTTAATCTATGGTGCGAACAAAATTCCGTTGGAACAATCACAGAAAACGTCATGCTCGCTTATTTTGATGAGCAAAGCAAAACCAAAAAAAGCCCCAACCCTGTGGACATACTACAGCATGCTACGAGCATGTTTGAATATTTATAAAAATATAGATATTTCTCAATTTGCGCGATTGCAAGCTTTTTTAAAAAGGCAATCCAAAGGCTACCGTAAAAAGTCAAATATTTTAGAAGCTACGCACATAAATTATTTCTTAAGTGGAGCAGAGGATTCAGTTTATCTAGCAATAATAGTAAGATTCTTTTTAGTATTGCTCAAAATAAAACAGGCACTACATGCAATAAAGTTTTATTTAAAAAATACAAATAACATATAACAAAACACAATACATAATACTTACATTACCTTTTTAGTGACAACACATGAATATACATTACATTTAAATAACCACAAAATATAATACCTAATACTAATACTACCGACAATCATGATACGGTTACTGTACGCTTTGGTTTTTAGATCGTATTAATAATGGGATATACAGGTGCGTGCAGACGTGATGAATTGGCAAGAATGTCTGTTGACGATATTGTCTACAAAGATGATACTATTATTGTTTCAATTCCACGTACAAAAACAGACACAGCAAGAAAGTTTCTTATCACAGAGCCGCTATGGATGTTAATAAAAAAATATGCCAACCTTCGACCGAATGACGTAAACACAAAACGTTTTTTCCTTACGTATCGAAATGGACGTTGTATATCAAGTCGTTGGAATAAATAAGATCGGCCAAGTACCAAAACTTATTGCCACATTTCTGAAATTACCTAATCCGGAGCTGTACACTGGCCACTGTTTCCGACGATCAAGTGCATCACAATTAGCAAATCGTGGAGGGGACTTGGTGACGATAAAGCGACATGGTGGGTGGAAGTCCTCGGCTGTGGCAGAAGGATACATCGAAGATTCACTAAGCAGGAAGAAGGAGGTAGCGGAACTGCTAAATCCAGCATCACCACAGCCGATTTCTTCTCGTTGTTTCACCGCTACAAATAACGTTAATAACGTAGAAGGTGACGCAACTTACGAACAAAATATTGTTTGTCAAAGTTTGCCCGGACTATCAATTAATGCCAAAGATAGCTGCAACATAAATATTAAAATATATGACAACTGTAATATAAATACCGAATAATAGATTTTATAGAGTTTGTTCTTAAGTTGTTTCTGATTTTGAATTTTGTGCCTATATAAATTAAAAAAAAATACTAATAAATCAGTTTTATTCTATAACCTAAAAATTTTAATAAATAATTGGAATCGCAATCACGATCGTAATAGTGATCTTGATGAAAGAAGTTTTTTTTAGGCCAATTGCATAGTAGGTGACAGCATTGATTGATGGAATTATTTTACATAGCTCCAACAACTTTTGGTCTAAAAAAGTCCATTTTGAGGAACCCATTCAAAGGTCAAAAGGTTATCGTGCACATATGCTACCATGAAAGTTATTCTCTTCAGGTTTGTGCTCCGCATAATTTCTTCTTCAAGTAACTGCTGTCCTTGAATTATAACTGAAAAGGGGATTTGATATTTAGTTGATGAGAATGATACACGATCACTTACTAGAGTCGCAGAACATCACCAAAAACGTCATGCACGCGTATTTTGATGAACAAAACTAAGAAAGCACACAATAGGATGCAACACGCATGTTTAAATATGTATAAAAATATACATACTTCGCAGTTTGTGCGATTCTAAAAAATCAGTTTGTGCTTACTTTTGTGGTTATGTGTATTTTCGTTTGACATGCATTTGATATCAATGTCACCAATCTTAGAAAAAAGTTACTAAAAACGGTGTTACAATTTGCTAATTGTAACACCGAAAACAGTGTTACAATGTGTGCATTGTGAATGCAAAGTAGAAAAACGCTTATAGCGCCTAAACCGATCATCTCACTGATCTGTAAATTTGTTCATAAAAATTGGATAAGTCCCTCAGAAAAAGTATCTAACATTTGCCACTTCCGGTTGTCAGATTGACACCGACAATAATCCAGTTCGTTTCCCGGTAATTCTAAATAAGTATACTAAATTTCAGACCGATCCGTTGTTCCGTTTGGGCCCTATCGTGTTGACAAACATACATAAGTACATACACTCGTAATAAACACATACGAACCCACATGTCCCACATACATTTCCCACTCTACTTTCGCTCTCCAGTGTGCGTTCGCTTAGCTTTTCTCTCTCGCTCTTGATAGCACTACACAACTATAAAGAGTGCGACAGAAGCTTGCGGTGCGCTGCGCGTGTGCGGGTCAGTGACGCTTTAAAGCTAAGAACACATGAGGCGGCGCGCGACGAGCGGCCGCCGATTCGTCTGCCGACTTGACAGACAAATCCATTTGCAAGCACTTGTAGAGGACACACGGCTCAGCAGCGGCGCGGCGACGAATCGTCGAACCAGAATACAGCAACAAAATGTCGCCGCCTGCATTTGCACACACGCAAGCGTCGGACGAATCGGCGCCGCGCCGCCTCGTGTGTTCTTAGCCTAACACGATCTGGCTGGCACACGCTCGCCTCGCGCTCGGTTAGATATCAATTTTTCGAATTTTGCTAAATTTTGTGATATTGTTTCGCTCAGTGATTAACCTAAAAAAGATGAATCCTGACGATGGCTTTGTTGACTCTATTAGCTGTGGTGTGTCAAATGATCCATCGGTGTCGTCAAACAATTCAACAGTAGCATTGCTATCAGAATCGGATCTTTCTTCTTCTGCTTTATTTGACGGTACCTATTACAAGCTTCTCTTAGACAAATGCACAGACAAAAGCACACAGTAGCAATTTGTATGAAGTGTTCGGACCAGCAAATTAAAGAAGTTAAGGGCTATGGCAAAACGACATCTAATTTTTTGGGACACTTAAAACGGAAACATGGCGCTGACACAGTAGAGGAATGTAGAAAATATATGAAAGACAATAAGCAAAAGAACAACAAAAATACTACAGTTCAGACTTCAACGCAAACTCCAAAAACACCTGTCACTCAAGAAAATTTTTGATCGTAGCTTAGTAAATTATATTTTGTTAACTCAATGATAGCATTTCGAGCCGTGGAAGACCCGTACTTCATTAAGATTATAGAGGATTTAAATGTGACAAACAGTGGAATCAAGATACCCGGGCGACGTTCTCTCAGAAAAAAAAAAATAGGACAACAACCATTCGATCAGATTTGCGAGATAAAAGAAAACCTAGCGGCAGTCAAATACTTGTGCACCACCGCTGATATATGGTCAGGGAAAAAAAGAAGTTTTTTAGGTGTTACAGTGCACTGGATTGATAGTGACTGTAGGAGGCATTCAGCAGCTTTAGCTTGTCGCCGGTTTAAAGGGGCACACACCTTTGACCGCATAAAAGATTTGCTTCTGGAAATATTCCTGAGAATGTCAAAATCTGAATTTTGACATTGACCCCACGAAAATAATATACTCTGTTACTGACAATGGGTCAAATTTTGTGAAAGCGTTTAAGATATTCGGAGTAAATACAACATCCTCATTTGAATATGATGAAGATAATGAATCTGCAACTTCAAGTGGCAGCGAGAATGAGTTGAGGGGAGAAGAGCTTGAAGAGACCGAAGGAGAGTTCGGCACAAGACAAGAACACGAACATGGTGATCTTTTGTTAGAAAAAAATCTAATATACTATGTAAGTGTCACTACCCCCCCCCCATGACAACACGCGCGCTTTGAAGAAGCCACGCCTCCAAAAGAATAGAAAAATAGGACACTTGTAGTAAAACCCAATCCTCTGTGTGCAATAATACAAAATTCCCCTAAATGAAACCAAGCTGGTATTTAAATATGGCTCGTGATCGTCAAACGCTAACAAAAAGTAGGACCCCATTATTACGTTGTGAAAACAATTAATTAAGCACATCAGAGTGTTCAGGATCCAGATGAAGAAACGATATACAGATACTCACTTACCTTAACAAAAAACTGTAAATATGTCACCATAAACAATATAAGGAATTTAAAGGAATTAATTAAAACAAATGAATATAGTTATCTTCTATTTACTGAAGAATTTAACTATTGGTGGAAATGACATTACATCTGTTTATTTTGTTGGAGGATGGCATCACATCCCAGATGGCATTACATCTGTTTATTTCTTGGTTGTAGTTATTCAACTAGGAAATTTAGCGTTCATATAACCGGTAGTGGTTCCCTTAGGATTTTCAGTTTTAGTTTTGCACTTCGGCTATTCTGTGGTTTTCACAGGTTATGTTCTGTTTAAATGTTATGGTATGGTACCTCGACCATTTTGTTTTATAGTTTTTATGTAAAGTTTGGGGTAGATGTAGATTGGTCATCGAACTATGTTCTTTTATATGATTAGATCAAATACGAAGGAAAAGCGTTGTTGGTTTGTTTAGAAACGATCCCACTTCGGGCATTGAGGACTTTTACCTGATCGCTCTTTCACTAAACAACGATGTTCATTCGAACTATTCGTTATCGTGAATGCAAACAATTCTCCGGTCAATCCAAATCAACCTATAATAAACGTGCCGTTATTTGTTGTCAATAATCATAATTAATTAAGCAATAATAACGAGACTTGTAAAAGAAAAGCGTTCCAAGTTACTTCGGAACCATGCCTCTTCGGGTTTCAAAGTCTCTTTGCCTCGCATGGGAACGGCTTCATCGCTCTTTCACCATACAACGGTGTTCATTTGTTGCTTTCGCTATTAATATGTGAAAGAATCAACAACAAAGAACGAACCATCATCGGTAAATGACTATGAAATTAATAATGCACACAAAACCATAGCAAACAGCCAGCACCAGACAGTTAAGTGTCAATGTATTTAATGTTAATAACAATGTATTTATTATACATAAATAATTCTAAACAGGAAATGGTTTGGTCTGTTTCTGTGAACAGGGGGCTCTCTTTAATGCTGAACTATGTCCACCAGTTCTAAAAAGTCCTCATCGTCCGTTATTGCACCAAGATAATCCATTTTGATCTACAACCAAACCAATAAAATGTCCATAAAATACATATATAATAACATAAATAACATATATTTTAATACAAATACTTTTTACTTGATGGTACTTACCAAAGACAACAACACAGGAGATACACACTTGAAATCAAAACAAAACACGTGGGTAGCACTTGGGTGGGATACTCTAACGCCGAAATCAAAAGCAGTAATGAAACATGAACACGTGCACGTGCGTTTGTTTGGTTATTTAGGTTGGAGGCGCTGACGGCGCTGACGCAGGCTTTGCTCGCGTCTGCGCGCTAGGTCTGATCAACGGCTAACCGGACCCCAGTCTCCGGTTATTTTTATTTTCGATAACCGCCCGGTCTACTCGTGATCAAGGTTGGCACAACAGAAAATCGCCACTGACCGATTGATCAGCTTGAGTGCCCGGTTATCATGGTTGGTACAACCGGGCCTAAAAGTTTCTAAAAACATATTTACAGTATCAGATAATAATGTGATCGTATTTAAATTAGTGACGTTACCAGAAATACTCGATCAATCAACCACCTTCGCTTTACGCTATCTGCTTTACGCTAAACATTTCATCAAATAACGCCAGAGCTGCAAAACTGCGCAGAAGCAAAGCTAAAGGCCGACTGGCCCTAACCGGCGCCAGACGAGAGCGCGTGACGCAACAGCGGCAATACGCAATAATTGAATTACACCTAAATAAAGCTTACGCAATAAACAAATGAACGCAAAGCGCCAACTACGCTCCAGCAGATCAAATACGCAAGTTTATATACAGCTTTTGTACGCAAAGCAAGCAAAAAGAAATGACGCCGAAAGCCTGTGCCCTAAGGTATGACGCAATAAGTGCTTTGGTGGTGAAATCAGAGTATAACTCGTAAAATAAAGTATGTATCTCACTACATAAGCAAATCAAGCTAAACATGTAAGAACAAATATAATCAGTATTACCTGTAATTTTAACACAACACAAACAGACTAAACTAGAGCGAGCGGTCAGCTACCAATGTACGTGCGGTCTGTCGGACGGTTCAACAGAATCTATCCCTTCCCTCCGTTCATGTCGCCGCGTCTCCCCAAATGCAACTCTCCCCACCTCTATGCCCCTCTACATACTGTATCGCGCGAAAAATTTAAAATTCGAATTTGAATCGGATACTTACAACGACCATTCCTAAAACAGTCCATTAACATTTCACTTCAGGTGTAATGCGCACACTTTCAATCTGATTGCTAGTAAGGACGTCCAAGCCTTGTTGACTGACAAATCGACATGTCTTGGACAAATGCATTCCACAGTAATGGAAAAATGTAACAATTTATGGAGTGCTGCTGCTCGCCCAAAATCAGCTGAGGTGATACATACCATTCTCGGACATACGTTAACACGACCTGGCATAACTAGATGGAATAGTTACTATGCCGCTTTGAAAATATATTGAAAATCAAACTTAGTTGCTCTCAACTAGCTAGAGCACTTGGTATAAGATATCCATTACGTGACTCTGAATTTCAATATATTGATGAATACTGTCAATGCGCTGCTCCAGTTGCAACCGCTTTGGACATACTGCAGGATGATGACTCATTTTATGGAATATTATTACCTTGTCTGCATGCACTAAGAAAAAAATTACAGAAGATCACGACGACTTCAAATCTAAAATTCTATGAACCACTTGCTGCAAAATATCTACAAAGCGTAGAGAAAAGATTTGAAGACTTTTACACTCTTTCGTGTGAAACTAGTAAACATGCAGCCATTGCAGCCCTGTGTTATCCGAGATTTAAGAAAAAGTGGCTAGTATGTCTAACAGCAGCTGATCAAAACAAGTGTATAAACTTTTTTAAATCAATTGTAAGGAAGGAAATATCAGAAAACCCAGAGCCTTTAACAGTCAACAATGCAGTCGATAATATACGCCACCGAGAAGACGAGTTTTTTTATTTCAATTCCGACTCTGGTAGTGAAGCGGAATCAGTTGATGTTAAAAAGAGAGCGGATATGATCATTTCAATTTTTTTGCCGAGAGAAGCCAAGAACGAGAGCTTCTACAAAGTTATCCTGTTATAGGCAAAGTGTTTATTAAATACAACACACCAATGCCGTCCTCTGGATTAGTAGAAAGAATGTTTTCTTATGCAACTATGCTAAATAAGCCTAGGACACACAAATTATCTGACGACTTATTTGAAAAAAGAGTAGTTATGAAATGTAACTTAAACATCAAGAAATCAAAAATGTGAAACTCAGTGGTTATTTAATTGAAAATATTTTTTCCAAATAAGTGTATTTTTTAGTTTTTCAATAATTAATAAAAATGTTTTCAGAAATCTGTGCCATTATTTTATTTCTTTTACGTAGAATTGACAACATTGTTGGATGTATAAGCTTATAATCAAGTTAATCAATTAATGATTAGTGATTAATGATAAATGCCAATAATCATGATTATGATCACTTTTTTAATCATGATTATTTTAATCATGATTAATTTAATATGATTGAAATTAATCAAATTAATTAATTGACTAAAAAATTAATCGATTAATGCAAACACTGCCTATCCGCAATTACAGAGCCATCTAAGAACCAATGCACGCATAACCTAACTACAGTAAAGTCTGACCTCCGCATTATAATTGATACACACCTGTTAATTATAGATATTTTAGTGTTTTGATGAGGTAATGTTGCCTCATATTTGTATTTGAATGTTAATTGTGACTTTTTTTAGGAGAATTGTCATATGCCTAACCTCATTGGAATTTACGTCTAGCCTTTTTATTAACATTTTACAATGTTTAATGAAATGGCGAGATTTATATCATTATTACCTATAAGTGAACTAAAATTGCTAAAGCATGACTACAAAGTCATTAACATAAAACCAATGACCCATCTGAGTTACGCTCCCATTACAGTGGATCTGGAAGATGAAAATGGTACTATACTTCAAATATTTCTTCCTCGCAGAGTGGCCGAAAAAAATACTGAAAAATTTATCAAGAAAGTCCACACTGATAATTATAGTTTGACATATACTGCCGACGTATTTGTTGGCAGACCTGACGATAAGAATTTAATTTTATTTAAGAAGAAAACTTCAAAAAGAAATTAATAACGCTTTGAAATAATCACTTTTACCTGCAAACAATTGTTGTTTCATTTATAACAAAAATATATATAATCTTGGCGTGCAACTGTACCATGCAGTTGAACCAGCGAATGTACACTGGTCAAAAGAATTAGGGGATAATGAAAAATTTGCCAAAAATTGAAAGTTGATTTTCTACCAAATCATTTATCCGATTTGGATGATTCTTTCACTCACTGGTAGCTCAATTCTTTAGCAGCAGTGCGGATGGACAGTTTTTATTCGAATTTTGAGTTTCGTATATACAGGGTGTACTTATGATGTAATGTTTTTTTTCCTCAACTTTGAAGCACTATATGAGTTTTTCCAGCTGTTACAACTGGCAATAACTGAAATGAAACAGTAATCTGATCTTTTCTGAACATTTTGTTTTTTGATTTACTTTATTATCTCTTTTTTTAAAGGAGATACAACAAGAAAAGTAATACCAAGACGGAACGATTTCAAAGTTGATTTTCTCTGGAACCGCTTAAAGAACTTTGGCAATTTTTTTTTATTGACATGTGGTTTGATTTCTCGGCAGTAATTCGACGGTGGTAGCAACTTTTGCATGAGATCCCGTTTTAATCACATACTGGGTGTAAGGATGCGACCACGTTTCTGTCCGAAATTGGGAACACTCTCCGGGGTGTGCCATGTACGAATGTATGAATTTGATGATTGAATTTGTTGAACCTTTTCTAAATATTTCTTTTTTTGATCACGTCATTATCTCTATTATTAACGAAGATAAAATAAGAGCTTTAATGAGCGTTATTCACAATGTAAATTCGTAAAATCGACAAAACCATACTAATATACTGCTGACACCATCAATAAAATGTCATAATTAATAATTGATTGGTTTTAATACGATATGCTTAGTTTATTAAAAAATTGTTAAAACTTATTACGAAGGAAGAAATACGCGTCAACAAGTTTATGCGGGATTTTTTGTGTCAATCACCAGCAGGGTATAAAAGCCGGTACGCACTGTGTTACAATTTAGTAGATTCTAGAGGAAGTACGGCAGTTGTCCCAAATGGGTGACCAACATGACATCGCTGAATCCATGGCTTGGAGAATTATTGGAAGGCTGGAAGCAGGGCAGAGTGTCATTTCTCGGCTATGGAGTCGTTTTTAGAAACGGGACTATGTTAGAAGGAGACGAGGGCAAAGTCGGCCACCATCAACGAACGCACGAGATGAACGATATTTGTTGTTGCTGGCCCGAAGAAACAGGGGGATAAACGCTACCCACCTTAGGGTAGACTTGACTGCAAGTACAGGAACGCTAGTGTCAACACAAATCATCAGAAATTGTTTGCAGAGAGGTGGTCTATTTGCTCGTAGACCGAAGGTGTGTGTCCCGCTTACTCCTCGTCATAAAAGAGATCGTACAATGTGGGCACAAGCACATCAAAATTAACCTCTTGAAAATTCTTTTTTAAGTAGTTTTCAATTATGGTTCACTATACTTTTGTAGAATACAGGGACATGATTTTGTGTTACGGTGGAGCTCGATCAAATTGTTTCGAAGCTCAACGTGTCTATTAAGAGAGATATATCCACTAAGACAACGTTCTAATTATATTAAAACATTTGTTGACGTGCAGACGTTTGGGAGAAGAAAAATTAAATAACTTCAATAACCGATAACTTGAAAACAAAAAGCGACATTAGTGTTGCTACGCATTGCCGTTTGTTCTATGTCAACCTGTATAGCAAAATTAGTTCAGAATAATTAATTACACTTTTAGCCGCTAAAATATAAAAATAACCTTGATCCTTGGCCACGCGTGCAAGTGGTCCCATACGTTCAACTTTGCATAATATTTTTTATTTATGTGAAACATAAAAAAACATTTCAAAACTTAAGCACATGAAATGTAAACAATAACAGATAAAACACTTTGTAGGTGTCGCTTCTTCTCCATTAGAGCTCATGGAATGAGCAGATTTAACTCCTTTTGACTATCCTGTTGCCCTAGTTGTTCTTTGCGCTGAATTTCTTACATGAAAATCCCTGTGGCTTCCCATCATTAGAAGTAGTTGTACTAATTTCGGCGTAAACTTATATACAATATATACACGGTTGGAGTATTTATTAATGATGATGGAGATAAAATCACTGAGGCTTTTCCGTCCTTTTGGTTAGTGGTGGAAAATGGCGAGCACTTCTTCTGGCCGAAAAAGAACTGCACTGAAGCAATTTAAAAGTGCCAAAAATAAGTGCTCATTGGGAGAAGTTTAAAGTAAACATTTTAAATCAGTATGGTAAGCACACAGAAAAGTGTACATCAAAGTAGAAATGACATTATCACTTTTTTATTAGACACTTATGTACGATATCACAGACAGACGGGCGGTTCCATGGCATTCTTTGGCAACACCACGTCTATGTTTACGTTTGGGACGTTTCTTCAAGTGGCCACCGCAGGCTTAGTTGTGACCCAAGGCCTTATTTAGGACACATTAATATATAGACGTTCATACAGATTACATCGTCGTTGTATTTTGTCTCCGATAACTTCATTATACATAATTAGTTCGATGTATACGTGTCTTATTTCCAAACGTCTTACAAATTCAGAAGTGGGATAGTTTTATAATTTTCCTAATTATAAAATTCACGTGCCGTTTCGCTTTGTGTTAGTGCCTGACAAAAAAAAAACACTGTTACGATGGGACGCGCGAATGAAGAAGCGTCGTCCAAGAGACGTCATTACGATACCAGCAGCTCGTCGGCCAGCAGCAGCGACTCTTCTACGGTAAATTTGAAGGAAACCGTAAAGAGTCTATACGAAGAATGGAAAAAAACGACAGGGCTGATTCCGCAACCACACGTGTTGTTGCGAATCCCGGTAGTGAGTAGTTCGTTATTCCTCACTTTAATCCATCGCACGATGATGCGGTAGTTGAAGAATTGGTAGACCACATCAATAGGTTGGCCCATCGATATAACTGGGACGACGATACCATGATTCGGTCGATCTGAAAGGACGCAAGAGCATGGCAGTTTGACGAATATCTCAGAATGGTTACAGCTGGGATCAAGTGAAAGAAAAACTAACCTCACAGTTCCACCAAACTTTTGTGTTCGGAAGCCGACATCAAGAAGTAGGCGACTATTGTGTCACAAAACGAAGTTGTTGATGCAGTCATAATGAGAATAAAGAAGCTAAGCATCGAGCAAACCCTGCATTCGGCTCGTTACTTTGGTCCAAACAAATTTTTCGCTGTAGTGAACTGGATGGGGTAAGCAGGAAGAAAGAACGCAAGAAAGAGATTGCGAAAAATTCCAAGATCCACCAGTGCAGTAGTGTTTTCACATGCGATTAAAGACCCTAGTGCGTGTTATAAGTTTTGTGTAAGAGGTCATATAGCTAAGATGCTGGAAACTTGGACATTGAGAGCACGAGTGTCTCCTAAGGGCAAATCCACAGGTTAGTGACGATTCAAACATGTATTTGCTAAAGGCAATAACGTGTTGTTGATACGGGAAGTTCTAAGACGCTAACAAACAGAACTTTAGTTGATACGTTGTGTTTAGATACAAACAATGACAAACAATTCGAGCTTCGCGATTTTGCTGGTGCGATTACCGTAAATACAACTGTTGTCAGCAGCGAGCTAAAAGCTAAAAAATATGAACGTAAGTGCGCGAGTTTTAGCTGTTGTTGTCGAACTAGAGAAAATTACTCATGATATGACTGTCGGATGCGATTACCTGGACTAAGAACATGTGATGTTGGTCAAAGAATGTGATCGGGTCATAATTAAGCAGTTGTCGGAATTTCGCGATAGTGCAACAATAATCGTCCGTGGTTAACAAAGTTGATATAACCACCGGTAGAGAGACTATTTTCCGGGATATGGACGACAATTGTATAACGATATGTAAATGCGTTTTAGAGTCCTATGCGGATTGCATATCGACCTCTATGTACGTTCTAAACAAAAATAACACGATATCTCTTACTATCAAGAGTACGACGGACACCCCAATCGTTCATCACCCGTATACGGTGGTAGACGAAATAATAATATCCTCTCAAACTATAGACGAAGGGATTGAAAGACTGAAGTTAGTGCTGGATAAATTACGACAGCATAAACAAACATTAAACTGGCCTACGTGTTCTTTCTTTGAAACATTGATTGAATACCTAGGAAATAAGTATCAATGTGAAAGGTTGAGCCGGTACTCGACATGTCACCACCCAATAAAATTAAACAAGTGCGACAGTTTCTTGGACTATCGGGATATTTCAGAAGATTTATGCCTGCATATGCCCTCGAAGTTGAACCGTCAGTCAACGAGACTGACAAGCAAGGACGTTCCATGGGAATGGGGTACAAGTCAATAGTACAAAGTTTTACCGGGGAGAAGTTAGCAATAAAAGTTAGCAAAAAAAAAAATTTCAACCGATTTGAATGAACTATACCTCATTAGAAAGCCCGTAACGTACTGAATGTATGGTAGTTATGGCAACTGGATCTAATCATAATTACTACCTAAAAAATGCAAATGAATGTCATTATTTTCCCAAATTTCGCCATTTTACAAGTCGCATATCTCCGTTAGTACTGAACGAATCTTGGAACATATAGCAGCAAAAGAAAGCACAAACCTTGCTTTAATTGTCATAGTTATGGCAACTTGAAATCAAAACTATTACTGATAGAAAAAAATTAATGAACATTGTCGGTTTTACGCTCGACGATTCTCGCAAACGAAAGCAGAAGATTTCCGCTACCTATGGGAGTTATGGCAACGTGATATTACGCTAATTAATGCTAGAAAATAAATAACGAACGTTGGACCTTATTCTCTCTACTATATACGTATACGGTATAGGCCTAGAACCAGCAATAAAAGTTAGCAACAAAAAAAAATTTCAACCGATTTGAATGAACTATACCTCATTAGAAAGCCCATAACGTACTGAATGTATGGTAGTTATGGCAACTGGATCTAATCATAATTACTACCTAAAAAATGCAAAAGAATGTCATTATTTTCCCAAATTTCGCCATTTTACAAGTCTCATATCTCCGTTAGTACTGAACGAATCTTAGAGTATATAACAGTAAAAGAAAGCACAAACCTTGCTTTAATTGTCGTAGTTAAGGCAACTTGAAATCAAAATAAATACTCATAGAAAAAAATTAATGAACATTGTCGTGTTTACGCTCGACGATTCCCGCAGGGCTGCGAACAAACAAACTGCATACGACAGATTTTCACCTGATCATAACAGTATATATACCAAACGAAAGAAGAAGATTTCCGCTAACTATAGGAGTTATGGCAACGTGGTATTACTCTAATTAATGGTAGAAAACAACTAACGAACGTGGAACATTACTCGCTCCTGCATACAGTATACGGTATAGGCCCAAAACCAGCAATAAAAGTTAGCAACAAAAATAAATTTCAACCGATCTGAATGAACTATACCTTTTTAGAAAGCCCATAACGTACTGAATGTATGGTAGTTATGGCACCTGGATCAAATCACAATTACTACCTAAATAAGTGAAAAAGAGAGTCACCAGGAATCGTCGAGCGTAAAACCGACAATGTTCATTAATTTTTTTCTACCAGTAATAGTTTTGATTTCAAGTTGCCATAACTATGACAATTAAAGCAAGGTTTGTGCTTTCTTTTGCTGCTATATATTCCAAGATTCGTTCAGTACTAACGGAGATATGCGACTTGTAAAATGGCGAAATTTTGGAAAATAATGACATTCATTTGCATTTTTTAGGTAGTAATTATGATTAGATCCAGTTGCCATAACTACCATACATTCAGTACGTTATGGGCTTTCTAATGAGGTATAGTTCATTCAGATCGGTTGAATTTTTTTTTGTTGCTAACTTTTATTGCTGGGTCTGGGCCATACCGTATACTGTATATAGGAGTGAGGAATCTTCAACGTTCGTTAGTTGTTTTCTAGCATTAATTAGCGTAATATCACGTTGCCATAACTCCCATAGGTAGCGGAAATCTTCTGCTTTCGTTTGGTATATATATTGTTAAGATCAGGTGAAAATCTGACTTATGCAGTTTGTATATTCGCAGCCCTGCGAGAATCGTCGAGCGTAAAACCGACAATGTTCATTAATTTTTTTCTACCAGTAATAGTTTTGATTTCAAGTTGCCATAACTATGACAATTAAAGCAAGGTTTGTGCTTTCTTTTGCTGCTATATATTCCAAGATTCGTTCAGTACTAACGGAGATATGCGACTTGTAAAATGGCGAAATTTGGGAAAATAATGACATTCATTTGCATTTTTTAGGTAGTAATTATGATTAGATCCAGTTGCCATAACTACCATACATTCAGTACGTTATGGGCTTTCTAATGAGGTATAGTTCATTCAAATCTGTTGAAATTTTTTTTTGTTGCTAACTTTTATTGCTGGTTCTAGGCCTATACCGTATACGTATATAGGAGAGAATAAGCTCCAACGTTCGTTATTTATTTTCTAGCATTAATTAGTGTTGTAATTGTAGGAATGCTGGAGAATGCCGAGGCGTAGTAAAAGAGTCGTTCAATGGTAATCATGTATTTACTTCAAGAGCCAGTACAATACTGCGTATCAATCTACATGTGTGCTTAAAACTGAAAAGACATACTTATATAAAAACTAAAACCCGCTCTTCGTTCTTCATTCGCCCCTCGACGTATGCAGCTACATATACATATAGATATTGTAACACCCCCTTCACTTAAACAAATTCTGAATGACTTAAAAATTAAAAATAAATTCTGTACTACATCTTAAAAATAGTTAAGCCTTTCGACTGGCTTCCTAATTCGTTCGGACCTTCTAACAATTATCGGTGAATGAGTGCTGTTACTTTGTAATTTTTCAATATTATTATTATTATTAGTGGTAACACAATCAGCTTTTACAGTCAACGGATCAGTTTCTGTGTTTTGAGGTCTAGGAGGAGGAATAAGAATATCTTGAGAATATCTATCCTTTGGAATGCCTTCACCCACAGTCCTTATCTGATCGATATGTCTTTTAATAATTTTTCCATTATCTAACTCAATTAAATAGTGCAATAAACCTATTACTTTTTTCACTTTACCAAACAACCATTTCTCACCACTATAATTTCTAGCTGAAACCTTCATACCTACATATAGTGTCCTAATGCCCTTATCAATTTTTATAGTTTTACTATCTGCATTTATTTTTGTGTCGGGTCTGATTCTATCCAGTTTTGTATTTATTTCACGCCCAAATATTGCCATGGCAGGAGATATACCTGTTGTAACGTGTGGCATTTTTCTATATTGCATTAGAAGTAAATTTACCTTCTGAGTAATACTCATATGTTTATTTTCATAAAGCATAGTACGTAAACCCTTTTTTAAAATTTGTACATAGCGCTCTGCTTGTCCGTTTGTAGCCGGATGATATGGCGCTGTGAATTTTGGTATAATACCATATGATTTTAAAAAGTTTTGAAATTCTTGGGATTTGAATTGTGTTCCGCAATCGGTAACAAAATAATTTGGTACTCCGAACCTAGAAAATATTGACAAACAATTTTCAATAGTCGCCTTTGCGGTAATATTTTTCATTACGTATATTTCAGGCCATTTAGAATATAAAATAAAAATAAATAAAATAAAATATCGGTTTATTTGTCGTAAGATCTGGTAGATATGGACAATGGTCAGTTTTTACATGATTGCGACTTTAAAGCACTAGCACAAGTACACTTATGTATATTACATTACACAGACATACAGTTAATAAAATATCTAATTAAAAGCTGCACAAAATAAGAATAAAAAATTATCAGTTCTAGTCTGTATTTCGGTGATTCAAATATTCATCGACAGAGTAGAAAGAATGGGCAATCAAGTATTTCTTAACCTCCCGCTTAAACGCCCCTTTGTTTGACTCAGCCAGGATGCCCGGTGGTAATGCATTGAAAGTTTTCACTATCATATAATATGGCCCGCCCTCGAAAACTGATAATGTATGGCGAGGAATGGTGAGACGAGTAGCCCCGCGAGTCCGCATTGATGCTGATACATCACAGTTTCGACTAAAAACCCCTGCATTCTTGATGTAATATGAGAGTAGACGATATATGTATAGACAAGGTAGTGTCAAGATACCCAGCTCTTTAAAATGGCTTCTGCATGACTCCCTGTAACCCAAACCCAGCATGCACCTCACAATCCGCTTCTGTAGGCGAAATAATGAAAGAGCAGCCGGTGATAAACCCCACAGAATGATGCCGTACGCCAACACTGATTCTACACAGGAGTAGTAATAAGATTTGAGTGCTCCTAATGGAGCAATATCCCTTAATTTATACATTGCATAAAACGCTCTGTTTATTTTTGTTACAGAATAATTAATATGCTTATCCCATTTCAAATCACTCTGCAGGTAAACACCTAAAAACTTCGTCGAAAAATCCGATTGCAACGTATTACCGAAGCCCCTGACTAATACCGAATTATCTGGTACCTCCAATGAAATCCGAATAAGACATGTCTTTGAGGGGTTCAGTCGCATACCATTTCGATCACACCAGCGCATTATCATTTGATTTGCCTCAGTCACCAATCTTGATATTCCGGAGATATCCCAATGCGAAATGATTAGATTTATGTCGTCTACGAACTGACACAACCTCCCCAACCTCACATGCTCTCGTAAGTCGTTCATGTAAATTAGAAATAGTAGTGGCCCCAAGATCGACCCCTGCGGTACACCCGCTTTCAATATTGATGATGTTGATCCGGTTTTTCCAGCAACCTTTACTCTTTGACTCCTATCGCTCAAATACGACTTTAAGAGACTCAGCGCTATACCCCTAACGCCCAGTGACTCCATCTTGGCTATCAACCGCTCGTGGGACACCGTGTCAAAAGCGCCGGAGAGATCATAAAATACTGCTGCTACACACCTACGACCGTCAATACTCTCCAATATCTCAGACACTGCATCAAACAAGGCTGACTCACATGACCGTCCCGGTACGAAACCGTACTGACTATTCGATATGATTTTATTCCTTGCAAAAAACTCCGACAGCCTATTGTGCAGTATTTTTTCAAATATCTTTGAGAATGCAGACAAGATAGTCACCGGCCTATAATTATCTACGCTCTCCCTGGATCCCTTTTTATGAACTGGTGTGACTATTGCTGGTTTTAACCCCTTCGGAAAGACTCCCTGAGATAACATGCAATTTATCAGATGTGTCAATACCTCGACTGTACCCTCGGTGGCTAACTTAACAATAACAGGAGGGATGCCATCAATGCCACAAGAGTACTTAGGCTTGATTTCGGACATTATACCGCGAACCTCCCTTACAGTGGCCGGATACAAAAATACAGACGACTGCACCCGCACGGTCTCGACATCATTCACATCTGGACAACTCGGCCCATCTTCCCCGCTCCCAAAAAATTTATTATGAAACATATCAGCAACCATCCGACCGCGATCCTCACTCGACCCATTCGAACTGATGAGCCGGATGGGACCACCGTCGGAGACAGCCGACGTCTCTTTTCTTATGATGTTCCACACCGTTTTTGATCTGTTTTCAGATGAAACAATTTTATGACTATTATATTGGTGCTTTGCGCGTCTTATAGCTTTCTTTACCTCACGTTTTCTTTTATTGTACTCATCCCACCAACGAGGTTCATCCACAATCCTACAAACCCTGAACATTTCCCTTAAATCTCTCGACATACCACGAATGACGCTATTATACCAGGCCTGATCTCGCGATCCACGGTCCTGCACTTTTACTAACGGAAAGTTTTTTTCGAAATAAAAATTAAATATGCGATAAAATATGTCATACTTTTGATCCACATCGTCAGCGTCGAACACCTGAACCCATGACTCCCGAGACAAGTCACCGACAAACGAGTCCGAACTACGTGCCCCATACACGCGCCTCCTCCTTGCTTCCTTCACTGCACACCCCGGCATACCCAAGTCGCACCTCAGGGAAGCATGGTCAGAAAGACCCGGGTTCTCAATGCACGACTCAACATCGGAAGGATGAAGGCTACAAAAAACATTATCTATACAGTTGCCCATTCTTGTACCCCCCATGAAACACCTCCTCAACCCGTACGAGTCGAAAAGCGATATCAACTCCCTACTCTCACGTGTGATAAGGTTAAAATTAACATTAAAATCGCCACAAACAACAAAAAAATCAAATCGTCGACACACAACATTCAAGAGTTCAGTCATTCCATCCACAAACAAGTTTAAATTGCCAGTCGGTGAGCGATATACACAGACACATAACATCCGCCCACTGTCACCAGCAAGACTAGCACTGCAGTATTCAAAATGTTGATCTACGGTATTTACATTAAAATTTTCTGATCTCATATCACAAGAGCTGCGGCAGTAGATGGCGCATCCACCTCCCCTCATAGTGCTACGGCAACAATAATTTAACAAGTCAAAGTTGGAAATTTTCTCTAAATGAATTGTATCGGAAGTTAGCCAATGCTCCGTCAAACACAAAAAATCAAAATGCCTATCCACTAGAAAAACATCTAATCTCTCCGCTTTGTTGCGAAGACTTCTAACATTATATGTCATAAACGAAATCTTATTTTGTTTGTTATTGTTAGGAGCACTGGATAACCGGCAGTGCATCACATATATCTACATATCTCAAATTGTCAAAATTTACATAAGAGTTTTGTTCATTCACACTATCAGTCATGGCGGCGATCACTTTCGAGACAAGCGAAAACAGTTTTTGTTTTCCCCTTTTTGTGAGATAAACACCTGCTCGCTGGATATCAGAAAGCGACACCGCTTCATTCACATCAATAAAACATACATTAGAGTCTAAATTCGTGCCTAAAATATCGTACATAAGACAGTTAAAATTAAAAACAGTGTTCATCATAGAGCGCTCACTATTTAGAAACGGAACTGATACGATAACTACGTTTGTGTGCTGAAGTCTTTCCAATGATGTTTGCACTACAATCCTATCGATAAAACCGCCCCTAAGAACATTGTTTGTGCCAGCCACTATCACCACCACATCATGCTTATCCAACGACCGACACAGACGATCCACATCTTCAACAACCTGTTCAAATGTCGCATTTGGTTTGAATATACTTTGAACCTCGTAAGAGTCACCCATATGGCATTGCATAATATAAGATGCATTTCTACATTGGCCATCCCCAAGAATTAGCAATTTTGGTCGTCGTTGAAAGTCGTCTCGAAAGCGTCGGTGACCAGTTGTATTTGCTGTAAACTCCCGCTTCTCTCTAACAGATGGCGCAGCTAAAGTTTGGCTTTTGAACTGATTGTTTACATCCTGGAACTTTAAATTTAATATAGCATTTGCACTTGCCATTTCAGCGATTTCAAGACGCAGCTCCTCCAGTTCTTTAATCTGCCCATTTAACAATAACTTTATGGTTTCCAAGTCCTTAGATATAGTATTAAAGCCGTCATAACTTTGTGTAAGGTTGTCCACAGAATTATCCGTCTCGTCTAAGTCGTCTCCAACTTCTATTAAAGTTTTATTCATAATCGATTCATTTAGTTTGGATATTCTTAATTTAAGATGTTGCTTCTCCTCCTCGCAGTTGCACGTTTGTTTCTGCTTGGAGGTTATGTTCTCACAGCAAATTATGTCCCCATTTTCAGCCACAAACATTCCCTTCACCTTCACTATACACGAAGGATGATAAACATTCGAACACTTCACACATGTAGTACATGTTTTCACGGAAACAGAACACATTGAACAGACAATTTTGCTCACGATCTTACTTTTTGGCGCCATTTTCTATTTTAATATGAATCAACTACAATCATAAAGTAATGCCCTTGAAATGGTCCGGCAAAATCGCAATGTACTCTGTCAAAAGGTTCCGTTGACGGAATCCATGGATGATGTATTTTTGGTGGATCATTTTTAGTTTTACAACAACTATAACAGTTTAATGTTACGTCGCAAATATCTTTATCAATCCCTGGCCACCAACAATAGCTTCATGCTAACATTTTCATCTTTGTGGCCCCGAAATGTCCTACATGTAATTCATCTAAAATACTTTTCCTAAGTGTCTGAGGAATATACACTCTCAAACCGCGCATTATGCATTCGCTTTGAAGTGAAAACTCACTCTGATCAATATTAAATCTATACTGAGGTAATACCACTCTCCCAAATCTCAAACCATCCAACAATTTGGTAACATCAGAATCCTTTTTTGTATGTTCCTCTAAATCTTTGACTGATATTGGCAAAACATTTATCTGGTTTAAATTAAATACTTCAGCTTGTTCTAATTTATTATTATAATTTATTATATCACGTTGCCATAACTCCCATAGGTAGCGGAAATCTTCTGCTTCCGTTTGGTATATATATTGTTAAGATCAGGTGAAAATCTGACTTATGCAGTTTGTATATTCGCAGCCGTGCGAGAATCGTCGAGCGTAAAACCGACAATGTTCATTATTTTTTTTCTACCAGTAATAGTTATGATTTCAAGTTGCCATAACTATGACAATTAAAGCAAGGTTTGTGCTTTCTTTTGCTGCTATATATTCCAAGATTCGTTCAGTACTAACGGAGATATGCGACTTGTAAAATGGCGAAATTTGGGAAAATAATGACATTCATTTGCATTTTTTAGGTAGTAATTATGATTAGATCCAGTTGCCATAACTACCATACATTCAGTAAGTTATGGGCTTTCTAATGAGGTATAGTTCATTCAAATCGGTTGAAATTTTTTTTTGTTGCTAACTTTTATTGCTGGTTCTGGGCCATACCGTATACTGTATATAGGAGCGAGGAATCTTCAACGTTCGTTAGTTGTTTTCTAGCATTAATTAGGGTAATATCACGTTGCCATAACTCCCATAGGTAGCTGATATCTTCTTCTTTCGTTTGGTATATATATATTGTTAAGATCAGGTGAAAATCTGACTTATGCAGTTTGTTTGTTCGCAGCCCTGCGGGAATCGTCGAGCGTAAACCCGACATGTTCATTAATTTTTTTCTATGAGTATTTGTTTTGATTTCAAGTTGCCTTAACTATGACAATTAAAGCAAGGTTTGTGCTTTCTTTTGCTGCTATATACTCCAAGATTCGTTCAGTACTAACGGAGATATGCGACTTGTAAAATGGCGAAATTTGGGAAAATAATGACATTCTTTTGCATTTTTTAGGTAGTAATTATGATTAGATCCAGTTGCCATAACTACCATACATTCAGTACGTTATGGGCTTTCTAATGAGGTATAGTTTATTCAAATCGGTTGAATTTTTTTTTTGTTGCTAACTTTTATTGCTGGTTCTAGGCCTATACCGTATACGTATATAGGAGAGAATAAGGTCCAACGTTCGTTATTTATTTTCTAGCATTAATTAGCGTAATATCACGTTGCCATAACTCCCATAGGTAGCGGAAATCTTCTGCTTTCGTTTGGTATATACAGTGTCGGCCAGTTTCAGACGCCGTATAGCCCATAAGAGAGAGCAAGAAACCAATATAAAGGCGGTCACTGCATGCCCCCACCAAGCGACATGAACCAACCACGAGGCCGTGCTAGCGCGGTGCCTGCATTGGTGGGGATGTGTTTCAAACGTTCTCTCTCGCACTCGCACAAAACTGATGCGGCGGCTGGAATTGGCCGACACTGTATATTGTTAAGATCAGGTGAAAATCTGACTTATGCAGTTTGTATATTCGCAGCCCTGCGAGAATCGTCGAGCGTAAAACCGACAATGTTCATTAATTTTTTTCTACCAGTAATAGTTTTGATTTCAAGTTGCCATAACTATGACAATTAAAGCAAGGTTTGTGCTTTCTTTTGCTGCTATATATTCCAAGATTCGTTCAGTACTAACGGAGATATGCGACTTGTAAAATGGCGAAATTTGGGAAAATAATGACATTCATTTGCATTTTTTAGGTAGTAATTATGATTAGATCCAGTTGCCATAACTACCATACATTCAGTAAGTTATGGGCTTTCTAATGAGGTATAGTTCATTCAAATCGGTTGAAATTTTTTTTTGTTGCTAACTTTTATTGCTGGTTCTGGGCCATACCGTATACTGTATATAGGAGCGAGGAATCTTCAACGTTCGTTAGTTGTTTTCTAGCATTAATTAGGGTAATATCACGTTGCCATAACTCCCATAGGTAGCTGATATCTTCTTCTTTCGTTTGGTATATATATATTGTTAAGATCAGGTGAAAATCTGACTTATGCAGTTTGTTTGTTCGCAGCCCTGCGGGAATCGTCGAGCGTAAACCCGACATGTTCATTAATTTTTTTCTATGAGTATTTGTTTTGATTTCAAGTTGCCTTAACTATGACAATTAAAGCAAGGTTTGTGCTTTCTTTTGCTGCTATATACTCCAAGATTCGTTCAGTACTAACGGAGATATGCGACTTGTAAAATGGCGAAATTTGGGAAAATAATGACATTCTTTTGCATTTTTTAGGTAGTAATTATGATTAGATCCAGTTGCCATAACTACCATACATTCAGTACGTTATGGGCTTTCTAATGAGGTATAGTTCATTCAAATCGGTTGAATTTTTTTTTGTTGCTAACTTTTATTGCTGGTTCTAGGCCTATACCGTATACGTATATAGGAGAGAATAAGGTCCAACGTTCGTTATTTATTTTCTAGCATTAATTAGCGTAATATCACGTTGCCATAACTCCCATAGGTAGCGGAAATCTTCTGCTTTCGTTTGGTATATATATTGTTAAGATCAGGTGAAAATCTGACTTATGCAGTTTGTATATTCGCAGCCCTGCGAGAATCGTCGAGCGTAAAACCGACAATGTTCATTAATTTTTTTCTACCAGTAATAGTTTTGATTTCAAGTTGCCATAACTATGACAATTAAAGCAAGGTTTGTGCTTTCTTTTGCTGCTATATATTCCAAGATTCGTTCAGTACTAACGGAGATGTGCGACTTGTAAAATGGCGAAATTTGGGAAAATAATGACATTCATTTGCATTTTTTAGGTAGTAATTATGATTAGATCCAGTTGCCATAACTACCATACATTCAGTACGTTATGGGCTTTCTAATGAGGTATAGTTCATTCAAATCGGTTGAAAATTTTTTTTGTTGCTAACTTTTATTGCTGGTTCTAGGCCTATACCGTATACGTATATAGGAGAGAATAAGCTCCAACGTTCGTTATTTATTTTCTAGCATTAATTAGCGTAATATCGCGTTGCCATAACTCCCATAGGTAGCGGAAATCTTCTGCTTTCGTTTGGTATATATATTGTTAAGATCAGGTGAAAATCTGACTTATGCAGTTTGTATATTCGCAGCCCTGCGAGAATCGTCGAGCGTAAAACCGACAATGTTCATTAATTTTTTTCTACCAGTAATAGTTTTGATTTCAAGTTGCCATAACTATGACAATTAAAGCAAGGTTTGTGCTTTCTTTTGCTGCTATATATTCCAAGATTCGTTCAGTACTAACGGAGATATGCGACTTGTAAAATGGCGAAATTTCGGAAAATAATGACATTCATTTGCATTTTTTAGGTAGTAATTATGAATAGATCCAGTTGCCATAACTACCATACATTCAGTACGTTATGGGCTTTCTAATGAGGTATAGTTCATTCAAATCGGTTGAATTTTTTTTTTTTTGCTAACTTTTATTGCTAACTTCTCCCCGGTCAAAGTTTTACGTTTTACGCTCTTTTAAGCACGTGGATGCACTTAGCCGCAGTCCCGTTATCGAAGTATTGCAAGTAGATCTCACGCAAGTGGACTGGACAACTGGTGCTCAATTACATGACGAATACGTCAGTATAATAAGAAATATTTTAACTAAAGGTGTACATAATTTTGCAACAATGCAGTACTTCGATACATATCAGTTGCAGAATGTCGAAACGATTTGACAATGAAAGCTTGGGTCGTACTTGAAGTTACTAGAATGCAAATATGTCTATTGTGTCATTTTGCCGCGGAGTATTTAAGAACGGCGAAGTCATTCAAACGTATCCGTGATATTATTGGTTTGTAGATATGTCTAAATTTGTGAAAAAAAGAATACATTGTGGCGTGCTTGAATTGTCCATGTTACAAGTAAATAACCGCCAGAAAGCAATTTGTAGTGGAGAGATTCACAAAATTTACGATAAATGAAGCAGCGCGGGACTCTAAGACAAGGTACGTGGTGAAAGTGATACAAGGTATTCTTCACTTATTTGGAGTCCCGTCAAGAGTAATAAGTGATCGATGAGCTATGGTTACGTCAAATACCTTTAAGATATTTGGCAAAACGTACAGAATAAAACATGTTCTCAACACTGTTGATACATCACGGGCAAACGGTCAGTGTGAACGCTACGGTAACACGATATGTAGTTACCGCATTGGCAACAATGACTGCCGGAAAAGCGCCAGGTGTACGGGAGAGGTATGTAAAAGAAAGCTCAAGGTCCATACAAGGTGGTGCGAGCCGATAAAGCCTGATACGAAATAAAAGATCTACGAAAGGAGTCCAGGTAATTAACGACAGTAAGGCTACTTAAAGCCATGGATATCCACGATATAGAGGCAAAATAGCGATGGTAGGTTACGGTAAGATGCGACGGGATCACTGATTCAACGGAACCTTACGATACGATGATATATAGTAAAGATTCAATGTTAAAAACGCAGAAAGACCATAATACAACAATGCATACCCAAGTATTGTGCCTTTTCGACTAAGTAAGATTAAAAGCAATAATAGGTATGTTCGAGTAGTGAAAAAAAAAATAGTTTTAAATTGTTAAAACAGAATAAGCCAGATATGTTTCTATGACAACTGCATTATAAATAATAATGAAAGATCATTTGTGTTACTTGCTCGAACAAAGCTATTAGTACTCAAGCCGATCATTCTAAGGTACATATGATAAATTAAGAATTAAATAACATGTAATGCTTATAGAAAGAGTCAATGTAGAGGCACTATGTGTATTTACAATCACAACGGTGATGTATGATCCAACGGGATCAGGATTTGGCAGATTTTGTTTTGTTTTGTTTGTTCCAGGAACACAAAACGTTATATTTGCTAATCACGTACGCAAATCATCATCCAACAGGATTACTGGTTCAACGGAACCACAAGAAATCACAACCCTGATTATGGTCTAACCAACGGGATCGAGGTTTGGTAGAACCTTTTGTTTTGTTTGTTCCAGGAACACAAAACGTTATAGGTATTTGCGAATTACGGCTGCAAGTCATCATCCAACGGGATTACTGGTTCGATGGAACCATAAGAAATCAAAACGGCGATTATGATCCGATGCGATCGAAGTTTGGCTGAATTTGTTGTTTTGTTTGTTCCAGGAACACAAAACGTCGTATTTGCTAATCACGGACGTGTCATCAAACGAGATTACTGATTCGACGGAACCATAATAAATCACAACTGTGATTATGATTCAACGGCATCGAGGTTTGGCATAACCTTTGTTTTCGATTGTTTTAGGAACACAAAATGTTATCTTTGCTAATCATAGATGCACGTCATTATCATCTAACGGGATTACTGGTTCGACGGAACCATATGAAATCACAACGGTGATTTATAATAAAACAGTTTGTTTTGTTTGTTTTAGGAACATGAAACTTTATAGTTGCTAATTACGGATGCAAGTTATGATCCAACAGGATCGCTGGTTCGACGGAACCATATGAAATCACAACGGTGATTTATAATAAAACAGTTTGTTTTGTTTGTTTTAGGAACATGAAACTTTATAGTTGCTAATTACGGATGCAAGTTATGATCCAACAGGATCGCTGGTTCGACGGAACCATATGAAATCACAACGGTGATTTATAATAAAACTATTTGTTTGTTTGTTTTAGGAGCACGAAACTTCATATTTGTTAATCACGGATGCAAATCATGATCCAACGGGATCGCTGGTTCGACGGAACCATACGAAATCACAACGGTGATTTATAATAAAACCATTTATTTTGTTTGTTTTAGGAACATGAACCTTCATATTTGCAAAACACGCATGCAAATCTTGATCCAACGGGAACACTGGTTCGACGGAACTATACGAAATCACGACGGTGATTATATATTAACGGAATCATTGATTCAACGTAATCATTGATTCACCGAAATCACGACGATGATTATGAACCATACGAAATCACGACGGTGATTATATATTAACGGAATCATTGATTCAACGTAATCATTGATTCAACGAAATCACGACGGTGATTATGATCCAACGGGATCGCTGGTTCAACGGAACCATATGAAATCACGACGGTGATTATATATTAACGAAATCATTGATTCAACGTAATCATTGATTCAACGAAATCACAACGGTGATTATGATCCGACGGGATCGCAGGTTCGACGGAACCATACGAAAAACAACGGTAATGTATAATCCAACAATTTGCCTTGTTTGTTTGTTTTAGGAGGACGAAACTTCACATTTACTAATTACAGATGCAAATAATGATCCAATGGGATCGCTGGTTCGACGGAACCATACGAAATCACAACGGTGATTTATCATCCATCAATTTGTTTTGTTTGTTTTAGGAGCACAAAATCTTTGTATTTGCTCATTACAAATGCAAATTATGATTCAACAGGATCACTGGTTCGACGGAACCATACGAAATCACGACGGTGATTATATACGAGTATTAACGGAATCATTGATTCAACGAAATCGCAACGGTGATTACGATCCATCGGAATCGCTACTAATCGCTAATTCAACAATTTGTTTTGTTTGTTTTAGGAGAACGAAATTTCATATTTGCTAATTACAGACAAAATTATGATCCAACGGGGTCGCTGGTTCGACGGAACCATACGAAATCACAACGGTGATTATATTTTAACGGAATCAATGATTCAAAGTAATCATTGATTCAACGAAATCACAACGGTGATTACGATCCGACGGGATCGCTGGTTCGACGGAACCTTACGAAGGCACGACGGTGACTATATTTTAACGGAATCGTTGATTCAACGTAATCATTGATTCAACGAAATCATAGCGGTGATTATGATCCAACGGGATCGCGGGTTCAACGGAACCATACGAAGTCACGACGGTGACTTAAGACCCGATGGGGTCAAGGTATGACAAAATACTTATTTGTTTTTATTGTTCTAGGGACGTTCGAAGGACTGAGGACAGCCCTATATTTTCAGGATGGCCGAATGTACGATATCACAGACAGACGGGCGGTTCAATGGCATTCTCTGGCAACACCACGTCTATGTTTACGTTGGGGGCGTTTCTTCAAGTGGCCACCGCAGGATTACTTGTGACCCAAGGCCTTATTTAGGACACATTAATATATAGACGTTCATACAGATTACATCGTCGTTGTATTATGTCTCCGATAACTTCATTATACATAATTAGTTCGATGTATACATGTCTTATTTCCAAACGTCTTACACTTATGATGAAGCGAAAAGAAAAGAGTTACGGCAAAGTATAGCCTCCGAATCTGAAGATTTAGGGCAAATGTATGGCAGGGAACATCGATATGATAAATGTTCATAACAACAACATGGAAAGAAAATGAAAGAACAATCTGCAAGCGAATCGTCCGGCTGTAACCAACACCACCACTACGATATTTGCAAGGTACATTTACACACCAAATTCTCTACCTAGAGACATTAGAGATAAAACTCTATAGTATAAATATAAAAAAATGCGGATGTGGTTGCTTCGGGTACTGTCTGTGCGCTGCTTTATTCCCTACAAATGCTCACTCAGACCGTATTTCGTCCTATCCTCACTACTTAGATGTCTTAAATTTTGAAGGTAAAACTTTTCTTGTAAAATTAGAAGGTACTCCTCTAATTGAACAGTTAAATAATTTAAGCATAAACATATATGGTTTGGAGTACGACTCCCAAACGTGAACGAATAATGTGGTGGGGCGAAGAGGAGGCATACGCTATATTAAAAAATGCTTGCCAAAAAGAAGAGTGCTTGACATATGGAGAACATGTGGCTAATTAGCTGCGAAATTTAAGTCCTAGAGCACAAACTATAGTAAAGCATATAAAAAATAATGCATTGTTTGAAGCAGATATGGGCAAGTATGACGGTGAGATTGTTCATAGTGGCACTGCTACATCTTCCGGAACAGAGAGTATATCTACTTATTGTATTGCACCTTCGCGCACAACTGTCGCACACCTATCTCCTCCAACATTTGCGCCGAGGTTTCCTGAATTTGTGGAGGCATCCAGGCCCTCAGAAAACTTTTCCTCGTTTCAAGTACTTTCCGAATTTCTAACTACTAAATCTCTGACATAATGATGTAACTTTTTGTGCAAAGAAATTGCGTTCCTTGGACATGTTGTGACAGGTATCAAGCCTGACCCGTTGCAGAATTAACCAAACTCCTTATCCGTTTGTTAAAGAAAAACGTAAACTTCAATTCTGATACGTCGTGAAAAGATTCATTCGAACGTTGCAAAGAAATTTCTCTATGCCGTTTATACTTACAACTGATGCCTCGAATTTTGCAATAGGCGCGGTTTTATCACATCTTGGTTCCGATAGACCAATCGCATTTGCCTCTCGGACTCTGAACGATACCGAGCTTAGGTATTCTACCATCCAAAAAGAACTGCTCAGTGTCACGTATAGCACCCGTCAATTTAGGCCTTACCTTTTTGGAAATAAATTCATCCTTATAACTGATCATGCTCCTTTAAAATGGTTATTTTCAATTAAAGACCCAAGAAGTATACTTACTCGTTGGCGATTGAAACTAGCTGAATTCGATTTTGATATCGTCCACAAACCCGGCAAATTTAATGCTCTTTCGCGCATCAAAATAAATAAAATATCATTTAAAACCTTTCAAAACTTTTTAGATAGCATGAATAACATCTCGTTAAAGAATCTTGTAAAATTTGCCAAATGAATAAAATTGATAGACAGTGTCGTAAACAACCGTTACAATTAGTAGTCCCAAATAAACCAAATAAACCCTTCGAAAGAATTTCTATGGATTTGCTATTTATACGTAAGAACTATATTCTAACCGTGATAGATAACTTAACTCGTTACGCTCAAGCATACATTTTAACAAACAAAACGCCAAAGTGCATACTTAACAAATTAAAAGTTTTTATGCAACACTAAACAATTCCCGAGACTATACCGACAATGGCACTGAGTTTATAAATAAAAAATTTAAAGAGTTTTGTGCAAAATTCCAAATAGTTCACAAGGTTTCAGCCGTTGAACATTTGCAATCTCAAGGATTAATTGAAAGGCTTCATGCTACCATTACCGAAACAATTCGATGTTGCATTAACGATGAAAATTCTAATTTCCAAATTTTGGAAGATGCGCTCGTGGTAGCCCTAAATTCATATAACAAATCGATGCAACTAAAAGAACACCTTTCGAAATTACCTTCCCATATTTATGTGACTCGGATAGCGATACTACGGAGCTTATTGACGTAAAAAGGGCCGATCTCCAGACAAAAGGGAAAAGTAAAATAACTTTTGATAGCAAGTTTAAATTTAAAGAACGGAATTTTAACGTTGATCAACTCGTTCTCTTGAAACGGAAAGCTAACTCCGAAAAGTTAACCGAATTTCAAGGACCATATAAAATTCTAGTTGTTGCCAACAAACAAAACAGCTGTCCTAAAGTTAAATAAGAAGATATCCAAATTTCATTACGACCAATTAAAAGCTTTTGTACAGGATTTAAATCCCTAAATCCACTTAGATCTCATTCACATACTCCATTGTTTTTTTGTTATGTTTCAGATTGTTGGTCATGTCGTACACCAGGTTAATTCGAAATTTAACGACACCTTATATAAATTAAAACTGTATGAGAATATTTTGTTGTAATGGATGGACGAGTATATAAAGCGTAATCTCCAAACGGGAAGAGAAACCATATATTTGGCATATAAGTTTGTTTGGAAAAACTATTCTATAATTGACCCAAACTTGTTACTTCAAGAAATGGGAAAATTCCCTGCATATTAACTACTGATAATCTTCCAAAAAGTTCTAATGCGGACACCTTGGCCCATCTTGTTAAAATTTGTTCATTTGAGTCATGTGTTTCATCCGATAAATTTGTGATTGTCTTGAAGATCCCACTACTTAGATAGCGAGATGTTCACGTCATACCATGTGCTTCCATTTCCATCATATCCAAATCAAACGTCCATCCTAATACCCAGCATAGAGTACACAATCTTACAGTTTACGCTGTACGTGGAATTTAACCAAGATTACCAATCAAAGTGCAAAATACTAATGAACTCCTTTATCTGTTCGAGCCCAACCGTAATGGAAGTAAGCACCGGAACTTGCGAAGTTCAAGTCATTACACACCGAGACCAGCCCGAGTGCAACCCCATCCACTTAGAAGGAGGCCTGGTGAAAGCTGCCCAGATCCAATATCAGCTCCAATCCACTGTCTTGCCCCTGTTTTGGTACCATCAAAAACAGAAGACTGCAGACTATACGCGAAGTTTATCGAGAAGTTCTCGATAAAGAGAAGTATTAATATTTCAATTTCAAATATTACGAATCTGACAGCTCTTTACAATTATAATACAGTAGCGGCTCGTGATTTGTTTAATTGGGTGGGCAAAATATCAATGCATTTTTATGGAATTATTTAATGAAGTGTTACTACATGTTATTAAGTAAACACTACAAATTTGAACCGACATATTTTTAAGAAGTACTTAACCGCAAAAACCATCAAGAAGGTCGAGTAAACACTAAACAACCCTAATAAAACAGCCGGCTTTTTGCGCGAATTTGTTACATGTGCTATTGCCTATTTAGCTATTAGAATACGTCTATGCTGTGGTATCGGGTTATCTGCCTAGGCCTATGACGTCACACATGCATTTTTCGCTACCCCCACTCCTCCGGCTTACTGGACACTTTACGCGCTTGCAGTAGAAAACCGTCACCGCTGGTGGGCACGATCTCAAGTGCCACCCCGACCTGATAGTTTCGGTTGCATACACTACCGTTATTTACCAATTCTACGGCCAGTAGCGTAGCAGCGTTGGATTTTATTATGTATTCAATATAATAATGCAGGCCTATTGACAGTGGTTATAAGGAATTTATATTAGGCAAATACTTAACTGCAACAAATATTGTATTAATAACGTCCAAATAAAAATGTGAAACACTGAATACCAGTACCAGGTGATCCAATATTTTTTGGGTGGGCACTGCCCACCCTGCCACCCCTGACAAGCCGCCACTGTTATAATAATACCAGTAAATTGATCGATACTGATTTATGTGATTTTAGAAAAATTAAAAAGTTAATGCATGACCAAAGTTCGAAAATTAGTAGCATAGGAAACACTAATAATAATGTTAACACAACTTCCGTCCTTTCAGTTTTTGCAATATGTTTAATTCTAACATTTGTCATTTATGTTGTCATAAAAAACTAATTAGATTTATTAAGAATAGGAATAATAATAATAATAACAATCAAGGCCTCGGCCCGCACCACGTACCAGACCTGTTAATCTGCGTACTCTATTCTCTAGCAATCAATAATCAATAATTATGCTATTTTGTATTATATAGTTTTTCTATCTTTATATTTTCTTGGTGTCAATTCTTAGGGGGGAGTTGTTACGGACCTGGCATGAATACGGGTCCTGCTAAGTTATAGGCACAGCAATTATGCTGAATACTGATAATTGATTAGGTATAGAAATACTAGATTTGTTTGAACCGTCGGCAACTATAGACGCAATAAAGTGATTCCGAAGATTCTTTTGTCTATCACTCCAACAACCCGGACCTCATTTAAAACCCCATCATAAAATTTGTGTGTCGTCCATTGGAATGGATAAAAAACCTTCAAGTCAAAAATGTTTCCTATTTATTTATTATTTTTCTCAGTTCAGGATTAATTCTAAAAGATATTTAACGGATGAAGAATTAAGAATACTCGCAAATGATGACAAGTCGGATATAGATATTCTATCTGATGAGGACGACGAGCGGTTACCAGAAGATAATTTTGAGAATGCAGTCGATCAAGATGGTAGGTTTGGTTTTGTTATACTGGATGTCTGGTTTCTTGACATGTATTGTCAGTGATCATGAATTAGATGGCACAACAGAGAGTGAAAATACCGTACATATCATATAACTTTTCAAAGTGATTTGCAGTTATTTATATTTTTACATGCAATTTTATATGCTTATAAGGCTTGGATTATTATTATTATTATATGTTGCCACTTTTGCGAATTTATAGCGGATGGTCAGAATACCCTAGGGCCTAGACAATTCGACATAATCTCATAGTAAACTCTAATCTTTGTACTTCCACGTGAGCATAAATCAAAAATTATGATAAACCTGATTTGATTGGATTTTGAACACAAATTCGTTTTTAGTAATTTTGCCATTGAAGATTAGGTATTGTTAGCGTCGAGGTGACGACTGCTTGACGTAACAACCAGACGGCTGAGGTTGCAGACGTCGCAGTGACTGTGCTGCAGCACCAGCGGAGTGTTGGGGGCTGTGTGAGGAAAAGGAAAACTACCAATTCCCAATTTAACTATGATTTTATTTATTAAAATTTGGTGGATGATTCTTCTGCGTTCTCTTCTTCTTTCTTCTTTGTTTCACTAATTTTTTGGCGCACTGGATCGACTTTTACACTTCACTTGATTTCTTGATTTTCCGAACTTATCCGCACTCTTCTAGATCTTCTTCTATCCTTATCGTTTCTTACGTCTATATATCTTTTTCCCCAGTTCCACTCTTTGCTCGACACATCGTATGACTTTTATTAACCAATGAAAATGAAGTAAAGAATGACGAAAAGCTTGGTCTGCAAAAAGTGCAACTGCTCGACGCACGTATGCACAATTCCTAGAATTCGTTTATGAAATATAAAATCCTTAGTTCTGTATGTTCCCATTTATTCACTTAATTTATTATACTTTTACCAAAAGGGGTGTAAAGGCGTTAGGACTTTACAACACCTCCCCACTATTTTTGAAAATTGTACCGAGGATTGGTGCAATTTTCACTCGCGACTTTGTTAACATTCTGTTCAAGCTCTATTTGCGGATCTGGTTGAATATTGTCTTTAACTTTAAGGTTTGAAATGAACTTTGAAAATTTAGGATAGCATAAATATATGATGGTTAAGATAACAATGGCTATAATAAGCGTATAAATAAAGGAATAATGAATTCGTGTGTGTTGTGTTAATTCTTCGTGTGCTTTTAATACTTCTAAACGTTGACCTAAACTATTAATGGCTTGATCATTGTCAGTTAATACCATGGATGATGATATTGACGGAAGGTAAATATTTTGTGTTTCAAACAATTTATCAAATTTGGAAGAGAGATTTAAATACGGAATATATGTTACCGTTATACGATCTTTAAAAACGTTATGAGGAGTTAATGATACTGATTTTGTGTATGCAGTACAATTTGAGGTAATATTTAAAATGCCGGTTCCTAATAAGGTGACCGTAGTTACTTTTTCGCTAAGTTTGCAATTTATATGAAGAAAATCCTCTACTGGTGTAGCAAATATCCAAGAGTTTGGTTGAGCTAATTGTATAAATAGGGTTTGTTTAATATTGACAATTCTTTTGTTACAATTTTTCCAATCTTTGTTGGTTAATGTTAAGTAATTAACTTCGCAATCAGTGCTAAAATGAGATCGGTAAATAGGCTTGGTATTTTTACAGATATACATGTCTGGCATTTTCTTACAAAAAGAAAATTCGTTTGATGTCAGATAAAAATAATATTGATTCCTTCTATCATTCACTAGGTATGGAAATTTTGGAACAGTGACAGAAAATGTAGACTTAGCTAGATGATTTGGAATACTAGAGAGTTTCAGAATTTCGTACATTCGTGAATCGACTAAGGGTACATGAATTATAAAACTTAATTTGTTATCTATAAAAAATATTTCTATTTCTGCAGTGCTATATATTATTTCAATGTTTTCAAGTTTTAAAGGTAATGGAAAATTTAAATTCGTTAGAGAATTCTGTTTGGCAGTTAAATCATCGATAATACGTTGAGGACTTAAAACTAAAGGATGTAATATTGCTCTTTCAGCTAATGATATAACATTAATTAAATTGTTTTGGGCTAAACGAAATGAACTTAGAACTATATTTAACACTAAAACTAAGTCGTCTAATTTTATAGCTAATTGATTTTTGAAAGTTTGTGTCGCAGCACCATGTAATAATAATGTAAACTTCTTTGAAATATTTTTAAGCTTATTATCTACTTGTTTAAAATACAGATTATGATTACCTTTAGTACTATTTAATATGTGAACAGTACTCTCTAAAATAGAAGTTTGCTCCTTCATGAGTGATAGTAAATGACTTTGGTTAGATTTCAAATTTTCAATTTGCTGGTTGTAATGGTTAGCATCTTCCTCATCCAAAGTTCCGAACAAGGTTTTGGATAAGGATCCTACTACGTTTATTAATCCTCGTTTTTTGATTTTATTTGAATTTATGCCTAATAATTGCTGAATTAAATCGTTCTGTAATTTGCAATTGAACAATTCGATAGCTAGTGTAGAGTTTAGTAAGGAACATCGTTCTGAGCTCACATTTTGGATAATGGAATGATCGCAAAATATGGAAATTTGGTTGTGGTATGTCTTAATAATTTCGTATTCAGAATAATAATTGTTTAAATCCAGGTAGGTGATTACTTTCCAGTAGTCGTGGTTTAATCTTAAATTTCCCACTTTCTCATAATATAGAGCAGTGTTGTTGAGATGTTGAATTGAATACTGGCTAACGACGAAAGAACATAGGAACAGGAACGGATTCAGGATCAGGAACAATGCCATCTGAAAAAACATTTGTATTAGCAGCTAATCGATAAATAATTTTAATCTGTTCTTGTGCACTTTAACTGATTTATTGTTTATTTTGATTGTGCAATTTTGATCACTGTTGATTGAGATTACTTCGTACGGACCTTGGTAAAGGGGTAGCAATTTCTTTGGCTTCCCTACAATGCTGGTTTCATTTTTCAATAGAACTCTGTCTCCGGTTTTTAAACTTAAATTGTTAACGGTTTTATCGTAATTTATCTTCGCGCGCTCTTTGTTTTGAATTAAAGTTTCTCTTGCAATTTGATGGCTGTGTTGGAGTCGTGATCTTAGCTCGTTATAGTAATCATCAAAATTATATATTACTTCAGGATCCTTCTTTAAGGATGATGGTAAGTCGGGTTTTCTACCGTAAATGAGTTCAAATGGTGTGAAATTTGTAGCAGAACTTGGAGTGGAATTAAATGTAAATGTTGCATAAGGCATAAAGGTGTCCCAGTTATCGAGATCCTTGTTAATGAAACATCGAAGATACTCTACTAAAGTTCGGTGCGATCGCTCTACGCTGCCGTTACTTTGCGGATGAAAAGCTGTCGTTTGTAATTTCTTTATTCCTAATAATTTGCATGTTTCCTTGAAAATTGAACTAAGAAAGTTTGAACCTTGATCAGTGACAACAAATTTTGGTACACCGTATAAACATATTACGTTGGTGACGAATGCTCTGGCGACTGTCTGTGCTTCTTGATTTGGTATAGGGATAGCGATTGAAAATTTAGATAGATCATCCTGGAATGTTAAAAGATGTTTGTTGAGATTTTCGGTTTGGCTTAGAGGACCTACTATGTCTAAGAAGACCTTTTCGAAAGGATGTGACGAAGTTGTTGTGATTGCCATGGGAATTTGTGTTCTCTTAGATACTTTGGTCTTCTGACAAAGTTCGCAAGCTTTGACGTATCTTTTTATGTCGCGATACATTTTGTGCCATTTATGATATGATTTTATTCTGTTGTATGTACGATTTACGCCCTGGTGTCCACCGATAGGTGTGACGTGAAATTCTGCAAGTATTTTTTCTATATCCTCAGGTGATAGATTTTCATTGCGCTGGTTATGCTGAATGTGAATTTTAACGTTTGTTTGTCTAAAAATGTATCTTAGCATGGTACGTATTACATCTAACTTTAAACGTTGGTCTTTGATTTCTGAGCTTGGAATGACAAATGAGTCAATGGCATTTTGTATGCAATGGTCTTTTAGATTTTGAAAACTATAAAAAATATCAGAATATTCGGGTTTATTAATTAATTTAGTCTTAATGAATATGTTATAAACATTTTTCAAGTTTTGTTTAGTTTTATGGAAATCTGTTAGTGACATGTTATTATTATTCATGGAATTATCGTCCAAAGATACGAAATGTATTATATTGGGTGATGGCGGTTCAGAATTTGTGTCGATGATGTTATTATTAATAAAAACCTTTTTTTCGATATCTTTTAAATATGTGTCGTATGCGGTTTGGTCTACATTGTGAATTGCAAACATACGAGACAATCCATCAGCATTTAGATTTAGCTTTCCGGGTTTATACTGAATTTCATACTCATACTCTTCGAGCTTTAGCCTGAATCGCATAAGTCGGGATGACGGGTTGGACACAGAAAACAGATAAATCAAGGGTTTGTGATCGGTCAAAATTTTGAATATTCTGCCAAAAAGGTACGGCCTAAAATGCTGGACAGTCCATATGATTCCAAGAAGTTCACGTTCTATAGTTGAATAGTTTCTTTCGGCTTTATTCAATGTCCTGGAAGCATATGCGATAGGAAGATCCTGGCCTACGGTACCCTGAGAAAGAACACCTCCAATTGCGTTTTGACTTGCATCAGTAGTCACAAGAAATTCTTTGGAGAAGTCTGGGAATTGTAAAATAGGAGGGTTCACTAATTTACCTTTAAGTTTTTCAAATGAGTCTTTACAACGAGAATCAAAATAAATTTAACATCCTTCTTTAATAGATTGTTAAGTGGACTTGCAATTTCCGAAAAGTTTGGGATAAATTTGCGATAGTAGCTAGCTAGACCCATAAAAGATTTGACATGTTTGGGCGTTTTTGGAATAGGGAAATTTTGCACGGCGTCGGTTTTCCTCGGATCTGGTTTAATACCGTCTTCAGAAATGACATGCCCAAGATATGCTATTTCCTTTCGAAGGAAACTGCACTTACTCGGCTGCAATTTGAGATTATGTTCGCGTAGTCTAGTAAAAACACATTTTAATTTATTATTGTGGTCGATAAGGGATGAACCGAAGATGACAATGTCGTCAAGATAAACAAGGCACATGATTCCTTGCATCCCTGTTAAGACGTTATTCATCAAACGCTGGAATGTGGTTGGGGATCCTTTCAATCCCATTGGAAGTCGTTTAAACTGATAATGTTCACCGAAAAATGAAAAGGCTGTGACAGGTTTGCTTTTCTCGTCTAAAGAAATCTGGTAAAAACCCGTGGCCAAATCGATAACAGAAAAATATTTTGAACTACCCAATTGGTCCAATATCTCTGAGATATTAGGCAATGGATAAGCGTCAGCTTCAGTGGAATCATTTAATTTTCGAAAATCGACTACTAATCTCCATCTTCGATTTCCGGATGAATCGGGTTTCTTGGGTACTATTAGGATGGGCGCGTTATACGGGGATTTGCTATGTTCGATAATCTCTTCATCGAGCATTTTCTCTATTTGTTGCTTAATTTCGGATTTTTGGGCTTCGGGTAATCGGTATGGCTTAACAAATATCGGACGCGTAGTGGTTAATGGAATCGAATGTTCCATCGAGGTTGTGTGAGTTAGCTTATCACCGGATAAATAAAATATATCATTAAATTCTGCGACGATGTCTATAATTGAACTATTTTCTTCTGAGTTTAGATGAGTTGTATCGATATCGGATAGCAATTGATCAATTCGACTTGAGTTATCATGAGGCAGTATGGAGTCAATACAATAATAATTTTCTAGATCATCAAATTCAAGTTCATTAACATTAAAAATTACCGGATGTTGATGAGGATTTAGCAATTTTACTTTATAATATCCATCGATAGGATTTGCTATGGAATTTCCGACCATTATACCTGATTTTAATTGTTTTTGCAAACAGACTTTTGTATTAGTGAAATCGATTGGCAATTGTGCTGTATATTCTGACCTAGGAGGAACGATTACGCTGTTGTTTTTTGACATGGGAAGAGTGTGGTACATATTATCAACTATCATTGTTGTTGTTAAATCTTTATAACTGATTTGAGCGGAATATTTTTCTAAGAAATCTCCCCCAAGGATGCCCGAACAGGTTAATGGAAAATCGTCAGATACGAGATGCACAGGATGTGTTACGAATACATTTTCAGCTAATTGGAATTTACCCTCACATGAGCCCAAAGAAGATACGATTTCGTTCGTGATTCCCTTTATTTTTAATGTGTTGCTCGTATTTATTTGTATATCAGTTTCTGCATGACCTACTTTTAAAATGCTTATGTCAGAAGCGGTGTCGAGTAACATTCGTGCAGTCTGGCCCTTGGCTAGAGATAAAGCAATATCTACATAATACGATTTAGAGTTTTTGCAACCTATGGAGTACACATGAAAGTCTTGATTTTTATTATCGGGTGATTTAGTTTGATTACATTCATTGATTTCAGAATTTTGTTTGATTTCGTGTATTGCAGAGACTTTGGAGATTTGAGCGATTTCAGAGATTTCGGGGATTGTATGGAGTTCGGCGATTTCAGAGACTTTAGCGATTTCGGAAATTGTAGAGAGTTCGGCGATTTCAGAGAATTCGGAGATTTCGGAGACTTCAGGAATTTCAGTAAATATGTCATAATAATTGTTAGAGTTTGTAGAACAGATTGGAAATTGATTTTGATGTGATTGACTGAGGCAGAGGTTCATTGTCGCCCGCTGGGTACGCTGCCTGACGTTCCTGGGCGGTTCTCGTTTCCCGGAGTTTGTTGACGCGGCGCGTACGTGGAATTTTGTCGCGGCGGATCGGATTGCTGTGCGCGGCGCTCGTTGTTATATTTACGTTTTCTACAATCCTCGATTACGTGACCTATTTTTTTACAATACCTACAGGTAATTGTTACTTGATTGATAGATGCATTGAATTCCTGTTTAATACGGGGTTGGGGATGCGGATTTGAGCTAGGATAACGTGGAAATTGATTTGTTTGTTTTTGGTAACATTGACTTTGTACATGACCTAATTTCCCACAAGTAAAACACTTTTGTGGTTGCTTATTAACTTTTGCTGGATTTTGTGGTTGAAATTTAGAATGTTTTGGAAAAAGTACACACCTTTCTTCTTGACAGGCTCCTTGAATCGCGTCTTGGAGTGTGTCATATCGTGAGGCTTTTACGATTAATTTGAATTGTGATTTTAGACCTTCGACAAATGCTTGTAACGCGAGTTTAGAATTTAATTTTCGGATGGTTTCCGATGCTTCAACGCCTTCGCTAGCTATACAAGAATCGTTCAGATCGGCACATAATCGTTCGACCCGATTGGCGTATTCTTGAACGGCTTCGCTCTGATATTGGAAGATGCTAATTAATTCTGATTGGATTTGAGCTATGGTTCTCTTTTCGAGGTACTGATCTTGTAAAGTTTTCTTTAAATCGGCCCAAGTGGCAAAGTCTTTGTATTTGATAATATTGTATGCAGGACCGGTTAACTTAGTTTTTATCACGTCTAACAATAAAGCGTGATTTGCGGCGGTTGTTGCGGTTTTTTCCACGATATCACAGCAGGATATAAAACGGTGTAAATTATTTTTATTCCCATCGAATTCTGGGATCATTTTGATCGCGGCATCCAACTGAAAAGGCATCTCTGCTGGGATATCGGGAATTTCGGGATTTTCGTTAAGATCTGGCATATAATTAATGAGTCTTACTTGTTAAAATTTAGTCTAACACTTCACGTTAGCGTCGGATGTTGATTGAATGTTGGTATGACGGCGGCGTCTCGGATTGATGCTGGTTCGATTGATGCTCGGTATGACGACGGCGTCTCGGATTGATGCTGGTTCGATTGATGCTGGTTCGTCCTTCTCGGATCGTTATAGTTGTATGGAATGGAAATTTCCTTCGGCGCAGCGCCTCACTAGTTCCCAACGCTGGACTCGTAGCGTCTCCAATAGATTACTGGCTGCTGAATCCAGGGGCTCGTTCTAAACACCTGAGTTTCTTTCAGACGCTTTAGATCAACCCAACACACCTGACACCATTTTTGTTGGGGGCTGTGTGAGGAAAAGGAAAACTACCAATTCCCAATTTAACTATGATTTTATTTATTAAAATTTGGTGGATGATTCTTCTGCGTTCTCTTCTTCTTTCTTCTTTGTTTCACTAATTTTTTGGCGCACTGGATCGACTTTTACACTTCACTTGATTTCTTGATTTTCCGAACTTATCCGCACTCTTCTAGATCTTCTTCTATCCTTATCGTTTCTTACGTCTATATATCTTTTTCCCCAGTTCCACTCTTTGCTCGACACATCGTATGACTTTTATTAACCAATGAAAATGAAGTAAAGAATGACGAAAAGCTTGGTCTGCAAAAAGTGCAACTGCTCGACGCACGTATGCACAATTCCTAGAATTCGTTTATGAAATATAAAATCCTTAGTTCTGTATGTTCCCATTTATTCACTTAATTTATTATACTTTTACCAAAAGGGGTGTAAAGGCGTTAGGACTTTACAACAGGAGAGACGGCTGCGAATATGGTTACGTTGGATACGTTTTGACATGTTGTCATTATTATATTTGTTTGAAAACATGGATTCACTTTTCGCAAATGCGGATAGAAAGATGAGTTGTCACTTTTGTTCCATGAGATCATACTTATCCGACTCTCATACGTAGGTGGGGGCAATGTTAGTGCGGATACCATCCGCCCTGGCGCTGGCTCACGCACACTGTGCACATGCGCCATCTGATGTACCAACTCAAAATTTTTTGTTATAACTGACATTTGTCAAAAAAGTTACGTACTTAAGTCAAACGCGGAAGAAACCTTTATCTTATGACGAGTTTGGTTTTTGAGTGTCACTAATAATTATTATAGGTAAGTTATGTGCGCCCTATTTTCCGAGTTTTGCTGGAATGATTAACTTGACTTTGTTTCAGTAAATTTTATTATCGTTATATTATTACTGCACAGGCTTGTCGCAGGAGTAATTAATAGGTAAGTTTCTAAGTTCTTGTATTTAAAATGACCGTTTGTTAACCGATTTGTCTTAAGATCAGTTATTACTGCCTGTGGCCCATTATTTATCGGATAGTCTATAAATTATTATTATTCAGTAAAAATATTATTATCCCATTAAATTACGAGATTTCCATCTGTCAAAAATTTCGCACGTTACTCCTGGACCGAAAAAGGGTTGTAGAGGGTGAATTATACGACGGGTCGTAATTTTTGACCTTACCCTAGCTGTTACGAGTGAATACGGGGCCCCAAAAGGCGTAATCGCCGAGACTACAGCGAATGTTTGGAGTCGACAACTGATTTTTTTTCAGATCCGCTAAAAAAGCGCTTCCTTTAATCGGCGCTATGGCGCCGAAACTAAATTTTACAACCTATCGATAGATTGAACCTTCTTCTGTCTCATTCGACCCAGAACGGCGCCGTAAAACGCGTATTTGCGGAGCTTCGAGCCCTAGCGTAAAACTGCGCTCTGCGTCAAGTCGCGCGCGAACGCAAAATTCAAAAGCTCAAACCTGGCTCAGAAACGCCCGCCGAGGGCGTACGATATGACATATCGTAGATTTGAACCTTCCTCTATCGCGACCTAGCCAAAACCGGGCCCCAGAACGCTTACTCGAAGAGACTCCAATCAAAGTTTGCCCCTCGACAAAATATCGTATTTTATGATTTATTAAAATATTGTGGCAAGGCGAAGGAACGTTTGCGCATTATGACAGCGGCTTACTGCCACTTCTCGTGAAAGAGACCATACAAGTTATTAAAAAATATAAAAACTCAGAATATTAAAAAAGAGAAGCCCAAAAATTTGAAACAATCTAGAAAACCAATGCAACCATACTCAGTCTGTCCCAAAACATCAGAATTTCTCAAAAGTTCTCAACATTTTCCAGAATCTTTCAAAACTTCTCAAGAATCATTCGAAATTTATGACATATTTTTTTTATTTGCACAAAGAAGCCAACACAATCGAAGTTTCTTTTTCTCCCTTGCCCCAGAAATGGAGCATATAATTTGGATATTTCTCAAAATCTCATAATTCTTTTTTGCCCAAAACACCGACTCCAACTCAGCTCATGTCCCATTTTCTCCTTAACCCTCAAAATGTTACTTCTTCTTAAAATAACTCTTCTGCCAATTTTTTTAAATATTTTAGAAATTAAAAAAAGAATGGTTTATTTAAAAATTTAGTCCTGTCAGCTATAAGTCCTGTGTAAATCCGGTTGTGTATTTCAAAATATCTATTTTTAGCTAGAAAATGGGAAAACCACTGGCCTGCTGCGTTCCCATATGTTTAGATCGAACTTCGTCAAGAGTTCGATTGCCAACCAACGACCCCCACTTGCTGGCTAAATGGATTAAAATTATAGGCAATTCCAAATTGGAATTCCATTTCGCAAACGACGACTTCAGCTGCGGAACGCTGAAAAAGTTGAAACACTTTGACTTCAAATATGTATATGTTACGGTAAAAGTAGATATTGCGGCAAATGTACACATTTTCCGGTAAATGTGCACATTTGCCTCCTCGTTTGGGTAATGTGCATTCAACTAACATTTACAATTTCAAAGAAGGGAAATGTACATTGAATTCACAGTGACCATGTCGTTTTGGTAAATGTGAGCATACAAAATACGAAATCGCAAGTGCTAGTAATATGGTGCGCCTGCGCACTTGTAGTGGTACGCGAACTACCGTTTCGGCTAGTTCAGTAGGCGCTAGTATTTCACGTTACACGTTTCGTGCAAGTGCTCTATCTATAATGTTAATGTTATTATGTTTATGTACCCTACAATAACTACATTACAAATTAATGCCATAGTACTGGTAATGGTGAGAGTTATAGACGCTTCCGATAAAACGGTTAAAGACTATTGGCGATCTTTCGATATCTTGAAAGCCATTGAAAACATCAAGTCGGCTTGGGATGAAGTTTCAGCAAAATGCTTAAACGGAGTTTGGCGTAAACTTCTGCCAGCATGCATGCACGATTTTGAAGATGCAGCACCTCACGAAAACTTAATTGAAGACATTACCACACTGGCGCGTAATGGACTGGAACAAGTTACAGCTGAGGATGTAACAGAACTTTTAGAAGACCATGATGAGCCACTTTCAAATGAAGACTTACAAGAACTCTACAATGAATTAGATCATAAACAGTCAGACAACGAAGAAACACGAAGAGTTATGAAAACGGAAGATCTACAGCGTATCCTTGCAACCATGAAAAGTTTGACGGATGAACTTTGTCAGTTAGACAACGATTGGCAGCGAAGTGCAAATGTAAAAAGGGGCATCATTGCATCCATCCGACCATATACTGAAATTCTGAAAGAAAGAAAACAAAAATCCAGTTTTTTTCGAAAAATGTAAAAGATCTGAAATTGATTTCTAAGATTTCTTTAATAAAACACTTCCCTTCATTTTTATTACAAAATACATTTCAAAAATTAAATCAATATACATGTACTTTTTATTATATTGTACTAATAAGGAAAGGTGTTTGTTTATTTTTCACTTCTGTAGAACCTAACCCACTGTAAATATGGGTTCGACTTACGCCGATTTAATTTGCGCCGGCGTTTGTAGGAACGGAACTGCGCCGTAAATCGAGGGCTACCTGTACATGCCTTTACCAGACAAAACATCTAAAAAGACCTCTGGACAGGGAACATCTGAGATCGTTTTATTTTGCCAACATTCACTCCAGGCTCTCCTATGGGATAGTTATGTGGGGTGCATGATCCGCCATCAGGGATGTATTCATTGCGCAGAAAAGAGTACTTAGATGTATGGCTGGAGCTAACTCATTACAGTCCTGTAGGCCATTATTCACTGAGTGGAGAATACTGCCTGTGCCCAGTATGTACATTCTGGAGTTGCTCCTGTATGTGCATCGAAATAAAAATCAGTTTACCACTCAGTCTGATGTACATTCGTACTATACAGGGGGTAGAGAGGATTTCAGGCTTGCAAAACATTCGCTAAGTATGGCTCAGAAGGCACCGATGTATGTTGGTCTGAAACTCTTCAATATGTTACCATCTGAGATTAAATCCATTACCTCCTTTACTGTGTTTCAAAACCGAAGAAAACAAAAGCTACTCTGAATTTTGTACTGCCTTACATGGATAATTGGATAGCCTCTAGTATTTTGTATTTAGTATTTTTAAAATCGGAACTTCGAACCCCGGTCTCCCCTACCTATATTTTTTTGGGGGAAACAAAATATTCCCTTACGAGGTCATCGTGAAGCTGGTTCTCTTAAATGCAAAATCTATTACAAACGAGGGTAATTTTCGTGAAATTCTACGTTTTCGAATTGCAGCTGGTGACATAACTTTAAAAAATCATTTGGAAAATAGTCAAGGAAATGCGACCTATATAAGTAACACGACTCAAAATGAGTTAATTGCTTTATGTGGAGAAAAAGTTAAAGATATTATTTTTTAACACAGGTTAAGACAGCAACATATTTCAGCATAATGTTCGATGAAACCACTGATATTAGACATATTTCACAAATGTCTCTTATAAACAGATATACTAAATTTGATTGCTCGGAAATCAATGAAGATTTTGTAGAATTCATCGATAAATAATGATAATGATAATTACAATGATGTTACTCATGAGCCTATACTTAGTGGGTATATTTTAGCAAAAACAGTTAAAATGTTTAAAAAAGCATGATTTAAGTTTCAAAAATTGTATCGGAATTGGAACAGATGGATGTTCCAATTCCGATTCCGTATATTGCAGTCAACGTTGTCCAACGCCTTTAGAACACCATGTTTCAACCATGCTTTACATTTGTCCATATCAAAATGTATGCAACCACAGGCTGCTCGTAATGCTATTGGTACCATTAAAGAAGTAATTTCATTTTTTAATGCCTCGTTCAAGAGACACCATGTGATAAAGGGTGTGAATAATTCATCCTTAAACAGTCTATGTGATACAAGATGGTCCGAACGATATGATTCTTTAATAAAATTTAAAACATTGATTTTTAAACATTGTGGAGTCACTGGAATTAGTCTCGCAATGGACAGATAGATAATCTTCTAATAAATTCGATTTGTACACCAATTTTCACAGTTACTCTATGCTTTTTGTCCGATATTTTTAGCAATACGGTAACTTTGAGTAGGTTATTACAAACAAAATCAATGGAAATATGCTAATAACTTGATAAATCACACTATTGATGTTTTATCAAATAAGAGGGAAAATGCTGCCACATCGTTTAAAACTATTTATAATGATGAAGTAAATATTTTAAACGAATTACAAATTGAAATGACGAAACCTCGAATTACTAAATATCAGAGAAACAAACCAAATGTGGATCATCCTAATTAATATAGAGGACTATTATCGAATTAATATATATTTACCTCTCCTGGATAACATTATTGCGGATCTGCAAATCAGATTTAATAAAGACACGATAAATTTGTTCAATTTTAACACAATAATACCTAGTGTTTTATCGACAACAACTGACGAAGATTTAGATATCACTTTAAAATATGTTACAACATATTTAAATAAAATTTTACCTGAAAATGCAACATATGCAATAGCAATTAAGTCTGAATTGGAATTTTGGAAATTGCAGTGGCAAAAGAAAAATGAACTAAAAGAACAACTACCAGAAAATGCTTTAGATGCATACAGAGAATGTGACGCCAATATTTACCCAACATTAAAAATAATTTTACAAATATTACTGCCTGTTAGCATTGCGTCTGCAGAAAGAAGTTTTTCTGCACTGAAAAGATTAAAATCGTGGCTGCGAGCGAGTATGTCTCAAGAAAGACTAACCGGGTTAGCTCTACTACATATTCATAGATGTATGGATATTAATATTGACAATATTATTAATAAGTTTGCTGAAAAACAAAGAAGAGTAGATTTCATTATTCAAGAAATATTATAAATATTTTTTTCAAATTTTACAGAATATTTTATTATGTTTTTATATGTCCTATATTTATTTCGGATGTGACATTATTTTGTCTTTATTTAAAATGAATAGAATGTTATTTTATTATTATATAATAGTCCTTTATATATATTTGATTTACATTTTTGATGTTGATTGTTTTGTATTTATGGAATAAAAAAATATTTAAGTTTTTTTTTCTTTTTTTAATTACCCCCCCCCCCCTAAGCCAGTTGGCTGGAAACGCTTCCACAACGCACGCATCGGTCCATGTTGTGTATCAACACGCGTGGTTAATGTTTTACAATATTCTACAACTTCAACCCGCAGAGTTTGAATTTTTCTAATTTGCATTGTCAACATGAATGAGGAGCTATTAAAAACGTTACTGAGAAATTACCCACATTTATATTTAACAAGAGATAAAAATTAGTATAATCAAATCAATCCATGAAGGAAAATGCTTGGGTGATATCGATAGAAATGAAAATATCTGGTAAATATTATTTATTTATTGTATCATATTCATATATCGTATGTACTATAACTGAATCAGTCAGTCACTCTTCTGCCTCTGTGAATGCATTCAATTTGCCATGTTACGCCGGCGCCGGTTACACATTGGACGGTTTTTGCCGTGGCGGCAGATTTGCCGTCGCCGTCGTTCCTGAAATAGTGAATAGAATTGAATGGAAACTTTCACACTGAACGGCATAAATGACGCGCGGCCGTCTTGCCGATGACGGTCGCTGTGCAGCCGCTTGCTGCCACTAGCCCGGCGGTAATTTTGTCGTTTCTTTTCACATAGTGGTGTACGTAATCAAATGAGCGTCTACAGTCTACACATTCGGCGGTTTTTACCGTTCTATAGTTGTCGTGGTTGATGTCAGAGATTATACATCAATTAACCTACAGAGCTGATAATTAGCAAAATGGAGGAGGTGTTGATTGATAATGACTAGTTAATATCTTTGGTTAAATCAAGACCAGTGTTGTGGGATAAAACGTTAGATATTTTCAAGGATAGAGATACTACCAGAAATGCGTGGGGAGAAGTGTGCCTTGAAATGAAAACTGACTTTGATGAACTCGACGACAAAAAAATATCAGGGTGGCCCTCACCCAACTTTCCGACTAAATGGTTGGCACAAAGAAGTGTCTGAACACTTTTGCAATTATTCAATTTTGTGAAGCCAGAGCCACTCAGGATACAACCTAATGTCAGTTTCTTTGATATGATGACATTTGTCATACTGACATTTAATATCATGTCATGTCATGTCAGTGGCACTGACGTTTGTCAAAATCTGACAATTTGCAACATAGAGACGAAGGCAGTGGTTATGTCAAACACATGCTATAAACGCTTATAGAGCCTAAATCGTTCATCCCACTGATCTGTAACTTTGCATATATATTTAAAGTCACTGGAGGATGACTTGGTATGAGTTTGGTCTCAATCGGATAAATTCCTCAGAAGACGCATGTAACATTTGCCACTTCCGGTTATAACATTGTCACCAAAAAACAATCCGGTTCGTCCCCCAAAAGTTCTAAATATGTATACCAAATTTCAGCCCGATCCGTTGTTCCGTTTGGGCGCAATCGTGTTCACGGATATACACACATACAGCAGTGTAAACACAGCTCCAAACTAGTCAAAAATTGGCTTAGAGAGAAAAAGGTCAAGGTTTTGCAATGGCCTGCGCAATCGCCAGATCTTAATCCAATTGAAAATCTGTGGGAAATAGTGAAACGGGGAATTTGAAATAAAATTTTCAAGAAAAAAGAAGATTTCATGGCGGACATTCCCAAAATTTATATTGAAAAGTTAATTGGCTCTATGCTCCGAAGGTGTGCTTCTGTCATTAAACAGAAATAATTTGCAACGAAATATTAATTACGTTAAATTAAGTCTATTGTTGGTTGCAAATGTTTTGCACAGGCAAAAGTTAAGTTTCTAAGTTTATGAATTTTTATTTTTTTGTTAAATAAATAATGTTATTTTTGTTGTTATCAATTACGCCCAATAAACTAGGGTTAATAAAAGATAGTATTTAATTTCATTGCCCCCTTTTAACACAGTAAAAATTGCAATTTTCTTATATGGTGCTTGCCGTTGCAGATGTTTTGCACAGCTCTGTACATATACAAATACACACATACATACATTTTCCAGAAATCATTGTAATCGATTCAGGGGCCCCCAAAACGGGTATTTCCACTGAAATCCCGAATTTTTTTTTCCGTCGATTACAATACTTTCCTTCTAGATTTGATATGAAGGTCTCCATAACGTTAGTTGAAGATGAATATATTAAAAAGGTTGAAACCAGTTTTTACTAACGATATTCTTTATTGTGGGTCTAATTGGCTACATGTTTCGAAAGTACCCTTTCGTCATCAGGCCAAGCTACAAAAAACAATAATTTCACAGTTTTTAAGGAACAACATCAAACAATCATCCTCAAACATGTAAAAAAATACACCAACAACATACCGTCAAAAACAGAAGTACAATGTGCGTCATAGATTCTGTATTCTAGGTTATGTTATCAATCTCGTGCTATTTATATATTATATCTAAAAATATCGACATTAGACAAGTAATATTACATTCACTAATAAATTAACAGTAAAATTATATAATTACCCCACTTTTGCATTAATTAAACTTAATCCTACCTAATTATATCCAATTTTTAGGCGTGCTTTCCAGGGAACAAGTTTCTATCTAAGCGTTGTCTTGTAGCGTGTGCGGTAGATGGCGCGCAGTGGGAGTTTTAAATAATTTGAAATATATACGGTGTGGATTAATCTCTATAATTTCGTTTAGCAGCAGGTCTGGTGTTCTTATATGATATTTAAATATTTGCATTTCCTCAAGTAGGTTCATCTTTCTGGATTTTCTTATTTCATGGAGTAGTTTGACACTATCATTGTTTATAATGTGTCCAGTTTCTTGTATATGCTTATGGACATTAGAATTGTTATTTGAAAGATGTTCCTTTAAACGAGTCTTAAGGTTACGTCCAGATTGTCCAACAAACATATATGTAAGCAAAACACTTTCCTTTTTTAATGACAACAACATATTGGCTTTGAACAAGAATCCAATGAACAAATTAATTAAACAAGTGAAAGATCTATCTATCTAATTGCTTCCAACGCTATACAACATCTATCGAGATACATCTTATGAAAATCCGTCTAAAGGAACACTATAGGGATAGAGATTTGATCCACATGAAAATGAAATATATACACCGACTACTCACAGAGAGGATACACTACCTAGAATACACATGCATAATTGAGAGACTGGAGGAAGATTTATATTTTGAACTATATGAGGAAACGAAAAAGAGAGATAGGAAACTCAGAAACCTACTAAAAGATACGTCTCCTGAGAGCCATACCATTCACGAAGATAGATTTTATGTTAGACGAACTGAGGGAGATGAACATTCATATACAATTGACCTCAACACCTGTGATGACTTACACCAATTTGCGACTCGTTACACAAATTTGACAGATACCGAATTTGACGCCAATGAATTGGATCTCCTCAACAAAGGACACAAATACAGCCTAAGAATGAACAGACAGAACGTAGAGGAAGTAGCTATTGACATTGAGTCTCAACTAGCGACACACCCACAATACCAAACCTTGAAGAATGATGTAATTTCAACCCTGATTAAGACAAAAACAACCCACGATCTCACGAAGAGAAGACGACAAAACACACAAGAAGAAGATGCACTTTTCCACATTAAGATGAAAATACAAGAAAACGACATAACCGTAACATTAGGAGATAAAAATGCAGGTCTGGTGTTCATCCCAACAAACATATATGTAAGCAAAACACTTTCCTTTTTTAATGACAACAACATATTGGCTTTGAACAAGAATCCAATGAACAAATTAATTAAACAAGTGAAAGATAATGTAAAGGAAACGATTCACACTCTTAGCAAATTTCAATACAAAAGTTATGACCTCATAGAAATGAACCCTCGCCCGCCTTTGCTCTATAGTTTAATAAAACTACATAAAACAGAAAAGAGTATCCGTCCAATTGTCACTAACAGTAACACACCTACGGGAAAACTAGCGCACTGTATACAGAACATTATACAACATGGTTTTAATTTCAAGCCTAAGTATACCATCCCTAATTCTACATATCTGATAAATAAAATCAAACACCTACAAATTGATAAAACATGCAAACTGATTTCTTTCGATATAAAAAACCTATATACCAACATCCCTGTCAATGAAACTATAAAAATCATTAATAACTACCTTATTGACAATATACATAAACACAGTAACCTAGACTTTTTTGATGTATCCAATTTAATAGATTTACTTCATGTCATAACAAAACAAAATTTCTTTCAATTTAAAAATAAATACTACTACATGACAGACGGTGTCCCTATGGGTTCCTCTACTTCGGGACTAATTGCAGATTTTTACGTTGATGAATTGGAAAAGCTCCTTTTTTCTGACAAATACAGTATGGTGACACAGCACATAATATACTATGGACGTTACGTTGATGATATATTTGTGATTTTTAGGGGAAGTAATGCACATATAAAAGCCTTACATAACATCCTCGACAACTTAGGCAATTTAAATTTCACCATTGAAAAGGAGAAAGACAACATGTTACAGTTTCTAGACTTGAAAATTACAAAAAACATAGACATGGGTAGATTGGAGTTTGACATATATAGGAAGCCCACAAGCACAGACACCATAATACCACGGTCGTCATTCAATTCGAACTCTAACAAGCTAGCAGCCTTCCGATACATGTTTATGAGAGCCTCTAATGTACCCCTTAATAAAGACAACTATGACAGAGAGATTAAGAACATACTTAGAGTGGGACATAATAATGGCTATGATTTGAAACACATGCAAACTGTGTACAATGACATACAACATAAGAATATAATAAAAACTATATACCCCAATTATACTACCAGAAATAAATTTATAGCACTCCGTTACCAAGGTGATCTAACATATCAAATACAGAAACATCTATCTAAACATAATATAAGTACAGCCTTCAGCAGCAAGAATAAGCTTGGTAACCTGCTAATTAACAATAAAGAAAAACCTGATGTAATGTCAAAAAGTGGCGTGTATAAAATTTCTTGTAATGATTGTGATAAACTCTACATAGGACAATCTGGACGTAACCTTAAGACTCGTTTAAAGGAACATCTTTCAAATAACAATTCTAATGTCCATAAGCATATACAAGAAACTGGACACATTATAAACAATGATAGTGTCAAACTACTCCATGAAATAAGAAAATCCAGAAAGATGAACCTACTTGAGGAAATGCAAATATTTAAATATCATATAAGAACACCAGACCTGCTGCTAAACGAAATTATAGAGATTAATCCACACCGTATATATTTCAAATTATTTAAAACTCCCACTGCGCGCCATCTACCGCACACGCTACAAGACAACGGTTAGATAGAAACTTGTTCCCTGGAAAGCACGCCTAAAAATTGGATATAATTAGGTAGGATTAAGTTTAATTAATGCAAAAGTGGGGTAATTATATAATTTTACTGTTAATTTATTAGTGAATGTAATATTACTTGTCTAATGTCGATATTTTTAGATATAATATATAAATAGCACGAGATTGATAACATAACCTAGAATAGAGAATCTATGACGCACATTGTACTTCTGTTTTTGACGGTATGTTGTTGGTGTATTTTTTTTTACATGTTTGAGGATGATTGTTTGATGTTGTTCCTTAAAAACTGTGAAATTATTGTTTTTTGTAGCTTGGCCTGATGACGAAAGGGTACTTTCGAAACATGTAGCCAATTAGACCCACAATAAAGAATATCGTTAGTAAAAACTGGTTTCAACCTTTTTAATATATTCACTTTCCTTCTAGTCGGAAAGTAAAAATGCATTTGGTGAGTAAATTTGTATAAAGGTATTATAAACTAAATTATTTTGTACGCCCCACCGTTCACACAAAAAGTAAAGATCAATTCATATGTATTTATATTACATTAACTGTGACAATTTCGCAGTTGAAAGTCGGCGCCGGCGCGGCGGAAGCCGCTAAATGTGTAAACACACGAATTTTCTTGAGCGGCGACGACACATTTGCCGCCACGGCAAAAACCGTCCAATGTGTAACCGGCGTTACGCTTCCACTACTAGGTGATCCAAAATAGTCTGGAAATTTATCCCGAATATTGAACACATTGCGGGTAGTATTACCGCCGATATTTCCCACATTTAGGTACTAATCCTTCGGGTGTTTCAACTATGTAGATTTCTCCTGGCTGCCACGCACATTTATCATTTCTTAAGAAATTATGTAAGCATGTAGTGGCCAAAACTAAGTGATCAATATTTTCCGGATGACGTTTAACTTTTTAGAAAATATTCGAAATTTTTTGTATAGTAAACCGAATGCATTTTCACTGCATTGCTGAGCTCTGCTGTGGCGATAATTATAGATTTTTACTTTCCTATTAGTACCCTAGAATTGTAATCGACGGAAAATGACATTTGGAGATTTCCACGGAAATACGCGTTTTGAGGTCCCCTGAATCGATTGCGATGATTTCTGGAAAATGTATGTATGTATGTGTGTATGTAATGTGTGTATGCCTGTGAACACGATAGCGTCCAAACGGTACAACGGATTGGGCTAAAATTTGGTATAGATATTTAGAATTACTGGAGGACGAACTGGATTGTTTTTGGTAACAATCTGACAACCGGAAGTGGCAAATGTTACAAACATTTTCTTAAGGCTTTATCCGATTTTGACCAAACTGACACCAGCTCATCCTGCAGTACCTTTAAATATGTATACAAATTTTCAGATCAGTTGGATGAACGGTTTAGGTGCTATAAGTGTTTATAGAAGCAGTTTGACAGAATTCACAGCCGTCGTCGCTGTGTTGGGAATTGTCAAATTTTGACAAATGTCAGTGCCACTGACATGACATGACATTAATTGTCATCATAACAAATGTCATTATGCTATAGAAACTGACGTTAGGTAGGGTTTAAGGGTAAAGTCACACACGGCGGCTTTAACCGAAGCGTTAAACGAGTAGATTCCCGAGTCGATACGTCATGTAATATATGCGAAATAGTGGAAAATACACACGGCGGTTGTGCGCGTTTTGTTTTTCACGGCGGTTTTAAAACAGCTTCGATCAGTCGTTGAAATGACCAATCGAGTCGGTTTAATTTACTTGAAGCGTTGGCTGTTTCAAAGATACGTCTGTTCACACGTGTGCGTAGAAAAGTTAATAACCGAAATAGAAAATCGGCCGGCTCTTTGGGATATGAGAAGGAATGAATACAGCGATTGACTGATAAAAAGAAAGTGTTGGGAAGAAATAGTTGATTTGTTTGCCAATGAAACCAGTACAATTGAAGAAAAGAAGACATTAGGTATGTATAATAATTTATTTACAAACTTAGCTAGGAACATTTAAACAGAATATTTTACTGGCAACTTATTTAATTTTTTTATCGTGCAAAATATTGGGCATATTTATCTCTAGCACATAATGCCAATGAATTTCCTCTATGCGTTGTGTCGGGTAGCAGACTCCAAAGATTGGGATCCACCTAAAATTTTTCATCATTCGACCGAATGCCATCTCTTATCCTTATAAAATTATGTAGCACACAAGCAGCTTTGACAAGATTTGTAGTTGCATCAATATCAAGGTCAATAGGCCGATGGAATATACGCCACTTATTGGCTAAAATTCCAAAACAGCACTCAATATATCTTCTAGCTCGAGATAATCTGGCATTAAAAGTCTCTTTAATAGATGGCAGTTGTTTTCCTCCGTAAGGCCTAAGCAAATTTTCAGATAAAGGGAATGCCTCATCGCCAACTATTACAAAAGGGTATTTTTCATTTGTTTTATCAATAGTACATGGTGCAGGAACTCCTAATATACCATCACATAATTTTTGATAAAGTATTGAACGTTTGAATATCCCAGCATCACTCGACTTGCCATATGATCCTACATCGATGTAGGTGAAGCAATAATTGGCATCGCACATTGCAAATAATACCGTAGAATAGTACTGTTTATAATTATAGTACATAGAGCCACTATTCGGTGGCTGCTTAGTTCGTATATGTTTGCCATCTATTGCGCCTATACAATTTGGAAACTGTGCAAATGTTCGAAATCCATTAGCAATTTCGATCCACCTTTCTGGTGAACATTGAGGGATAACTTTCTCTGCTAATTGAATCCATATTGTCTCACAAAGTGTAGCCAAATACCTACAACAAGAAAGAAACTTGATAAACAGATAAGTATTGCTATGTTGCTGTTTTTAGGTGAGGAATTACACAAAAAATGGAAAAATATCCGACACATTTTTTTCGGAGATGTTCAGCAGCGAAAAGGAAAATCAGGAGCCGGAGGTCGTCAGAAATATCCTTACGTTTATACAAATAGGCTACAATTCCTCCTAGATATAATTGTACCAAAAGAAACCATCAATTCCTTGGAGCCTACTGAACAGGATCAATCTATCCCGGACATTGACAATGGTAACTCTGATCTGACATCCACGACACCTACAAAACAATGTCGCCCAAAAATTGGTAAGAAGAAACCGCACCTTGTCGAAGATAAAATTCTAAGTTCTCTTGAAAATTATTAAAAAAGAGCGAAGGAAGCAAAGGTGGAAGACGATAACCATTACTTTGCTCTTTCGTTAGTGCCAACGCTTGCCTCACTACCAACGCACCTCAATACGAAATGTAGGCTGGAAATGATGCAGATTCTTACAAAATATGTTGGCATAGCCGAATCACATCATCCAGCACATCTACCTCCAAATCCAACATATTCTATTAACCAGTATTCAACCCGTGTACCAGATCAACAACAACAGTATGGAGTTCAGCCACAACAACAGTATGGAGTTCAGTTACAACAACAGTATGGAGTTCAGCATATTTCGGACCAACAGGCGATCTCGACACAGCCACCAGCTCCTTCACCAGCTGAATCAGCTGCATCCTACATTTCCAATTTTTCCGACGATGATTCCCGCTTTACTATTTTTAATTAATACAACTTAAGTCATAATAAATAGTCTTAAAAGATAAGTACTAAAATAGCTACTAAAATAAGTTATAATAAACTACTCAAATATGTTATTGATACATAAAATAAAGAATACCAATTTATTTGACTACCTGAGAGTTATTACTAACTTTTCCTCTGGCGTTATTGAACTTCTCATACAAGTATTGCTTTTTGTCAGCTTTTCTTTCACAATGGCAAGTAACTCGTCAAAAGTACTTGATGACATCCTAGTGAAATTAAAAAAAAATTCTTCATCTCTTCGTACTTCACCAAACAACGTATGAAAATGTCTTTTCTGTTGCCTTTCTTTGATGATTGGATGTATCCACGTTCGTCGTTTTCTATCTTTTTTCTTATTAATTTTCCAATATAAATAAATACAATAGTGACAAATATATCCTATCGTCCATACTGCAAACCACCCTGATCACAATACGATCGGTTACCAAAACAGCTACATGTGTTTTGTTACAAATTAGTCGACTCGTTAAACGCTTTGGTTAAAACCGCCGTGTGTGTCTTTACCCTAAAGTGGCTCTGGCTTCACAAAATTGAATAATTGCAAAAGTGTTCAGACACTTCATTGTGCCAACGATGTAGTCGGAAAGTTGGGTGAGGGCCACCCCAGATATTTTATCAATTCATTGTATCGCAGCTGCACCCCAAGATACGGTCGCATCAAATTTTCCTTTAAAGAAAAAGCTTCATATCCGACAATGATATGAGGCATCAACGTATTTGTGTTTGGCAAATTCTTGGGTGTTGGAATATTTATTTATAATTTCATTCATTACCTTACCTAGGGCAAACCTAAGGGATTCTTTAAAAATACCTCCGTCAATACTGCGACCGTAAGCCTGCTGAGAGATGACTAACAGTTACGCCGATGTGCTGCATGAGTGCGTCTGGCATTTGGGTACCACGACGTTTGATATTTCCCCGGAAGCGAATGAGAGAAGAATTATTTGTTGGAGCACCTCCAACAAATTGGTAGCAGACTCACGTTATATGAACATTGAACACAGAACTTTTTCTGGAGTGGTTGGTACACTTTCAAAATTTTGTGTAGTCAACGGCCCAAGATCCTGTAATTTTGGTGTTTTGGTGACAATCACATATCGCACTGCAGTTTGCCAGCAATTCTCTTCGCCAGAAAATAATACATTATATTATTAACATTACCTCCCTACGCCAGTCATAGGTTACAACCTTTGGATAAAGCATTGTTCGGGCCACTGAACATTGCATTCACATCAGAATGTGACAAGTGGCTGCTGACAAATCACGTTAAAACAAATGTGTCAATTGTTTCATAACTCCTACCAGGGCGTCAGCACTTAACATACGGGCTTGGATAATTGGGTGTAACATTACACCCTTTCAACAGATGGTGCTAAAGCTGGTAGATTTCTACATTAGAAACTGTTTTGGTTATACTGTTACGAAGTAATTAAAAGTCAGTAAACTACACTACTAAAATGGGAAATAGAACATTAGACGAGTATGCTGAATCAAGACATTCCGACTCTAGACGCTTATGCGGCACTTGTGTTACTAGGAGGCCGGCAAAGAGTCTAGGTGCAATGACTTGCATTGCAAATCAAAACACATGACCCAAAATCTAAGCATAAAAAGCCACAGACGGGAATAGAAAAGGATCAGTCGGCAATTGAGTCGGTAAACGGTTACCAGAGAATAGCCCCAGTTGTATTGTTGTGTGGCAAAATCAGCTTTAAAAGAAACGGACATTTATTTACTACTGCTGAGGATTTTTCTGCAACCCCGATTTGATGCTGCAATCATCATTCCAGAAACAACAAAAATGCACGGCTTTATTCCATCAACCGAAGGCCTTCTTGTAAAACGAATTAGTAGTGATTCTCCTGGTAAAATAGTATAAATTATCTAAAAATTGTTACAATGTTGTTTCATTTTGTTTTAATGCATTTTCGTGCAAACAATGCGCGCTCAGCAAGCACCTAGTACCCGCACAGTACGACACGTATGTATTTACATTCACGTATCTCCTAAACTATTTGAGATCCCATTTTAAAATTTTCAGTGTATTTCTACACACTTTAAGCTTTATTATGAGAGTAAAATTATTTTTTTAAAGGGGCGAAGTTATCAAAAATTTAATTTAAAAAAATTACTTCTGGTTTTATATAAGAAAAAAAATTTCAATCGAATTTCATTTCATAATCAAAAAGATCAACAAATTTTCTATATAAACCACCACGTTTAATATTTTATTGTGAATTTGTTTACTTTGAAAAATTGTTTCCAAAAAATACGTATTTTCATCACATCAATTCGTTAGATGGCCATAACTTGGTAACTAAACCTCACATTAAAAAAATATTCTGTATGCACATTTATATCTTCTAGACGTACAATTGGGCCGATTATGAACGAATTTAAAAACTTCACTTTTTTTTTCGTTGTCCGCTTCACGTGAAATGCCCCATTTTGCAATTGCAGCTAATGATTTTGGTAAGACAAGAATGATGGTAAAAAAAAGAATTTATATTACAGACGTTAAATCAGTGTTTCCCAACGTGGGGCGTACGCCCCACTGGGGGGCAATATGATTGTTGAGGGGGGCAATTGGAATATAGAAAAATTTGAAAAAAAAACCTACCTTAAAGTCTCTTTGTACCGTTCATACCGCAACCGTTAATCATATCCTTGAGGCTAATTATTAAATATCCCTACACAATTCTAAATTTGAAAAAAAAAAACACACACAATAGGGAAAAGTTTAATTAAGCCATCAATATTTGTAAAAACGTTTTTAGAAAAATATGTCAAAAATGTGATAGCTATGCCACTTAAGATACATTGTTGAGGAACATTTGTTGAAGGTATGTTATTCTGTAAATTAGAAAGCATCACAACCTCTGGAGATATTCTTCATAAGCAAAAAAATTACTTCAATGTCTTTAATATTCCGATACAGAACATAACATCCTGTACTGCAGACTGTGCTCCTAACATGGTGGACAAGAAAAGCGGCTGTTTAAAGATAAGAATCCAGAAATGCTTCTTGTGCATTGTCTAATATAGCTCCATAGGGAAAACTTGGTAACCAAAAATGTTTGTCCAGTTCTCAATGAAGATTAAATTCGGTTATAAAATATGTCAATTGTATCAAAGCTAATGCCGAATGTGACATTTCAAGTTAATTTGTGAAGTACAAAATAATTCATACTTTTTATAACTAAATTTAATACTTCATTGAACAAATATTTTTGGCTACCAAGTTTTCCCTGTGGATTACACAATGCACAAGAAGCATTTCTGGATTTTCATCTTTAAACAGCCACTTTTCTTGCCCATCATGTTAGGAGCACGATTGAGGAGCACAAGATGTTATGTTCTGTATTGGAATATTATCGACATAATTAATAACATAGTTTTTTTAGCTTAGAAAAAATATCTCTGGAGGTCGTGGAGGTGCTTTCTTATGATTTGCAGAATAACATTTCCTCAAAAAAATGTTCCTTATTAATGTACCTTACATAAGTTATCAACAAGGCCTCAGTGCCTCTCACTCTTGCTCATTTTAACCATTCTTTTTCTGACACTGTTGTTACTAAGGGGCACAGCTATCACATCTTTGTCATCTTTTTCTAAAACCGTTTTTACAAATGTTGATATTGACAGTTTAATTAAATGTTCCCCTATTTTGTGCTTTTTCCAGATTTAGCAATGAGCACGAATATTTCATAATTAGATTCAAGGGTACGATTATCACTTGCAGTGACAATTTCAGTTTTAGAGTAAATGTTTAACTTTGTGTTGTTATAATAAAACATGGCAGATTTGTGTTGTATTAGTTTTTAAGTGAATGTTTATTTCTATTTTGTTATAATAGAATATATAGCAAATTTTGTTTCTGCTAAAATGCTTAGTATTTATTTCAATAATCAAATAAATTATTGTTTTATGTTATTATTTTTATACCCCCAATGGCGCAAGTTTTTCATTACGTCACAGAGAGGAAATTAGTCAAAGTTTGTTGGGCAGAATGTGTACCAATGACGAAATGAGAAACGTACACCGTTCCGAGTAAGGTTCATTTCCAACTCTGTTATAGGTATAAAAAAAGACAATATGAAGTGGGGCATGAGATTTTTAGACCAGCTTCGGTGGGGCATAGCTCAAAAAAGGTTGGGAAACACTGCGTTAAATGGTTTTGCATATTTATATCAAAATAATAGAGCAATAATGGACGTTTTTTTACAGTAAAGGACAAGGTTTTTATTATCAAGCCATATGTTGTTAACCCTTTCGCTTCGACGGTTGTTTTTCACTAATTACTTGTATCGAGTCATCTGATCATTCTGATCTTATTTTTACGTGAAATGCATGTGAAATTGGAGAAAGCTTGTCCGGACCAGTTGCCAAACATACAATCGAACTTTGATAACTCAAACCATGACTTGCCACAAAAATAGTTTGAGTTATCAAGACTTCATGTCATCAAATGAAACACATAATATATATGTAGACGCTAGCGCCAACCAATTTGATTCGAGTTATAACAAATTTGACTTATTGAAGTTCGACTGTATTTACCAAAAGCAGCGAAAAAGTATACTGAGAATAAAGCAAACAAATCTACCTAGTATTACTTGTGAGTTAACAGTTAACTTATTTCAGTTTGCAAAAGGGGAAAATCAACCGTCCACATTATTGATCCCAAAATTTAAGTGACAATCATTTGCAAACATAATGTAATGAATTTTTAATGTAAATAGTTCGCCAGCGCAAGCATGAAGTTCTGAAAATTATTGCTGTGAATAAGGCTAAAGACCTGTCACCTAAGTCAAAATACTTATATAGAGAATTATTTTCGTATAGACGGAAAACCTATAACCGCAGCTGGAAGTTGACTCCAAGAAGGAAGAAAGCTTCCAGAAAAGAAGTTTTAAGTGAGGCACTTTAGAGCATGGATCGAGTAAGGGCAAGATTCATTGAATGCCAGATAGAAAATCAAGGAAGGGATCCCCATGGGCACCGATTTTTACACGAGGACAAGATCTTGGGGCTTGTGTTACGAAAACACTGTGGCAGTGGCTAGTAAGTGGAAACAGACTGTATATTTTAATAGTGTATATGGTGCCACATCAGCAGAGGACATCATCCGTATAATAAAATTAATTGATGGGGAGACACATAAGTGCGGCTTGCAAATAATTGCCACAGTATGTGATCAAGGAACAAATAATGTTCGGGCAATAATAAATTTATTGGCCGAGACCCGTGGCAATAGGATGAAGGAAGGAGTGGATTGCCAAGACCCAACATTTAATACTTGTGGCATGGAAATTATTCCGTTGTTCGACGTACCACACTTATTTAAATGCATACGAAACAATTTTATTAAATACAGCCTCCATTTCCATATTGGTTCAGAGAAGAAGGTAACATATTTCAGTAATATTAGTATAAAATATTTTCAACATTATCTTATTTTAGACTGCTAAGTTGGACCACATATACATACAAAATGGACCCATATATTGAAAGCATACGCAGTCTGCCCCGTTTAACTGACAGCTATTTAAATAAAGAAAAATTAAACAAGATGAAAGTATCTCATAGCACTCGAGTGCTCAGCCATTCAGTGGCAAAAGCCATAAATCTTATGGCTTTTAAAGGTAACATTATACTACTACTATAATACTGCAATCAATACTTATGTGAAAATTCATTAGGAATGTCATTGGAGACCAGTGATGGGCTATTGACGATGCCACATGAAGCTGTGCAAACTGCCGAATGCTGTCAATTGTTTGACGATCTTTTTGACAGCATGAATGGCACCACGGTAAGCTCCACAAAGCAGTGGAAGAAAGCTATGAAAGATGATACTGAGCATATACAGTTTTGGAATAAATGCCTCAAGATCATCGACACAATGTACTTTTCGGTGACGAAACACAGAACCGAACTGGCAAAAAGTTGAAACCGCAAACCTTAAAAAATTTGCGTACAACCATCAATAATTTTAAACTTATTTGGACCAAAATGAAACAACTTGGGCTTCCCAATTGAAATTTTTTTTAGGCAAATTCGTCAAAGGTCTAGATTCATAAATCCGACATTTTCTTCATTTGGGTCACTGTACAAAAGCTTGCTTATAAAAACGATTACCTCAAAGCATTCTATTAGAGGAAATTGCCATAAAGACAATTTTCAAATTTTTTTTACGCTGAACGATTTTCTTCAGCAGGTATGTATATTTTTTTTATTGCTTATGGGTAATGCTGATGCTTGTGATGGGGAAATAGTAGAGCCTTTTGCAGTGCTAGACAGATTAACACGACCAACAAATGTCTTGCATAAGCCAATACTGTCATGTGTCTGGTTATATCTGAAAAAAAAATCCATCAATGAGAACGTGTGAAATTTGCAGCCAACATCTCCTAGCGGATGATAATATTGGAGACGATCATATGTGGACTCGGCAAAAGGAAATAGATGGTACAAAGAGATTAACCTACGTAAATAATGTCACACTAAATGCCTTAGAAAAATCATATTCAATTATTTTATACATGTTGGATAATTATATCAACTCAAACAATATTCGAAAAATAACTATTTGTACACCCTACAGCAAAATTACTTTTGAAGAGAGCAAGTGTACTCATGGAAAGGAAGTAAAATTGAAAATCTTTAACAAATTAGTGTTAACGTTAATTCATAACTACATTAAGCAAATAAACCGTATTATTCATGGGAAAGCTTTGAGACAATCACTAAGAAGGCTCCTGCAGTATTCCAAGAAGCCAGGAGTTTATTAAAGTATAATAAAGATAAATTTCTTGTTTTTTGCAATGTACATATTACGTTATTACATTAAAAATGTGTAATATACAGTGACCGCACAAACTGCAGGGCTTCAAACTGTTATTTTTTTGTTTTGGTTTTTGTACCGCTTCAATTCAAAAATTCACTCTGGTACCGGTTTTCGTTCCAAAACACATAACTTTTTTTTTTCGGTTTTTCATTTTTGGTTCATCTCCAAGTTGTTAATTTGTATTGTTTTTCTTTTTCAGAATTTATATTTGTATTAAAAATTAAAAAAGGATTAAACCAAAACAAACTGATATATTTTTTTATTCAGCTTCGGGTTTTGTTCTGCAGCGTAACAATAGCGTGACAATGGAAGAAGATGAGGAAGCCAAATTGGACGAGTTTCTCAAGAAAACCTACTCTCAAATGGAAGGTCTCCAGGAGCAGGTGAAAAAGGCAAGTGGCAAGACGGAGATACAAAAGATATCGAATACATTGGCGAGTATGATGAGTGATGTCATGAAAACTATGGCACTTCATGTACAGAAACCCGCAGGTGTACGAAGCGAACATCTACCCAGAGCTACGGGGAATCCACTCACCGTATCTGAGGGACACGACGTTGTCATAGTACTGGGTGGAGGAGATCAAGAGATCGGTGTCAGAAACAGCGTCTTACGGCAGGTGCCAGAGCTTGATGGCTTCTCGTGTCAAGAGACTGGAATTATTGAGGTGGTAAAGACAACCACTATCAAGGTAGGCGACAAGAAGTGAGACATCCCCATCCATGGATACCATACTAGAGCAACTAGGATGCACCATGGGACCTAGCGCGAAGATAGCTATAAACGACCCGGTGGGCGATCATGCCGAAACTCGGAGGGCGGGCATCTGGGGTGTTTGGTAAAAGGGCTGTAATATATGCACGGAAGAAAAAGGACACGGATAAACGTGGATACGCTGACGCAGCAAAGACAGCAAAGGGAGGTACAACACTACTAAAATCATGGACCAACCCACCAAAGGATAGGCAGCGGATCCTATGCGGAGACTCTGGCCCGGGTCAAAGAACAGCTGAACGCTGATGGTGACTCACTCAATATCAAGAGAGTGAGAAAAACCAAATCCGGCGACCTAATGATCAAGGTCAAGGACCGGAAGAGTGCGGCAAATCTGCGAGAGCAGATACGAATAACAACGGGCTTGACGGGACTACCGACCAGAGTAGCAGGAAAAGAGCGAACGCTCACGATCAGAGACCTTGAGTCGACATGCACAGAACAGGAAATTGTAGATGCAGTACATAAAGTGGTGGGAGATGGCTACAGCGACGACACAAACATAAGGGCATTAAACAAAGCCTACGGCTAAACAAAGACTGCAATCCTGGGGGTTCCGGAAGGTGCTGCGGTGGTACTCCTCCGAAAGAAAACCATCAGAGTCGGATGGGTCGTAGGGCGCGTTGGAGAACGACAGAAGGTGGCAACGTGCTACAGATGCTGAGAGACTGGCCACTTCGCGGCCGCTTGTAAGGGCACGGACCGGACAGAATTCTGCAGAAACTGCGGCATGGCGGGTCACGTGGCAACAGCCTGCGATAAGGCCCCAGGGGCCCTATCTGCAAGACGGAAGGACATAGGGCGAAAACGTTACGCTGCCTTACGTACGCAAAAGCCATAGAAGATGCGAAGAAGGGAAAGGTAAAATCGCAAAAATGCCTGAACCCTACCACACAACAACGGACAGAAGGGAGCTGAGAGACCAACTGAGACCTCAGCAACAGTCCCCGACCAATAAGAGAAAACCGCCGTCAAAAATCAAAAGAGACAGTGCGAGGATGGAAAATCACCTCAAGGATAGAAGGGGATGATCGCTTCCTTTGCTGGAGAAATCCTGACATCTCAGACGAGAGCGACCATCACACGTGCATCCGGAGTGGATGAAGTTCTCACTCCTGTCCCGCCGTGCGAAACTGCAGAAATCGCCACAAACATAGGAACAGGGAATCCCAAAGGCCAAATCCAGGAACATGTAGAGAGAACGCCACGCGGGTGGTACTCTGAGGTGCCACCAATAGTAAGAATGACCCTGAAGAGTATTCGTTACGCCCAGCAGCGATTGCGAGACAGGACACTGTTTGACACGGTCAGAAACTACCTCGGATATTTTGTGAGGACGGAGCAAGGGGAGGTTGTAGGGGGCGAAAGTAAGGTCTCCTCCGAAGCAAAAATAATGTCTGAAGGCATGCCCCTTGGTGAAGATCTCCGGCTGCTATACCTCCCGTTTCTCGCCAGCTAAGGCATCTCCGATGAAAAAGCATCAGAAGACCTCGAAAAGCTGTGGCTATACCTTGGGTCCACCAGGAAGATGCGACTGGAGTCAGTCAGAGAAAGTGACAGGAGATACATGGCACCACCACCACCATGGTCAAGATCCTTCAAGTGAACCTAGGCAGAGGAAAAGCCGCACAGGACCTGCTATTAGCGACGGCGGTGAAGAGAGATGTCGATATAATGGTGGTCTCCGGGCGAAACAACGCTATCACAGAGAAACTAGGTTGGTGGACGGACGTCCTAAAAGGCGCCTCAATCGGCATAAGAGGGGACTGCGTATCTGTCCGAAATCACGGTGCCGGCAGAGGCTTCGTATGGGTGGATGTTGAGGTGGCTACGTTCTACAGCTAATATGCATCTCCAGTCATGACAAGGACAGTGTTCGATCTGGAGGGTAGTTTGAGGACAGGGGTCAACAGATGCGTGGTGGCAGATGACTTCAACGCAAAGTCCCGTCAATGGGGATCAACCCACACAGACTCAAAGGGAGAAGCTCTATGCGAAAGGGCGGCAAGAAATGGCATGGTGTCCCTGAACGAGGGAACGACCAACACCTTCCGAAGAAGATCTGGAGGAGGCTCGGTCATCGACCTTCGCTTCAGAGAACGTCGCCCGCGAGATGGGGGGTTGGTGTGTGGTAGAGGAAGAAACCATGAGCGACCACATGTACATCTCGTACCAGCTGCGTGCCGAAAACACCGACGGCCCGGACGAGATATCTCCTAGCCCTGGATATAATGCTAAGAAGATGAATACCGAAGAATTTATCGAGGCTTTACAGGATGAGATAAATGGCGGAGACACCGACGTAAGGTCATTCATGGCGGCGCTCGAGAAAGCATGCGAGGCGTCAATGCCAAAAAGAAAGAAGCCAGGGAGAAGATCAGTCCACTGGTGGACCGAGGAGATAGCAGACCTCCGTAAGTCATGCAACCAAGCCAGAAGGAAGGCGCTAAGAGAAAGGCGGGACGAAATGAGACGAACCCAGCTTCTAGATGAGTACAAGAACCCCAGAAAGTTACTCAAGGTCGCCACCCTTCAGTCCAAGAAAGATAGTAACGAAACGCCTTAAAGCCAGAGAGCTTCCCCACCAAACCTAACACTGGCAGAAACGAGAGATATCGCCAAGGAACTTTTCCCGGAGCACCAGATACGACAAGGCAGAAGATGGTCAAATGATACCGAGGAGGAGAACGCGGAACCCTTCACCGTCGAAGAAATAAAACAGGCAGCCGCCAAAATAAAAAGCGGCAAAGCTCCTGTTCCCGACGGAATACCGCCGGAGGCTGTCAAGACTATAGTGGCGCATGCAGGAGAATACGTCACCGATGTCATGAACAGGATTTTGGTCGAAGTAATATATCCTGACGAGTGGAAGACAGGGAAGCTGGTACTGCTTGCAAAGGGAAATACCACACCAGCCAAGTACAGACATATATGCCTTCTTCACAGGTTCGTACTTCAGGTTGTCGCTTTACTGACGCCGATACACCTGAAGGCGGAGGAAAGAGCCCGGAAGTACAACCAACGACCGGAAGAGCGAGTGTCAAGAGACCACCGAAACCTAACACTCGAGAAATGGCAATCAGAGTTCTGCATCCACAAGAAGCAACAACAACGCCAGCAGCCGCAGAAGCAACCGAACAACCGGTCACAATCGGTCAGTTCATTGAAGCCGGCCCAACCGCGCCACAGAACGAGGTCAGCATCCAAATGGATTCCACGTTGTATCCCGCAGGAAGCACCAGAGGGGAAGGAGCAACTCGATGGTGAAAAACAACTACGAGAGGTGGTGGTGACGCTGCCGATTAAATGATCAGTATAGGTAATTACTTTAAGCGATACTGCCCCTGAAAGTGTATATCCTATTTCATGTAAAATAGGTGCGTATGCCCACACAATACCCAAGAATCGCAGGATCCCTATGCACCGCAGCAGTCGCCCCCTTGAATGAATGCTCAAAGTGCAGTGCCCCAAGACACTACAATTAGTTCAACACCTATCCAGTGCAGTGTATAGAACCTACCGAATATTGTAACGTTTGTCTATCACGAAGGTCAATATTATGTAAATCAAGTTTCATTTACTTTAGGTCTGAGTAGTTTGTGCAGTTGGTTATTTTTTGAAGGGAGAGGCCTATTTCAGAATTTTCAGCAGCTTTTTTTTATTTTTCTTCTTAGGGAATTTGTTGTGACGAATAATTATCGGTGAATAATATAATTCGTCGGTCGGAGGAAATGTTGTAATAATTGGGATTTCAGCTGCATTCATATTTTGTTTTCGTTGTAATTTGAGGTAAATTGGTATATGAGGCCGGATATATGAATAGTGATACTGTTTGATCTATTTACATCCACAGGCATAATTTATTCTACAAGGTGGCGCAAAAGTAATGTCATAATTTAAATTGGCTGCCATTTTTGCAGATGGCACCAAATGTCACTGTGCTTTGACCTTCGCAATGTAGATATATAGAGAATTAGCTGTCAATAATCCATGAAGCAATACACACCTCAAGAAGGTGGAATTACCGTCACTGCTTATTTACGAATTTTCAGTCTACTGTTTTAACGCAGGGTGAATTTCGTCGTCGTGTTCCATGTGCTCAAACAATTAAGGGTATGGCTGAGCGTCTCGTACAGACTGTAGTGCTCGTTTGAAAGAGAACACCGCTGCTGTTGCCGATGACGTCGGAGAGAATCCACAAACATCAACGAGGCGACCATGCACACAATTAGGCATCAGCAGACGTTCGTTGCAACGAATTTTGGTTTCGTCAAAATGTTTCCCTACAAAGTGCAAACTGTTCATGAATTACTGCCTGCTGACCGTCGGACAAGGTTAACTTACTGATATACTCTGTTGAACTTATTGCAAGAAGAGAATGGTTTCGTATCTAAAATCATAATGAGCGACGAAGCCCACTTAAGTAGTTATGTTAACAAACAAAATTTCCGTTTCGAGGACACAGAGAATCCACATGAAATGCACGAAGAGCCATTGCACCCCCTCAAAGTGACTGTTTGTTGCGGCATTTGCAATAAAAAAGTGATTAGTCCTTATTTTTTAAGAAGCCGGTGGCACTACCGTAATCGGTGAGCAGCATCGGAGGCATATGCTAACATGTTCCGACTTCTGGCAAGTCTATATGATTCTACGCTGTAACGTGTACGCTGGTGCTCAAGGGGAGTTACGTGGCGTAGAACATGCTGAAAAAGTGGTAATATCGCTAATGAAAGGTTTTGAAAATAAAGGACATTCCTTATACAGGGCCGGCAGTGAAAAGGGAAGATTTGGGGTAGAGTTTGCAGCGCGCCGCGATGTGGTGGGGAAGAAAGTAGCCGACTTGCCAAGACCTTCATGATTTACCATTTATTTTACAATGAAGCGCTGAACGGGTGATCATCACGGTTACGCAGTTAAAGCCTATTTGAAAAGTGGTGAGAGTGCAAGAGAATCACATTCCATAAAACAGGACATACTATTGAACTGTGAACTGTGTGGTGGCGTGATCAAATGCCGACGTAAACGAAGAATTTCGTACTGGGACAATATTGCTGAAGAGGCAACTAGTGTCCCAACAAATACGCGAGTGCGGATTATTAGATATAAATATAGTTAGTAGAGTTCAGGCTGGCTTCGACTAATGTATAAAAAGGGAATCCTATGTATCATTCATACAACCAGAACTACCAGAAGTGAGCCATCGTTAACTACTTTCGTTAACGATGGATCACTTCTGTGTGGCGATCCTGCCACACGAAAATACTGGAGACTGGTGAAGAATAAGTCAGAAGAAACGAGAAAAACAAAATGGAAAAATTGGCTACAATCAGTCGAAAGAAGAAAAGGAGGTTATCATTTCCCAAGCCGGAAATAGTGGAGGAAATAGTGGAGCACAAAAATTTACCATCATCGAGGTAACGGTAATATTCGACCTTTCGATGATCCTAGCAGTAGTGGCATATATGAAAAGTAGGCGATGCAAAAGGAATTTGGAGCGAAAAATTCGACGAGAGGTAGCCAGAAGAAAGGAACTCATCAACATCACATCCAAGCAATGAAGGTGCAAGAACATGTGTGAGAAAAGTGCGCCAAAGGATTTAAGAAAAATGGGCGACTAATGGAGGATTTCGGTTTGTTAACTGAGGTAAAGTGTTTTAAATCTAATCGCGACAATCACGAAAGGCATAGTAATTTAGAATTATTAGAAAAATACTGTGGGCATTAAGATTTATTCAATAAATATCTGGGGTGGCCCTCACCCAACTTTCCGACTACGTCGTTGGCACAATGAAGTGTCTGAACACTTTTGCAATTATTCAAGTTTGTTAAGCCAGAACCACTCTGTACCCTACCTATCGTCAGTGTCTGTGACATAATAACATTTGTCACACTGACATTTAATGTGATGTCATGTCAGTGGCACTGACGTTTGTCAAATCTGACAATTTGCAACACAGCAATGAAGGCTGTGAATTTTGTTCAGCTGCTTCTATAAAAGCTAAGGGCCTCCATAGACGCGCAGCTTGAAGCAGTCGGGACCGACAACTTTAAGCTGTCGCAGTTGGGCGATCTGCAGTTTCAATACAAAATTCTCGTTCGCACTACACGGACCGCTCAAGCAGTTCGGTTGCGGTCGAAGCCAAAAATGTAGCCGGCGTGCAGTCGAGTTTCGCCGTGCTGCCCAGCCCGTCAGAGACGGACCGCTTCAAGCAGTCGTCGATCCGTGGTGGGAGAATTTATAAATACTCCCACCACGAATCGATCCGATTGCTCGCGGATTCCTCTCTCCGCGCCCCATAAACTACTCACTTCACTTAAGACAATCGCCTTGCTTGTTTATTTCTTTGGTTTTGTCGTCCAAAATGGCGAATATTGAAAATTTTGACGAAGATTTGTTTATCAACGAAGTTAAAACAAACGAGTGCATCTGCGATAGAATAAAGAAGCGATAGAATAAAGATAGATAGCGCTTGGGTGTTTACCATCAACTGCGCCCAAGCAGTTCGGAAAGTTAACACGTGTCCTGAAACCATTTTTTATGTTTTGCCAGTTTTCTTCGGTGAATTCTACATAGCAAATATCTTTCATATAGGTCCAAATATTTTCACATACGTCTTTGACTATTTCGCCTATTATCGACGCCGAAATTCTATAGTTATATTCTAATTCAGCGAAAGTAGCCCCTGTTGCTAAGTATCTGTAAAAAAAAACGCCAAAATCATTTTCATATATGTAATCTGAATTTCTGAATTTATGTTGTCGGTTTAAATTCATATAACGTCCACGCTGTAGAATTGCAGGCCGATTTTTAGGCTTTCAGCTTCAGATTTCTTTCAGTCGCCACCGTGATTGTGTTGCCACCAGTCGCGTCACCACCTGACTAACAACAGCAATTTATCCTCATTTAATGTGTATGAATGGGTTTCATTCTTTTTTATCTTTTTACTTTCCGACTAGTATCCTAGAAGGAAAAGTATTGTAATCATTGGAAATAAAGTTTTGAGATTTCAGCGGTGTTTTGGGGTCCCCTGAATCCATTGCAATGGTTTCTGGAAACTGTATATGTGGGTGTATGTCTGTGAACACCTTAACGCCCAAACGGAACAACAGATCGAGCTGAAAATTTTGCATACTTGTTTAGAATTGTCAGAGGATGAACTGGATTGCTTTTGTGACAATCTGACAACCGGACGTGCAAATGTTGCATGCCTTCTGTGGGATTCATCCGATTTCGGTCAAACTGATATCTGCTCATTCTTCAGCGATTTTAATATGTGTACTAATGTCCTCGCATTTGTAAAAAGCGTCAAACAAAAATATTATACATTAGGTATATGTGTAAAGACATTCAAAATGAAAGTATGGCTCTAATAGCAAAAAATATAAAAGAAAATATTTTGTTTTTAGACTTGCTTTATTATAGACTTATTATTATAGACTGCACGCCGGATATCAGTAAAGTAGAACAGATGAGTATTATCATAAGATCCGTCTCGATCAATCAACATAAACTTTTGTTTATTAAAAATGAAGAACGAGCTGCTATGATTAAGCTAGATATTATGAATTTACGTGGACAAGGCTATGACAAGTGTCAGCGGAGCCAATATGAGAGGAAAGAACAATGGGTTGCAACGTCATATTCTAAATATTAATTCACGAACATTTTTTACACCTTATTCAGCTCACTGCCTAGATCTTGTTGTGAAAGATGCTGCAAAAGTTAATAGCAAAACCATTTTTTTGGAGTGGTGCAAGAATTATATATATTTTTTGCAGCATCCACAAAAAGATGGAATATTTTTAAAAAATGTGTGCCAAACATCACGTTAAAATCTTTATCAGATACTAGCTGGGAATCTCGAGTGGAAGCATTGTAACCATTGCGATTTCATATTGGTGAAATTTATGATAGCTTGTACGACATTCAAGCTGACGATACCACGATACCATAGACAAACTAATAAAATGCTAAGCAAAAAATGTATGCAGTAAAATTCCAAATTATTGTGCGCTTGCTTTATGGTATGACATACTCAACACAGTGAATGTGGTGAGCAAAATGCTCCAAAATATCGAACCAGAGGTGGCAACAGCTATCAACGCTTTAGAGAATGTAACAGAGTACGTAGAAAATTATAGTACGGATAAAGGGTTCAACTATTTATTGGAAACGTCGAAAAACGTAGCTGATGTCGTAATATTCCAACTGAATCAACTACCAATAATAAGAGAAAGAAAACAAGAAAACAGTTCAAGTGTGTACATGAGGATAAAACACCACAAAACCCAATGGAATCGTTTAAAACTAGTTTTTTCAACGTAGTATTAAATTCCTTAAAAGAGCGATCTGTGCAATTAACTATGCATAACAATTATTTTATTTTTTTGTATAATTTAGAAAATTTAAAATATGTCAATAAATCAAGAACTTAATAATAATTGCGACGAGTTAGGAAAGTACTTTAAAGATGGAGAATCGAAGGACATTAGTTCTAGGGAGCTGTATGACCAGCTAATTTCATTTAGGGACATTTTTTTGTCGGAAAAAATTTTACAACAACTCCACTAAATACTCCTAACTATATTTATAAACATAATTAGAGTCTTTGTTTGTATATTGTATAAGAACTGGTCTCCGGATTCTGTTGCAAGCCCAGAACGGTCATTTTCGCGACCATGGCACAAGAACATTTGTAAAATAATAAACGATTATGCCCGAAAGTAAAATAATAAACGATTAAGGCCCGAAAGGTTCAATTGTAAATTGTAACACGTATAAAATATTATTTTATTTAAAAAAATAACATTGTTTATTACTTTATTTACCTAATTGTTGATGATTGTTTCTATTTGTTAATTTTCTCTTATAAAATATGTCTTTAGCAATGAATTTAATTTTTTTACCCTTTAATTTTTTATTTCTATAGGGGCGCAATTCTAGAGGTTTGCTTAAGGGCGCCGTGGTACCCAGCGCCGGCCCTGCACACACAGGCACAGACACACAGACACAGACACACAGACACAGACATAGACACACAGACACAGACACACACACACACACACACACATACAGACGTTTTCCAGAAACCATTGCAATCGATTCAGGGGACCCCAAAACGCGTATTATTAATTTTGTTTTAAAAACTAGGCTAACCGAACCAGCTAAAGTTAGGTTAGATCAAAATTATGCATCGGTAGATTTATTAATAAAGGCAATTAGGGATAATTTTATAACCAAAAAATCAGCTACTGTACTGGCAAGCCAGATGCAAAATTCACAACAATTGGATCGATCAATAGATTAGTATTCACAACAGATTGAACAATTATTGTGCGACTTGACACTAGCTCAAGCGGAAGACGATGAAAATCTTGTGAGTTCATTACGAAACGTGAACGAAAAAATTACAATCAATGCCTTTGCCAACGGAATCCGAAACCACGATGTTCGTATGATTGTTAAAGCGCATAATTGCTCTACTTTGAAAGAGGCTATTACTGTTGCCAAAGACGAGGAACGGGCAAAGCCGTCAGCATCAAACGTTTTTTCTTACCATAATCGCGGTAATTACAATAATAGATATTCACGATCCGGACATGTTGGAAATTTTAATAAGAACTATAGAGGAAATAGTAATAATTCGAATTTTAATCCAAATTATAGAGCGCAACCGACTCAAAACTATCGACGCGGAAACCAATGTCAAAAACCATTTTCGCAACCATGGGGACATAACCGAGAAAATCCGTATAATGGTCGATTAATATCAGATATCACTGACGCTGGAAATGCACACTCGCAATCGGCCGGAACAAAATCGTTTTTTTTTTTTTTTTCGGGATTGAATGCTATACTATTATTCTAAATATGAATGGTATGAATTATGTATGAATGCAATATGGGATGAATGAATTATTTCTTTTAGATACAGGTGCGAGTATATTTATGTACATTTGGTACCCCTTTCAGGAGATATAAATTTATTAGAATGCCTTATGGTATCAATCAAATCAGCTAGCAAAGTCTTTCAAGAAAGGGCTAAGGAAATATTTTTATTAGAAGGTATAGAAATATATATTGACGACATATTAATTTGGGGGAAGAATAAAAAAGAACGTGGCACTAAACTCAAACCTCGAGTACCTAGTGAATAAAAATAAATATGTAGAAAAAAATGACCGAAGCCCGTAAGAAAGGAAAAATGTAGTATAATAGAGGCAAAACAAATCTAAAAGAGTTGAAAGTAAATGACAAAGTATTGTACCAACCGCACCCGAAATCGACATGGAAAAAAGCAATTGTAATTGAGCGTATGAATATTCGTACTTATTATATAAAATTAAAACATCAAACAATAGATTTCTAATCAGAAATAGAATATACTTAAAAGCTGATACATCCAATAATAATGAAGAGACAGAGTCCGAATATTCATACAGCTTAAGTGAACGATGAAACCGAAATTGACCGAGATGTAAAGCCAAAGCCAACAAACCTAGTAACTACTATAGTCTATTCACTTTAAGAATAAAGCATTGGAAAAGATAGGGCTATAATTTGCGGCTTGTGATTGGCTGAAACATCATGTCAGAAGTGTCAGAAGTGTTGCCTGGTTATTATGCCAATGAAAAAATTGAGCAACGTCTTGGCCAACGAAACTATAGTTTTCTGCAAAATCACGGCCATTTACTACTGCACCGCAGCCGATATTAAACTGCAGAGGATATTTCTGTAACCCCGATTTGATGCTGCATACACCATTCCAGGAACAAAAAATTGCACGCCTTTATTCCATCAACCGAAGGCCTTCTTGTAAAACGAATTAGTAGTGATTCTCCTGGTAAAATAGTATAAATTATCTAAAAATTCTTACAATGTTGTTTCATTTTGTTTTAATGCGTTTTCGTGCAAACAATGCGCGCTCAGCAAGCACCTAGTACCGGCACAGTACGACACGTATGTATTTACATTCACGTATCTCCTAAACTATTTGAGATCCCATTTTTAAACTTTCAGTGTATTATCTACACACTTTAAGCTTTATTATGAGAGTAAAATTATTTGATTTAAAAGGGGCGAAGTTATCAAAAATTTAATTTAAAAAATTTACTTCTGGTTTTATATAAGAAAAAAATTCAATCGAATTTCATTTCATAATCAAAAAGATCAACAAATTTTCTATATGAACCACCACGTTTAATATTTTATTGTAAATTTGTTTACTTTGAAAAATTGTTTCCAAAAAATACGTATTTTCATCACATCAATTCGTTAGATGGCCATAACTTGGCAAATAAAACTCACATTAAAAACATATTCTGTATGCATATTTATATCTTCTAGACGTACAATTGGGCCGATTATGAACGAATTTAAAAACTTCACTTTTTTTTCGTTGTCCGCTTCACGTGAAATGCCCCTTGTCACAATTGTCACCCATGAGCAGCGAGGGATATCAGATGCAAGAGTCATCGCATTATCAATGCCAATAAAATACACATTCTTCCGGCACACAGAGGTCATTATATTGTTTCTAGGAATAACTGGAAAACAAAATTATCTTTAAATATTTTACTTACCGTGGCATTTTAAAGGTAACATATCGTGAACAGGTATTTTTCTATTATAATGTGTTCTATGCAATATGCGTTGCTAAGCAGGTACATGCACGCATACCGAATATACCCGTTGAACCTACCATTTACTTTAGTGACATTCGATTATTAAACTTCGAAGTGATATGGCAGTGATTCTACAATGATTTCAAAATTGTGATTGTGCAATAAAAGAGCTTAAGGTCAGTACTTACTAAATGAAAAATTATTATTTTAGGGTGGGTGTGTATTAGGGTGGTCCTTATTTTACAACTTTTAATTTTTGTTCGGGACACCCCGTGAAGTAATGCCAGTTGATGAGAAAAAAATTTATGCAAAATCCCAATTCAATCAGATAAAAGGAACACGTGCCGCAAAACACTTTAAAATCTAGTCATAGTTATCCCAAGTTTGGGCCTGCACGTTGATCACAAAAGTATACGATATTGGTCTATTCGCTTTGATATCAGTGAGTGGTCACTGGTCACTCAAGTTGGTGCGGTTTAAAAAAAAGACAAATTGTCAATAAAGTGAAAAAGTATTTTATGTAAAATGGAAACTAGATGTCACGATAAAATATATTTAATAGAATATGATGCCAGTCAGATTGTTGGTGCTAAACTGCCATCAAATGAACAGGTTTTAAAAATCCTTTTTTATAATTTGCGTAAAGTGAAGTTAAATTTGCGCTCTAGTGCTCATTTGGTTGTGAAAGAAGTGGAGGTTTTTTGGGAAAAGGCAAGAATACCAACACGAAAATTCCAACATTGTGTGGAAAAGTTAGAGGCACTCTACAATGAATGGAAAACTTTACAAAAATCCTGTAAGCGTACATCAGAAGTACAAATACAGAAAGAGAATACCTTTCGTGAAAAACTCGACGATCTGTTCGACATAGCTCATGCATCGGCTTTGGAAATGCTAAATCAGGATGACAAGGAATTTCTCATGAACCAAAGAAAAAAGGGACGACCAGGAGCTATGATTGGAGGGGACCGTGGTCTATTGAAAAAGGAGGAAAAATGAAATCAGAATGCTATCCTGATAAATCAGCATTTAAAATTACAGCAACTTGTGCTGAAGTGAAGTTGGCTAGCTTGTTAGAACACACAAGTAGAAGATTACTTCTCTATCTAAAAGATATCGTAGGCGTTCTCAAAAAAGACGAAAGAAATGATCTTTGTTTGATATCCAAATGGGGATGTGACGGTTCCCAACAAGATCAATTTCAACAAAAGTTTGTTAATCAGTCCGATTCAGATAAATATATATTTCAAAGTTCTTTTGTTCCTATTCGATTGATTTGCAATAAGAACAATAAAGTTTTATGGGAAAATCCCACACCGTCTTCACCACGATTTTGTCGACCCATACGTATAAGATTTATCAAAGAATCTATCGACATTACTAATGATGAAATAGCATATATAAAACCAGTCATTAACATCAATGCCAGAATTTTTGTGTGTTACTATAGAAAATTTTGAATATAAAATAAAACAAAAAATGCTATTTACTATGATAGACGGAAAAGTTTGCAACGCAGCCACAGGGAATAAGTCCACACAAAGATGTTATATTTGCAACGAAACCTCTTGCGATTTTAATAAATTAAGTAAAGAGAAAATTATAAATACAGATTCACTGGATTTTGGTCTATCTACTCTACATGCTAGAATTAGGATTTTTGAGAGTCTACTGCATTTGGCTTATAGGTTACCTCTACAAAAAAAGCGAATCTCAAAAAATAATATTCAAGATTCAAAGGTGTTCAAAGAAACAAAATTGCAGGTGCAAGAAAAATTCAAAGAAGAATTGCGATTGCTGGTAGATCTACCAAAAGCCGGATTCGGCAATAGCAATTCTGGGAACTCAAGCAGAAGATTCTTCGAAAATCCGCAATTAGCATCACAAATAACTGGGATTGACTTTAATTTAATTTATAGATTTAAAGTGATATTGGAAGCAATATCCAGCGGGCATGAGATTGACATCGAAAAATTGTCAAAATATGCGACAGATACTGCAGAATTATATGTGAACTTATATTCTTGGTGTCCCATGACCCCTACTATACACAAAATATTGATACATGGGGCAACTGTAATTAAACATGCATTGTTACCGATACGACAGCTATCCGAGGAGGCCGCTGAGGCACGTAACAAGCATTTTAAATCATACCGCCAAATTTTGCAAGGAAATGCTCTCGAGAAGCCTGTAATTTAGATGTTATATCTAGATTGCTTTTAACCTCAGACCCCCTTCTATCTGCTTCAAAACCCAAATGAAATAAAAAAACAAAACCATTCTTGCAGGATACAATAAATCTACTCAAATCCGCAGAACCTAATCCTAGTGCTCATCTGAAGATACAGACTCTGGGAATCATCAGAATAAGTAACTGTAATATACATATATAACATACATATAACAATGTTTTTCTTTCGCGGAGTTCGTTAAGATATGAATAAAAGTATCACACCCCAAAATTTTTTTTTAACCAATATACTGATTTCATTTTATGTGGGTACAGAAAACACTTTAGTAATCGATTTCTGATACAGTTATTATCATAAATAATATTAATCGTTTATAAATAATTTTGGCCAGCTAGATCGGCGAAATACCCCACTGTGCGTCGCTGTCGGGAACGTTTACGTGTAGAACATGCTTCAAATCTTCGTAAAGCGTTTAATGAAACGGAAATCAATGCAGTAACTGTACATTGGGATGGAAAAATGCTTCCTGCATTAATGGGAAAAAAGCTTGTTGATAGACTTCCCGTTGTCGTCACCTACAAGGGAGTAGAACATCTACTGGGAGTTCCTCAGCTAGCATCAGGAACTGGACGGAATCAAGCTCTTGCGGTATATCAAACTCTCCAGGAGTGGCATCTCGCAGATAAAGTGGAAGCACTCTGCTGCGATACAACTGCGTCTAATACAGGACAATTAAAAGCTTGCGTTTTACTTGAACAAAAACTAGGAAGAGACATTTTATATTTGCCATGTCGACACCATATGGATGAGATCATTTTAAGAAGCGTATTTGACACAAAACTTGAAGAAAGATCCACCGGCCCAAATATCCAACTTTTCAAACGTTTTCAACAGGCCTGGCCCACAATTAACACGCAGAATTTCAAAACCGGTATGGAGGATCAATATGTGATAGAAAAACTACAAGGCACGGCAGAAGATACAAAGGAATTTGCTTTGCAAAATGTACAGATGATTATTTTTCTTGGCGGTCTTCCTCCTAGAGGAATCTCTTTTCGAACTCCAGGAGCTTTCTACCACGCCAGGTGGATGGCCAAAGCTATCTACTGCCTAAAGATTTTTCTTTTTCGCAACGACTTCACCTTAACGCAAGAAGAGGAAACTGGAATCCGTGATGTTTGCATCCTTCTTGCAAGTTTGTATGTAAAAGCTTGGATTAATGCACCGAATCCTATTGAAGGTCCACTCCAAGACTCCGAATTTTTTAAAGATCTTTCGGAGTATGAAAACGACTCACAACTTAGTAACATTACTCTGGCGAAATTTTGTAATCATTTGTGGTATTTAGCACCAGAAACCGCCGCTCTGGCTTTTTTTGATGATAAAGTATCCGACGATACAAAAAAACAGATGGTACAAGCATTAAATTGTAAGAACTTCGACAAATCTCCCAAAATTAATAAAATTGCAATGCTACCAAAAAACGTTAAAGAACACATAAATAAGGGACTCGAGCAGTTCATTCAACCCACGTCAAAGAATTTTTTTAATAGATTTAACATTGAAACAAGCTTTCTGGCGAAGAACCCTTCGACATGGAAAAATGATGATAGCTACAATGCAGGATTAGAAATCGTCAAACGTTTAAGAGTCGTCAATGACGCTGCAGAGAGGGGAGTCAAGCTGATGGAGGATTTTAACAATTTATTGATAAGAAATGAAACCCAAAAGCAGTTTGTTTTACAGGTAGTCTCGGACTACCGACGTAAATATCCGGATTCCAAAAGAACTCTACTGTATCAACAGATTTTTGAATTTTTTTTTATACATATTTTTTGTAGACAAATGCAAATTTTAGTTTCTAAATTTGGAATTGTATGTTGCTTTCAAATAAAAGACATTTCTTTCCTTGTATTTTTATTTTTCAAATTTCAACAATTCTGCACGTGTTTCCTTTATTTGAATGAACTGAGGTTGTACAAGAATTATTTTCTAATCAAGTGTATTCAATATACGGGGTGTCCTAAAAAAAAATTAAAAATTTTTTACCAGGTATAGCTAAGGACCACCCTAGTGTGTATATATCAAAAATAATCATATAATATGATGCGTGCTAAAGTTTAGTTAAAGACATGTTTGCCGTCTGGTGCGAACACAATTCGCTGGATCAAAAAAACGCTTCTGTTTTAAAGTTTGTTTTGAATATGTTGAATTTAAATGAATGCCAGAGTTATGTTAAATGCAGCTTAGTGAAGCAAAAAGTGAATACTTTTAACAGTGCTGTTACCAAGATGTGGAAAAGTTGTAATCGTACGCGCAAAGTACTTGAAAATAGGCACCATGACTGACTGGATGAATTTGTTCACCTTTTTTTAACATTCAGATAAACCCGGGCCAAGCAGAGGTAGACCATGTAAAAGTTTTACTGATCTCGGTGAACAACGAAAAAAAAAAAAAAACTGCCATTGTTGGACAATTATAGCACATCAGAGCTGACGTTTGCGGCACGTAAACGCTTTCAATCGTCTGGCCAGAGAGATACGTTTAAAATATTGAAAGAAGTTTCAAAACAATCTCCAGGTAGGGCTAACAAAATCAAGAAAGCACTTAATACGTTACCTCTCTAGCCCATCAAATACACCCCAGAAGAACCATTAGCTTTGTTTATTGATGCATTTAATGCAACAGGGAGCGAAACACCGAAACGCCAATATTTATCCGAATTACAATATTCTCCTAGACGCTGAAAAGAAATGTTACCCACACGAAGATAATATTGTAATCACAAGCACTTGTCCACCATACAGGAATAAGGATCGTACAATCACAAGACGATGTCTTGACAGATAACTCTAATGTATAAATGGGGATGCGATGGTAGTGGAGGCCATTCCACATACAAGCAGCGGTTTGTAAAAAAACACCTGATTTATCCAAACAAGAAATTGCAAATATTCAGGGGCAGATAGATAACATCGAACCGACTGTGATTGTCACAGAAAATTATGATGTAACAATTAATCATACCTTCAAAATGAGGATGATAGATGGTAAGATGTTTGGAGTGGTCAGTGATTCATCAACGCAGACCTGTGGCATTTGTGGCGCGACCCCAAAGTTGATGAACAATCTAGAGAAAATAATGAAGCTTCCAGTGAATCAAAATTTGTATGACTATGGGATCTCGAATCTTCATGCATGGATAAGATGCTTGGAATGCTGCCTGCATATTTCTTACAGACTAGTGCTGAAACAGTGGCAGATACGAGACAAAAGTGGCAGACGATAACGGGTATTTCTTTGACTCTTTTATCTTATATTACATAAATGCGAACTCAAATTTGCAGGCTGCATTTCGAACGCTATCTCCTCCGCGGGCGCGCGACCGATCGCGACGACGCGTACGTCAAAAGTTGCGCCGAGAATCGTAGAGGTTAATGAATGTAAACCGAAGGGACTCCGCGCCATTTTTGCACGTCTAATTTGCATCGTAAGGGGGTCGCGGACTTTTCGCGCGAAAAGATGTTACTGATATGACGTCACAGCTGCAAACCGCAAGCCGACCTAACTGTCAAAATAAGGCTACGTTGAAACGTTCGCGACGGCTTAAAAATGGCCCGTGTACGACATGTCGCACGTCGAGTCATCACATTAGACGTTTGGGAACGCAAATCGAGTAATAAAACGGCCTCAGATGCGATATTAGAAAGGATTTCACGCATGTTTTGGGGCCGTGTTTTGACCGACTGGCGATACAATAAAAATTTGGTGGCGTATCGGATAGCGTTGATGGCTCTGGCCTAGTTACGTGCAATCTGCGATACACGCATTTTAGCTCGCTCGGCATTTAATTACTCCAATTAATTAGTTTTTGAGGGATTTTGTATAAGTTTTTTACGTTTCCTACATCAGGACAAGTTCTTTATTTTATTTTAAACTATCCCACGTGGATATCTTCGTTTTTGGGTCGGGGGAAAGTTCAAAAAGGACTATGACAGATGTCAGTCCTGACAGGATTCCAAATGAAGAAAATCCCCTCCCTGTTTCCGTCGATAAGATGGATGTCGGGGAGTTTGAGATTCCGAAAAGACCGTCGAAAAGGAAAAGTGAGGAAACTCCAATTCTTCCGTTAAAAATTAAAAACAGATATACGAATCTGAACTCGGATGTTGAACCCACACCCAGAGCAAAACCAACTAGATTTGCTGCGTCTACATCCTACATTCCAGCAACTACACCTTCCACCTCAACAGCTTCTCAAATGGATGGAGAGAAACCACCAGCCCCTGTAGTGATCCACTCTAAGAGTCCCCACAACGCAAAAAAATAATGTTTGATTTGGATCAGGCTGTAGGAAAGGGAAAATATAGGCTGCGATTGGGTGAGGATCAGTGAAGTTACAAAAGAGGGAATATAAGAGGAAACTCTTAATGTACCTCAAGGAAGTAAATATAAGCTTCCATACGTACACGGAGAGAGAAGATCTACGGCGCGCATTTGTTGTAGTAGATGGTCTGGCCGATGATGTAGCTCCTCAGGAGATAATATCAGAGATGTCAGAGCACAGTGTAGTTGCATACAAGTGCTTCCGTATGCAGGGAACGCGACTCCCAAAATTCATAATAACTGTGGGGAAGGAGCACACTTTGGAAAAATTGAACCAAAATTTTATATTTAAACCATGTGAGGGTTAAATTTGGCTTTCTCCGAAATAAATCAAAATTGATTGAGTGCAAGAATTGTCAAACGTGGGGTCATGCTACGAAAAATTGCTTCGGGGACTCGCGGTGCCTGAAGTGTCCGGATCCGCATCACACCAGATGTGCCCCAAAAGCAAGGAAAATGGCGATCCACTGGAGTGCACCAATTGTCGTGGGGGGCACGCAGCGAATAGCATCGAGTGCCCAGTATATTTACGGGAACTCGCCCGATGAGCTAGACCGCGCGGGAGGAAAGAAATTGCGACGGCTAAGAATGTCTCACGATCACGATGTGAAGAATACCCTGCCTTGCCGTCGCAGCGCTTTATGCCCGCGCCGCCTCCTAAGGAGAATGCTTGGTTTAAGCCGAAACCATCAGCAAGTCAACCTATGCCAGAGCGTTCAGTGACAGTGCCAAGGATCCATTTGAGATCCCAGGGAGTTACTTCTTCGCATGAAGATTTAGCGACCTTGGCTAGAGAAATGGACGAGTTAAATAATATAGTGAATATTAAACAAATGATTAGTATAGTTGGAAAATTTAAAACTCAATTTGTAAATTCGCGTAATGAGTTCGACAAGCTCGAAGCGTTCCAGCAACTCTGCGAGGATCTTAAGCATATATAATGGTTTCCATTGCCCATTGGAATGCTAATAGTGTGCTTCACAAAAAAGCAGATCTTGCGGAGTTTCTGGAACGCTTTGAAATCCAAATTATGTGCGTAAATGAAACAAATTTAATCAATTCAGATCATTTTTATTTTCAAAATTTTCGTACCATCCGTAAGGATAACACACGTCGTATGGGCGGGGTGGCTATGCTTGTCAGGAATGATATTCCATTCATACAGATACGCGATGATGATCTGGATCACTTGGAGGCAATTAAAATTAAAACATCACATAATCTACACATTATCGCGATTTACAACAGTCCGCGTAGAACACTGTCGCAAGAAGACTTGCATAGTCTTCTTACGAAGCACAACAAAGTCCTCCTCGTTGGGGATTTCAATGCTTGCCACTACTCATGGGGTTGCCACTACAATAACAGAAATGGGGTTAATGTCGCTAATTTCGTAGCCAATCAAAACGTTTTAGTTGTGGCACCAAGGGGCCCGACTCATTTTCCTGATAACGGAGGTACCCCAACGACGATTGACATCGCGTTGGTGAGAAGCGTTAGGAATGTTTCGGACGCCTCGGTCTTGAACGAATTGACCTCTGATCACCTACCTGTGTTGATTAAGGTCGGTGAGCGTGGCGGGCAGTCGCGCACAATTAGAAAATTTAAATACAGCACCGCTGATTGGCCAATGTTCCGACAAATAATAAACGAGAAAATCTCAGTCAACACAAGCATAAACGACACGCACACACTTGATGTTGAAATTGAAAATTTAACAACCGCCATCCAAACTGCAGCGCATCGATCAATTAAGAAACCTGCACTCGATCCTTTTAAGAAACGAGACACTCCACAACACATCCTTGCTATGATTCATGAACGCAACACTGCACGCCGCGTATATCAACGGTCACGACAGCCGCACGACAGGGATACATACAATCACCTTAATCATAGCGTCAAAACAGAAATAAAACAACACAAAAACAAACTCTGGGCGGACAGACTAGGTAAATTAAGTACAGACGACAACACGCTTTGGACACAAATTAGAAGACTCAAGCGCAAATTTCGGCCTGTACCAGCGCTGCAGAATGATGACGGTATCCATCTGACCGATAGGGAAAAGGCAGATGCTTTGGTAAATTATTATAGCGGGGTGCACATACCAGAACCGGACACAACACAAGACCATTTTAACATAACACAAAGAGTGGAAGAGTTTCTGACCCAAGAGCATGATCCACCCGACGACGTCTTTTTAATCAAACCGTCCACAATTGCTCGATATGTCAAGAGAAATAGCTCCCTGAAGGCTCCTGGTGCAGATGGTGTACAGAATGTCTTGCTGAAGAATCTACCCAGGAAGGCTATAGTCCACCTCACATATATTGCGCACGCGGTACTGTCGCTGAGTTACTTCCCGGCAACTTGGAAAACTGCAGTGGTTCTTCCCATTCTCAAGCCGTCAAAACCATCGCATAACCCCACAAGCTATCGACCTATTTCGTTGCTTAGTTCGATATCAAAATTAATCGAAAGTGTTATTTATGAACGTATATTGGCTCACACCGAAGATTGTCACGTCATCCCTGATGAACAATTTGGCTTCAGATCCGGACATTCGACAACACACCAAATTTCTCGCGTTGTGGCGGATGTCGTGGAAGGTTTCAACAAGAAAGATTACACGGCTATGTTAGTCCTTGGCATTGAAAAGGCGTTCGACAAAGTCTGGACAATCGGACTATTGTACAAACTAATTGCGAATGATTACCCCGCGTATTTAATTAAATTAGTCCGCGACTACCTCGAAGGCCGGCGAATCATGGTCAAAGTCAATGAACACATATCTGAAAGTAAAGAAATCTTCTGCGGCGTACCACAGGGAGCAATAATTTCGCCCCACTTATTTAATAATTACATTTCGGACACCCCTAAATTAAGAAATACTAAATTAGCTTTCTATGCAGATGACACGGCAATCTATGCGAGGAATTTCCACCCCTTAATAGCATCCCGTATGATCCAAATTCACGTCAACGCTTTGCGAAAATATTATGCAAAGTGGAAGCTTCGGTTAAATGCTTCCAAATCGGAGCTCGTGATTTTTGGTAAGCTGTGCCGCCCGATACGCCTTCCCTACCCTGTCAAAATTGACGACGTACCAATCCCTCACAAGCAGTGCATAAAGTATCTGGGTGTGCATCTTGATCAAAGGTTAACTTTCCGAAACCAGATCAACAAAATTATTCGGACGGCTAGTGGAAACATTCGGACCATGTATCCGCTTATTTGTCGAAATAGTATTCTAAATTTTCCAAATAAAAAGCTCGTGTACTATTCGATAATTAGACCGGGCATGCTTTATGGGGGGCCAGTGTGGGGCAACGCGGCGCGTACCCATATAAAACGTGTTCAGGTGCAGCAGAACAAAATTTTACGTGTCATCTTGAACGCCGACCGTGAAGATCGAACTTTTAGTTTACATAATCGCGCCGCGTATCCTTTTATTAAAGACATTTTGGCCAAACACGTAACTAAATTTTATGAAAAAAACATTTTGAATGATAACCCCCTCATACGTGGCATCACTGATAAACAGAGGATGCGAAACCATCGGTTTCCATTTGAACTGCACAATCTCTTGCCACCACCGCAAGAGGTTGACGCGCTGGAACCACCCGTGCAGCCGCAAGAGGTGGATGATGTTGAGTGGGAAGAGGAAAGAGAAGGTGTAGTTGTGGAGAGGCCCCTTATTTAAATATAATCACGCTAAAAGTGCTTACTTACCTTGTCATCTTTGCCGTCCCATGCCCTGGGAAGAACGGCAGGATGTAGATGGTGATTGGCAACCCGACGCCATTGACGAAGAGCCTGAGATTCCTAGGCGACGGCGGTTTCGGTTTTAATTTTTAATTTTTAATGATAAACGATAGATCGTAAAGTTTTACATTATTTTAATTATTTTGTAAAATATTTCATCATTTTTTGTCCACGTTTTTAATAATTTACCCGCCAAGTTGTTGACTCACTGGCGGGTAAATCGTAATTCTTTTTTTATTATATATTAAAAAAAAACATCGGATAAGCGCCCACGGCGTAAGGCACCGTATTTCTTTTATTGTGTTTAATACATTAATTTGTATGTTGTTCAATTATTAATTAATAAATGTTTGTTAATGCTTAATGCTTAATGTTGATGGCTCTGGCTGAGGAAGCCGTGGGTTCGAATCCGGACAGTGTTCATATTTTTTTTTTCAACAATTTTTTTCTTTTTTAAATTATTACTTGAATCTATTTGATTATTTTGATTTTTTTTTTAATTTTGAAGATTTTAATTTATACGGTCCGTATCTCATTCGGATTACCGTTTGTTTATAGTTTATAGCGACTTATAATAGAGGAATGGTGAAATTTTTAATATAGACAAAATTATTTTTGGATCCTACAAATTTAATCAAAAATCTATGTCTTGAAAATGTTTAAACGGTCCGTCTTTCCAAAATTGAAAAATAAAAAAGTATTAAAAATGATTCAAAATGTCTCATAATTCGTATATGGCCATAAATTATAAAAAAATATAATGATGCAAATTAGTCAAAAATTGTCAAAAAGGATGAGAAAATGTTCAGCGTAAAGCGTCCTCGCAGCTTTTAAAGCAAAATAGCAGCAGCATCTCTAACTCAAAAATTGGCCAAAGTGACCAAAGTGACAAAAAATGTATCAAAAATTTAACATTAATCAATATGCTTCAATATGTAAAAATGTCCAAAATAATCTGCAATTATTCAAAACAATCTAAACACTCCAAATTTGCTTAAACTTTTGTAATACAGAATGGTAGAAATTGTCCAAATTACTGAACTTGAACTTAACCAAATTACTTGAAATGGTCTACTTTCTAGATGGTCCATTTAAATAATTCTGAATAGTCGGAAATTGTTTGAAATGAACAAAAATTATCTTAAAATTTTGGTCAAGAAGAGAATATAACAGCCTAAAATTATCAAATCTGGTCGAAAATGGCACGGAAAGCAGCACAGCACGTCACGCCTCAATATTCTACTCCCAACCTTGCTTAGTAAAATCGTTCAAATCGAACAACATAGGCAAACAATGTCCAAACAGTTCAAAATGATCTAAAATCGCCAGAAGTCGTCTACAAATATTCCTGAAGTTTATCTAAGATTAGCTTTTTTTTAATAGTTACCAGAAAATCGCAAATTTGTACAAATTGATCAAAAATGACAGTTATTAAAA